>JACEVL010001014.1:932065-1532065 GCA_020284085.1 Aporrectodea caliginosa
TGGGGGGGGAAAAATTTTAAACCTTTTAAAATTTTTTTGGGCCCCCAAACCCCCCCCCCCAAAAATTTTCCCCCAAAAACCCCTTTTTTTTGGAAAGGGGCCGGGAAAAATTCCGGGGCTAAAATTTAACCTTTTTTTGGGGAAAAAAATTTTTAAAAAAAAAAAAATTTAAATTTTTTAAATTTTTTTTTCCCTTTGGGTTTTTGGGGGAAAGGGGGGGGTTTTTTTTCCGGGGGGGTTTCCAAAAAACCCCGGGAAAAAAATTTAAAAATTTTAAAAAAAGGGGGGGGGGGGTTTTTTCCCCTTTTTTCCCAATTGGGAAATTTTTGGACCCCAAAAAAAACCCCTTTTTTTTCCCCCCAAAAAACCCTTTTTTTTTAAAAAAATTTTTTTTGGGGGGAAATTTTTTTTTTTTTAAAAAAGGGAAAAAAATTTAAAAAAAAAATTTTTAAAATTTTTTTCCCCCTTTTTAAAAATTTGAAAAAAACCCCAAAAAATTGGTTTTTTTTTTAAAAAAAATTTTTTTTAAAAAATTTTTAAAAAAAAAATTTTAAAATTAAATTTTTAAAAAAATTTTTTAAAAAAAAAAAAAAACCCTTTTTTAAAAAAAAATTTCTTTTAAAAATTTTTTTTTTTCCCCCAAACCTTTAAATTAACCCATAAAAAAAAAAGGGTTTTTTTTTAAAAAGGGAATCCAAAAAATTTTTTTTTTTTAAAAAAAAAAAATTTTTCCCCCCTTTTTTTGGGTTTTGTTTTTTTCTTAAAAAATTTTTTTTTCCCCGTTTTTTTTTTTTTAAAAAACCCCCCCTTTTTTGTTTTTTTTTTTTTTTAAAAAAATTTTTTTTCCCCAATTTTTTTAAAAAAAATTTTTTTTTCCCCCCAAAAAAAAAAAACCCCTTTTAAAAATTTTTTTTTTAAATTTGGGGGAAAATTAAAACCTTTTGGGGTTTTTAAAAAAAAAAATTTTTTTTTTTTTCCCCCCTTTTTTTAAAAAATTTTTTTTTTTTTTTTTAAACCCCCAAAATTGGGGGAAAAAAAAAACCCCCCCAAAAATTTTTTTTTTTTTTTTTTTTCCCCGGGAAAAAAAACCCCCTTTTTTTTTGGGTTTTTCCGGGAATTTCCCCCCTTTGGGTAGAATTTTTAAAAATTTAAATTTTTAAAAAATTTTTTTTTCATTAAAAAAAAAATTTTTTTTGTTTGAAAAAAAAAAGGTTTTTTTTTTTTCAAAATTTTTTGGGAAAAAAAAAGGTTTTAAAATTTTTTTTTTTTAAAAAATTTTTTTTTTCCTTTCCCCCGGGGGGTTTTTGAATTTTTTTTTGGGGGTTTTTTTAAAAAAAAACCCGGACCCCGTTTTTTTTTTTTTTGGGGGGGGGTTTTTTTTTCCCAAATTTTTTTTTTAAAAAACCCTTTTTTTTTTTTGGTTTTTTTTTCCCCTTTTTTGGGGAAAAAAAAACCTTCATCTTTCTCATCTTCTTCAAACAAATCTCCTATCGCCACATCACAATCATTATCCTCTTTCGTTTCATTTAGATTACCATTCTTGCATGCAGCCATCTCTTGTTCACTCATCTCTGCTGTTATACCGTCTTGCATTAAACTTTGTTGATCATCACTTTCGTTTTCCTCTTCGCTTGAACTTTCAGTTTCACTTTCCTCTTCGACTTCTATCACTTTCTTTCGCTGACTCTGCAATCTCGTCGTTACATTCGCTTGCACATCTCCTTGTATCATTTTCACTTGTGGCACGGCTTTAAGTTCTGCAATGATTTCTGGATGCAACAAGAATCTTTCTGTGCTTCCCATTTTTGCAATACTAGCACACATCAATGTCACATACGGTGTAAGTGAACATTTGACTTTATGCGGAATTACCTCTTCTTCCACATCGTTACAACACAGCCTTACATCAACTTTCACTAACTTTGCAGGAATGGCATCTCCTGCCACGCATTGTAAGTTCACTTTTCCAATCTGCTCCACCTTCATGCCTTCCAGTAATTCTTCACTAATCACCGGAACCTCTGCTCCAGAATCAATCAGTGCTTTTACTTTTATTGGTTCTTTTCCTGCTGTTCCACGAATTTCTACCTCGACGTACTGCAATACCACTTTCTTCAATGTTGTACTTTCATCTTTTCCAGCCATTTCTTTCTGCATTCCATTGTGCAATAGAATTTCTTTCTGAATATCAGGTGAAAGGTGACATTTCATCACTGACTTTACTTCAGTTTCATTGTTCTGATGTTCTGTGGCTTGACTTTCAGAATTATCAACCACTTGAATTCGATTCACCCTCGAATGTTCTTGTTTTCCACCATAATTTGAGGTTGTAACAGGAACTGGACAGAATTTCATCAAATGCCTGTCTGATCCGCAGTTATGACAACGTTTCACCACTGCACCTCGTTGTTCGATGCTTTCTTTTCTCTTATATGGAGTAAACGATGCATTGCCTTCTCTCGCGACAAACCTTGGTGGTGATTTGTTATATACCTGACGTTGTCTGGTCATCATCGACTCTCTATTCTCGTGAACAACCGGAGAATTTGGTTTCACTTCTGCACCTCTGAACTGATTTCCTGTTTCTTGATTGCTCTTCCAATGAAAACCAAAATTTGGAGTGAACTGTTGATTTCTTTTGCCATTAGGAACAAAACCAAAACTTGTCTTATTCGGAATTGCCAAACCAATTCGATTATTAACATGAATGTCCGCTAGGTCTGCCACAACACTAGCTTCGTAACAATCAGTTCCTTCCTTCGACAACACAAACTGTAGTGGACCTGGTGGTAGTGATTCTTTCAACTTATCCGCCACTAACAAATCAAACAGTTTCTCAAAATTCTTATCCACTTTGCGACTTTTCACATAATAGTTCAACAAGTTCTTCAGCCTTGCTGTAAACATTGTATATGTTTCTTCAGCTGTCTTCTTCGCATCAATAAACTTCGATCTGTACTCTCTCGGTGTCAACTTGAATTCTTTTAACAAGTGCTGTTTCACGATCTCATAATCATCTAAATCAGCGAATGACAATCTGTTTAGAACAGTTCTAGCTTTCGGAGTCATCAATGGCAATAGTAACTTCACCCAGAATTGTTCTTGCACGTTGAAACTACGAAACGCATTCTCAACCGTTTCGAAATATAATGGCACCTCCATCATATCGTTTGGCATTTTAGGTAACACGTGTTTCATGGCATCACCAATTTTCTTTATTTTCGAAACCATCGTTTCACTTTCTTCCTGTTTCCTTTTCTGTTCTTCTCGTTCTTCTTGCCTTCTTTGTTCTTGTGCTTCTCTATTTTGTTTCTCCTCTTTGAGTTGTGCTTCTTTTAATGCTATTTTTGTTTTTTCCAACTTTAAACGTTCTTGTCTTTCCTCTTCCGCCTTCTCCATGCTTTCTTTCTGTAATTTCAGTTCTTCTTGTCTAACCTCTTCTGCTCGCTCCAACTCTGAAATTCGCACTTTTTCCTTTTCTTCTTCACGTAGTCTCTTCTCTTCAATCTGTTGCTGACGTATCTCTTCGTCACTTTTCCGCGCCCTTTCAAATTCAATCATCTGCTCTAATCTTCTCCTTTCAGCATCTTCTCGATCTCTTCTCAATTGCTCTAATTGAATCTCAAATTGCTGCTTTTGTAACTCAAGTTCTGCCACACGAACTTGCTCTGCTTTCTCTTCTTTCTCTCTCTGAAGACGTAATTCTTCCTGTCTTGTATTCTCTGCTTTCTCTTCTTTCTCTCTCTGAAGACGTAATTCTTCCTGTCTTGTATTCTCTGCTTTCTCTTCTTTCTCTCTCTGAAGACGTTCTGCCTTCTCTTCTTTCTCTCTCTGAAGACGTAATTCTTCCTGTCTTATTTCTTTCTCTTCTTGTCTCCGTTTCTCCTCTCTTTCTTTCTCGTCTTGTCTTCGTTTCTCCTCTTTCTCTTTCTCTTCTTGTCTCCGTTTCTCCTCTTTCTCTTTCTCTTCTTGTCTCCGTTTCTCCTCTCTTTCTTCTTTCATCATCATCCACTGCATCATCATCTCCATAGACATAAGTCCAGACGGTTTTTCAATAACCTTTTCCACAACACCGCCGACAGCACCTTCTTCTTCTGCTTCTTCCTTAAGCCAGACTTCAGCTAGCGCTTCTAACATGTCTTCACGTGACATATCTTCCAGTTGCTTTTCTTCAAAACCAGCCTTTAACAAGCGCTGTTTTAATCTTTCAGAAGACATCTTCTTCAGTTCTGCTTGTTTTTTGACACTTAATTTCTCCATCTTACTTCTTTACTTCAGTGCTGTCCTTTCTGGAAAACACGAGTTTTCTTTTGTGTTTGAAGTATTGGGGATTGTTCTTTGTTTGATAACAACCAACTTTTATACCTTTGTCGTTGAGGCTTTCGTTGTCGTCAATTTACCAATGATTCAAATGCGTATTCATCCCAGTCGACGTTGTTTCGAATCCCAGACGTTGTTTCGAATCCCAGACGTTGTTTCGAATCCCACCGCTGCCACCAAATATGTCACCAACACTTTTCTTTCTTAGTTGTGACCTACCTCAAGAACTTTCCTTATCTCTACATATAAATTGCTCAACGTCTTCTAACTGTTTAAGAATTAAATTGACACAGTTCTTTGAATGTTTCTTTCTTTCTTCAAACACAGTTTAATAACAACAACTCAACTCTTGCATTACAACAACTGTACTACACTGTATAGTTCAAATTCACTGTCATCAGCAGTTTCTAAGTTTGGCGCGCTAACTGCACGTGTAAAGAGAATCTACCGTCAGCCAATGTTTAGGCTACTTTAGGCCAAGCGCCCACGAGCCGACAGCGCAACTAAGGCCTAAGACTAAAACGCTTAACAATCGATACACATTATATATATATCAACCTAAAGAACACCTGTGCTCATTATATATGCAAAACATTTGTTCACACAGACTACAAGTGTTCCGTCGCAGACTCTGAACCAACTTCTGCAGCCTGGTGAGTTTGGTGACGATCACAGACTCAGACTCCTGTACTGTCGCAGAACATTCCTTGGTTCGAGAACGACAAACGATGAATGATCTGTGTGCAATTTTTGTGCATGTTTCACTGTGCGATTACTGAGCTTTTACGGCTGCTGTATTTTGTGTTGGACGCCCGGGGAGCGCCTTCTTAAGTTGATCGGTTGGGCCCGTTGGCCGATTTATTGTTAACTTTTGTACGAAGGTCGGGAGACGACCGGGGACTCTCGATTGCTAGGAAGGTCGAGGAACGACCTGGGACTTTCTTGTTGGCTCGTTGGTCATTTGAACTGAACTTTTCAGAGACTGGGCCCGTTGTCCGCTTTTCTATGAGTTTGTGCCCGTGTCCGCACGGACTCGCAGAATTCGTTTCTGAATCCTCGGACTCGATTACGTTGCCGGAACCGGAGATGTATCATGGCTCGCGGTAATTTTTAATGCTGCGACTGCGAGTGGTGTTCTTCGAAATCCTAAAATCTCAGCTTATTCATATAATAAAGTCATATTTTTCACAGATCTAGATGGTTTAGATACTTTTATGTCGAAATCATCGGTGAAAAATTTGAGATAAATTAGAGCCCAAAATGCACTCCATTTGGCATCAAATGCTCATAATTGCGTCGGTTGACCCCGATGGAGGAGCTTACAACGCTCCCCCATACCCCTAGTCGTTAGGGGCTTCTTGCCTTCGGCAATCGCAGCTTCGCGCCTTCGGCGCTTGCAATTTCCTCCACTCAGACATTCTAGTAGGTCCCCCAACTTCTAGACCATGGTTGCGCCTCTGCCCATGCGACAACCGCGGATGAGGCAGAGTTGGACCTAACGATAGAGCTGTGTTACCTCTATTGGAAAAGCGGCCCATCCTAACCTCCTCTGACAGGAACGGTCACCCTGGGTAGAGATAGAGAACAACCATTTTACATTGAAGTAGACCAACGACCTCTTATATTTATATATATAATATATATAGGGCCTATATATATATATATATATATATTTATATATATATGAGGTAAGCAAGAAATTGATTGACTCTGGCGGCTCCAGACGAATAGCTAGTGGGCTGGAGTCGACGCCGACCCGTGAGCAGAGAGGTAGCGCGCGAGCGGCGGTCGCCACACATACAAATGTCGTTCCGATTCAATTTGACATCGGATATTATATGGCATGGTGGTTTATTCTCCACAGGCAATTTTCCTACTCTGCAAACATTTGTCGAATTTTCTTCAGTAATGTAATATATTGCAATGCATTTGTTATGTAAGGAAGACGCAGCTGAGCATGCAGTGCCCAAAAGTAGTGTAGCGGAAAACCCCTCTTCTCACAGTTCGCACTCTTCTTCGTGTTGCGAAGGCAAAGGTTTCTACCCAGGATGGCAGCAGTCTCACGCAGGGCCGTAAATCTGTTTCGAAATGTGGGGAGGGAAAACTTCCCCTTCAGGAGTGTGTATACTTTTCTTAAGAAGTCCACTCTATATGTATACTGGGTTCAGTCACACGCTAAATTAATGTTAACAATTTATTTGTATTTGTTCGAACTGCTGCGTATAGGTTCAGACTGCAGGGAGCAACAATACTAATCGTGTACAAGACAAGACAATGCTTATGTCCAAACATAGCTTATGTCATCCTCTTTTACTTGCCTCCCTCGCCGCTTCAATTCTAAACACCATCAACTAAATAGCCACTAGTTGCCTGCCTGCCGGCCCCTTTGGATCTTGACCTCAACCTGATTTTATATTGAAATAGGGCCTATATCTATTGCTTAAATGAGCGCCCGTGAATAAGCTGGTTCCCGCGACTTGGCATTGTAGGCGCTAAAGAAATCTCGAGATGACAGTTGCGATTGCAAGCAAAAACTGCGACTAAAACGAATTTTTTGCGTGGAAAAAGATATAATTCACAGGAATTTGGCCATTTATAATGCTGTTTGTCAATTTTTCTGATGCGCAGAATTATTAGGCTATGGCGAACTTTTTATTAATGTAGTCTCAACAATTAATTAAACTATATATATAGTGTGCACTTGCACGGTACCGATATTTATGTAGGCCTATAATATGTATGTACATGTAGGCCTATATGAAGGCACCCCTCCAAAGATCGACCTGCACCTCAGCGTGGTGGGGGGGGGGGTGAACAGCCAAGTAAGGGAATGCCTGGTGAGGCTATGCCATCAGGGGAGAAGGCTCCGGCCGAAGAACCTCCTAGGGCGCTACGCGAGGTGGACAGGCTCACCAGGAACCCCGAAAAGCTGGCTAACGCAGGCGGCAGGTGTTGGAAGGACATCTTAGAGCGAAGGAGGTCATGACCCGTCGAATGGGTTAAGACCCACCGGTCTCCTTACCCTGCCAGGAGAGGACTGGTCACCGTCTGGCAAAATGACCAAGAAACCCTTATGATGATGACAACACTGGAGAGGCTTCATAAGGGCCTCATCGTCGGGAAACTGATGGAAGAGAAATAAGAAGAGAAGACATGTAGGCCTATATTCGTTTACTGTTTACTTAGTTGTAATGACTTACCATCGCACCTTAATCCAGCTGGCGACTTGGAAAACGACAGATAATATTGTTTAAATAATTTCGAAGGCGTTCTGCTAAACACAACACTTTCTTTAAATTTTAGACGTCTATCAATTTTATTTATTTAAAATTCATTTATAATCCTCTGTACACTAGACTCTCGAGATGAACTGGTCTAGTGACTCTATCGTCTCTCTGTCTCCTCCCAATCTGAAAGCCCATAGAGCATCTACGTATCTGTATGTATTTATATTTTATATATATATATATCACACAGCTGTCTCAATAATTAGGTGTCATGTCTCTTATGTCTGACCACTCTGCCCAGTCTTATAGGATTATATATTGCGCGTCGCATTCCTCCGCAAACCACCCCTACTCCGGCTCTGGAGAAATACATCTGTTGTGGTTTTCAGTGGAGTCAGGCCCAGAGAGTAGGGTTCGCGCAGTGTATCATCCTACAAGACTTGGCACTGTTGCCAGTCTTCTAGCCTGTTGACCCTTCTCCAAGGTCAGTGCCAGCTCTGGCCGACTTAAGGTATATAGTTTCCATGATCATTTAATGTTTCCAAAAAGTTATGCCTCGGTGCCGCAGTTTGTGGCGATTGGGGCTGGCGCCATAACAATTTGTGGGGAGGGAATTCCTTCACGTTCCCTCCCCAAGCTTAAAAGTGGGGAGGGAATTCCCTCCCTTCCCTCCCCAGGATTTACGGCCCTGGTCTCACGTGTCGCTCGAAAGAGCGGAAGTCCGGCGTCTGGAGTATCGCAGACGACTTAAGGCAATCGCTGCCGAAGACGTGCTCAGATCAATCAAGACAAGTCAAAGTCACTATAGTTTTGAACCCGTATATTGCGGCCAAATCGTCGGCCAACTCAACCACTGTCACACAGACAGGCAACGGTAGACAGGAATCAATCACCAAGTCAGAGCACACGTCTTCCCACGTCAGATGCATCGTAATCTCTACACAAGAGCGTCCTCTATATATATAGTACTATTGCGGGGGGGTATCCCGGGCGCAGAGCAAGAGCCGTAGGCGAGCAGAAGCCGAGAGAGCAAGAGCCGTAGGCGAGCAGAAGCCGAGAGAGCAAGGCCCACGGGGAAGGGGACAGCAGCACCAAACCAAAGAGGGAGGGAGGCAATACCAAAATGTCCGAAAACCATGGACACCAAGGGGCCAGTCCAACTCCCGGGGAGGACACCCTCAAAAACCCTCAACATCAGCCTATCTTTCTTACTATAATAATAATTATGCGAAAGCCGTTATCTGAGCTGTGTAGTGTAACTCGTTTCTTGCGCTCTGCTGATTGGCTTGATCGTTTTCGAAGAGTTTATAAGCCAGAACGTCGTATCAACGATTTTTGGCAAAATGGAGATTTTCGCAGAAATCGAATTGACTGACGACAAATTAAGAAGGTTCTGCCAGAAGGTCGTAGCTATAAGGCTTCATTTAAGACCAATTTGTGCGAAAAGTTATTAGTCGCTTATACTATATTTTGTAATTGTGATTTTGATGATTTTACACGAGAATGTTGTATCTTCAAAAAGGGAGGGAGGGAGGGAGGGAGGGAGGGAGGGAGGGAGAGAGAGAGAGAGAGAGAGAGAGAGAGAAAGAGAGAGACAGAGAGAGATTGTGCAATGTGTTTTTGAGGGTTTCTACAATAAGCTTAATTATGTGGCAATTTTGCCTCGGATTTAACAAAATCAATAAAGATTTTTTGTACTTTCCAAGGAATCTATATTCCCTTGGTGCTAATCTATTCATATTAATGATATAAAGATGTGTGTGATAGGCAGCAATGCACAGAATTCAATATTTCTGTTTAAAAAGTCAGAAAATGTTTTTTTTTTCAAAATTCATCGTGGAGTTGACAAGCGTCACGGAGTTCGCGTCACACAGTTGACTTCCACATTTTAAGAGTCTTCAGGCAACAATGAGAATTATATAATCAGTCACTGCCAGCTGAAGGTACACTTTCGCAGCCTACTGACAATGGAGGCATAATTGCAAGACAAAAAAAACCCAGCAAAATGGCCCTAAATGGGAGAAGTAACGAGGGAGCATAAACTAATCAAGAAATGAATGAGATCATCACCAGAAACATTACCATTACTCATTGTATTTCGATGCTTAGCCTATAAGTATGATGAAATGATCGACTTATAATACAGATATCATATGTTTGTTAGGGCACAATATATATATATATACCATTTAAATACTGCTAGATTTTTTAAATGTGGATTCCGTGAGAATCTGTAGACTGCATGACGTGGGCGCGCGTCACGGAGTTGAGCGTCACGGAGTTGACAAATCGTTTAGCTTTCAGCAAAAACCGGCACACACGAAACAAAATATTTTCAATGATGTTTGCAACAAAGACAGGACTCTATCACATCCACAAAGGACACATTACATTGAAAGTTTTATTTATATATTCTTGAATATTTACGTCACGGAGTTGACCTCAATTAAACATACGCGGTGCAACAATATTGTTAACTTTTTGTTGTTTAAAAAATTACGGTAAATGCAAGATAAACTTCTCATGTTTACCAGCAGCATTGGCAACGACAAATGACAAATATCAGCTGCTAAACACCATAAAACACTAGCCGTTACAAGTTGGACACGATCGAGTTTTGTAGCCGTCATGGAGTTGACAATTGGATGTAGGACACTGGAATTTGCTCCATTAAAGTTTAATTGTTAACTGAAAAAAGCTCAAACTGAATATAGGCCTATTAAGCATGGTTTCTGTTGTAAACTATAGGCCTATATGTTACTGAAAATGAATAAATTATCGGTTTGGCTATATGCACAATTGTAAATAAACAGGTTTTCCCGACTTCGGTACACATCTTTGACAAACACGTAGGCCTACAGTTTCTGTTGAAATGCATATGCTTCGACTGTGAGGCAATAAAACCACCTGAATAATTTATGAACGTGCCAATTTTTAAATTCTTTTAGTTTTATTTGGGTTGTATGAAACAAACCTATACGTTACGGATTGTCATATGTTGTCACAGAAGCTTTAAAAATATTTTAAATACCGCGGACAGCAAAATGGACACTTATTGTAAACCCTAGAAACACTCCTTTAGCCTACTCCTTTAGATATTGTTTGGCGTAATCGTAATCGTAATCGTAATCTCCAAACTTCTAAAGCACCACTCGAAAGCCAAGCGCAGAGCACCAGCTTATTCAAGAGCGCTGCGTATAGTCAGAGGGGTTGTCCAAAAGAGTAATCCGAGGGAGGTCCGAGTCCGGTTTCCAGAGGATCAGAGACGGCACAGCAGATGTTAAGGCGGGTGTCTTTTAGGTCGACGATTGGAAGGTACAGGATCAGATGAGTCAGGATAAGAGTTCTTGAAAAGGAGAGACTTTAGTTTCAAGTGGAAAGCCCTGAGGCAGATGATGGTGGATGATTGGCGATAATGGTGGAGGAACCGAAAAATTGCGGAATTCAGGAGGTAGATCGTTCCAGAGGCGCGGTGCATGCAGTGTTGGATATTGCTCGGTGGGAGAACTTGAGATGAGTATAGTGACCGGGGGTCTACATGTAGAAAGAGTGAGAACGGAGGATGATCGGGTAGAACGGGTTGGCTGGATGGTGAAGAGTTCGCGGAGATATCTGGGCTGGGAGTGTTGTAGGGAGTTGTAGGTTAGCGAGAGGACTTAGAAGTGAATTCGCTCTGGGATTTTTAACCAATGGAGTGATTTGAGGATGGGAGTGATGTGATGATGCTTAAGCGTTCTGGTGACGGCTCTGGCTAGTGAGTTTTGGATGAGCTGCAGACGCTTTAGTTGGGTGGCTTCAAGGTTGAGAAAGAGCCTTTGCAGTGTTATTTCAGTTATGGTTTTCAGTTACAGTTACAGTTATAGTTATCTAATTTATGATTTTTCAGTTAAAGTTATAGTTAAAGTTAACTGAAATTAGATTTTTCAGTTTCAGTTATTTTTTTTGATTTTTCAGTTACAGTTTAAGTTATTTCTCTTTATTTTTCAGTTATAGCATCAGTTATTTTTTCACAAGTTATGACTAATGACACACTGACCACAAGTATTCTGAACAGTTACCAGAAATATTACGCAGCAAATCAATGCGATTTAACGTATTGTCGGTTTACTTTAAGGAAAACAAGACATCCCAGATTAACACTTGCTCTGTTCCGACAATTAGTGTGCCACACTCCTGGTTTTCAACGTCCTAGCCAGCAACGGTGTGAACACAACATCGACTTTTGTCGTCTGCGGCTTCGTAAACAAAATGTTCCCACACGCCACTTTCTACTTTCTACCACTACTTGGCTTAAACATTATTCTTGTAGTCGTGGATTGTTTTATGAATTTACGGTTTGGCGCCAACGACAACACAACGAAAGGAAAACGAAACGGAAGTGAAACGAACATGGAAAACTGAAAAGGAACCAGAAGTGAAACTAGCATAGAAAACTGAAAAGGAACCAGAAGTGAAACTACCATAGAAAACTTACCGTAGACTAGAGTAGATTACCATTCAAAAAGTATGTAAGTAAAACATTCATGTTTTATTTTTCAGTTAACTTGTTATTTTTCAGTTATACAGTTTTCGTTTTTCAGTTACTATTACAGTTTCAGTTATTCGGTATTTTTCAGTTTCAGTTACAGTTAACTGCAAGACATTTTTCAGTTATTTTGCTATTTCAGTTACAGTTACAGTTAATAGAAATAACAATGGAAAGAGGGAATTGCAATAGTCGAGCTTTGAGTGGACAATGGAGGTAGCAATGGTGGAGGCAGTTTTGAAGTCGAGCATGGGTCGGATGCGGCGCGGAGGTCACGAATGTGAATGAAGCAGGAGCGCGAGAGGTTGGAGATGTGATTAGAGAAGGAGAGATGTGGATCAAAAGTAACACCAAGATTGCGGACAGGGGCGTCAGAGGTGAAGGTAAGAGATGAAGAGTTAGTGGATAGGTGTATTGAAAGGTCAGGTATTTTCTTGATTTGGTCAGGAAGGCCGAGGATGATGAATTCTGTTTTGGAAGGGTTGAGGCAGAGCAGGTTGGACGACATCCATTGAGAGACTAGGTTAACCACATTGAGTAGTTTTGCAATGGAAGTGGAGAAAGAGCTTGGGGAGAAGGATATGTAGAGTTGGGTGTCGTCTGCACTCTGCATAGAGATGGTGGTCAACAGAAGAGGATTTTACGAGATGGCTTAATGGTGTAGTATACAGAATGAAGAGCAGTGGGCCCAGGACGGAACCTTGAGGGACACCACAGCAGAGCGGGAGGGGTTGCGAACAGTGACTGGATGCTTTAACAGAGAAGGATCTGGAAGACAAGTAGGACTGGAACCAACATAGAGCAGTGCCAGAGACGCCCAACCAAGATGATAGTCGATGAAGAAGGAGGCTGTGATCGATGGTGTCAAATGCGGCGGAGATGTCGAGGAGGCAGAGGCAGGAGACTTGCTGATGGCTGACGGCAGAGACCAGTTTATTGTACAGAGAGGCGAGTATATATAGAGTTTCTGTGAAGTGGTGTTTAGTGAAGCCAGATTGGTGGGGGTTGAGGAGTGAGTTAGAAGAGAGGTAGTCGTTTAGCCTGGAAAGGAATTCAAAGGACAATTCGTTCAGTTCATTTAGATAGAAAGGAAAGGTTGGAGATGGGTCGGTAATTAGATAAGTTTTCCGTGTCAAGATTTGATTTTTTCAGAAGTGGAGTAACAAGAGATTGCTTGAAGACCATTGGGAAGTTGCCAGAAGAGAGTGAGAGACTTATAATTTTAGTGATTACTGGAATGAGGACAGAGGCACAGTCTTTTAGAAGAGAGGTGGGGATAGGATCTAGTTCGCATTGTTTGTTGGGAAGAGAATTTAATAGGAGTGACACTTCTGTTTCAGAGGCGGGAGAGAGGATTGAGAGCGACGACTGGGAGGCAGGAGGAGTAGGGTTTGTAGAGGGGAGTGGATCAGTGCTAGGGGAGTGTGAATCTAGAAGAGACTGTAGCGAAGGGATGAGATTTTGTCCGAGAAGAATGAGCAGAAGGTATCAGCGATATATACGGGGAGGGAATGGAGCTTGGCAGCGGGGAGGAGGATTTGCGATGAAGAAGAGAATTGACAGCTCTCCAGAGGTGCCGAGGGTTGGAGGAGCTGGAATGGATAAGTGATGAGTAGTATTTCTTTTTGGCAGCAGCGATGAGTTTAATTATGATATCTGTTTGTGGCTGATTTGAGGTTGATGAGGGCTTTTGCTCTGGATGTGGGATCGATGGTGCGCTGGTAGATATGCTCAAGTTGCCTACGAAAAGATTTAAATGCTTGGAGGTAGGAAGTGAACCAAGGATCGCTTTTCTGTGAGCTGCGTTTGGTGATGAGTGGGGCATGAATATCAAGTAGGTCGGAGAGTGTTGAATTGTAGCAAGACAGAAGGTCATCAAGGGAAGACGGAGGGTTGAGAATCAGCTGGGAGTCGAGAATATCTTTGATGAAGGCTTGACGGTCAATGGAGCCGGTGAGACGGAAGGAATGAATAGAAGGAGAAGGTCGAGCAAAAGGCTTAATTTCAAGGTCGGCCATGATGAGGTAATCAGTGATGTTGAGAACAGAGTGTGAGAGCTTGGGAGATAGAAGGGAGGAGGCGGAAGTGATGAGAAGGTCGAGGGTGTGATTCTTGACGTGATCGAGTTGGGAAGTCGACATGTTGGACGAGGTTGACTGATGACAGGAGGTCCAGGAAGTCAGATGCAAGCTTGTCAGAGGGATCGTGTCAACGTGGATATTGAAATCAACATGGCAGTGAATAAGAATTCGTTGGGAGTAGTAGCAGCGAGTGAAAGTAGAGAGCCAAATTCATCAAGAAAGACAGAGGGTTTGGAGGAGTAGGCAGACGATGTAGGTCTGTAGGAGGACGATAGATATTGAAGACTGTGAGTATATCTGAAGCAAGTCGGAGGGTTATGCATGATGGCGGTGGCTCTGGTGCAAATTACATAGAATTTTGACGTTGTTCGTCATTTTAGTTTCTCTTGCTAAAAGGGTGCATCTTGGATAAACTTTGACAAAATTCACCTAATTATCACGTTATGTGTAAACAATACAATGCATGCTTTAATGCATTTTGAGAAGGATTGTTATTATTCTCAGCATTTAGCTAGAAATAATTTTCATTGTTTAAGTAAAAAATGATGAAAGCAAATTTTTTTAAATAATTAAAGCAAAGTTTTCGTTTTCTTCGTAGTAGTGATAAGAGTGTCACTTTGACATCAGTCAGCGCTGATTGGTCCACGCAAGTCACGTGATCTATGACGTCATATCTATTAATAGCACAACAATGGGAATTTCCCGACGTAGTTTCCATGACGACGGCGTGCCTAGTTTCTGACTCACCCACGCTCGACTGAACAACCAGTAGGTAATTAGAATATTATGAACCTACCGTTCCCAGTGCATTGTCCATCTATTTTATTGACTGGTAGACACCTCCCATTCCAGCGTACCAGGAGCTGATATGTATAATTTTGAACGATGCATATGCTGGAGTAAAACCTAATGTCTAGCACTATACACCAGGCAATTTCATCGGCTTGTAAACTCGTAAAGCTCTCCCCTCCCCTCCCCAAACCCAATGGCAAGGGCGGGGGCGGGGGGCGGCGGCGGCGGCCACTACCGAATAAAACCCAAGCTTACTCTTCATACCACACCATTTAAGAAGTTAGTGCTCAGAGTACATATAAATTCAATATGCTATATATTCATAAGAATATAAATACAAAATTCGGCAACAATCATGTATCATCATAATTTACTTTCAAACTCCAACACACACAACTACTACTACTACTCTTCCTATGACAGTTGAAAAAAAAGGAAAATCGAGGCCCATCATGCGATGTCATTTCATGGCTTGGAAACCGTAGTCATATCACTACTACCATTCCTATGGCATTGGAATTTGTGTCGAACGTTGTTTTATCATCGAACCAAGTTCGCAAGCATCGGTTGACTCTAGGAATAGACAATATTCCCATGTAATGTAGGTAGGTAGGTAGGTATGCACAATCAATTGGTATGCTTCCGCATCGATGGATAATATAGCCTAATCCATCACACAACTTTCAGAATGAAGGATCCCAACAATCAAACAAGTGAATTAAAATCAAATGAGCTATGGGAAATAATATATATTTGGCTATATGTCTAATATCAAAACACGATTCCACCACGTTACATTAAGCTCTCCAACATGCTCTATACTAAATCGGAAACCGAGCAATTTGACTCAACTGGATTCAGAATCAAACCTGGATCATCACCAAAAAGAGCTGCTATATAAATCCATCGAAACAATATCACTGAGATCGTCACTGCACCACTATTGAACAGGTTTCCTACCTAGTTACAATATAAGCGAATGATCACACACCCGAAGCGAAAATAAAACGTCGTAAGCATATTCAGAAGTCACCTGCATGCACAGTATAGTTGCGCGCTTAGAAACAGAAGGCATGGCATCTAGAAACTTTCCAGACATGGAATATTTTAAGGCATAAGCATGTGAACAATCTAACCAAGTGATACGTGTAAATATGCATATTACAATTAATATATGCGTAAGCATGCTTAAATTGAATCAAGCAACGCTGTATAAATGGTCCACAAACCCTCTAGTCAAATCATGCCCATCTGTAAACACAAAGTCGCCATGCCAACAGCATGAACTATAACGGCATTCGGTAGACACTATACTTGGTCACATCTCGTTCCAAGCAAATCAATTATTGTCAAAATATGTTCGTAGGCTAGAACTGATTCGAATCATGGTTGGGTTATGGCGCATGGTCACCCATCTGACTTAATAGGACATCCTTAAAACTGGATCCCTCGTTCTACAGCTCAACTTATTGGTCATATCCACAAATTCATGCCAGCTTCAGCCTACAAGCATAATGTAATGTATTATATTCATGCTTCGCAAAGCATATCCTACTGGATAACAACACTTGTCTGGCTATATATTACTGACAGTGTTCCGTCCCACTTATCCAATCTCCATCACCTGGTATCTGATTTAGTCTCTCATCGAGTTCTGTGCTCTTCACACAATGAGGGGGTTTTGATCCATCAAGCTCGCTCCTAGATCAGAATGCATCGAATCTTCCCAGTTGTTGACACAAACCACTTGGAATGGGGTCTCACTTACTACGCTAGAATAATCCGCATGCGTTCTACCAACTATAATTATAATTACTTGTATATTTGTCTAGAATTATTAACGTTAGCCTGACTGTTTTAGCTAATTGTGTTACTTGTAACCTGTTGCGTTTTGTCAACTGGATTATTTTGAAATTAAACGAATATGATGACAACTGCTAAAGTCCTCTCTGCTTGGTTGTAACTGCGCAGGGTATGCATCTGAGTAGATTTCCAGAAGAGGTGCTATATAAATCTCTAGAATGAATGACTGAATGAATGATTGAATCTTCAACCTAGCATGGATGCACTACAGCCTGCAAATAATGTCAGAATATCAGCCATATGATTAATGAATTTTGAAAGAAGTAGGCCTACTCATTATACGTATTCAATCAGACAAGCTTATACTTGAGAATCAATAATTATAGCTGTAGAAATATAGATAATTTATGCACAAGCATACCCTCGTCGAACAGATCAATTAACAACTGGACATCGTCCCAAATACACCGTGTTCAGAACAACATGATTTGTAAACAAGTCGTTTCTAGGGTAATATCATAGTCCATGTCTGCAATTATTAGACACAAGATGAATTATATATGCAGACAGCTTCAGCGAATCACATAATCTGCTTATGCACAAAGTAGTCTTGATCAACGATATACAATTGGTATATTTAATCTATCCAATGGGAAATTGTGGGGTAGAGGCGCTATATAATTTTTTTTTTATAAATCCTACACCAAATCCAACACTTCTCCCCAGCATAGCTCGCCGTCTGAACACCAAACACCATCCACCTTAGCCGCCTGCCTGGCTACCTGCCTGACTCTCTGAATTTTGACCCATGCATATTGATTTTGCTTTGATTGAGCGCCTGTGGATAAGCTGGTTCCCACAACTTCGCTTTTCTGGGCGCTGTAGAAGTTCCGAGTTTATGAGTATGGTTAAATATATATAAATATATAGATATGATACGACAACTGAGCACATAATCGTCATTTAGCTGATTATATCTTTCTATGGACATCGCGATAACATAGTTGTATAGTATCAAAGTATCTGTAATGGATAATCAAATTTCGGCACACGTCTTGTATGGCCACATTTTAATCGAATACTCGTCAGACATCATACACAATGCAATACTATCAAGTCATGGAAATTACAATGGGTAATTCCCAAAATCTATTAAGATACCTTTCAAGCCCAAACTTGCCCAGTGTCTTCACAGCTTCCCTGGGCTATAAAATGCCACGACATGCAGCAGTTTTTCATTCCTGATCTCAACATTGGCGAAGACGGCAGCTGCAGACATATCAAGATGGACTCTACACACGTTTCGGAAGGACGAGATGCTGAAGCCATCGATTGCTTGAGCGATAGACGCACAGATATTCCGAATGCGTCTTGTAAGTTAAAATATATTAATTTCGACTAGAAATTTAAAAAAAAAATATTATCAATCATTTAAATTTGTTAAACATCAACATATGCCTGATAGGGAGCAACTCTGCGTAAATCAACACGAAGATACACTATATAAAAGCTCCTTAATAATGTACAATATCGTTGATATCCCTGTTGCTATTATACATGGTAACGTATAAGTAGATAGTTAAGGAACAATTCTAACACATATGATCACGTGATACATGTTTGAGTACTCATTTGTATTATATCACAAGGAGTAGTCCAATCGCATCGATAGAAGCAATCAGACAGACAAACATAGTGAATATATTTATCTACAGAGGTTTAAAATATTTATAATTATATATTAATTTTTAAATTGAATATTTAAATTTTATTATTTTATATCCAGCGCGGAAGAGAAACGCTACCGACTCAGCATCGGTTGGCGATTGCGAACCATCTACCTCCACAGGTCATGCATCGAAGAAATTCAGTAAGAGTTATATTTAATTAATAATATAATTTAAATATAAATTGAAAATTAATCCCAGAATGGGTATGTATGCGTGTGTATCTGGATATGTGTGTACATGTGTATGTGTGTGTATGTGTATGTGAGTGAGTGTGTGTATATATATATATGTATGGAAGCGTAATGGTTTGTGGATATTGAGATAAATATTACGGCTTTGAGTGTTGAAACATGGATATATTTACTAATTGTGATGATGTATAATAATAATATATTAAAATTATATCGTTTCAGATTTCGGTGGACCCTGTGAGTATTGTCGAGCATTCAAGAAGAATAAACTCAACGCCGATGGTTTATGCACTACATGCATGAATCGCCCAGTCTGCGCCAAATGCGGTTTTCGACGTTCGGCAGAATCCTACGAGGCTGGTAAAGACTGCTGTAAGACGTGCGAGGGAAAGTCCTCACCGCTACCTATGCATCGATCTATTCGAAACACATTCAACGAAATACCTCTACCATCGGATCCCAAAGCATTAGACGTGAGAACACTCATTCGTGATGTGCAGGACGTCATAACTACCAATCTGGAGAAACGATTACTGGAAAATGGGTGTGTGATATTTAAAGTTTTATACATTCCGCA
Organism: Aporrectodea caliginosa; assembly: GCA_020284085.1. NCBI lineage: Eukaryota > Metazoa > Annelida > Clitellata > Crassiclitellata > Lumbricidae > Aporrectodea > Aporrectodea caliginosa. The sequence goes on from JACEVL010001014.1 coordinate 951,312, forward strand.
ATCACATCATTAGCAATTACTAATGCATTGTATAAATATTTAAAACTATAAAAAATGGAATTTATTTTATTTCTATTACATTATTTAAATTATAGCTCGATACTTCACTCTGATGCATTATGAACTAAATGTGAAATATAATGATTTTCTCTGGAATAATGGAATGTATAATGCTATTATATTCATATATGTTACTTATTCATGCATAATATAATTTTAGACCCAATGAGTGGTACGTCGCATTGGATGTAAAATTCGAGCGAGACAATCCCGACGGCGACACCAAAAGAACAACCGCCTACATGAGATCGACTCCGGCAATCATGATCAATCAATTCGAAACCCCTCAACAACTCAAAGATGCCGTTATTCGATTGGATACTCTCATCGAAACATTCACGAATGTTGGGTCTGGTTGGACAATCAACCAACTTGGTAACGTAACATTACATATTGTTGATTACGACGCGATAGGAGGATCGAGTTACATACCTAGCCCAGTATGGTTATCTAAGAAGAGAGCGACATTGAATATTGTCAATAAAGACGAACAATGTTTCTTATATTGCTGGTTTGCACGTTGGCCCGGTCAATTTGTTTCTACACAGTTTGTTTTCCGAGGTCGACATTACATTAAACGATACTCTCGTTACAGCTTCGAACAATACGTACGCGTATCGTAGTTATTTGGAAACTATATTAAGCTACGGCGGAGGCGCCAAAACTTCACAACTTACTTCGGCTCTGTATTACAAGGATATCGCTGGTCATTTCGAAGATGCTAATCCGCACGATAACGATGCCGAAAATGATGGTTTTAAGAAACGTAGCGCGTACGTAGACGAAGGACGAGTCGTGGATATGCTCGGTGGTATTCATAGCGATCTATTTTTCCAGGATCGATTCCTCCCTAACGATATAAATATAAGGGTGCGTCTCGTTAGAAATAAAAACTCATTCTGTTTGATGTCGAGCGTTCAAGGTGCTGCGTATAAAGTTCGAATTCTGGAATGTAAATTGTACGTCAGAAAAGTAAAATTGAGCCCGTCGGTGTTTCTGGCACACGCGAAAGCTCTCGAACGTGGAAACGTGAAATTTCCTATAAGAAGAGCAATTTGTAAAACATTCACCATACCCAGAGGTAATTTGGACGCGTCGCAGGAAAGTCTTTTCTCCGGACAGTTACCAACTAGGATCGTTATCGGATGCGTAGACAACGACGCGTTTAACGGCAGCTATACGAAGAATCCGTTCAACTTTAAACATATGCATCTGTCGCAACTAAAAGTGTATTTGGATGGACAGCAACAATCGGTGAAACCATTGGAAATTAACTTTGCCAACAACCAATATATTAACGCCTACGCTTCGTTATTTATGGGAACTGGCAAGTGGATGCGAGACGAAGGAAATCAGATAAGCAGAGAGGACTTTGTCGGCGGTTACGCTCTTTACGCTTTCGATCTGACTCCCGATTTATGCGAGGGTGATCATTTCAATTTGCTTAAACAGGGAAACGTTCGACTGGATATGAAATTTGCGCAAGCCTTGGAGAATACGATAAACGTCATAGCTTTTGCGGAGTTTGAAAATATTCTGGAAATTGATCGATCGCGAAACGTGATTTTCGATTACAAGAATTGAAAATGAATGGAGATAAAATTGAATCGATATTGACGAATGATGCGAAATGTGGACGAATGTTTATCGGAGTAGCCTATTCGCTTGCGATCGTCTACCTACCAAGTTAGATACGGGAGAACCTACGCTATTGGTTTGTAATACGGACCCACACGATAAGCCCGGACAGCATTGGGTCGTCTTGTACGTTGAGGATTCTTCCTATGGCGAATTCTTCGACTCTTTCGGAAGACCACCAGATGCACCATTTAAAGATTTTTTGGGTAGACATTGTACGCGTTGGATTTTCAATGAGAAACATTTGCAAAGTCTCGTCAGTCATGTTTGCGGACACTATTGCATATTTTACTGTATTCATAGAGCTAGAAACAAAAACATTAACGCTATTATTAACCTTCTTACCTCGGACACTGGTCTAAATGATTATTTGGTGCATAATTACGTTTGTAAAACATTTAAAATATGAATAAGACGTTTGTTGAATTTAATAAACTTTATTAAACACATCATGTTGAATGTCTTTGTGAGTTTATGAGTTCTTAGAAATATATATATAAAGTATCGATTCCAATATCCCTATGAGACCAAACTTCTTAAACTATAGGATATGATAAGTAAGTAAGCTTGGGCTTTATTCGGCAGTGTTCGCCCCCGCCCCCGCCCTTGCCATTGGGTTTGGGGAGGGGAGGGGAGGGTTTTACGAGTTTACAAGCCGATGAAATTGCCTGGTGTATAGTGCTAGACATTAGGTTTTACTCCAGCATATGCATCGTTCAAAATTATACATATCAGCTCCTGGTACGCTGGAATGGGAGGTGTCTACCAGTCAATAAAATAGATGGACAATGCACTGGGAACGGTAGGTTCATAATATTCTAATTACCTACTGGTTGTTCAGTCGAGCGTGGGTGAGTCAGAAACTAGGCACGCCGTCGTCATGGAAACTACGTCGGGAAATTCCCCATTGTTGTGCTATTAATAGATATGACGTCATAGATCACGTGACTTGCGTGGACCAATCAGCGCTGACTGATGTCAAAGTGACACTCTTATCACTACTCTTCGTATATATCAAAATGTCAAAAAACGTAGTTACGCCAGTCTGGCTTAAACCCTTGTTTTGTTCCTAGGACTAGGACTGCTCTGGCTCAACGTCGGGCATTTGCTGTGGGTGGTCCCTTTACTTGGAATGGATTTTCCTTTTTGGTCTCTCGTTCCTTAAAAACGTTTCTTTTCCCCCGGGATTTTCGTGCTCAGAGCGCCTCTGAATAGTTATTCTGAGAGAGGCGCTATATAAATCTTTAGATACGATACGTATAATACTCTGCGTAAACCTTTCTGTCCGGCAGGCATTTTCGCCGATCCAAGGTGAGTACAGCAAAACATTTCGGACTAATCAGAGTAATTTATCGTTTTTACTGTCTAAATAATTTTATATACATGGCATTTCAATACCAATGTCCAGGATAACTGTCATCAATCCACCTTATACTTACGCAATAAATATTTTTCATCAATCCAGCTTCTATTTAAGCAAGAATTAGGCCTATTTCTTCTTCAATCCATCTCCTACCTAAGCAAGAATTATTTTCATCAATACAACTGCTACTGAAGCAAGAGTTATTGTCATCAATCCAACTTTTATTTAAAATTATCCTATATAAAATAATTTAGAGCGCAAAAACGATAAATTAGTGGATTAGTCCGATAAATTTTGCTGTACTCAGCTTGGATCGGCGAAAATGCGTCCGGCAGAGGGCAGTTCTTCAACTGACGGTAAAATAATAAAGGCGTTCTAGTCGATGTATTGTAGGTCCTTGGTGCCAAACAGTGTGACCACTCCTTGGAATATTTCTCAAGATCTTGGGAGTTTTGGTCGACTTGGGATATGGGGAATTGGCATAGCAATCTTGGGATTTGTTATAAGGTCTTCAGACTTAGTTTTTACCGTACTTTTCAACAGTGGCAACGAATAAGATTAGAAAAAACTCGCTCTGAAAGACGTTTATTAATATTGTTACAGTTACTTGTAAACATTAAGTAAGTAAGTAAGTAAGTATATTCTTTAATAAAACCAATTGCATATCCGCACTCTGGTGTAGGCCTACATACATCTTAACAACAATCAACAGTTAATGTCAATACGAGCATGGGCGGAGACTTGGTCCTGGGTTGGGGGGGGGACAGATGAAGGAGCGGCCGAAATATTGGGGGGATATAAGCATCTCCATAGCCTTCACCTCAAGTTTTGGGGGGACCGTCCCCCTGTCCCCCCCTAAGTCTCCGCTTCTGAATACGAGTACAACATTCTAACAATAGGTCTTTCGCTGTAAATTATCTGCAAGAGGTACACAATGGTCGTGCGATCGCGGTCGCAGGGTATATTGTTGGGGCTTTTTTGGTGGAAGTAAACTATGCAGTACGTGGCCCTGGTTCATCAGGACCACAGAGAAAAGACGATAATTTGTTAATTCAATATTATGCTCCGGTTTTTTCTTTGCCAGTTCTTAGCTAGACAATTTAGTGAATAATTGTGATTGCTCAGTAACTTGGTAATTTTTGGTACACTATTGGCCAATCTTGGGATTTATCTTGCAAGAGCTTGGGATTTCAGAATATTGAGAGTGGTCGCACTGGTGCCGAACAATAATTATTCATTCCGTGGTTTGAACGTAGGCTATGTGGTTTCGAAATGCTTTTTGCACTTTTTATTGCCGTATTATTGCCTGTTACTTTGTGCGTTTGGCTTTGGAACGTTTTTATATATTCATTTTACAGCAACCAAAGTAATTAGAATTTTTTTTGAAATTGCGGTGTATGGACACATTGTACCACATTGTACTGAATATGATGGAAGAACTTCTATAGCAACTTCGTAAATGCTCAAGTAAAGGCACCATCACCCAGATAATAATAATAATAATAATAATAATAATAATAATAATAATAATAATAATAGTAATAGTAATAGTAATAGTAATAGTAATAGTAATAGTAATAATAACAATAATAATAATATTATTATTATTATTATCGCTACTCCCTGAAGCAAATCTCTCCCATAAACAGTGTTCCTGGGATCACCCTCTAATTCTGAAAGACCTGGGGGCTTTAGAGGCCTCAGTAACAACTGATTACCACAGGGCCAGGTTGAGAGCAGTCACCTCACCACGCGGGTGATTGGCTCCTTGCACTCCCCATAAGCGCTTGCGGACTGAGGCTAAGCGACGAGGCAGTCCGTATTGCTACAGGCCTGCGCCTTGGGGTCAATTTATGTGCTCCTCACGAATGCCCCTGTGGAGTGATGGTCCAAGAAGACGGCTCACATGGCATGTCATGCAGCCTTGGGCCAGGGCGTACTGCGAGACACGCCTCACTAAATGACATCATTTGGCGTGGCCTCACCAAACTTCCCGGCTACAAAGGAGCCTGCTGGACTTGCTAGGTCTGATGGGAGACGTCCAGATGGTGTGACGCTCATTCCATGGGAGGGTGGCAAAAGCCTTGCCTGGGATGCCACGGTCATCGACACCCTGGCGGAATCATACCGCACCAGATCAGCTGAGGTTGCGGGTGCTGCTGCTGAGATTGCAGGAGATAGAAAAACATCCAAATACACTGCCATTTTGCCATCTTACTGCTTTGTGCCCTTGGCCTTTGAAACGCTGGGTCCAATAAACCAAGAAGGCCTTGCTTTGATCAACCTCCTTGGCTACCGGCTTGCTCAAACATCAGGAGATAACAGAGAGACAACGTTTCTCTTTCAGCGCTTGTCTATGACTATTCAGCGCTTCAATGCAGTTGCTTTTTCTAGCACTTTCCTAACAAACCAAACCATCTGTGAAGAGTGAAGACTAGCCATTCCAGAACAACATGCCCCCCTAATTTTGCAATCCTGAGGGATCATATGTACCTCGAAAAAAAAAAATAATAATATCGCTTTCTTTAATGAAGCGCCTGACAAACGCACTGCGCTGTACATTTACATGTTATGACAATTAAACAATTCACAAGAACACAAATGACAGAAGACATAAATTTTAACTACTAACAGAACAGACAGCCTGCAATACACTGCGCCAACAGCAGCCTGCAAAGCATGTCCGCCTACGGAACTCGATCTCGGTACCTCTCGCTCCCCATGCCAGTGTGTTATCCAATGCGCTATCAGCTTGGAAGACCGCCAATCTGCTATGCCTAAACCATTCAAAACAGAATTCCCCATTATTGGCTTCCGCAAGCAATTAAGCAAGCTAGGGCTGCCAACTTTTGATTTTGCCATTCGTGACCCCCGTAGTCATTTGATATGCCGTTGCCAATTTACCATGTCCACGTCGCTGTAGGCCTATGTAAAGAATTTAGCGTCAGCCTAATGTATACGATCCACAGTCTACTGAAAATAGTGGAACTTAATAATTTCAGTCAAGTGATCAGTAGAAAAGTGGCCTGTGTCAAAAATTAGTATCGACAACATGAAGAAAACATTTATTTACAGTAACCTGTCAGGGTAACAAAGCTTATGGGCCCAGCACGAGCGAAGTTCATATTATATTCAATTATACATGCATGCAGATTGCAGATGTCATTTATTGGGTCTGCGATGGAAAGCAGAGCTTCGCTTAAACTTGTACTTCTGCTGAGCTGAAGTCGTGGAACTCGACACATGTCATGTTAAAATTTGTTTTTGTAGAAAGTTCCGCTTTAAAAAGGTTGGTGCTCAGACAATTGCGAATGTCAGACAACACGTCGTTCATAATGCTGAACACTCTCGCAAAAAGTGTTGGAAACGGGAACTGACAGATCGCACCAGAGTGTCAGTGGTTTGTAAACATCCGATGTTGGGCCAACAATGTCAGGTCTGTTAGAACGCAGAACGAAAAATTCATCGTGCAGCTTATCGAGTTTAGTGTCAGAAAACAAGAACAATATTAAATTTTGGTGAAGCGGATATCTACACCAGATTCCGGGACAATTTGGGATCAATCCGGGACACGGGATGTACCCGGCCGATTCCGGGACTGTCCCGGCGAATCCGGGACGGTTGGCAGCCGTAATGCAAGCTAACCTATCCTTCCGACCCTTCTGCAACAGATCTAATTTCTCCTGTTCTTTACTCTTCAACTGTCTGCAAACTTTGATGAAAACCTTACATTTGCCGATCACATCACCTAGCTATCTCGCACCTGGTATATGCATATTCGTGACCTTCGTCGACTGCTCAATACTTTCATTACAAGACCGCCTGCACAATAGCCGGTTCCGTGTCAATAGTCCGAAGGTTCGATAGTCCGAAGGTTCGATAGTCCGATGTTGATCCGACATCGCTCAAATTATTTGCCCATTGTAGCATATAGTTTGAACATCAATCCAACTTCCTATTTACTCTAATTTTTGTCATCAATCCAACTTCTACTTACAGTATGATTTTTGTCATCAATCCAACTTCTACTTCCACTGATTTTTTTATCAATCCAGCTTCCACTTATGCTCTAAAATAGTTTTATCAATCCAACTTCTGCTTACACTATAAAAATTTTTCATCATTTCAACTTCTATTTAAGCAAGGATTATTTTCATCAATCCAAGTGCCATTTAAGCAAGAGTTATTTTTATAAATTCAACTTCTATTTAAGTAAGAATTCTTTTCATCAATCGAACTTCCATTTAAGCAAAAATTCTTTTCATTAATCCAACTTCCATTTAAGTAAGAATTCTTTTCATTAATCCAATTTCCATTTAAGCAAGAATTCTTTTCATCAATCCAACTTCCATTTAAGCAAGAATTCTTTTCATTAATCCAACTTCCATTTAATAAGAATTCTTTTCATTATTCCAACTTCCATTTAAGCAAGAATTCTTTTAATCAATCCAGCTTTTATTTTAAGCCCAAGGTTCTACCCAGAAATTCTCAGGAGAAACCACCATGGACAGCACCTTTGTAGGCATGACTAATAAAGACCTGCTGGCCAATGAGCATCTACATCAATTCTGCCTGGCAGCTATGCATGCTGATAGCTAGTGCCAGCCCAGGAACTGTCTAGCGACCTGCTAACCTGTGTGAAATACCTCTATGTAGATTAGCTATATATATATATATATATATATATAATCGTCTCTTTCACACACACAGGCACACACACACACTGACACACATGTAGCGTCTCTTTCATTGATTCAAATCACAATCAGCCGGGGCGGTTTATATTTGGGTATATCAAATGGTTAGCCTAAGCTGTGTTTCATATAGAAGAACTATGTGCTGTCACATGCCAGGTGCTAATGTACCTTGGAACTGCCTTTTTGAGCATTCATTCTTTGTCGTCAGATGCTGTTCATTGCAAGAGTGTTCGATTTAATAAATTCCTTTATTCACCTAGTGTATTTATTTCTTATAACGCGCATGTAGTGCAATTATTGTGCTTCTGTAGTCAAGTTTATAATTCGTGTGAACTTTTTCAAAGTATGGACTGAGGCTATATACCGCAGACATCGACCGAAGGTGCTGCATCTGGCACCACACGAACAGTTAGAAAACGTTTGTCTGATGGGTCAACAAAGAGTTACAACTACACTACTGTAAAAAAACACATTGAACTAACTTTTACTACCGACTGTGAGAGACTGCAATTTGAAAAAATGTGAGGGCATTCCTCTGGCATACTTTTGGATGGTTCTAGCACATGTACAGACTCCAGAGTTATGTTATAGGCCGATATGCATTTTCAAAGGAATCAAGACTGGAGTGATTTGATTGGTTGGGGTATTGGTGCCATTTTTGTTTACCCACTGCCAAGCTGGAATTGCAAGGCTTAGATGTTGTGGCATAATATAAACAGGCCTGGCTGATTGTGATTTTAATCAATGAAAGGGTGTGATATATATAAATATATATGTATATGCATATATATACATATATTTGTATACACGAGCTAGCTAATTTGCTTAGGGGTCGTCCATTTAGTAGGTACGCAAAATTCCGGGAAAATTGACCCCTCCCCATACGCAAGCGTTCTTTTAGCACCCCCTCCATCTGCATACGTACGCTTGACATGCACCCCCCCATCCTATAGAACGGTCTATATCCTGACTGAATAGGGCAGGCGACCAAACTGTTGGGACTCGGTGCACAGCTGCAAGACAGTTAATAGCAGTCAGAGGTAACTGGCATACAAGTGTGTGGTCCCACAGCCCTACTTAGCCCTATTAAATGCCTGATCGCTGAACTGTGACTCACTTGAAGGAAGGCCAATATAGACACTCATTTGAAGGAAGGCCAATATAGACAGTATTATCGAGGTTTACCCCCCTTCCTATGCGTACGCAAGCATACGCAATCAGATGCATTTGGGTTATCCCCCTTCCCCTCGATGCGTACGTACTAAATGGATGACCCTTAGGGGGTCATTGCATAATTAAGTAACGCTCCAACGTGTGTGGGTGGGGTCCTTGAAAACGTTACGAAACGTTAGGTGGGTGTGTGGCGCTGAACGTTACGTAACACTTTTACCAACAGTTTAGTTAGAAATGAATTTTAAATAAACATCGAATGACACTTTAGATACGATGTGATCGAAGTTCAAACTTCGTGCCGTTGATTTAAGACTTCACTAAAAACACGCAATAGTATAAGTGAACACTAAGTGTTTAATACACTGCCGTCGAAGGATCCAATACCAGCAGATTGTCATTTTTGCAAACTGTCGCGCTTCTTGAAGATACTCGCCCGGATATTATGCGTTCACATAGTAAATCGTAAATGATTTTTTGTAGCAATAAATACGTAACGCTGGGGTAGATGGGTGGGTGGGTGGGTATAGGGAAACGTTACGAAGCGTTATAGGGTGGGTGGGTCAAAAACAGTCATTTTCAGCGTTACGTAATTATGCAATGACCCCTAGAGGGATTTAACACAGGTCAGCAGGTCGCTGGACAGTTCATCGACCTAGGCAGAATTGATGTAGATGCTCATTGGCCAGCAGGTCTTTATTAGTCATGCCTATGAGGGTTGGTGTCCATGGTGGTTTCTCCGGAGAATTTCAGGGTTGAACCGTGGGCTTTAAGGAAGAATTCTTTTCATCAGTCGAACTTCTACAACTTTCGGACTATCGTACCTTCAGACTATCAACCTGTCGCCCAATAGCCACCTCAGTTGTTCATTCCAAACTCGACTGCTGTAATTCCCTTTTCTACAACATCGACTCTTCTCAAATAAAACTCCTGCAAGCAGTCCAGAACGCTCTCAACTGCACAGTCACCAAAACTCCCAAACACCACCACAATACTGCACTCTCAAAGTGCTTCATTGTGTAAAAGTCCCTCAGTGCATCCATTAAAAAATTGTATCTCTTACCTACAATGCCCTTCAAACCTCTCAACCATCTGACTTTGCCTACTATTTACCATCCAACCACCCAGATCTGCTCACTCATCGTCATATCCTTCTCTATCTTGACCTCCAGTCTCATCCTCTCTGAAATTCTGCAACCGCTCCTTAGTCTATGCACAATGCTGCACCAGCTAACTGGAATGAACTTTCAAATGATCTCCGCCAGTTTGCTCATCCTCATATCTTGCCTGTTAATTTCACCTCTCCTCCGCTTGCACTGTCCTCTGCTGCCTTATGACTGAAAACTGAACTCATCAAGCTCTCCTATCCTGATTCTATTCCTGTACCACTATGTGACCGCCATCATCAACGTTGTCCACCGTAGCACCATGCTGTCCTTGATTTGACCTCCCTGGATTCTGACCTGGCACCGGAACATACAAAACAACCTAGCTATTGTGGACTTAATTTTATATATATAATTTTGTAATGGATGGACTGCGCTGGTAGACAGCAATGCATCCGCCTCCTCTTTGACAGCGACTATCCTTACCTGTGGCGTTCCTCAAGACTCCGTCCTGGGACCCATTCTTTTCCTCCTTTACACTGCCGACATCCAGCTGAGGTCTGTTTTTTGGTCCCTCACATGCGACTCGCCTTCTTGTGCAAAGTTTAATCCTGAGCTGAATCGATTACTGCAATGTCGCCTTTGCTGGCTTGCCACAGCGCAGTATCATTCGGCTTCAGGCAATCATCAACGCTGCTGCTCGTCTGGTATTGCAACTTAAAAAGTTCGATCACATTTCAACCGCGATACAAGATGAGCTTCACTGGCTGAGAGTTGACGAGCGCATCAAATTCAAACTCTGCATCCTGGTTCATAAATGTATGAACAACTGCGCACCACGCTACCTGGCAGACAAGATCAGGCCCCTATCGGACGATGCCAGTAGGTCGCGGCTGTGATCATCAGAGTCCGCTGATGTTTTTGTGCCAGCCACTAAAGCTAAAGCGGGTGATCGAGCCTTTCGGGTCGCTGGTCTACATGCCTGGAACAGTCTTCCTGCACCCTTTCAGGAAACCAAAAGTTTTTCGCTTAAAAAAACAGTTAGAAATGCACTTGTTACGTAACCACGAGCATTAACATTTGCGGTGACAGTAGACAGTTCTGTGAAGCGTCCTAGAAGTAGCTTGCTACCAACTACGCTATATAAATGGTCGTAATTACAATTACAATAGCGCCGGAGAATAAGCTGGACTCCTTGACATGGCTTTTGTGTGGTGCTAAGAAATTTAGAAGATTTACTTTACATTATAATCTGTCAACACAATTTGGTCCATAGACTCTGAACATGATGCCATCTGTCAACAGGAATCTGTTGGTTGAGATTCTCATGTTAACTGTGTAATATTTAGTTCTTAATGACATTTAGCACCATGTAGGCTAGCGCATCAGATTAGTTTGTTTTTGTAATGGTGCTTTATTAATGTTGAGTTATAATTGCAATCAGTCGATGGGCACATATATTACTATGTTCTTTAATAATCTTAAACTGTCCTATTTAGCCGGGGTCGAGCCAGAAGCGCTTCTGAGTAGTTTACCTTGAAGAGGCGCTATATGAAATTTCCTTAATAATATATTCAATATCATTCTGCAAGCCAAGTTCCAGGGTCAGTTCAGTTGAAGCCTGGAAGGGAGTCTAAGACTCCCTGACATGGAAACAGCATACAGAGGAAATGAGTCCAGCAAAAGATAAGTGTTCAGTTGAAATCTGAAGGCCAGAGCAGATTTTGCCGAGTGAACATTTGCTGGAAGAGAGTTTCTAAATCTAGGGCCAGCAAGAGAATAGGCACGACTACCCAAAGTCGTCCTTGCCCGAGGAGTTCATGCTAGGTTTTTCAGTTGCAGATTGCATGCATACGTGACATGTAGTTCTGTAGGGTTCAACTATCCATCTGGAAACCTGTTCTGTTAAATTCTGTTAAATCTGTTAATCTCCACCTGCTTTGCATTGCTGTTTGAAGTTTAATGTTTTATTGAGACTAATCAGCTAAGCTACAAAATCTTAATCTTTGTGGTGTCACTGTTGAATGGTAGGATGGTGGTTTAGCAGTGGACACAGGACACATCTGCAGGCAGATGTGAGAAGATCGGTGGGTCTTCATTCTCAATGATTTGTTCTGATTGTTGAGGCATTGTCTATCACAACATTGCATGATGCTTTGAGTTGACCACAGCCCTTACCCATTCGTTGTTGTGATGCACTCACACAACATCTCCAGGGTTGAGTGCTGACAGGCCTTTGGTTGACTTGTCATAGTATCGCTACTGATGGTCTTGTTGGGATTGAAGCTGTTGTCTACCTTCTATGATCATTGGTCTCAGGACCTCAGAAGAGACAGGCAACTTCATTCTCAACATGCAACTCGTCAGGAGTTGGGGCTGAGGTTTGAGTTGGTAATTAGTGTGTTGCGACACTGTAGGAGTGTGATGTTTGGATCTGTACCACTCTTCTCCACCTTTTTTCAAGATCATCTGGATGTCACATTCTGATTGACCATTGGATTGCGGGTAATTTGGAATGGTTATGGTCATGATAAATTTCCATTGCTCAGCATACGTCTTCATTACACTGCTGTTGAAGTGTATATTGTCAGCTACGAATTATTCTGGTATGCCATGACGTGCAAAGATGGGCTTGATCGTGACTACGACAGAGGATGCTGTCTTGCTCACGAGATGGCATATCTCAGGAAACTTATAGAAGGAAGTAATCGGCAACAAGTAGGTCGTCTTTTCCATAACGTGTGAATATAACAATAATCTTCGCTATTGATTCAACTGACTTGAACGCAGATTACAAGTCACAGTATAAACGGATGATCACAAGTTATTACAGGAGTCGAATTTAACTGTATGGCGACCATGCTAGGCGCCCATCTGTCCTACTGCTCATTTTACCAATGCCATCTGGTGAATGAAAGGCTGAGTTGCCCTTTGGGAGGGTAGTGGGAATCAATCCGGCGTCCATGCTGATCTTCTGCTCTTTGTGCCACATTGTTAACCATTCACCTAAATCTCCTCGTATGTCTGCTGCAACTTTCTGCCAAGGATGTTCCGGATCAGGGTTTGGTAACAGTGGTTCTTGTTGCTGCTTTTGTTGATACACGATGCATATTCTGCATCATGCCACCATGTTCTCGATGTCTTGTGACATTGCAGGCCAATATAAAGTTGTCCAACCCAAGATTTTACATGTTCATGCCTAAGTGACATAGATACGTATGTATAACAACATGTCAGGCCACAATGCAGTCGGAACAATCATTTTGTGTTTCAGGAAGTGAATGCCATACGTCTCGTATATTTTCTGAGATTACTTTGACATAGTCTTTTAACCCTTTAACGACGAGCTGCTTATGGTTTCCCATACATTTTAGTACACGCTCGTCGTTAAAGGGTTAACTCATGTGAGTGAGAGGGCCAACTTGTACAATCAGGTAGCTGGACTGCAGTAATTCACAAAAGCTTCGAGAGTTATGGATCTTTCTGCATTGTCTCTCTGTTGAGCATCCGGTAGCTAATTGTGCAATAGTGTGTGTACCATCACCTCAACGTCTTCGCTGATCTTCGCTCGGTAGCAGAATGGGATGTATTGAGGTATGCCCATGTCAAGGTGTCAGCAGCATGATTGTTCTTGCCTGGCACATACTCAATCCAGTGCTGAAACTTGAGCAGGCGAAACAACTTGTGCTGGAACCAAGGAGTCGTGGTGCTGATTGATTTGTGAAATATCAATTCGAGTGACTTGTGGTCACTCTAGACAATCATTGCCTGGCCGTATATATAATGCGAGAATTTTTCACATACTGATATGGAATAGCAGGTGCATTCTTGCCAGTCCGACATGTGGAAGGATCCACCATGCAGAAGTATCAGAATGTAGCCATCTAAGCGAGTGCCAGTTGTCCATCTTACCTTCCAGCATTTTTTTGCAGTGCTTGCAGATGAAGTGAGGTGCCGAAATATGCCTTGCAGATCTCGCACATCTTAGCAGATGCCTCCACAGTGTACTTTTTCGCTTTTGTTTTGATAAATTGACCACATACATAGCAAAATGCGTCTGATGGGTGCTTGCAGCCTCTTGATGCCATCTCAGATAGGTATCCACTCAGGCAGCTAAAACTAATGTTAAGGCCACTGTATTTATACATGAGCTGCTATTTATATTTCTATAAAGTTCTAGATGCTTTTCAGACGTTCTAGAATATTCTCAAAAGTTCTAGGAAGTTCTAGCAGTTACTGGATTCATCTTGAATGTTCTGGAAGACTCAAAAGAGGCATATTTCACGTCCCTGCCCTGGTCACAAAAGCATCATCCCAGCAGAAATAAAAATTGCTAAAGTCATGCCACTTTATAAATCAGGTGAAAGAAATAAAATAAGTAACTTTCGACTTATCGCTATATATCATATTTACTAAATTCTTTGAAAAAATGATGTATAACAGATTAATGGATTATTTTCTTAAAATGAATGTATTAGCATCTAATCAGTACGACTTTCAAAAACAACATTCTACATATATGGTACTTTTGGAAATACGATGTAAAATCTTAGAATCCATGTAATAACTGAGAATTTTCTCTAGGAATATTTTTTATCTGGACCAGCACTTCACTTGGAAAGAACACATTTTGCAGATATCTAAGAAAATAGCCAAGAATATCGGAACACTATCAAGGATTCATCACTGTCTCCCTAAGGCTACTCTACAAAGATAATTCCTTTATTTTCCCTTATTTTTCATACTGTAACATTTGTTGGGCCTCAAGTAATACTTCTTATTTGAAGGAACTGGAGATTTTACAAAAACTTGCCATTCGAACTATTTTCATGTTGCACTGGTCTGCCAGTACCAGACCTATTTTTATCCATCTAGTTTAACTTATGGAAATCTTGCTTGAATGTTTGTTTGTTTGAGCCACAGGCTAAAAAGTCAAATCTTGCGACGACTAATTCGATCACTTACAATCATTCAATCGTCCTGAAACTTGGCAGATAGACTCGCCCTCGCAGACACTTCATTCTATAAAAATTTCAGCTCCCCAAAAAGGCAAGCTTATAGAATCGGGACTCAACTTTTCGAATCGGGAATCACCTTTTCCGATACGCAGCGTTGTCATTGGCCGCAACAAAAACGGGCGCGCGCTGCCTCATTAAACGCACGCTATGTCGTAAAATGAACGCGGACTATTTTCAGAGTACACGTTATAGGATACTAGATGGATATAGTAAAAAACTTTGATTTTACGGGCTGTATTTTATTAACACCTATAATAGACTTTGATTAGCAGATATAAATAAGTTTCAAATTGGTTTTTTCATGTTTTGCTATCATCACAGATTGTTACTTAGTACGTTTGATGGTTACTTTTGTCAGAGAACTGCTGTACATGATCATTACACTAGAACTGTGTTGAATTACCGCACTGATGTTGCACATACTAGGATGAAATTATTCTTGATAAAATGCTCAGGCCCTTAGATATGGAATATCTTCCAAATTATGTTATACATCTACCCACCCCTAATCTGTTTAAGAAAAAAACTTAAAGACGGTTTGATACTTGAACTGTCAGTCATGTTTACGTTTCAGTTTTCGTTTCAGTTTGTGTATTATACTCTCATAGAGTGCATTTCGTTTTTGCACTGTCACTACTGCCAAATATTATCCAGAAAAAAGGTCTTTCCAGCCTCAGCGGGTCCAATTGACCGTTTTGGATTGAGCTTTTGACTTCTGCATCATTTACTTGAAGATTTTGAGCTTGTATTGACTGCTGATTTTGTGATCTTATGCTGTTGATGCTTTGTCAATAAACTTGCTTACGTTACTACTACTACTACTAAAAGCAAAGTTTGTGGGGAATAATAGCCATTTTCCATACTTTTGAGGCATAAGCAATTAGGAAATAACACTTGCTACTGAGGAACAAAAAAGTTTAAAAATTTTTACATGGTGGTATCTATAATCCATTCAGCAGTGAGCAGTCAGGTGTTTTTCTTCAATGATTAATCCAAGTGCTTGTTTTTATCAATTATCCAATTTTGCGTTTTCCTTTAGTCCATGCATTGCTTAGGTTGCTGAACGTTGGACACAGATGTTGAATTGAATGCACCCAGGTGATTTTCTCCAAACATGTCATGTACATATAGCCCACCATTCCAAAGAGAGGTTGAAAATACACTCTGCTTCAGATATGCTGGTTTCTTGATCTGATTGTCCATCAAAGACTGAATTTCTGTTACTTGGCACTCCACAGCAACTTAAGAAATTTGATGGGCTTAAGTCATTGAAACTGGGTGACTCAGTTATTGAGCTGGCCGACGCTGCACGCAACTTAGGCGTTGTTTTTAATTCTACCATGTCTCTCACTGGCCATGTAAACAGTATTTGTAAGTCATCCTATATGTTCATTCGTGACATACGCAGAATTAGGCGTTATGTGCCCATGTCTGCAAGAATATCTTTGGCAAATGCATTGGTTTCCAGTCGCCTAGACTATTGTAACTCGCTTCTTACTGGTATCAATAAATCAAACATACTGAAGCTGCAGAGGGTTCAGAACTCTTTGGCTAGAGCCATAACTAATACATCCAAATATGAACATATAACCCCTGTGCTTAAATCTTTGCATTGGCTTCCTGTTCAGCAAAGAATTCGTTTCAAACTGGGGCTCATAGTTTATAAAACTTTGAACTCTGGCCAACCACAATATTTAAAATCTGTTCTTATTCCTCTGACTTATCATTATTCAATGAGGTCATCTGATTGTCTTTGTCTGGTCATACCTAAATCAAGAACTGTTCTCGGTGAACGAGCTTTTTCAGTATCTGGACCTACTTTTTGGAACTCTCTTCCTGTGTCTGTACGCTGTGCTCAGTCGCTTGTGTCATTTCGTTCTCGGCTGAAAACTTATCTCTTTCAAATTGCTTATCCACCTTAGGCTGCCTCTCTGTCTCTTACGGACTGATCTTCTGGATGTTGACCTGATTACGGCTTGGTTTTGGTGTGCCATCGGTTGATGCCTTGTGCATTAGACACCGGCGCAATAGAAGTTGCTAATTACATTACATTACATTACATTACATTACATTACATTACATTGTCTCAAAGAAATTGACAGTTCAAACAAAATTCAGATCAAAGACATTAAACAGCACATGCGAAAAAAGATTGTTGATGATTTTTCTCTGTGCTTGAAATACAGATGTTTCACTAAATCAGGTCCAGTATTGTATTGTATTGTATTGTATTGTATTTTCGTTTATTTAATAACTTGCTGTCAAGACGCAACAAGTAACATCAATGCATGATTATGCAGTTATAGTATTAGAGACTATAGTACTATTATTGCTTTGGGCCTGGATAGTAAATTAAAACTCTATTGATATCTCAGTATGATTCACCAACAAAGTGAAATGTTTCAGATTCTACTTAAGAACATTTACTTTGTCACAGAGTTTGAAGAATTATGTGGTTTAATTTGGACATCTTTAGTGATTTGAGTGGGTGATACAAACTACTTTAGGTTTTGTTTAGTGGTTACTTTATCTTCATAAACAAGATCGCAGGTCCTTGACGGTTCTGCAGTCTGGTGTTAATTACCCTGGCCTCATTTACCAACATAGACATGATCAAGCCTGAATAAGTCTTGTCCTGATGATTCAGCTTGCCAGATGGGCATTTGTGGGTCTTGTCACTAAAGATGCATACTGCACCTTGAGCTGCAAACAGCCCTGCAACAATTGGAGGCCTCGGGTTGGTATCATCAATTCTTTGGTCACCCACCCTTTGCTTCTTCCTTTTCTTGATATGGTCACTTAAAAGCCTGATCATACATATGCCAGCCTCTGCCCCTTTTACCTCCCTTAGAAGAAATTTCAGAAGCAACTTGAGACTTAGAAGAAATGTCACGCTTTCATGACGAGCTGCATTGGTTTCCCAGTCACTTTTAATACACTGTCATCATTAAAGTGTTAAGCCTGTTGACTATCACCAGCTTACGCAAATGCATACATTTGTCTGTACTGTAAAAATACTGTGTTCCATATCTATCATACACAGCTGCGATGACCTTCGAATGATTCTGTGCAGACTGAGGATAGCTCATCACTGACATCAGGAACTATAGGGACATCCCTGAAACTATGAACTGCACAAGTTATTAGAATCTATTACTGTCATGCAGTTTCTCATCTTTGTGCATTTTCTGAAACTGCGACCAAAACCTTTATATTCTTTCATTTCACCATTTAATTTCTCCAGCGCCGCTTTGTGGCATCAGAAGAGTGACCACGATGAAGATTCTTGGCATCACAATTTCGATCAGATCTCAGAGCTGCCTCTCACGTTGATGAGATGTTGGCCACTTGCTCGGGCTCCCTCCATGCACTACGGATCACATGGCCTATCCTCTGAGGTCCTGCAAGTAACTGGTAACTGATGCCACAACTGTCGCTCGTTGATGTATGCTGTCCCAGCCTGGTGGGGATACACCTCAGCCGAGGATAGAAGCAGAATCGAGAAGTTTCTTGTAAGAACAAGGCAATTGGGTTATCTCTGGATGGACTTGCCATCTTGCGACGAGATGGCATGGAATGGATGATCAACTGTTGTTAGCAGTTATATGGAACGAAACTCACGTCCTGCGGAGACTATTTCCCCCAACAATCAAACACCAGTATAGTCTAAGGCCGCACCGACATGACTTCATTTTGCCAACAAAGGATGATAAAAACTTTATATCAAAAGCCCTTTATCGAAACATAACTTGAGAACTTAACCCTATAATCGGTGATCCCAGTGCCTAGGCCTTTTCACTCTCTCTTTTTCTTATACTAATGCATTTAACCAGTATTTACTGAACTGTGCTTTGCCAGCCTGATTGGTTCTAATAAACGAACACACACACATACATATGCATATACGTATACATATATTAATAAGAGGATTTCCTTATCTAGACTATCAATCTTTCCAAATTCTTATCACCAGGTCAACTGTAACACTGATAGCTGTTGTGTCAGAGACGGTAATTCTTAACCTTGTCAGCTAGGCTTCAAACGGTTTTCAGCTTCTATTCAAACTTCTGTCTTTCAATGATTAAAAGTTCAAAGACTGTAAAATTGAAGTTTTAACTCTTGAGTTGATGATTTTGTATTTTTTTGGCTTTGAATTGACAGAAAAAGAACTGTTTAGAGCTCCTCTCAGACTCAGTACAGCCCTGTAAATGTAGGATATGCCTCAAACTCTCCCGACTAAGAACTTTCTCTGATTTTAATATGACTTTATAAAAATATAACTTTAAGCATTGCTTTTAAAATTGTTCAAGGCTTAACATACCTCAAAATCAAAACTTGACCCAATGTTTGGTATCCATTAGGTAACTCACTTATATATCCTTTTAACTGACCGATAAAGTGCATCATGTGACTACGACCTATGACAAAACCCTTGATCTCACCAGTGACTATATAATTATTACACAGAGAGTCTAACAGGTATATGTTGATGTAGCATTCACAGATACATTGCAGTTGGAGTATGACATACTTGTTTCAGATGTTTGGGAACCAGTTTCTCCTGTACGCTGGGTGATGGCAGTTATAGTTCCAGCACTGATGGCTCATTATGGTCTTCGCAGAAAAAGTCTCAGCAAGTCTGGAGCTCAGAGTGGTAAGAGATCAGAATGCCACGAAAGATTTTAGGCCTAAATAGCTATAGGTGCAGCATGTTGAATGATAACACAATCTCAACAGAGGAAGAACTTCAACAGATGTCAAACTGTAAAAATGTATTAAACCATAGTTGTTAAAAACGGTAAAATAAAAATAAAAAACGGAAAAACGTTGTTTTATTCCAAAAAATTAAAAACGAAAAAAACGAGAGAAAAACGGTAAAGAAAATAATTTGACTTTGCTACATCTTTTACTGCATTTTAAATTTTAAAAACCTTGTTTATAAAATTTAATTTTAATCAGCAAATAGCATAACTATTATAACTATAACCGAATGCATCTGACCAACTTAACTTTATTCTTTTTGCAGATGACACCAATGTCTTTTTCTCTCATAAATCAATCCAGTCTCTGCTATCTATTGCCAACACTGAACTTATCCATGTGGCGGAGTGGTTTAAGGCTAATAAACTTTCTCTTAACCTGGGAAAAACTAATTATGTCCTTTTCCGATCTCATCGGAAACCTGTCCCTGCTACTGATTCCATCCTCTCCATTGACAATATTCCTATTGCTCAAGTCAATTCTTCCATTGTATTGTATTGTATTTTCGTTTATTAATCAACTCTAGCTGTCATAACGCAGCTAGTTACAAGATTCGTTCATCGATAGTTACAGTGAAACGTGTTAAGGCTTAAAGAGTCATTCTGGGTCAGGTAGATAAGCTTGGCATTATTGTCTAGATAAGGGACTCTAATAAATGTTTTTGAACAGCATGCGTGGAATGAAGTTTTTATCGTCTTTATTTGGGAGGACAAAAGGATGTGGACGAGTGCGCAGATTGTACTGAGTTGCTCGATGTGCTGAGCAAAGCGGTCTTAGTACATGCTCCGAGTCTGTTAGTATGGCATTAAACAGAACATCGTCTGCTTCACTCGCCAGGTTAGCCACAGTAGGGGTGTTCACAGGGAGAAATCCCACGCGTACAATTCGTTGCATGAATTTCTCAAGGCGCTCCCTATCCCTTCCACTTGTGAAGCCCCACCAAGCCGGGGATGCGTAAATCAACCGCGCTACTGTAGTAGAGCGCGCCACTTGGAACAGGGCCTGTGTTGGGAGTCCGTGCGCTCGGAGAGTTCTGAGCGCATACAGAGAGGAGGAGCAGGAACCAAGTGTCCGATCGATGTGCTCCAAATTCCTTGGGGTCTACATTGACCAACATTTAACCTGGAATGATCACATAAGTAACATTTCCACTAAGGTTGCCAAGAACATAGGGATTCTGGCTCGTGTATCCTACCTGTTACCTTCTAGAGTTCTTCATACACTATATTATTCTCTTGTTTACCCTTATTTGACATACTGTAATATCGCCTGGGCCTCCAATTATTCCTCTCGTCTGAATAGGCTATTTATATTACAGAGACGAGTTGTACGTATTATTGCTGGGAAATCATTGATAACTAACACAGCAAGTAGATTTAGTATACTACGAATACTTAATATCCCTCAGATAAATAAATTGCAAATCTGTGAATTTATGTATCGCTTTGCCAACAAATCTCTTCCCCAATCTTCAGTCGCTACTTCTCTAAGATCTCTGATACACATTCTCATTATACAAGATCTCTCGATAACTTTGATGGAACCTATGCCCGCACTAACACTCGTTATTTTACCTTAAGATGTGCTGGTCCTCCTGTCTGGAATAACCTACCGAAGTCACTGCGCACTCTTCCGAATCTTGCCCGGTTTAAAAAAGAGGTCAGAGCCTACCTCCTTGACAATAGTCAATGCGTTTTCTAAATATGGTTATTCATTGTTATACCACAATTAGTTAAGTGACCTAGTTAAGTGTTGTTAGTTAAGCCAGTTATTCTCATTTTTTCTGA
The DNA here is from genome assembly GCA_020284085.1 of Aporrectodea caliginosa. Lineage (NCBI taxonomy): Eukaryota > Metazoa > Annelida > Clitellata > Crassiclitellata > Lumbricidae > Aporrectodea > Aporrectodea caliginosa. The sequence goes on from JACEVL010001014.1 coordinate 972,912, forward strand.
CAATGCTATTTGAGTAGACTATACTCAACTGTCATCCCTCTGCTAACATGGTAAACGGGTATCCCTAACTTAGCGGGACTTCAGTCCCTTCTGGGAACCCGATTGTTTCCCTTAAATGTTAATAAGATAATCATGTGATCTGTCTGTTTTAATTTCCAAACTTATGATCGTTGATTATGATTATTCTGGATCACTACTTGTACACTATTCTATGGAAACAATAAAAGGATTGATTGATAACTGTATTAGTAAACACCAAGTAGCAGTAATCTACAACAATTATTTTCTTTTTCCTAAGTTTGGTTTAAACGAAATTGAGAAATTAAAAATATTGAAATCTTTTAAAATTTAAACAAGTATATATAAGTCCACTTAAGTCCATGCTGACCTAAGCAATTAAAAACTAAACTCTGTAAGTATAGAGCAGGCATGGGCAACTTCTTTTAACAGAGGGCCGCCTTAAGATCTTAAGGGCAGCTCGGGGGCCGTATGACAATTGCGGGCTAATTTTTGCAGATTCATTTGCTTCTGAAAATGAAACGATATTAATTTTCTAAACTAAATATTACCGTACAGAATAACCGTTACAGCAATTTAGATAATTTTTATGATGAAAATCTATTTATTCTAATACGTACAGTCCTACACTAAAAAAAATTTGTTTTACGCAGTTTTAAAAATACATACAACTGCTAGTCTGTACAATGTAGGCCCCCCCCTTATACATTTTTTGGTGTGCTATGTTTAATGCGAGATCTGGCACTTCTTCTCACGACACAAATCCGGTATGTTTGCTTTAATGTTCGAAGTGGCAATTCGAAGTTCATTGGAGAGATAGTCATCTGCTAGTGTCATCCTTGAGAAGAACTATTTACAAATATCGGTGCACCGTGCACGGAAACAGTGCAATCAGTTTCACGATATGAAAATCTAAGTTAAGGGTTAGAATCCTGATAAATGTACCGTTTGTAGAACTGAATCAGAGGTACCTCATGAAATTTCCTTTCCCACTCACAGCTGCATTTGATTTCAATCAATTCCATTTGCATAGAGTTTGAGGCTGAATTGGCATCAATGGAAAAGGGAGATCCAAACAACTTAAAGTCTAGTTCATGAGCATTAAATCAGCAAACCGGGACTGAAACTCTACTTTCAATACAATTATATGTTCTGTGCACTTCTTGATGTTTAAAGAATCAGTAAAACATGGAAATTGCAGTGTTGCCTTTTGATATTTGATTCCCCAGAGTAGCAACTTCGTTTGAAAAGTTCTGATAGATGGCTTCTAAAGTAGCAAACCTATCTATACTCGTACTATCTATACTCATTTTGGGGTACTGTTTCATGCAGAGAGTAGATTACATTGATGACTGAGCAGTAAACTAGTTGACTAGACAAGAGGTCGGATTTTTAATTAAGAGAAAACATGTTTTAATGTTAATTTTAATGTTGTTTTAATGTTGGCCTATGGATATTTGTGTAGGGCCGGATAAAAGGTTCCCAAAGTGCCAGGTACAGTGCTAATATAAAAGACATGTCAAGGGCCGGTTCAAAGGTCCCCGGGGGCCGGATCTGGCCCGCGGGCCGCCAGTTGCCCATCTCTGGTATAGAGTGTCCTAATAATTAAAAATTGTAGGTCTACTTACAATTCTGACTTATATAACTTAATATGGAGTATCAGTCAGTTTATCAGTCAATCAGAGATTACTGAGTTCAAAGACAACATTTCGCATTTGGCTAACTTAGAAATTCAAATAACTTTTATAAATTTTATTTCCTGTAGGGCCTACTGGTCTGTTTATTTCTCAACTGATGATACTAAATAGTGACGTAAATTAGATGAATCCTTGAAAGGACGGAGACAACATAAGGGATATAAGACAAAAATAAAATTAAACAAATAGTAACAGACAGTAAATAAATAAATAAAGTTACCTAAAAAATAAAAAACGGAAAAAAACGTGACCAAAAATAAAAAACAAAAAAACGATGTTTTTTTGAAAAAAATTAAAAACGAAAAAACGTTTTTTACAGCTGTGTATTAAACTGAAGAGCATTTCTTTTGTATTATTTTCTTATTATTATAATCTTTATTTCTGCCTCAAGATTACAAAATTATATGAGCGTTGTTCTGGAATGGCTCAAAAGCTGTTCGAAATGAGAAAGTTGCAGGAACATGGATGATGAACGGGCAAGTGTTTGTCAAGCGAATGTTTTCAGCAAGTGAGAAACCCATCCGGATCGATCAGTGGCGTAACGAGGGGTTACTGCGCCAGCAACTTATTGCTAAAATTTAAAGACTGTCCGTTTCTAATTTTCTAGTTGACTTTTAATCGTTCATATCATAGTACTGTGTAACATTGTGTACTAATTTAATACAATTGCATATGATATAGGATCTAGATTTTATTCAATGGTTTTTGCTCTGTAATAAGTAAGGCCTAATGAAACATAAGAACTTAATTTGCAAACGATTTTTATGTATGAAAAGAAAAATTTAAAGAACAAAGCGGTCAACAGTTAGTAGTAGCCTTTACTTGTTTAAAAATTTTGCTGTTGTAACACTAACAGTACCAGGTAACATATTGTCAGAATTGCCTTCTAAAAGCCTAATATTAAGAAGGCTAAGAAACTTCAAAGGTTTAAAGCTACTGTCTACAAGCTAATTTTTCTAGCTTTTGCAGATGCAAACTGTCACGACCCTGGCGCACCCTAGCGATAGAAGGCCCTGGTCGTGATATATTACAACGGTGAGAGCGAGGGTTTTTATAATATTTATTATAAAAGTATAACGGCAGAGATATATACAACAAACTCTCGAGGCACACTCGGCGTATTATTGTAAGCTGACGACTTCCAACGTTTCTAAGCGTTCTCGGCCTAAGCTGAATGCTGGAACGTTCTCTTGATTCAATTTTACTTAGCGCGATGATGTTACAGTTACAGCCTGCCAACGCCCGTAGTGTCCTCCTGCGGTCGGTCTTACAAGGCCTTATATACCGTTCGCTTATCTCTTTTACGACGCATCGGCCGTGGTAATAGAATGTCTGTCCTTTGAGCTCGGGCGTATCGAATCATCCCTGACGAATTGGTTCTCTGCGGGTCGTCTCTGGTTCCCCCTCACTGCTTGTCGGTGATGACGCCCGTGGGGAGTCGTTATCTTGCGGCCGAGGCGTAGATGTCTTTCCGACCGTTGGCAGTTGACCGCGTTGACCCCTTCACCTCTGGTGGTACGATGGAGAGCCCTTCCGGTCCGCTTCTATAGCGCCCTTCTGTCAGGCTCGTTACTGGCTGGAATGCTGTGGCCGTGACATACCTCCCTTCCCAAAGACGATGTCGTGGGTCGTCGAGCCATGACATCGATCAGCTCCAGTGTCACTCGTCCGGACGACAGCATTCATAGAAGAAAAACATATACATAGGCTATATACATTTATATACATCAACAGGGTGGCTCCCCGTCGCGGCTGGTCTCCTTCTCGCCCCTCTGTCAAATCGGGGACACGAAGTCGGCTGCGACGTTCCTATGTACGGGACGAGTAAGGATATATCCCTGCAGGGCTGACTTCCAACAGGGTCTAAGTGCCCCGCAGCTGCGCTGCCCTTCTCCTAGTGTGTTTACATCGGCCACGCAATCATTACATACTGGGCCTGGTCGCTCTATGCTTATGAACGTGGGCCCATCACCACCTCCGTGTTGGTCCGTCGCCTCCGTTTTGCCCGCTATGCTATCCATGTCCATAATTACCTCTTCGCCCTCTGGTGGCGACTCTGCGCACGCGCATTTGCTTCCCTTCTTCTCCTCTCTCTTTACGCTACGGGTTAGTGAAGTGTAAACGACCTCGTCTGTCTGCCCCTCCCTCGCCTCTGGTCTGGATTCTCTTCCTCTCCTCTCCGCTCGTTCCTCCTCTCTTGCCTTCTTCTCTTCCTCATACTTTCTCATTTCGAACTCGAACCTCAGTCTCTCAAGGTCGCGTTCCTCTCCTATGGTTACAGATCCTGGTGGGGTTACCATACCTTCCTCTGGCTCATTACTTTGCCCTTCGACGACCTTGGTCGCCCATTCTTCTAGTAACTGAGAGCGCTCCATTGCGAAGACGCTCACCTCCTCCATTCCTTCCTTAAGTAAGTATGACCTTAGCCTCTCATTTGACATCTTCCTGATAAGCGCTCGCTTATCGGGTGAGAGATCGTCCATGTTAGAAGAAAACATTTGAATAAATTGAGAATGTATGCTGGTTGACAATGCATGCACGAATGGAAACCAACCAATTCTATAGCTGACGACAATGCACAAATGGAAACTAATAAATTCATTCGATACTGTCACTAGTGGCACCCGCCGCAGCCAACTCTCGGCCCGTGATTGCCACTCCCTCGATTACACAGATAAAACCAGCCAACAACGTAAGAGTCCTACCCGTTTTGTGCCTTTCGTCGGTCGGTTGACTTGTTCGTTGTTGAGCTGGTGTATGTCGGTCGCCTCCTCGTCTGTCCGACATTCGGTTGTTCCCTTGCGACTCGTCCTTCCGACCTTCGGTTGACTGGTTGTCTGCTTGCAACTCCTTCCGATCCTCGGTTGACCGCTTCCGACTCGTCCTTCCGACCTTCGGTTGGCTGGTTGTCTGCTTGCAACTCCTTCCGATCCTCGGTTGACCGCTTCCGACTCGTCCTTCCGACCTTCGGTTGGCTGGTTGTCTGCTTGCAACTCCTTCCGATCCTCGGTTGACCGCTTCCGACTCGTCCTTCCGACCTTCGGTTGGCTGGTTGTCTGCTTGCAACTCCTTCCGATCCTCGGTTGACCGCTTCCGACTCGTCCTTCCGACCTTCGGTTGGCTGGTTGTCTGCTTGCAACTCCTTCCGATCCTCGGTTGACCGCGTCCGACTCGTCCTTCCGACCTTCGGTTGGCTGGTTGACTGACTGCAACCTTCCTTCCGATCCTCGGTTGACCCGTCGCGACTCGTATCTCTGCTTTGGTCCCTCCGTTCCTGCACCGTCTGAATAAGGCTGCCGGTCGCTGACTGTACACTGCAACACTTATTCCTCAATCCCGCTTCTGACACCAGTAATGTCACGACCCTGGTGCACCCTAGCGATAGAAGGCCCTGGTCGTGATATATTACAACGGTGAGAGCGAGGGTTTTTATAATATTTATTATAAAAGTATAACGGCAGAGATATATACAACAAACTCTCGAGGCACACTCGGCGTATTATTGTAAGCTGACGACTTCCAACGTTTCTAAGCGTTCTCGGCCTAAGCTGAATGCTGGAACGTTCTCTTGATTCAATTTTACTTAGCGCGATGATGTTACAGTTACAGCCTGCCAACGCCCGTAGTGTCCTCCTGCGGTCGGTCTTACAAGGCCTTATATACCGTTCGCTTATCTCTTTTACGACGCATCGGCCGTGGTAATAGAATGTCTGTCCTTTGAGCTCGGGCGTATCGAATCATCCCTGACGAATTGGTTCTCTGCGGGTCGTCTCTGGTTCCCCCTCACTGCTTGTCGGTGATGACGCCCGTGGGGAGTCGTTATCTTGCGGCCGAGGCGTAGATGTCTTTCCGACCGTTGGCAGTTGACCGCGTTGACCCCTTCACCTCTGGTGGTACGATGGAGAGCCCTTCCGGTCCGCTTCTATAGCGCCCTTCTGTCAGGCTCGTTACTGGCTGGAATGCTGTGGCCGTGACACAAACGTATCTATTATTGTGTGAAAATTAATGTGATCAAAAACCTCTTTTTCAATGCTCATAATCGCCGAATTACTCAATCGGTTTTGGCTCACTGTGCTCTGTGAATATGTCACAATCAGTGCTTTTTTCTAGAAAAAAGGTTCCGGAACTCAACAAATTCAGAACAATCATAGGGGCATATTTTATGCTAATATTTCTGTTTCATATATGTAAGTATCAATAAACACTGAAAGTACTTACATTAAATTAAAGTATCTAAATAATTTTATATAATTTTTTATTAAAAATTTAAATTTAATTAAATTATTTTTTAATGGCTGAAAAAAGGTACCGGAACGCCGTTCCGGACCGCTCCGGCTGAAAAAAAGCCCTGGTCACAATCAACTTCAGCTTCCTAAAAGTTGATTTTTACTAGAAACGTGGCATGTAATTCCTGCAATGAAATAATTATTACTTGTACGTTACACAGAGAAGAAAATGCTTTTGACAGTACACCAGTGACGCCATCAAACAATTTAATTTACAAAACATGCGAAAACTTTTTCTTTCTTTTTCCGAACCAACACGCCAATAGAGCGGATTCTTGGTGGTCACTATTCTTGCCACATTTTAAATTGAAACCCAAGTTGTGCATATTTTTTAATGTAATATATTGAATTGTTGAGTTTAATAATACAATTTCTGTCGTGTAGTAATTACAAGTGAAAGCTTATTTTGCACCCCCTTGTGCTGTGCCCGGGGGGTGGTTGCCCCCCTCTGCCCCCCCTTTATTACACCACTGGGATCAATACAATACCAAAAGACGACTAACCACTCATGTGGGAGAAACAGCATTGGTTGGTATGCAAAAGCGAATTGAGTTTTAGATCTTGGTGCATATGCATAATTGTCTAGCAGGTTTTGCGCCCTTTCCATCTTGGGTCTGTCTCTTCCATCCATGGTTGAAGATCTCTTCATTCTGCTTTGCACGGTGACGTAGTTGATCCACTGGCCTGAACTTTCACAGTCCAGCATAGAAGTTTTGCTGTGGTCAACCTATCATTCTGCAATAAGTTGTCTGGCAACCTGAAACTCGAACTCCTAAGCCTCTCTTAGCTCTTTTCTTCAAGCGCTTGAAGACCATTCTGTTCATATGAGGTTTCATGTTGTTAGATCGGGGGAGAGCCTCTGTTGGTTGGGTTCTATCATGAGGGGTTCAGGTTGCTAGCTCGACAGTGTCAAGTTTCTGTGGATTGGTGCTGACCGTTCTAGTGTGGAGGGACTCTTAAGACCAATTGGTCGGCTACTTGGTCCAGATATTCTTAACATTCATGATGTCTGTTGGTTGGGTTCTACATGTCTGTGGCGAGGTTCTGTGTGCATGCTCGAGTTCTCTCTACGTCCTGAGAATGTTAAAGGCCCATGGTCTTCCTACTCGGGCCCTCCACACTGTAGCTGGTGCGACAACCGTTGCAAAACTTCTCTATGCGGCTCCGGCGTGGTGGGGATTCACTACTGCTGACGATCGGGCCCGCGTGGAGAGATTCCTGGATCGGATGCGAAGATCGGGCTATCTTCCGCTGGACTCACGGGGGCTGCGGAGATGGTGGGCGACGCCGAAGACGGACTACTACGATCGGTTGTACGATGCAGGACTCATGTGCTCCATTCGATTTTCCCTCCAACTGTTGTCCGCCACTATGACCTTCGACCCAGACCACATGACTTTGTCCTACCGCTTAAAGATGACAGGAATTATATCCCAAGGATTTTATTTAAGAGCTTGATGTTGCCCCGTTGACCAAGTCGCCCTTTGCTGGAACAGATATTTAAAAACTATTAATTATTCACATTCTTCTTTTTATCTGGCAATACGACTTTCTGTAATGGGTTGCGGTGTGTCAACCTAGTGATTCGATATTAAACGAATATATATATATATACCAGATGTGACTCTTCTAGTTATGTAAGCAGTATTGATGAACTGTTTGATCTTAATGGATTTAACATCATTATTGGCAGAGCACCTGCTTTATATTCATCCTAGTCTTATTGTTCATCTTAAATTATAATTTTCAAGCATATTCTCCCATTCAATTCTTTGGTTGTATATATAATCTTTTGTTTGTTTGTTTGAATGTGTTAATCTTGCCATGCTGTGTGTTTGCTAGTGCTTCTCGATGAAGCATATACTTACTTACTTACTTACTATAATTAAAGATAAAACTGGTAATCTGAATGATATCAAGAATTACAGACCCATTACTCTGATTCCTGTAATTTTGAAGCATTTTTGAATCTTTGCTCCTTAATACATGTCATAAATATTTATCGATTGATGACTTGCAGTTTGGCCTCAACCCTGGCTGGGTTGCACTGATGCTATTTTTGCCTTGAAGTCGGCCATCAACTATTTCAATTCTAGAGGTTGTTGCGTGTATGGTGCTTGATCTCAGAATAGCCTTTGATGGTGCTGTTTAACCTTCTCATGCTGTTTAACCTTCTCATGCATGTATTTGGTGTCCCTCAAGGATCAGTACTTGGCCCTCTCCTCTATCTCCTATATACAGCAGACTCAGTCTGCTCTCCTCTCTTTTGCAAAACACATAGGTACTGGCCACCTCTATGCCAATGATGTTCAGGCATGCGTTCATGGCTCCCCAACTGCTCAGGAGAGCTGAGCAGTTCGGGAGCCATGAATGCAGAATCAACTTCCCCTTTGTTTGCACTACCATACTATCCAGTGGTCCTGCTACATCTTTTCGCTTCCTCAAAATTTGTCTTTATTCCCGAGGACTTTCGCACTGGGAGCGCCTCTGATTATAGGCACTTTATAAATTTTTAAATACAATATAATACAATGTATTCTGGTTATATTATGACTGGTTTGTCCTCATCGATCTCTTGCTCTTTAAAGGCATTTCTTTCCCCCCCGGGCTTCCATGCTGAGAGCGTCTCCGAGTAGTTATTCTCTATCCTGCCCTGTTCTTTCTTCCAAAATCCGCGTTTGCCTTCCCAATACGTATCCTTATCTCCTTGTCACAACTGGTATCTGCCGTCAATGTACTGCCAAGGTAGCAAAAGTCATCCACCACAACGATTGGCCTATTGTCGATCGTGATCCAGTCCGCTTCTTGCCATTTCCCTATCTTCATGATCTTGGTCTTCTCTGGGTTTATGACAAGCCCGACTCTAGCTGCCTCCTCCTGTACTTTGTCTGTTATTTCATTTACTCCATCCCAGGTATTATCCAGCAGAGCGATGTCATCAGCAAAGTCCAAGTCACTAAGCCTGTCGGCGTTTATCCACTTCAATCCAGAATTATTGCTCTCCGTTGCTCTTTTCATTACCCAGTCCACCACCAGTGCAAAGATCTTAGGTGACAGCACACATCCCTGCCGTACTCCAGTCACAATCTGAAACCACTCTCCTACCTCTCCTCCATGTCCCACTGCACATCGGCTGCCATTGTAGAAGCTCCTGGCGATGTCTATGATCTTGGTTGGTATTCCATAGCTCTTCATTATTTACCATAGCGACTCTCTGTGGACGCTGTCAAAAACCTTTCTGAAGTCGATTAAATTCATCACCGCAGGAGTCTGCCACATTAACACTTTGGAGGCGGTTGTTGACAAAAGTCGACAACAGGGGCTGAGGGCGGTTGTCGACTTTCGTCGACATCTAGGATTAGGGGCTCTAACATATACATAAATTTACATATATGTATATATTTATGTATGTATATATGTATAAATACATATATATATATATACATGAATATATATATACATATGTATATATACACATACATATATATATATATATATATATACATAATATATATACTCACACATAGTCAACATCTAACATTAGGGGCTCTTACATAATACATACATTTACATACATGTATATGTATATATTTATGTATGTATATATGTATAAATACATATATACATGAATATATATATATACATACATATATTTGTATATATATATACATATATATATATACTCACACAGTCGACATCTAAGATTAGGGGCTCTGACATATGCAAACATTTACATATATGTATATATTTATGTATGTATATATGTATAAATGCATATATATACATGAATATATACATACATATGTATATATACACATACATACATATATATGTATATATACATAATATATATACTCAAACATAGTCGACATCTACAGCATTAGAGGCTCTTACATAATACATACATTTACATACATGCATATGTATATATTTATGTATGTATATATGTATAAATACATATATATACATGAATATATATATATACATACATACATATATACATATACATATATATATACTCACACAGTCAAAATCTAGGATTAACATATGCAAACATTTACATATATGTTACATATGTATATATTTATGTATATATGTATAAATACACATAATTACAAGAATATATATATATATACATATGTATGTATGTATGTATGTATGTATGAGCACTTGTTATAGTGCCCCTTCAAGATTTCTACTCAGAGGCGCTCCCGACTACAGCGCGGACACTGAATCGGAGTTTCACGCCGAAGCACATGAGCAATTGCGAGTGAAGGACTTGCTCAGGGTCCCTACGTGGCGGCTTGAGGTGGATTCGAACCTGCAACCCTCCGGCTGCAAGGCACCGAACATACCCCTACACCACTGCGCCCCACAAACATATATATACACATACATACATATATACATATATATATATATATACTCACACAGTCGACATCTAGGATTAGGGGTTCTAACATATGCAAACATTTACATATATGTATATATATTTGTATGTGTATATATATACATATATACATATAAATATTTACATGTACTCATAGATACTTATATACATATAAATATATATATACATATATATAGTATTATATATATACATATATATACATATATATACAATACATATATCCTCATGTGCATATATATATATATATATATACGCATGCGTACATATATAGATATATATGTGCATGTAACTATACATAAGAATATACAGTGGTATATCTATATGTACATATACACACATATATAATGTATACATACTCCTGTATATATATACATATATATACATATATATACAAACATAAATATATATATACATACATATATATATACACATACGTACATATATATGTCTATATATATACTTACACATGCACATACACACACATATAGATATATACATACATAAATATATATATATATATACGTATATACATATATATAAATATATGTTCATGCATATATATATACATATACATTTATATATAATATGTATATCGACATAAATATACATATGAACATGCAAACATATATGAATATGTACATATCAGAATTAAAGGATATTTTCGAAAAATATTCCGCCTACAGCCGTTATTTATAAAAATTTATTTAGCCTCCAAAGTGTTAAAGCCTTCTCTATGATCTGCCTGAGTGTAAAGATTTGTTCGCAGCATGATCTCACCGGCCTGAAATCTGCCTGCTCCTGTCTCAATCTCTCGTCAATAGCAGTTCTCATACGATTCAGCACTATCGAAGCCATGATCTTGCCAGGTGTCAACAGGATCGTGATTTCTCTCCAGTTGGAACATTCTTTTGGATCTCCTTTTTTCGGGATTGGAACATCTCTCCATTCTCTCGGCACGCTGCCAGCTTTCCACACTTTGCTGCATAAATTTGTTGGTGATTTTACCATCGCCTCTCCACCGTATTTAAGTAGTTCCGGTTTTATTCCGTCATTCCCTGCGGCCCTTCCGTTTTTCAGGCTCTTAAGTGCATTCCGGACCTCATCCTCGTTGATATCTCTTCGGCTTCCACCTTCCATTTCATTTCTCCTGGGCATGTTGTCGGATCTGGGCAGTTTAATACACTTTGAAAGTATTCCCTCCACCTTCTGGCCTCCTCTTCGAGTGTCTTTGTGAGCTGTCCATCCATCTTTTTTAGTGCAAGGTTTTGCACTCTTGTACCTCCTGAAAGGTCTTTCACTATCCGGTATAGTGTTTTTGAGTCTCGTCTTCTCCCAGCATTTTCCGCTTCAGTTGTCTTCTGAGAGATGTACTTGTTTTTATCATGCCTGCATCTCTTCTTGACCTCTTTATCCTGTGCCCTGTACTCCATAGACGCGTCCTGGTGGCCAAGACCGCTTGCCCTTGCCTGTTCCAATTCCTGTTTGAGCTGCCTCCTCTCGCTATTGCCTGCCACGTTTCTGTCGATATCCATGCTTCTTTTCTGCCTCCTCTCTTGAAACCAACGCTTTCTCGCCCGCCCCTGCGACTGCATCTCTCCATCTCTCCCATTCTTTATCCATTCTCTCATCACTCTGATCTGAATCATCCCCTTCTTCACTCTCGCACCTCTCCAGAATTGCACATCTGTTCTTTATCTCCAGTTGATATAGCTTCCACACTTGCGGTGTCCATGTTAGCAATTCTCTTTCTTTTTGGTTTTTGTATTGTCTTCAGCTTTATCTTTATTTTTGCTACCAGCAGATGATGGTCCGATGCTATGTCCATAGGCGTAGCTACATGAAGGCAGGAGGAGGCAGTTGCCTCCTCTTGGCTTTTCTATATCGTGGAGTTTCAATTGAAATGACCAGGAATTTGTTAATGATCTGTGAATTTGCCTCCTCTTGAATTTGAGTTTAAAAAGACAAATCTAAAAAAAGGTCATCATCGGACAGTGTTAAATCTAGATGTGTCTGGGGGAAAAATTTTGTCTTGGAAAACTGTGGTTACCCCCCTCGAAAATTCTTTGAAAAGTCTCTTGTTACTAACGCCCCCTTGAAAAGTCTTGATACTACCCCCTCGAAAACTCAAACTCTTGTTACTACCCCCCTCGAAAACTCAAACTCCTGTTACTACCCCCTTGAAAACTCTTGGAAAAGTCTTGTTACTACCCCCCTTGAAAAGTTTTTTCGGAAAACTGTCGTTACTACCCTGCCCTCAAAATTCTTGGAACACTGATCATCAGCGGAAATGTCTAAGAAAAGGTCATTGAGAAAAATATGCACTGGTGTCTGAAGTTTGTGAAGTTGCCTCCTCTTAAATTTAGGTCTGGCTACGCCACTGGCTATGTCTTCACCTTTATATACTCTCACGTCTCTCAAGGATGACATCCATCTTCCAGATACACATATGTGGTCTATCTGATTATATGCCCCCCCCCATCTGGTGACGTCCATGTGAGTTTATGAATCTTCTTATGTTGGAAAAACTCCCTCCGATCTTTAGCCTATAGCTGCTTCATAGGCTCATTGAGTCATTAATCTTTCGCCATTGTCCGATCTTTCTCCTTCTGCCATCTCTCCTATAACCTCCTCCCATCCCGTCCTAACTAAGCCAAGCTGCGCGTTGAAGTCTCCCATCAAGATCTTCATATCGTGTTTCTGGACCTAATCCATGACCCCCTGTAGTTGTTCTTAGAATTCGTTCTTCTCATCGTCGTGTGCCGTGTTCGTTGGAGCATATACCTGTATTATAGTTGTGTTGAAAAACCTGTCTTTAGTCTTGCTGTGATTATTCTGTCATTTACCGCCTCCCAACTCAGTAGTGATCTGGATGCCTCCTCACTCAGTAGAATACCCAGTCCTCTCTCATATCTCTGCCCGCCGGAATGTAGTATCATTATTCCATCCGATTCCATCCTCCCAACTCCTGTCCATCTCATTTCACTTATCCCCCAGTATCTGCACACTGCAAGTCCTCATTTCCCTTATAACCTGTGCCCATCTCCCAGTGATGAACAAAGATCTTACGTTCCATGTGCCCAATGCTGGTCACATGTTTGGCTGAAAGAAGGTGAGATCTCCGAACCCCAACTTCCGAAAGACGGCTTTCATTGCGGTTCTTCATTTCGGAGTCATTAGGTCCACTGTCCTTGGCGAGACTGTGTAGCTCCCCCACTCCCTCACCTCCATTCCTCCTGTTGCGAGTTGAATGAATTTTCTGCATTGTTTCTGTCGCTAGCTGTTTTTTTTACCTGGGTGTGTTGCAAGCCCACCGCAGAACCCTCTTCCTTGATCCTGGCTTGGGACAGGCACACGCTTCCTCAACAGAGGTAGCCTGTGGCAGAGTTGTTCTAAGTCTTACTGCATACAAATTGGTAAAGGGTGTTCCAAGTCAATTGGATGATAACTCAATTTCTTGAGTTGTTTCCCTTAAATATTTAGATGTACATTCAATGGGTGGCCGTAAATATGTATCGTTTGACGTTGATCCTCTGAAGTGGTCATTCTACTGGGCACGTAATTGCATTTTTTGCATCTTTTGCCTCAAATTTAGATGAAATTTTACATCTCTATTTACAAGAGACCTGCTACTTGCCCCTTCTGACCTATTTAATGTACTGAATTGTCTTGAAGACAGGGAGGAGGGCCCCTGTCTTCACTTTATCAGCAAGACAATTCAGTACATTAAATATGTGCTGGAATTTTGTATATCGACTTGTTTGGGTTTAAAATGTTTCATTAATGGTCTGGGTAGATTCAATTTTATTTTCTGGTGACAGTTCATCGTTGTAAACTGTACTCCCATTTGAACTTTTCTGAAAATGTAGCTATTCATAAACTGTTGTGGACATACATATCAGATAATTACCATAATGCTGGTTGCCTTGCTTTGGTATTCATGAATGAACATGATGCCATTGCTAGTCTATATTGTATAGTGCAAATCACTTAAGAGGAAAACGGATTGGATGAAATATCATTTAGTACAAAATGAAAGCTTGGTCCATTCCCATGTCAATGTATTTTATATTTTAATGTTCAATTATTCTCTTACGATGAAATGGATAAGACAAAAATATCGGTTATTATGAAAATGAATTTCGGTCCCGTGAATATGACTCAATGCAAAGTCCTACAGACAAGATGAATTGTTGCCTATTAAATGCAGAAAGCCGTAAAGGTTGCGGTAAGGTTTCGTCTTCGCATGTATGTATGTGCCTACTGTTGACTGTCGGTCATTGATAAATATCGCCACTCAATTAATGAGATAGCGTATGGATGAAAATGTTGAAACGCCTCATCTTAAAATTCATCATAGTCAAAAAGGCCCTTTGCTAGAACAATATAGCGAACTTTGCCAACGAAATTTGGCAAAGTCACAACAGTAGACGCAACCTTTCCCTCATGCATAACTGCCTTGTTGGGGTGGTCCCATCCTACCTGAGGTCTTTTTGCAGCTATATCTCCTCCTTACCTGAGAGGCCTCTTTGCGATCTTCGACCCGTGGCCTTATGGTTGTCCCTCGCATGCGCTCTGCTACGGCCCACTCTAGGTGCTTTGCCCGTGTTAGCCCATAAGCTTGGAACCTTCTTCCCCAGTCTCTTTGCCTTGAGTTACTAGCCCTCTCACCTTCCCAGTTTCGTAGATGCCTTAAGACTTTCCTATTCCCTGATGCAGGCACTGAAGCAGGTCGAGAGCGCTGCTGATTTTTGAGCAGCGCTATATAAATGTTTGATTACAATTACAATTACAACCATATTTTTAGCCAGCGTCACGACACAGTGGTACACGAGACCATAGATACCACATATTACAATGATGCCTATGCATAGGTAGGAGGCTTTTAGGCAGTCATTTAATCACCTGCTTTCTCCAACGGACGGGCCGCGTCTTTGCGCCTACTCTGTACTGGCAACACTGATCCTTTATTAGTTTCTTCTAAGTTGAAGCCATATTTTGTTAAGCTCCACAGTCAGAGTTACGGTGACCGGTTAACTCGGCGCAAGACAATTCGGCATTGGACAATTCGGCGCAAGACAATTCGGCGCATGGACATGTTTTGATGCCAGACTTCTCTGTTTCTTGACCTGAAACTGCTTTTTACCCACCCCACCTATTGATTTTGTTTTGACTATCGTAATCATAATCTCGAGATTTCTCCAGCACCCAAAAAGTGAAGTTGCTAGAATCAGCTTATTTGCTAAGCGCCTGTGATTAAGCTGATTTCTGTGACTTCACTTTTTGGGCGCTGTAGATTGTACAACTCTTGAGATTATGATTAGGACCACTAGCTTCAATAGTTGTGTCGTTGACGTTGAATACTAATTATATGGGAATTTTTAAAGAAAATTTTATTTAAATGTAGGCTACAACAATGCTAATAATACACAGAAATTTCACAGAAATTCGTTAAGATTTAGCGAGACGGTAGCAGCCGTACAACTCCATAAATGAAATGAAAAATTTAATCAAACAGAAAAGTTTCAGGATCAGTGCAAAAAACGAATAACAGAAGAATTTGTGTCTATTGTGTCTGTCCACAACATTGTAATAGTTGTACTTTTAAACATTCATTTCCGAATATGCGCTAAATAACCAAGAAGTCGAACAAGCTGTCGTAGGACTCTTTCTACAAAATGGCTACTTGCTGTTTAAGTCCGAACTGGGACCTGTCACACGTAATCTTGTGCAATTTTATTATGTTTAAAGTCTTTGACTTTTTGACCATTTTGAGTGGAATAAACTTATCAGCCAATTAATGACAGATTCCTCATTCTGAGGCGTAATGCCAGGACGCCAATGAAGATCGGTTCTACAAGAAACTGGTCACAGCAGTGAAACAAGTTGCAAAACGAGACATTGTGTTTGTTTATGTGGGCCTTGTGGGGCGATGCAAAAGTCTGGAAATTAATATCAGATGCACCTACAGCTTTAATCGGAGCAGGTGATTCAGGAAAAGGAAATGAGGCAGATGAGCGACTATTAGATTTCTGCATGGAGCAATAAATAAGTCTGTGCAATACATGATTCTAAGACCACGGAACCAAATTGACAGCATTGCAATAGCACAGCGGTGGAGGACAGGCGTTAGGAACTGTAGCACATACCCAGGAGCGAATTGTGATTCTGACCATTGTCTGTTAGTGGAAAAGATGAAGGTTAAACAGACTAAACTGAAGAAACTGCCAAAAAGGTTGCTGAAGGAGCTACATGGTCCAAAGATAGAAGTCTACAGCATGGAATTTAAAAGCCAGTGTGAGGCATTGGGATTTGACGAAGAAGGGAGAGCACTTGATAAGCTCTGGCAGGAAACTAAGATGATTTTATTGGATGTCGTAACTTAGATCACCTTAGGTTACAAGAAAGGTCAGAGACAGAAACCATGGATATCTGATGAGGCATTGGCATTAATCGAGGCAAAGAGCCAAAACAAAAGAGAAGCCGAAAGAAAAGACCTAGAACGGTACAGGGATTTAAAAAATTAAGTTCAAAGGAACCTAAGAAAGGATAAACAAAACCAAAGAGAAACATGTGACTAGTTTTCCAAACAGTCCAGATGCAAGAAAATTGCAACCTCGGTTGTTCTGCATCCAATCGGCATCTGGTGCAGTGATTACAGAAAAGTCAAACGATTGCAGAGCGCTGGAGTGAAGCACTGTATGATGATAGAGAGGTGAAAGACATTGGTAGGAACTAGGAAGTTTATACATGAACCAGTTCACTAAAACATTATTTTATTCGCTTAACACAGCACCTTTATTTTTCTGCGCTCGTCTTCAAAATTATGGAGTCCGGACGCATACTAATTGAATCACTGATTATGAATATACTTTAACATCAAAATGCACCATCTTCACTATTTCAAATCACAGATAAAAGTCTCAGATTAATGCACTTGTTTATGTGCCCCAGAAGTGTAGTCCTGAATTTGAAGGATCACTGTGCTGAAGCCCAAAGTGATCTAGTGACAGATTACTACTTTTCAGACTTCCAGTCACTGCCAATAGCCAACACGGGTATTTATGGTTGATGAATTTTGTCTTTCCATTCAATCAACCAGAAGCACGAAGGATTGGGTTTTTTGGTGAGCATTTTGGCTTCTGTCAGCAACACAATACTTGCACCTTTTAACAATATTTCAAAACTGTTGTCTTTTCCTGAAGCTGAGCTCAGAGTGAGCCTGGATGGATATCGTGAAGGGGTGCTATATTAATAATCTCTGTGACTAATTTTGAACCAGTGTCATTTTATTTTTAGGATTTTTGGTAGGGCTCATTATGACTCTCAGCAACTACTGTTTCATGGCTTCATTGCTTGTTTTCTTTATGGCTGGTTCCAAAGTCACAAAATGGCGATCAAGCCAAAAACGAAAGCTGGAAATCGATTTCAAAGAAGGTACTTTGAATATGGAAATGTTGTTTTTATGTCTTTGCCATATAAATAGTGTTCTGTCATTATGCTTGTATTATATACATTGGGAGCCAGAGTGCAGTGCCTCTAGTGGTGAAGCACTGTTGTAATTGGGGGCCATCCATAAATGACGTCATGCACCTAGGGGTCGGGGGTCGGAAATTTGTGACGATGTGTGACATGGGGGTTGGGGGGGGTCAGAGAAGTGTGATGTCACATTAGGTCTATGTTATTAAATTTAACAGTTAGCAACAATTTAATTTTAAAATAACAGCACTAATTTTGAGTACTGAATTTTCATTATTTTTTTATATTATTTTAATATATATGGGCACCATTGTTAATAATTTTCTACCGTATATACTCGTGTATAAGTTGAGTTTTTTTGGACAATTTTGAAAGTCCAAAGTTGGGGGGTCGACTTATACGAGGGGTAAGCTAAGATCGCAAGATTTATTCATCAGAGATCGCACGAAACATGCAACGGAGGCCAACAACATACCCGTTGGATAACGACATACCCGTCGGATATCGTATGACAATGAGAGATCGCATGACACATCCATGAAGGAAATAACATGATGTTATAAACAATTGATACTATAATGAATAAATTTTTAGCAAAATGCTGACTAATATCTGATAGAATACATAATATTGTATGAAATTTAAACCATGCTGGCAAATAACGTCAACACCAGTTCTTATTTATTATTCTTTTTGGCTTTCTATGCAAGATATTTTATAGCGCATTTTTCAGCTGTGACCACAAATTCTCATCTGGCAACATGGATATTATAAACTGCCACTATTTTACCTGACTTCATCTATATTCCAGATTCCTTGTCTTGATGACCATAACTGCTGCAAAATGAAAACAATGAGTCGGTGCAACTTGTAAAACAGCGGAAATCGGCGAAAGTGGTTTTATACCATCAGCCTTAACTTGTAAATCACAAACTGGCAATTTTAAGGGTATTTTGAGTAGAAAATGTTCAATTACTGGTAGATAATTTGTTGGATAACATTCGATTTTTGGTGACGCATGTGTTCACTGTCCAATGGTCTAACCAAGAATCGGCAAAAAATTGTTTTATTTATATACAATCGGCCTTAACTTGGTGGTTGAAAGGGCTACATGATGCCAAGATTTATCCAGGTAGACATAAAACACGCATCGACTTATACGCGGGTCATAGACTTTTCCCCCATCCAAGGTCAAATTTTTAGGGGTCGACTTATACGCGACGTCGACTTGTACGTGAGTATATACGGTAATTATTGTGATTTTGTTGTGACACGATCACTCAAAAAACTTGGTAACAGGGCATTTGCGCTAGCCGGCCCGGCTGAATGGAACAAACTCCCTGTCTTTATCCGCAAATCCTCAACTTTATCGATTTTCAAAACTAACCTTAAAACACATCTGTTTAAGATTTACTATGATTGATTTTTCTGTTATGCGCTTTTGTGCAAGATTCCAATTTTGTTTAGGCACGCTATAAATAACAGTCTAATAATAATAATAATAATAATAATAATAATATATTTGGTCACAGCAAGATTTTTAGATATTCATGCTCTCCCTATTTGTTCCATGAAGGAGCATTTTCCTTTGCCATGGGAGAATGGAGAAGCATAAATGCTGTGAATTTTTTATTAATTGTGTATATTAAACATTTTAATTCTAATGATTCTTTGAGCTTTTCATTCTGTGGAATGAATATGTTATTGTGATAATTCTTCTCTTTCCATTTTGCTTTGTTCTACAAACTGTTCTGAATATCTATAGTAATTGGTTAGACGATGAATATTCAGGTTAATTTTATGCTAATATCAGCTTTCCAACGACTCCTTTTTAATACCTGACTTTCTCCTTTAATACAACATCAGAGTGCAGTTAAATACTTATTACATGTACAAGGACAATAAATGTGATTTGAAACATGTTTTATTATCAAATGGAAATTTGGTTTTAGGGGGGAGGATCAGAGCTTTGTGACGTCATTTTTCAGGGGGTGTTACTTTTTGTGACGATGTGTGACGAGGGGGAGGGGGTCAAGAATTGGCCAAAATCGCGTGACGTCATTTATGTACGGCCCATTGAACATTTAAATTTAAATAGCATCACTTGAAGGGTGAACTAGAGGCGCTCTGTGCTTGCCTATATGATGTTAATTTCATCAAGTACAGGAGTTTTATGTTTTAGCAAAACATTGCACTTAAAACTAGAGGAGAGATAGATTCCAACAAATGGATCTGTCCACATTTGACAGATGGTGTGGATGTTCATAGTTTCTGGATGAAATTATGTCGATGGTTTGGGGTGATGATAGGGGCAGAAAGCTAAACTATGCCAGTCAGGTTAGTGAGGATCTATACGGGAACAACTGTAGAGCAGTGAAGGGAACTTGTTGCATGGGAGAAAGTAGACTGGCGGGCAAGATCACTCAAGTACAGCGTACGATAACAGTGAATCTGTCCAAGTCAGCAAACTGAACTGTCTCAGCTGCTTGGGGTAAGGGCATCCCAGATCCTCCATACATGCTGTATAGGATGCACTTATATGTTTGTGTATGTGGCAGTGTCACCACAGTAGACCCCTCACCCACAAAATTTTTTTGCATAAAAGATTTGCATTTGTTTGAAAATCAGCAAAAATGTTCTCTCTGAAACAGGTAGCTGATACTGACTGGAAACGTGCAATAGCAGAACGAAATCTATGCTATCGTCAGGCAAGAAAAAACTGGGAAAATTTTGTGACATTTTTTTATTGACACATTAATTTAACCATTGCGTGCCAGAGGTGCAGATTTGCGACATTGATAACATTGCTTTTGTTGCCAGAGGTATGTATATAAGGGCACCGTTCATTAGAGCAATAAATGGGCTAAAAGTTTCCCATGGTCAGTATTAACAAGCGTCAGATGGTTGAAGGGGCGGGGAGGGTAATACATCGCAGGCAGAGGAATTAATTTTCTCACAGTAACTTGCAAGGGCTATTCCCAAATCCCATCACTGTATTCAATGTATCAGCAACATATACGGGAAAACAGCCTCCAAATTTGGTATTGATTCCTAGAGACTAGTTAAATGTCGTAATATGTGTGCTACATTGATTGACAGCTGTCACTGGCCAATGCCGGATGCAGGATATATGTTGCTGATACATTGAATACAGTGATGGGATTTGAGAATAGCCCTTGCAAGTTACTGTGAGAAAATTAATTCCTCTGCCTGCGATGTATTACCCTCCCCACCCCTTCAACCATCCGACGTGTGGACACATTTCCAGAGGGGTGCAACATTCTGCAACCCTCATGAACGGGTCTGGTCTGAAGGGCACCGGCACGAACAGCTAACCCCCTCCGCAGTCGGTGGATTTAGCCTAGGCCTCCCAGCCAGAGTCTATAGGCGTAGATGGGCGGCTTGCCTGTCCACCCGCCCTTCTTGGATTATGCTGGCGTCCGTCAGACCACACACAAACCATGAGAACTGTTTAAAATAATTTCTGCCGACGTCAACAGCCTTGTAAGATGTTGTTAAACTCGGGATCCACCACACACATGCATGGTGGACTGCTACAATGTTACAACATGGCGCTCCTGCTAAAAATTTTAATTGATTAATTTCGTTTTGTTCGATTAATATTTTTAAATTATTTCATGATATTGAGAGCGGTCCATTTCCAGGGTCAACAATATAACGAACAATGATAATGTGAAACATTTGCAAAAAATTTGTTGAAAATTAAGAAATCATTTGCATTTAAGGTAAATCCTAATGGAAAAGTCAAAGATGGACAAAGTTAACTGTCTTCATTGCAATAAGCAGTTCGCTTTCTGTTGTTCAAAAACATTGCTGACGTTTTACCTTCAGCATGTGGATTCGTGGAATGATTGAAGTTTTTGTAGAAAGAAAGTAGTAACTGAGTCAGTTGCGCACTACATTTTTGACAGGTTTTTACGCTTTACATAACAGATACCAAAGTAATCGAATTTAATCGATTAATTGAAGTTAATTTTTGGAGATTAATCGATTAATTCTTTTAGTCAGTATTACAACACCAACTCCTAAACTTAATCAACTTTCCTACTGTACAGCATGCAGTTTTTGTGCCGTCAAACTGCCTTTTTATTACAGCATTGCATACAAATATTTAAATATAAAAATATTTTAAAAAAATATTTTCCTACCTACCTACCCAATTTTTTAACCTCTGTTACCGGAAACACACCTTTATTTTTTTGACCTCACCCACTGAATAGACGAGCCCAAGACCAGGATGATTGACAGTGTCATGCAGAACACAGCCATGCTGGCTTGCCACTGATGATGATGATGATGATGATGATGATGATGATGATGATGATGATGATGATGATGATGATGATGATGAGATAATGTATGCTAAGCAGAGTCAAAAGACAATATATGCATACAGCAGAGGAACGATCCCACAAGTTCAAGTTGAATTGCTGAAGCAAAGCACTTTCACAGTCCCAGAGGCAGCAGAGCACAACAAAGACCAACCCAGCTGATTCAAAGCCTTGATGTATGCTGCGTTGGTGCAGCCAACAAGTGAGGTACTTTCCAGCAGGAGCTGCAGGACGATTCTGAACGTTATTCGTAGAACTTCACAACTGTTTCTGTTTTGGCTAAAACTATAAAATTTGGCATTCAAGCTAATTAAAATTAAAAGTTTAAGTTCACACAGATATTAATGTTTTGGATAAGGAGACCCTGTTTAAAGCTTTTATGATTCATATTATGTACTTATATTGATTAGAAACAAATAAGAAAGCTTCATCAAAACTTTCCGACTTCAATCCACTTAAGCTCAACAAAATGGAAACAATGAGTAGAGCATGTGTCATCAACATGCCGCCACGAAAGACCGATTTTCAGCACATCCAGTGCAACTGCAGTTTGCAACTTCTGAATTACCCGTTTTTGTGGAGCAGGCCAGTTTTGAGGCGCAAGACAAAGCAGCTTTGAGAGGTAATTACAAGATGCCTCAACCCTCAGAGTCCATTTGGTCATCCTTGTTCATTTGTCTGGTCTCTTCCAGCTTCTTTGGAACCAGAAATCAAGGCTTGGAGAATTCTAGTGTGGTCCTGTCTGCCATCACACCATGTGAATTGCCTAAACATCTGGAGTCTTCTAGTTTTGATAATCTCTGAGACATTATGTATCTACCTTTTAATGCTTTTGTTTATATCGGATATCAGTTACACAGCCATAGGCCATAGGAGAGGTAGTTCAAAGGTGCAATATTAAATTTTGATATTTGCTGATGACTTTGGCCTCCTCACTGGAAGTGGAACAGAACTGTAGCTTGTAGGATATTGTGATCCAGGCAGATGAAACAAGTAGAAGATTATGCCTAATGATTAACACAAAAGAAAATAAAACAATGGTTGTTGAAAAAATCAGAAGCTCCAATGATCATAGAAGGAGAAACAGCTGAGCAAATGAAACAATTTATCTATCTTGGAGAGCTAATAGCGACAGATGCCAGCAGTGAAAAAGACATACAAAAAGTAGAATTGGATGCAGCTCACAAGCATTTGGAATAATTAACAAGATATGGAGTAGTACCAATAAAAAACAGACAAGAGTATATATGAAATTATGATACAAATACGGATCAAAATGCTGGACATCTTGACAGGAAGATGAGAAAAGAATCTAACAGCAGAAATGGGTTGGCTACAGAAAATTGCAGGGATGTCAAAACTACAGAAAATTATAAATAATGACATTATAAGACAGTTAATAGGTATCCAGGCAACTCTGCTAGACAAAGCCATTCAGGGAAGATTCCAATAGTTTGGTCATGTATAGAGAATACCAGCTCACCAAATTCTACACCCAATGTAAGATTGAAAGGGAAGAGAAACAAAGGCAGACCAAAACTGTGATGAGTAAACAATATAAAGGAGGACATGGCTAATAATTTCAGGACGCCTATCATCGTCGATATAGCGGCGTCGTTAAATAAACGATATTAAGTAAGTAACAATTTCAAATAAGGACTGAATAACTCTTGCAAATCGTGGCAATACATTACATAATTCTCTGTCCAGGTTCTGCACTTTTGTGAGTTCCCTAAAATGTGCTATATAAATAGTCATAAATAGTCAGGTTGTATATTCATACATTTAATTCAAGAGTTTTCTGAAGACTTTCCTTTTTGCAACTTTCGAGGTGTCTGGCATGATTTTCCTGACTATAAAGTTTCTTGAAATATCTGATGGTTAACTCTGATGTATAAATTGTCTTTAGATTATGTTACAGTTTCTTCGTATGGTTATGTAACTCAAAGGTGAATTGCAAATTTCACATGAGGCACTGACATTACAAAGAACCTTTAAGACATTTTCATAATTCTACTGTTACAGGAGGTCAGCGAAATTGGTTACAGGTGATCTGCAATGCTGGTGTGGCATCGGAACTTGCTCTCATCTACCTGATTGATTCTGGATGTGGAGAATATCCTGTTGACTTTCAACAGCGATATAATGCCTCTTGGCTTTCAGTTGCTGTCCTTGGAGCTATTGCCTGCAACTGTGGTGACACATTTGCATCGGAAATTGGAAGCGTTGTTGGAAGTAGTGAACCTTGGCTTTTGTTAACATTGCGACAAGTTCCAAAAGGTCTGTTGAAACATCTGAGCTAACCCTATCTTTCTAGAAATCATATGCTAAAAGTTTCTGTAAGCATTGTGAAGACTGTTACATATTTTCTGGTTGTGTGATGTCATCTTTTCTGAAGTCCTGAAATCAAAAGCCTCGGACTGAAGAACTCAGAAGGTCTTTGTGAGTTACACATCATTTTGTCTGCACTGAAATGGCAGTCTTAATATTTGCAAATTATTTCTGCTCTGTGCAACACATGATAGAAACAAGAGTTTATCCCCACCTTTTTAGATCTGTTAGAGGTTCCTTAAAGGTGCTATATGCATGTATTGTATGTGTATATATATATTTACACATTCATGCATATGTACATACATAAATACATACATCATTTAGTGATGACGCTCATTCTAACTTTTGATCAAATGTTTTTTGTAGGACTGGGCATGTAAAGCGTTATTAATGCGTTTATTAATTAATGCGATTAAATTTTTTGACACAGTTAACGCTATTGTCACTGCGCCCAATTATTTTTTATTAATGCGCTAAAACAATTCTTGATATTACAAAGTAAAAACTTTAAGTTTAAATTTTAAAGTAAAACTAAAAAGTAAAGGCAAGTAGTAAAAGCATGGTATTAACGTAGCTTCTCAGAATCGAAAGAGTAGTTGTACTTGTTATCTATTGTGACATGCAAGTAAAATTAATCACGCGATTAATTTCGATTACAATTTTTAATCGTTGCCCACCCCTAGTTTTTTGTATGTGTATGTGTATCTGGCCATTTAGTTATGCAGCACTTGTAAGAACTCACTACAGATGCTGAAAACCTTGTAAAGTTTCTCGTTTCTGCCATTAGCAGCCAAGCTGCATTTAAACATTGGATATCTTATGTTTTCGTTATGAGATGAATACTGTATGCTGCACTCATTGTGCACAAAGTACATAGCCTGTTTCTGACTCTGTAGTCAACTGGCAGCCTGTTATAATGACAAGGCTATGGTAGTCTATCCCAGTAGAAGTTTGGCTGAAGCATTGTGCACAACTAGGAAGTTGTAGTATTTGTGGCTGGCCCAGTGACCTGGAATGGGCTTCTGGTGGCACTGTGTCTGATGCCAATAGCTCAATCTGTGCTGTTCTTCTTGGCATTAAGACTGTCCTGTGTGACTGGGGTTAGGCTGGGAGCACTGCTGAGTAGCCCGCCAGAAATTTGTGCCAAAAATTGTGCACCAAAAACGCTAATTTTGCACGCATTTTGCGCAAATTAAAAAGCGGTAAAGTACGTTATTTTATTACATGAATCAGTAACCAAAGTATTTAACAGTGTTGTTGTTATTATAGTGTATAGTTTTGGCTTTCTAGAAATTATTGACGCTTGCCGAATTTTTACACTGACTGGCGATTTTCTTGTATGATCAATCACTAAGTTACAGAATGTGCAGAATAGTAGCCCCCCATCTTCGTGTGTATCGCCTATGAATTCATTTGCTCGATTACGAGCCAACACGTTGGCACTATGCATAGTCAGTATTAGTCACAGACGCTGTTGCGTGACTGCTTTGGGCACACACCATTGAACGAATTTGTCGCTGTGAAGTTTTAGAATTTTGCATTACTATTTACTAACAGAAACAGCTTCCTGAACTACTTATAATTCCTCTATGACTTCAATGCATAGAACGAGTATGCGAATATTACGAATATTAAGATTTGTAGAAATTGACGAATATTGACGAATATTGAAACTGGCCAACGAATATTACATTTTTAAAATTTCTTTTCATTCTTAATTCTTCAAAATTTGGAATGAATTGTGCAACATTAAGTGAAAAAACTGGGCATTAGAACAAGTACAGTTACAAAACCACTGCACAGATTCATAAATTAGTAGTCTTAAATTAGTTTGTAAACAAAACTGAATCATTGACGTCATCAACGAATATTTACGAATATTAACGAATATTAAAAATGCCTTAATATTCGCGAATATTTACGAATATTAAAGCCTCAAGTCACGAATTCTCGTTCTATGCTTCAATGCTATCATCCCATTCCGTGGTAGCCATTTTAAATTGTCGCTCAACGCTGTTGTTGCACTTAACATTACCGCACAGCGCAGTGGCTATTTAACCATTTAAAGCCCAATTGCGCACATTATGAACACAAATTACGAATCACATACGAAGACAGCAATCTGTTCTGGTATTGTGCACATTGCTAATTTTTACGCCATTGCGGGATAGTTAGATTTTTGCACAAAAATGTCGCAAAATCATGAATTTCTGGAGAGCCTACCGGAGTAGACTCTCTTGAAGGGGCGTTATATAAAACTGCTGTAATAATGATAATATTAATAATAATAATAATAATAATAATAATAATATTAATAATAATAATAATAATAATAGATGATGAAGGATTTGGTAAAACTTATTGTCTCCTGGGGCCATGTGTATCAGACGGTCGTAAGTTCTCGGCCGAACTAGATTTGGCTCTAAGCTGGCCTAGCCAATTAGATCGGTGTGCATGAAGACGTTGTAGCCCGCGTATGCCCGACTACGGCTACGCTTGCCAACAGCCAGGCGTAAATTGTCTAGTCCGGCTTTGTAAATCAACAGGAAGATGGCAGCTGTTGCGATTCGTCAGTTTAACAGAATTTTAAGACGCCAAAGAGCGTTTGGGATCGCCAAAATCCACCCGAATCATTCTCGGACGATGAACTTTACGACACTTTTCACGAATTGTTAATAATTTGTGATGAATTCAGCCACAAAATACTGTTTAAAAATGACCATGTCACAACGGCAAGGCTTGCCATGGTTGAAATTTAAATTTTCACAGCTGCAAGTTAGATGACAGTTGAATGTGTTTTGTGAAAGATAACCTTAATCTTTTCATTACCGGTAGTTATTTTTAGCGGGATAGTAATATTGTGATGAAACATTTGTGTTTAAACGGATTATCTACAATAAAAAATGCGCATAAGCAACCGCTTGATGCTTGATTTGCCTATAAATACTTTTGCACATGTATGCGCTATCAGCCATAATCGCATAAACTATTGACGCTGGGTTTTACAACGCCAATTTTAGTTTAACCACGCCCATTCTGGTCTAGGATTTGCTCAGCCGTCTCTTATGCCAGGCCCATGCACACCGTTTGCCAATGGCTTAAATTTTCCGACTAATTAGGCCAGACTTAGTCGCTAGTCTGGCGTAAAGTTACAACACTCTCGTACACGCGTGTCCTCTTGACCAATGAGTTCTTGAATTTGCTTGTGGTGTAGAAGTTGATAGACACATGTATGAATTGTCAGTTACACATCATTTTGTCTGCACTGAAATGGCAGCCTTAATATTTGCTAACTATTTCTTGTAATCACTGCTCGGTGCAACATGTGATAGAAACAATAGTCACGTGTATGTATGTATGTATTGGGGGGCCCGTGGCGCATTGGATAACATCTGGCACAGTGACCGAGAGGTACCGAGTTCGAGACCCCGTTGGGCGGATATGCTTTGTAGGCTGCTATTAGCGCCGTTGTATTGCAAGCTGTCTGTTCTGTTAGTAGTTAAGATTTCAATTTCAATTGCATAACATGTAAATGTACAGCGCAGTGCGTTTGTCAGGCGCTTATTAAAGAAAAGATATTATATATATTATTATTTATTATATGTAATTATGTATGTAATATAACGCCTTTTAAGTACTTCACAAAAGTACTTTACACTTGGCTATCTGACTGATCTAAACAAGTGCGTTTAAGACAGTTTGAGAGTGTTTGCATCACAGAGCCGAATACAATGGAACCGTAAATGCAATGGAAGACTTCCAGGAGGATGGTCTAATACAGGGGTGCGCAACCTTTTCGTTAATGTCGGCCGCATTGAAGGCTCATATTCTCACCACGGCCGCCAAGATATCTGCTATTAGGTTATTTATCAAATGCATGTAGGCTACTGTAAGCCTATATTGTGATGAGAAATAAGATTTATTAGTAAACAGTGGTGACGACCAGTTGTGAGCATATTTAGTGTTACGAATATGTTTACTGACGTGCATTTTTTCTCAAAGAACTTCAGTAGGCCTGTCATGTCTTTTCCATCAAAAAATTAATAAAAGAAATAAATTAAGAAGCACGATCAATTTTTTTCTACATCTTCAATCCTACACAATGTGTAGCTTGTGTAATAATTATAGGATCACAATTATAATCGTAATCGCATCGTATTCGTAGGCTAAAAATTTCTACAGAGCCCAAAAAAACGTAGTCACGAGAGCCAGCTTATTCACAGGTGCTTAATCAGAACAGAATCGATGGACAGAGGGTCAAGATCAGTGTTGCCAGTTCCGCGGTTTTCCCGCCCAATTGGGCTAGTTTCAAACTTTAGTTGCGGGAAAATTTCGCTGTCCGCGGGTTGCGGTTTTTTGGGCTACTTTCATTCTTGTCCGTTATTTTTTTGGGCGGGTTTTGGACTTCATCAGATATAAGATCTGTGGCTGTCCCTACGGAGGTGACTGCCTATCACAGTAAATTAATTTATATACATGTACGTCATGTAGGCTATGAAAGCCTTCACAACAAGATAAACAAACGTCGTATAACTAGTATTTCCGTTACGCCGTGATTTAATCCAAACAATTTGAACATTTTCTGTTTAAACAACTGTTCTTAATCTGTTGCTATGGGTAGGCCTAAGTGATCAAAATACGGAAAACGGTATTGGAAGGACTGGAAAAAAGATACAGATGCAGCAGGCGAACGAGATTTTAGAGAACTAGGGCGTGTTGCTTTGTAACTTTTGGCATTGCCTTTCAGCAATGCATCAGTTGAAAGAACATTTTGACAAATGAATTTTATTAATTAAAACTAAACTCAGAAATACGATGCAACAAGGATTGCTCGAAAACTTGCTTCATATTCGACGACGTATGACCGGAAACAACATTTTGCTGCAATGGATTTCAGCCAAATGCCTCTATGTTATCACTGTTCACAGCAGATATTTACAGAGAGTCTGAAGAACACGAAGATTTTAAATTTTAGCTTCGTTGAGATTACCATATAATTATATGTGACGTGTGCAATGTTCGAGATGTTAAGGAACAAATTACCCTGTTCAGATGCATTCAATTTTTGAACTTTATGATGAAACAAGTTACCAAAGTTCAAATAGCAGTAAATATTACATAAATTTTAATTATTTTCAGCAATTTTCGTCTTGTTTACGCTATAATTTATATTGGGCTACTTTTGGGCGGATTTGGGGAGCCTTTGGGCGGGAATTCTGGAAAGTACCTGGCAACACTGGTCAAGATCCAATAGGTCAGGCAGGTAGGCAGACAATATTAAAATAAATGGCTGCCTTGGTCTTGGATATTGGCGGGGAGGCGTGAGAAGTCTGGATTCTCGCTGGGGACCTTTACTCGTATTCCAGACTCCAGGTTGTTGTCCACCAATCGCTTTCTGTATTTGTTTTTCAAATACTTCATCCGAGAGAAGGCTGCCTCACAGACATACGTGTTTCTGAAGAGGACCAGGGTATTTCTTGCCAGTTCTCGAGTTTAGGATATTCCACCGCCAACTTCCACACCTAGAGCTATTAAATCAATTTTATCCTCAAACTTCTTTATCAGTTGTTCGTCGTTCTTCAACTCAACCAATTCCATTTTGAGGTGCAGGGGCGCATTCTCCGTCTCGACCAGTTGAGCAGAAGCATTAAGTGGTGTAACTTTCATTTGGCACTCTCTCCCTGCACTGCACTGTCAGCTCTGCTGTACGATATATACAGTGATTGGCTCTCCAAGGCTAGATATTAGGGTGGTTCCATCCATAATGACAAATTTTTATGTTGTTTCTTTTTTATCCTCCAACCCACCATTTGGTGATATGACTTATAGAGACTCTTTAACCAAAATATTTTCAATATATAAAAGTATTTAGGACTTGCCCAAACCAGTTGAAGTTACGCTAATTGCGCATGTTCCCGAAATTTCAGTTTCATACTTTTAAATTATGGACTATATTGTTACTGGAATTTCTCCAGCTGTGCCACTGCAAACTCAACAACCTCATCCTTCCATGATGCAATCATGGCTGTCAGTATCTATACTGGTCTCTGGACATGATGTGATCAAGCTGTTGTCTGTACCAAAACTTGATGATGGAACGGCAGTAACAATTTCACATGCAATTGTTGATAGCATTGATGAACGGGGTTTGCATAATCGTATCAAAGGTCTATGCGTTGATGCTACAGCCTCAAATACTGGAAGAAATGGTGGCGTATGCGTATTGTTGGAAAGAGAAATAGGTAGAGAACTCCTCAATTTGGCATGCCGACACCACATTTCTGAAATCATGTTGGAGAAGGTCATTAGTCTGTATGATTTATCGAAGTCTCCCAACATTGAGCTATTTGGCCACTTCAAACATTTCTGGCCTAGAATAGATCAGGCCTCCTTTTCCACAGCCACAGAGGATGAGTAGATGACAGCCATGATTGCACCATGGAAGAATGAGGAGGTTATTGAGTTTGCAGTGGCACAGCTGCAGAAATTCCAGCAAAGAGATGACTACGGCGAACTTCTTGAGTTATATATCATATTCCTCGATGGCATTCCACCACATGGAATACGTTTCCACTATCCAGGAGCTCTACACCGTACGCAGTGGATAGCCAGAGCCATTTGCTCACTTAAAATGTGGATATTCCACTCACAATATGAACCTCTGCACTCTCTGCAGCCACGTTAAACCAGGACACAGAGGTCTCGTGGCCCTGCATATGGTGAACAAGTTTGGAATCATCTGAAGGAAGTGTCACTTTTTGTGACAGGCATATATATGTCAAGTACTGGTTCCAGTGCGCATTGTCTACAGAGGCTCAAAAAAATAACCTGAATTTGTTTTGCATGCTGTCGACCTACCAGAAAAAGGCTGTCGCCAAGGCTGCCACAACCGCATTTAGTCGTCACTCAGAAGTCTTGTGGTACTTGTCTGAACTACTGGTTGGGTTTGCATTCTTTGACAATCATGTTTCAGTGGATGAGAAGTGACTCGTGGTGTAGGCCCTTAACGAAAATTCAGGTTCTGTTGAACCACTAAAACGAATCCCACCATTCCATAAACCTGTTACGATAGAACTCCACAACTTCGTCACTACATCAACCATGAGATTCTTCCACATTTTGGAACTCTCTGAGGACTTTCTACAGTATGATCCAAGCGCATGGGTTCTCATTCAAACATACCAAAGAATCCGCGAGGTTGTCCAATCCGTTAAAGAGGTTAACGATCTCGCAGAAAGATGTTTAGAGCAAGAATTTAAGTCGACTCTAACAAGAAATGAAGAACAAAGGCAGTTCTGGTTACAGGTTGTAGAGGAACATAGGAATCTGTTCTCAGGCTAACAAAAGGTGCAGTCCGCAGCCATACTAAGGTCAAAATCGGATGACTGACAAATTCATCGGCAAAATTAATGTTGATGTTCTCGGCTACATTTTCAGATTATTTTCTAAGTTTTGCAGTCAGTATCTTAAGCTGATAATAAAATTAACGCATTCTTACGACTTTGATACCATTATTCAGTAATTGTATTGTAGCTGCACATTAATTGTTTGCTTGCATGCAATTATGTTAAACCCTGCCGAGTGCCAAAGTCATGATAAAGTTTGAGGAAATCAGCAGCAAATTATGAAAACTTTGTCAGCATTGGGCAAGTCCTAAATATTATTATTTTCTTTTAATTTTTTGACTGTGACCTATTATTACGTGACGTAACCATATGCCGTGTTGGAGAAATAATTTAGACAACTTCCATTTTTTAGAACCACCCTACTAGATATGGATATTATTAGTCTGCCTGCCTCTTGGAGCTACATCTGCACGATGCATACTCAGATGATACCTCTAAGGGTACATGCACATACATGTGTGAGTTTGTTTGTGTGTATGTGTCTGTATAATACTTGCTGTAAAATACATACACTCATACATAGACAAACATAACTCATTGATTCACACTACCTTAGTTTTAAAACAATGGAATAAAAATATTTATGAATTAATTTGTTAATTAACACGGCCGCCAATACATTTCAATTATATCATACGTCCACGGCCGCCAATTCTCCCTCCCACGGCCGCATGCGGCCGTACGGCCGCAGGTTGCACACCCTGGTCTAATACATGAGGAAGCACTGCTTGCTCGAATTGAAGTGTGGAAGCACGACACTTGCGTATCTCCATAGATAGAAGAGCACAACGATCACCGACCAGGTTGACTTAAGACTGGAACACAACGCTCCCTGATGTATGCTGGAGCAGAGCCAACACTTGAAGCACATGCCAGCAAGAATTGAAAGAAATTTGTTTGGCAACAGGAAGCCAGTGTAGCATTTCTTGCATATACTGCAATATATGCAAATATTTTGGCTTGTTGGTTATGACTTGGGCAGCACAATTTAGGACGAAATGAAGCTTGTGCAAATGGAATCGCAAGTTTGCGCCATTTAGATTGCGCAATCTAGAGTGTAGCAGCATAATAAGACAAATGAATTCCTTATTCTGTTAATTTTTATCTGAATGTATCTGTTGTTATCTTCATCTGTGGATGTTTCATGTTTTCCTTTTCATGTTTACAGGAACGAATGGAGCTGTGTCTGTTGCTGGTACTGTGGCCAGTGTCTTTGGTGGATTTCTTGTTGGACTTGCCTATTTCGTTGTCTTGTGTCTTTGCGCAGATGAAAATGTCATGATGAATAGCGTTTCCCAGTGGCCTCTTCTGGTTCTTGGTGGCTTATGTGGACTGGTCGGATCACTGGTCGACTCATTCCTTGGTGCAACATTACAGTATTCAGGTTCTATTCTATTAGATATATCCAGGCAGCGTAAAATATTAGCAAGTATTGTCCTTCTGAGACATATATGAGATGGTTTTGTGCTGTGGAGAGTGAAATTACACAATATGGACCAGAAGATTTTTCTACAATAGCCAATACTTGGAGACATGGTTGGGATTATGTATCAGTTAAGAGAATCAGCAACACTGAAACAAATTCACTTGCTCAATCATTATGCTCATCCTAACAAGAGCGTTTTAAATCTGATCTGAGAGGAATATGTAACCATAACATCAAGTGTGGCCACATTCATTTGTATTTGTTGAACTTATTAGTGGTTTACTTTGTTTTGTGTGCTAGATATAGATAGTTTACTTTTCACTGGCTGTTTTGTACCATAGTTTTCTAGTAATTATTTAATTTCATCTCTAATCGTGAGAAGCAATTGGTGCAATTAATACGTATTGTAACAGTGTTAATATTACGAACATTTTTAAAGTGCCTATAATGTGAATCTGAGGCATCGGTTAATCAGTTGTTGGGTGTGCAGCAGTTAGATATTCAAGTGTTTGAAAGCCAAAAAGTAAATAAAATAATTTTTGAGGCGCTTCTGAAAGAAAGAAAGCGTTCGACCATCAGAGAAACATTGGTAGTTGGCTCCATTATTTTTGGGAATGCACAGGAGCTCTTTACAGTTCTTTATTTTGGATCAATCAAAAGACCCATGCCCAAAGATCACAGACTGTGGGGAGGGATATATAAGAAGCTACTCGCTCTAGTGGTTGAAGCTAGGTAGCAGTGCTCGTTATAAGGGTTTCATAGGTGAGACAGGCCAGTTTAAATCTTATTCTGAATTCTACAGAAAACCAGTGCAGCTGACCAAGCAGGGTGGCGGATCTCCAAAATTTTGCAAATATAACCTAAGCCAGTGGTTTTCAACCTTTTTGTAGTGGTGGAACCCTACACCAAGCACTCATTTGCTCACGGAACCCAGCGCATTTCACCCGTCCAATATATATTTCAAGAAATAAATGTAATTTTAAATTGTAATGCTGGGATATTAGGGATAAATATTTAGACTTTAGAATTTTAGAATTTTAAATTTTAATTTTAATTTCAGTTAGCTGCACTTCTGACATAGGTTATTTTATTACACTACCAATGCATACTTTAGAACTGTAGAGCAGTGCATAAAACAGTGTCAGTGAACAACAGAATATTTTAGTGTTGTTCGCCAGCAACTATTTCTGACAGATGGGTAGAATATTGAACTATTCTGGAACAGTATTATAGAAAACTGTTCTACAAGTAACTTTCATCGAGTCTAGTGCAAAATTTATGCCTGATGACTCGGCGTATAACAGTTTAGTTCCCGGACGAATTGTAGAGACACACATACACGTAAAAATTCGTCCTCAGCAGACAAGAGCCAGTCTCGCTTTTTGTTTTATGGTGGTCATGGTAGAAAATTTCAATTTGCATAGGTAACTATCAAAAACTGCATTAGAATTCGCAAATCTTCATGAGCAATAGATGGCTATTCCTTTTTCAACCAAAATGAGTCCAAGTCCAGCTCCTTATTCTTCAATTTGAGCGTTCCTTAGTCGCGATTTCAGCGAGTTCTGCTCCTCTTTCAAA
Source organism: Aporrectodea caliginosa (assembly GCA_020284085.1). Classification (NCBI taxonomy): domain Eukaryota; kingdom Metazoa; phylum Annelida; class Clitellata; order Crassiclitellata; family Lumbricidae; genus Aporrectodea; species Aporrectodea caliginosa. The sequence goes on from JACEVL010001014.1 coordinate 1,007,896, forward strand.
GTGAACCGACCCAGAGAATAATTAATTCCAACAAATGGGTTTCTGAGTCAGTCGTAGACAAACTGCTCAACAGATGGGGTCAACAGATGAAGAATGATTATTAAGACTCTTGAACAGGGCGTTAAAATTGTTAAAAATCAACGGTAAAATTTCCTGGTACTTTGTCTGAACGACGTTTGGACATGCATCAAGATTTTCATTAATTTTGATGCACGCCTCTTCCAAATTGCAAGTCAAAGTCATGGTGGAAGATGGATCAAGGCATTAAGGTTTGCAGATGATCAGGCAATGTTGGCGAGAAACCAGAAAGGACTACAAGCAATGATGGATAGGCTAAACACAACATCAACCGAATACGGGATGAAGATTAACATAAAAAAGACAAAGGTATTGAAGATAAGTAAAGGAAAGGAAACTGTAGTCAGAATACACATTGGAGGGAAACCGATAGAGCAAGTAAAAGAATTCTGCTACCTAGGGAGTATGATCACGACAGATGCCAAATGCCACAGAGAAATTAAAAGAAGGATAGCAATAGGAAAGGAGGCATTCTCAAACAGGAGAGAATTACGGAGAGGAAAACTAAACAGGAATCTGAAAATAAGAATGATAAAGACACTAGTATGGAGTGTGGTGCTGTATGGGTCAGAGACATGGACAATGAGAAAAGCGGATATAAGAAGGCTGGAAGCTTTCGAAATGTGGACATGGAGAAGAATGGAAAAAATCAGCTGGACAGAACATATAACAAGTGCTGGGAATAATTGGAGAAGAAAGAGTCCTTATACGCACAATAAGAGAGAGGCAAAGGAAATGGATCGGGCACACGCCGAGAGGAAACTCACTACTAAGAACGATCATTGAAGGAAAAATGGAGGGGAGGAAGACCAAGACAGATGATGCTGGATTGGATGATGACAAACGATTACAGGAAGCTGAAAGAAGAGGCCCAACAAAGAGAGGAGTGGCGACGTCGGACAGTTGAACCTGCCTAAGAGGCAGAGAACCACAAGAAGAAGTCATGAGTAGACTTATTCATGAATAGGTATGCTATGAGATATAAACTGCAACAATACATTCACGTAATAATGTTAATTATTTTAACAGAGGTTTGTGTAAAGCAAGACTGAAGATTCTGCTCATTGCTAATCTGCTTGTGAATTCAGTTGGAGAGAGAAGGGAGAGAACACAGGCATTGGCATGAACCAGGTGGCCAAGATGGTCGCCAAAGGATTTTATGCGTTCAACCTCCATATTTTCTTAAACTTTTCTACCTTTATAAAGCACCACTTAAAGAGTGTCAGAAGCGCTCAGCTGAAAAAGTGCATCTTTGATAGTCTAGAGAAAACCATGTAGTCACATGCAGCATTAGTGTCGCGAAAAAGAGGGTGGAAGAGCATTCCAGATCCGCGGCACTGCCACTGAGAAGTCCAAAAAGCATGGACCAATCAAGTCATTTCGCAAGGCAATCAGTCAATGCACTTTCCTGGATAAGTCGATCAGAACTCGTTATAATGAATTTTGGAAATTGCTCACAGAAATATTGGATGCCAAATGAACGCTGTCTGCGTATTCTGGCAGTTAAATTTTGCATTGCGTCATGTCACAGGAGTCGTGCAGCTATGGTCTCGTACGAGTCAGCCTTTTTTATATTGGCGTTGGCATTCCATACCCTCTGCAGTCGTTCTTCTTCTGCTCATGTTGGGAGATATGAAGATCAACCCCAGCCCAGCTTCAAACAAAGTCCATGTTAAAAAGTTGATGCCAACACCAGGGTCCATTAACTTCGGCAGTTTCAATGTCCAGTCGGCAATCCGTCGATTCACAGCATCTTTTGAATGCAGAAGCCCCACCATTACATCGATTACATGGACAACAGAGGTTTTGCTTCCTGAAAACTGTTGGGTGTACCTTACGTATTTTTGGCTGCTGATCACGAAAATGACCTTGAAAATTTCCTATCACGTAGAGTTTTTTGTATATAGCCCATTTTTGGAATTTCCTGTCACATTTGTAGTCTACATATATCCTGCCCACAAGGTAAGGTGCTTTGTGTATTTCAGGCATGCCTGGACTTGCAGGTTTGCAGTGCAGGTTGCACAACATTCAATGTAAATGTAAGGCTTAGGCATGCCTGGGCATGCCTAAGCATGCTTAGTCATGTCAGAAGGATGTTGGCAGGACAGGCTATAAAAGGAGGCTACATACACAGACTCGTTGATGTCAGTCATGTGACTCATCTGTACAGCTGTTGTCTGCTGTCTTTGATGAGGTACAGTCCTGGATGGCTTCCAATAACTCCTCCTTAACCCATCAAAGACTGAATTTCTGCTACTGGGCACCCCACAGCAATTTAAAAAATTTGATCGGCTTAAGTCATTGAAACTGGGTTACTCAAGTGTTCATTTGGCCGATGCTGCACGTAACTTAGGTGTTGTTTTTAATTCTACCATGTCTCTCACTGGCCATGTAAACAGTATTTGTAAGTAAATAAAACTGTAAACTCTGGCCAACCACAATATTTAAAATCAGTTCTTATTCCCCAGACTTATTATTCAATGAGGTCAATGATCGAGGTCAATGATCATCTTTGTCTGGTCATACCAAAATCAAGAACTGTTCTTGGCAAACGAGCTTTTTCAGTTGCTGATCCTACTTTTGGAACTCTCTTCCTATTTCTTTGCTCAGTTGCTTGTGTCATTTCTTACCTCTTTCAAATTGCTTATCCACCGTAGGATGCCTCTCTGTCTCATACGGACTGATCTTTGGATGTTGACCTGATTATGGCTTGGTTTTGGTGTGCCATCGGTTGATGCCTTGTACATTAGACACCGGCACAATAGAAGTTGCTAATTACAATTACAATCAAAGATGTTTAGCTGGACGTCCTAGCACTGAGCGAGACATGGATCTGTTCTGACACACTCGACTGCGTCAAGAGAGACATTGCTGAGGAAGGTTTCTCTGTTATCCATGTTCATTGCCGTGGAACTTCCAGTTGCTTCATAGCTGGTGGTGGCTTTGCTGTCCTTTACAAGTCCTTGTTAGACATCAAGGTCCATCCTCAGGCAGAAACACTGAAGTTCAGCTGATTCGACGCGGTAGGTCGTCATTATCCATCACTGTTGGCAACATATGCCAGTATACCACCCTCCTGGCCCAGTTGGTGAGTTTAACAACTACCTCTCGACTTTGATATCATCCATCAACATCGAGGCTGGTGAAAGACTTCTGCGGTGATCTAAACTGCCCTGCTGGGTCTGATGGTCATATTAATAACAGCCTAGCCAATATTTTCTCCATCTATGGAGCCTGTTTGTCGATATGCCGACTCGAAGATGCTAACCTTCATGATGTCCTAGTTTCTGATGATCAGACAGGTCAGTGAAACTGGTCTCATATTGGATCATAAGCTTTTTCTGTGTAAAGATGTCCTGTGCTTGCCAACCTGTGAGGCACGTATATCACAACATTAAAATACTAGATCCTGTCCATTTCAGTCAGTTGCTTAATGACTCTGCACCTGCAAGCACTGCAGACGGTTTTGCCGAACAGCAGAGGAGAACTGTTACGCCCAGACTGAACAAAGTTGCCATGATTAACACCTGTGTGTGGCAACCTTCTAAACTAGTCACAATATGGCTTTCTGCAAAGAGAGAATGTCGTGTACTAGAGCGGAAATAGAAAAGTTCAGGCCTTGATGAGGACAGACGGTGTTACCGTCATCAATGCCACCTTACTAACAAGCTCATAAATGATTCCAGGATCTCTCTCTACTGCAGTCAGCATGAAAGTGCTCAGAATCCTCAGGACCGATGGCTCGTCTCCCAGTGGCTTCTGCATTCAAAAGATGCTGTGAACTACCAATGTTTCGAATGAGAGAACCACAAACTATGTTCTGACTTATCTTCTTTCTTTGTTAGCAATATTGACAATCTAAAATTCAAAATCAATTAATTGCTCAGTTTACAGCTAATCTCAGGAACGACCTACTGCATGACTCTGACTTTTCAGACACTGCCTTAACCGATATACCACCTGTGACCTTTGAAGTCCTGTCTCTTGGTCATACTGTCCCTAAATTCTTTCTGATGATAAGAATTTACTCATTGTCTCTTGCTCTGGTGTTTTCTTCTACCTTTTTGCACATTTGGCCAACGTGTCTTTTGCTGAAGGCTACTTTCAATCATGCTTTAAATCTGCTTTGGACACACCTTTACTTAAGAAACTTGACGTGGACATCAACAGCCTGTCTAACTTTATACCTATCTCCAATCTCAATAACATTTCTAAGGTTCTTTTAACACTTTTCCTTGTTTGGATTGAAAACATATCACTTCATCTCCTAACTTTAGTCCGTACCAATCAGCTTACCGTGAAGCTGCTTGTGCCTGTATGCTGGACAACTTCTGATACTGATAATTAATACTGGAAAGGCTTGCCTCTCAGTATGCCTCGACCTAAGTGCTGCTCTTGACACTGTCAACCACCAGATGCTACTTTCGAGACTCGGTAAAAGCTTTGGTGCCCATGGGACTACCTTAAACTGGCTAGCTTCTTACCTCTGCAATCAATCTCTGCAAGTGGGTATTGGTACTGCTTGATCTGATCATTCTGTCCATACCACTGGTGTCCCACAAGGATCAGTTGTTGGCCCCATATTATTTACAATCTTCACTGCACCAATAAGCTGCATAGCCAATCACTTTGTAGTCCAACTGCAGCGGTATACCCAGCTTTACATTGCTCTGTCACCTACAGATCAGTCTTTCAAGGTACAACTTGAAGAGTGCCCCTCTTCGGTGCATGCATGGTTCTGCTTCAATGGCCTTGCTATAAACCCAGATAAGTTTGAAGCAATCATGTTTTACTCATACCAACAACTGTGCTCTTTCCCTTCTCATTCTAGTGTTGACCTTGCTGGTCCTGTTGTTCCACTATCAAAAACTGTCAAAACGCTTGGTGTGACACTTATATTTCGACCCCACATAAGAAACGTTTGCAAATCTTGTTTTTATCATATCACGAAAATACATCACATAAGGTCTGTTCTTACCAAAGACATGTCACAGACCATAGCCTGCTCTCTTTGTCTGCTCTCCTTAACTCATGTAGTGCTGTGTGTCCCACTATGAACAAGCTCTTCAGTCCTACTCCATCAGCTGCATTGGCTTCCTGTTGAATTCAGAATAAAATTTAAATTGGCCTGTTTGACATACAAAGCCCTCAGCACCTCCCTACCTTCAATCACTACCGTTACTAACTCCTTACATCCCTCCTCGTTGTCTGCGATGATCTATAAGCTGAACCACGTTGCAGAACAGTTATGGGCTTGACGGAATGGAATTGACTGCCACTCTCTCTTCGTAGCTCAAATTCACCTCCTTCCTTCAAAAAGTGGCTCAAAGCTCAATATTTCTCCTTGGCTTTCAAGCACTTGGATATCTAACTGCATCTTCTCCTGACGGCTGATTATCTGCGTTTCAGATTCGCATTTTGATGTGACCATGCACATGTTACAAATTTAATTAATAACACGTAGTGGATCCGTTCACGCCCCAGACACTAGCGGAACCCAAGCACTACATTTACACCCATCACGATATTGGCTAAAGCATGTCACGTGAATTTGCTAACTTCCATCGGAATTTTGAAATGGTGGGCATTGAAGTAGGTGACGATTTCGCAACTTTTAAGTTTTAAGGTGTTGTGAGGGTCAATTAGGGTCAGGTTAGGCGTTGTGAGTTCGGTTAGACGTCATGAGGGTCGGTTAGGGTCAGGGTTAGGGTTAGTGTCGTCATTAGAAAAAATTCTACCACATTAGTAAATTTTGCATGCGTTGATATCCCGCTGGATGTTAGCGTGTCCTTGACAACACAAATCATGGCCATCAGCATTGACCAATTGTGTAACGGGAGTTATTCATGTTCCATGTATAGTAGGGTGGTCCTTAGCAACATGGGAGAAAAAAATTTTGAATCTTTTACTGTCTCCCACCCTCTCATCTTATACTCGTCCAGTATAAACTTATTGCTGCCAAAACTGGTTGTGATTGGAGCACATTTATGGTATGTTCAATCCACTTCTTTTTTTGTGTTATACAAAAATAGAACTGTGCAAAATTGAGAATGGTTAAAACAGTTTGTATTCCAATAAGCACCTGGAGTTCAAGGTTAAAGTATATACTACACCGTGTCTCAAAATAAACTGTGCAAAATTGTTTCTCTCAGAACTTCGTCAACTTTCCACCAATTTTAATAATTTTTGGTAGGTAGATGGCAAAATGGCTGAAATTTCATGATATACATAAATTTTCCACCTCACCTGACTCATGTCACCGCACTACCTTGTTAAACACAGATGTACGAATTTTGTACATAACGCTTAAATTTTATTACATTTACATGCAACAAACTATCTGACGACTTAATTAGCACGCAGTAAAGTAAAATATGGTTTACTTGTTTTTAATTGCTATGACAGATCTGCTTAATAGTGTTAGAATTGGTGCTCGAAATGTGCCCCGCTTACACGGACAAAAGCGCTTAGACGGCGACGCCACTGGCCGATAGCAGCATCAACGATCGACTGGTCAAAGCGCGCCCACTCGTCGATCAGACGCGTTTTGAGTTCGTCGACGTTGGCTATTCTGGAGCGGTAAACTTTCTCCTGCAGCACACTCCATATGCTATAGTCGACTGGGCTAAGATCCGGTGAATTCCACGCGCTTTGACCAGTCGATCGTTGATGTTCCTGCAGCAGCTATCGGCCAGGGGCGTCGCCGTCTAAGAGCTTTTGTTCGTGTTAGCGGGGCACATTTCGAGCACCAATTCTAGCACTTTTAAGCAGATCTGTCATAGCAATTAAAAATAAGTAAACCATATTTTACTTTACTGCGTGCTAATTAAGTCGTCGAATAGTTTGTTGCATGTAAATGTAATAAAATTTAAGCGTTATGTACAAAATTCGTACATCTGTGTTTAACAAGGTAGTGCGGTGACATGAGTCAGGTGATGTGGAAAATTTATGTATATCATGAAATTTCAGCCATTTTGCCATGTACCTACCAAAATTTATTAAAATTGGTGGAAAGTTGACGAAGTTCTGACAGAAACAATTTTGCACAGTTTATTTTGAGACACGGTGTATATACTCAGATGTAAAGTGCATTCTATCCAATTTTTCATATCTTTGTCTTTTGTTTGCTGAAATAGCTTAATAACTGATATTTAGAACTTTTTTGATAATGAATAACTAGTTATTAACTACAGTACTCCATTGGAAATGCATTGCAATTTGTCAGACACTTTAACTATTACAATGTAACGGATTGTAGGTGCGCAGAGCAGGCCCCAGTTGATGTGACATCGTATATCAAGTTGTTGCAATCGTACAACAAACAAATTAATGAATATGTTAAAGAAGGAGGGCGATAAACACTCCTCTGTCTCACACCAGATGCCACTGAAAAGCAGTATGAAAAGCAGCTGCCCCAGGGAACTTTAACCAGTAGTTTGCTATACCAGTTTTCTAAGATAGATACTACAGGAGACGAGAAAGTTGAGCGATTACCAGTCATTGTTTCAGGATCTGGTGTCGAACTACTCCTCTCTGTTCCAGAGCTGTCTTCCGGAACTGGTCAGGCAATGGCACATGCAATGATTGAGGCTCTCTGACCGAGGCGTTAAGGATTGCATCAAAGGACTCAGCTTTGACACAATTTCCAGCAACACAGGACAAGAGAAAGGAGCTTGCGTTTCGTTAGAAAAGCTGCTGGAGAGAAAAGTGCTCTACCTGGCATGCAGGCATCACACCCATGAAATTCTTTTGGAATTCCTCAGCACCACATTAGGACCATCCAGTGGCCCTGAGATCCTTCTGTTCAAGAGTTTCAAGGCATTCTGGTTCAATGTTGTTGTCGCAGATTACAAGCCTGGTGTGGAAGTTCCGGTCATTGCAGATACACTCTGCCATATTTCGGCTGAGGTCATGGACGTTGCGATCAATCAGCTTGAACTAATACATTAGCATGAACATTTCTGTGACTTTGGTGTCGGGATGTATATAAAAGCCTGGATCCTCTCCTGAGTTCCAACTTCTTTCCAGTGTCTTGAAACTACTGAAACTACTCACGACATTTGACTCGCGAGCATCCAAGGGTGTCCTGAAGAAGTAGTGTGGGCAGCTTTGTTATCTGAAGAGCTGATAGCATTAATCTTTTTTGACCAATGTAGTCGAGAAAGGGCAGTGGTGGAAGGACTCAGTCAGGAAGGAAAGGAGGATCCTCCGAAGCGTATTTCTCAGGACCAGTCCAAGATTCCAGAATCAAAACTACGTGTTTTCGTAACCACGCGCAATTTTTCTTCAAGATGCTTGACCTACCAGATTCCTTCCTGGAAGTTAACCCAGAGGTCTTGCTGACAAATCCTGACTATCCTCAAGCAGAAGATGTTGTTCGAGAGCTTCGTGTTGTCGACAATACTGCAGAACGAGGGGTGACACTGATGCAAGAATACAATGCTTTGCTGACAAAAGACAAAAGCAGCTCAATTTGCTCTTCTTGTCATCAAGCTGTACCATGATAGCAACAATGCTACTGTCCTCCAGAGTCTCACCTCTGCTTCGTACAAAACTGCTGGGACTGGACTCAAATAGCGGGATGGACCTGTATGAACGAGTTGCGCTTGTCCATCGGAAGCATTTTTTATTTACATGATTGCAGAAATTTAAAAAAATCAAGTGGATTGAGCATACCCTATGGACCAATATTTAAAAAATTTCATAGTTTCTACAAAGGGAGAACGTATTTTAAGGGTGGGACAGTGCAATTTTGAAAGTTGAAAAGTAAGGACCACCCTAATTTATAGGCTCACGTCGGGCGTTACTGTATCCACGACCTTAATAATAATAATGAGCAATGTATGTTCGATGCTTGAACTCTATCTCTTCCTTTTAGAAATGCCCCAAAACACACTACTTTTCATTGGCTTGCAAACATCTGGATAAAAGTGGATATCTAACTGCTCTTCACCAGGCAACTGACTGCCTTAGATTCACATTCTGTGTGACTTTGCATGTGTTAAAAAGTTTGTAATAATGATTGTTCAAGTTTATCCATTTTTTTACCAAAACATTGAAGCTGGACTGATCAGGGGGTGACAAAGAAAGATGAGTAATGTTGGCATACTGGACTCCAAACGGATAGGCTACATGGTCGACTGGGGAAGTTCAGATTGTTTTTGATAAAGAGTGGAGATTAGATGCCTGTGGGACACCAGCAGTGCAGAGAGAAGTTCCAGACTGAGCAGTACCAATGCCCATTTGCAGAGTCCGATTGCATTAATAATAATAATAATAATAATAAGATGATTTCTATAGCGCCGTAGCACAGCCGAGGCCGAAGGAAAGGGTGCTGTACATGAGTTCAACAAATCAATATAAATGCATTGGTATGAAGCCTGCCAGTTCAAGGCGTCTCAGAGAAACCGAAGCTTTTGCTGAGAGACACTGAAGCTTTTGCTGAGTCTAGAGAAAAGTGTCTGGTGGTCAACAGTGTCAGGTTGAATCCTACTGACAGGCTCACCTTTCCATTATGATCAATGATGGTGTACAGTGCAAAGCCAAGGCAGCTTCTGTTGGCTTGCCTTTACACTTGACAACATCTACTTATCCACTGATTAGCACTATATGTAGATATATTGATGCTTTCCTTTATATACCTGGTTATGGTTATCGAGAATAGATCGAATTAGAACATTTGCTGTGACTCTCATAACTTTCAAATGTATGTATTCTCAATGTTGCAGGACTGGACAAGAAAACTGGCTGTATTGTACAACTGCCTGGCAACAATGTCGTGCATATAAGTGGAGTTCCAGTATTGGATAACCATGGAGTTAATTTACTTTCATCGGCCATTCTTGCACTGTTGGCACCTCAGTTTGCATTATACATTTGGCGATATTTTGTTCAAGTTAACTGATCAAACTGCTGATGTAATTAACAAGAATCTGATTAACATATGCAGAATTTTATCAATTTATTGGTTCTTTTACTTCCTTCTGTTTGAATTCCAACAGGAATTTATTATCTCCACATTGCGTGGGACATGGTAGCCAAATTGGTTAGAGTGCTCGTCTTGTAGCGCAAAGTACAGACTCGAGCTTCCTGTGAGCCTCCTGTGTGACCGTTACTGTGTAGGGAGTACGGGCAAGTCCTGCATTCATAATTGCTCAGTACAATCAACTATCCTCATGGATAGTGGTGCTTAATAATGTATAATAGTAAAAATGATAATTATAACAAAAATTGCTGCTAAGCATTGATTGGAAACTCCTGAGTAGACTGTCTTGAAGGGGCGCTATATAAAACTACTGTAATAATTGTACCATACATCTTGTGTAGCCACCCCAATCACCTCAGTGTGGTGGTCTAATAAGGCCAATTATGGGCAAACCATGGGCATAATTTTTCTGATGGGCTGTGTCTGGTCGGATATGGTGGCTTTGTCCGCACATCACCAACTGATAGTTGTTATTCAAACAGAAAAACGTGGTCCGGGTGCCCGAGCTAATTTTCTCCAGGTACCCAAAGGCCTGTCAGTCTGTGATTGGAAAAATACTTTAGAAAAGCAAAAAAATTGTTGCACCACTATCAGAGCTTCTCATTTGAAACGATCGATCAATCGCTCTCCTTGGTCAATCGCTAAGGTCTGGTCGATCAGTAAATTGATCGCACTCGATGGGTTAGTCTCCAAGAGGAACCTGGAGCCAGACATTTTATTTATCTAATTTACATTACTTTTGTGAAAATTCGGACTAGGATCGATACAGCATTGGATCGACAAGCAGAGGAGGCTTATCGACGGTTAATAAGTGTTGCATATACTCTGGCAGTTAATGGACAACTTTATAATATATAGCTATATGAATACGATACACAAAATACGCTGTACACAGAAGGTTCCGAGGTCGACCGTGGATCGATCGCCTACCTAATCCAGCACGATCGATTTTCAAATCGCCTTCTATTTTCAAATGAGAGGCTCTGGCTACCGAGTGTAGGACATTATCCCCCCGGACATTATCCCCCCGGACATTATCCCCCCGGACATTATCACCCCCAGGGTAGGACATTATCCCCCCCAGTCTAAGATATAATCGTATAATATTCTTGCCGAAATGCAGGAAAATGATGAGAATAGTTGTTGGCCTAAATGGAAGTTTGATTTATAAGATGCTTAAGTGTTTCCGTAAATAGAAGCTGCATTGATTAATTTAAGTTTTTATTTAATTGAACCAAAGACTTGTTACTGTCAATCGGTTCTTCAGTTATTAATGCTTATGAACTGAGCGACATTAACAAGTCTTAAGTTATATACATATATACATATATATATATCCATATATATCTATATATACATAGGATAACATAATTATGTACATGTATATATAAATACATTATATGTACATATACATATATTTACACAGAGGGGGGATAATGTCCGGGGGGATAATGTCCTACGCAAAATCGGGGGGATAATGTCCGGGGGATAATGTCCGGGGGGATAATGTCCGGGGGGGATAATGTCCGTTCCCCCTGGCTACTATACGCAGCATATAAAATGGCGGCTGATCGCTCGTGAGTTGCTAATAGTTATGATTTGCTAAATTGCAGATAAATAACTGCTAGATAATTAATAACTGATGACATTTTATTCAAAAGTTTAAAAGTAACCTGCACTGACGTGATTAGACCGTTAAATACACAAAACAATGGAATGGATTCTGATAAACTACTCAAACTTATTTAAACTAAAACAACAAATAATGAGATCTTTTAAAGTCTCAAAAGACCAAATCAGTAAGTAACCAATCTTAAACCGGAAAATTATGTTGTTTGAAAGGCTGTATGTTATTAAATATATGCACTAAGGCCTAATTTAAAGTTAGTCATCCTTGGGTTGCACACCCACTACAGGTGGTAGATTGGTCCTAGCTGGATAGCCAGCAATTAAACAGTTGCAGGTGCCAACCGGCCTCGGCAACGATCACTGATCCGCCATTGTAGCTGGCACATGCATCTTCAACTTCGCAGCTTCACTTGCGACAGACAATGTGTTATTCGACCGCAGAACGTGACAAAGCTTTTAAAACTTAGGCCTACTTAATGTATTATGCTTCTTTGGTCAGGTTTTGCATTTTGGCCAGGTTGCGATTCTTCGAGCGGATGCCCAGGCATTCAGGGGCCCGTTGACAGCCCTATCGGATACGTGACAATATGTTTACTACAAAATATGTTCTGTTTTTGCTATTAGCTTAAAAAAATGACATAAAAACATTGAAGTTGAACTCTGTGTTGATCTTGATCATTGACTTTATAAATCAGCCGATTTCCATAGTAACTGGCTACACACTGAAACATAATTCTCTTTCTAGTGGCAGACTCTGCTGAGTGTGGCAGTGTTGTCGATGCAGCACCAATTTGTTCTGTCATGAGCCTTTCTCCAGGCAGTGAGGAAGTCCGCGTTAGCGATCATCAGACCTTTAGGGGTCGTCCATAAAGGACGTCCGCATAAAAATGACCTATTTTGGACCTCCCCTTGTCCGCATTTGTCCGCATTTAGCCATACCCCCCACCCCCCATTTGCGGACGTCCGCATGCCAACCAAAACCAATGAACGAAATAAAACACCAACATCGTGAATAACGTCATTAATAAACTACTAGTTCTATCTAACAAAAGCATCTTTAAAGTCGCTATAAAGTTTATACCGTGCATCCATTTTATCGGAAATATTCTGAGCAATATAACCTTTGTCTGTGCACAGGGGCGGGGGTAGTTCCGATATGCTGCAGAATTCACTAGCCTAGCTATGTATCTGGCAAGGGAAAATCATCTCACTCATCTCATCCCGGGTGGCATACAAGCCAATGGACCTGCCTTCGGGCATAGAACTCGTCATCATCACCTAGCATCTGGATGCGAAGTTAGAGGGGCCGATGAGCCGAAAGTAGGCCGAGCAGGGAATCTGCCTACTAAGCCGCGTATACCGGCTGTTGACCCGGATAAACCTGCAATTAAGATTCCAATCTGCCTAATCCACAAGGCAGCATGTGGTCCGATTAGTACACTGGTATTGAATGAAGAAACTAAATCTTTCAACAAGCATATTATTCCTGTATGTATGTTTATATAGGGATGTTTGAAACTCTCATCCAAAACCTCTCAATCTCCACCCCCAGCCTCTCCGATCACTCTCTCATCAGCTTCTGCATCAACCAACAAACAGTTTCACCGGCTCGTGATGTTGTGAAGCTACACAAACTTCAACCTGGACGCATTCACCCAGGACCTTCTTGCCACTGAACTCTTTGAAATAGCGTCTACACCTCAGACTTCACCTGACCCTGAGCAAGCCTTTCTACTCTACGACTCCACACTACAAGACCTACTGGATCGTCACGCTCCTCTGCGCACCATCAACATACGGCCAAGAGCAGGATGCCCGTGGTTTGACGGGGAATGTTCACAGTCAAAGAGGGTAACCAGGCGACACGAAAGACTCCGTCGCATGAGAACAGTCAAAACTCGAGAAGCTTGGATTAAACAACAAGACAACCAACGACACCTCTTCCAGGAGAAGCGTTCTGAATTCATACGTAGACGTATTGGTGATGCTCAGGGTAGTAAAAACACGTGGAATATCCTGAACTCCGTCCTCCATCCAGCTACTCCAGACTGCCAAGCTGGCACACCAGATGAATTGTTAAATTGTTTTCTGGACAAAGTTAACCATGTTAGAGATAGCACCGTAAACTCTCCTCCTCCAGATATACCTATCCTTACTACCACCTCGCTATCAACCTTTGACACTGTCACTCCTGACTACATTGCTGACCTACTGACAAAATCTACATCCAAACACTGTGAACTCGACCCTGTGCCTACATGGCTTCTAAAATCTCAACCTCACCTATTTGCCATTATCTTAGCTTTCCTAATCAACCTTTCGCTCTCTACTGGCATACTTCCAAGCTCTCAGAAGAGGGCAGTCATTCGTCCTCGTCTCAAGAAGAGTGGCCTTGATTCCACTCTCTGTTCTAACTATAGGCCTATCTCTAATGTGTCCTTCCTATCTAAGATGATCGAGAGAGTAGTCCACACTCAGCTCTACTCTTACCTCTCTGCTAACAACCTGCTCCTGCCTCTTCAGTCGGGATTCAGGCAATTCCACTCCACTGAAACAGCCGTCCTGAAAGTCTATAATGACCTGGTCCTTGCTGCTGACAAGGGATATGTGACTGCCTTAATACTCCTAGACTTCTCTGCTGCTTTTGACTGTGTAGATCACTGCATCCTACTTAAAGTTTTGCAAGATTCCTTTGGCATCTCTGGCACTATCCTGAACTGGTTTCTGTCCTACCTCTCTAACCGCACTCAGTATGTTCGCATCAACCTCCTCATTTCATCAATCGCTTCTGTGCTCTTCGGTGTCCCACAAGGTTCTGTCCTGGGGCCTCTATTGTTCATCCTCTATACCTCTGCACTCTCAGCCATCGCCTCTCATCATGGCATAGAAATCCACCTCTATGCTGATGATACTCAACTTTATGTACATCTGCGACTAAATGAGGTTGCAAATGCTACAAAGATACTTCGTGCCTGCATTGACGACATCATGCTATGGAGCCTGTCTATGCGCCTCAAACTCAATCCTAGCAAATCTGAGCTCATCTGGTTTGACCGTTCTTCTAAGCTGCTGCAGTGTACTGAACTCTCACTCTCTACTTCCTCCTCTCTACTCTCGCCAGCATCTACTGTTCGGGATCTTGGGGTCATCCTTGACTCCGCACTTTCCCTCAAACCTCAAATAACTGCCATCTCTCGGGCGTGCTTGTTTCATCTCAGGAGAATACGACAGCTTCGCTCTACTCTTGACTCAGCATCACTGAAAACACTAATACACTGCCTTATTCTGACGCGACTTGACCACTGCAACTCGGTACTTTATGGTCTCCCTGAATGCACACTGCTTCCTCTAACCAGAATATTGCATCAGGCTGCAATACTGTGTCTTGGACTCTCTTACCGAGACCATATCACATCTGCTCTTCGTTCACTACACTGGCTTCCTGTCTGTGAGCGTATCCGCTTCAAGCTGGCACTCCTCATGCACAGAGCATGCACAGATCATCTCCCTTCCTACTTGTCTTCCATGGTCACACCTTGCAACTCTGTTAAAGGTCGCTCCTCTCTTAGATCAGCATCTGCTGGAAAGTATGTTGTTCCTGGTACGCGTCTTGTTTTTGGCCGTCGCTTATTCACAGTTGCCGGTCCCTCCATCTGGAACTCTCTACCTCCTCATGTTCGCAACTCTCTTAGCGAGACTGTCTTTCGCTCTAAACTTAAAACTGACCTCTTTCAGTCTATTTATGGCTCTTAAATTCTTAATAGTTGCCCAGCTTCAATGTGCACTTCTGAACTTTGTAAGGAGGGCATTATCAAATTACAGTTGTATTGTATTGTATTGTATGGAATCAAGAAATGTTTATTCAACTATGATACTGCAAAAGAACATTACAAATGACAAACCAATGCAATACAGAACAGACTACCTTACTCACTACCAAAATTATTATCTAAATTCTAAAACCCTTGCGGTCACGTTCTACTCTAGCCTCAAGACTGTTCTCTTTAAGGTCAGAAGCGCTCCTGAGTAGATAATCTTTATGTGGTGCTATATAAATCTCTTAAATGAATGAATGAACCTTGTGACTGAAGCTGGTAGTTAGAGCTTTGTACGGTACAAGTTTTAAATATGGCACAGGTTGTACTGAAATAACTATGTACCCAATTTAGGTGCGGACGTCCGTACTGGTCAAACCCCCCTCCCCCCTTGTCCGCAGTTGGATGATCCCCCTCATTGCGGACTTCCTTTATGGATGCTCCCTTATCGACGATTCTAGTCTCTGTGTCCTAGGTCGACTGCATTGTAAACCTAATTGTTTGACTGCCAAGTGGCCTATCTGGTTTATGTGAGAGCTGTAGAATTGGTGGTCACAATTTTAGCTTGACCAGTAATAATGAATAATAACAACATAGTCTTCATCATAGTCATCATCATTATCCTTTCTACCTTAGGTAAAACTAGTAATTGATACAGAGGCGCGTTTACCAGTAGGCGCACTAGGCGCGCGCCTAGGGCCCCCAAATCTGGAAGGGCCCCCAAACGAAAGAAAATATTTTTTTCAATTATGAAAAATTAAATTTGTAAATTTTGATTTATTTATTTTCTATAACTAATCATAACTGCAGTGTCAATAACACGCACAACGGCTTTTTTGCACATGATAGGCTAAGCACCACCAGAGTCTCAGTCTACAAGTTCAGAAGGGTCCCAAAAATGTTTGTGCCTGGGGCCCCGTTTTCTGTAAAAGCGCCTCTGAATTGATATTGAAATTATATTACTTTCTGTGAGAACAAGATTGATGTTGAGGATACTAAGTAGTTGATGATGATGATTATGAAGTTTTCTTTTTATAACTGAAAGAAGTTTGTTTACTTAGATGTGAGAAGAAGAATTAGTACTTTGAAGCAGTTAGGTCTTATATGAAATGAAATAGTGATTTATTAAATAGAAATCAAACTCCTTGCAATCAGTTGATATTCACAATGACTGACGCTAAAGTAATTTTTGCAGATGCTGTAATTAACGAGTATACAATAGGCCTACTCTGTTGTTAGTGAGAAATTCTAGAGCAGAAATTCTAAAGCAGAATCGGTGTTTGATGAATCAACTGGCTGCTGATGTCTGCACAGATCCTCTGGTCTGAAGGTCTTTTCTGTGATCTAAAAATGAGTGCTGAACCATAACCGTGTGTTGCAGATGTAATCATCTGTCGTCATTCCTCATCCTCCTGTTGCATGGCATGGTTACCATGCTTGATCTTCAAAATACGTATGCTGTACAATACACGCCAACGATATACATTCTACACATGTGAACAATCACATCACTTGTTTGACTTTTGTGTCATTTCAGCGGATTATTTTGTCAATTGCATGATTTGCTCAATAATTTCTAACATGGCGTTTACTGGTGCTAAATTTGCGTATCAGACTTAACTGTCGTTTCTGCAGCGAATTTTATGCATTTGACGGTATTTTATTTGCATATCCTCTTGGCCTACATCGGTGGCAATGCTTCTCAGACTTTCTGATGCTGTGAACTGGTAGTTGACCAGTGCCATTCAGTCTCTGCATTGTATATATAATTATATGACTGTGACTTGTTATAGCAAAATTTAGATTTCACAATATTGTCACTGTTTGAGGGGCCATGGCTGAGAAACAGAGGCGGCAATGTGTGCCTGAGCTATAATAACGTAGCGACTCGGTGCATCGTGATTAGAGTCGAGAAATGCGGGACTACATCTCTGACTTCTGCATAATGTTCTTAACTAAATAATAACATTGCAATTTACTAAGAAGATCAATATGTAAGAAAGAAAGGTTGAACTCAGTAATGTTCTTAACTAAATAATAACATTGCAATTTACTAAGAAGATCAATATGTAAGAAAGAAAGGTTGAACTCAGTAATGTTCTTAACTAAATAATAACATTACAATTTACTAAAAAGATCAATATGTGAACAATTCGATGAAACAGTGTTAAATGAAGTATAGTTAATCCTTCAAGTAACTACTCCACAGCTTCTTAAATTGGGTGTATGTGGGTGTATTCCGAATACTCATTGGTACTGCATTCCAAATTTTTGGACCATTACAACAAATAGAAAATCGACGGTAATTAGTGTGTGCATATATGACATATAAACCACCATATAGTTTGAAAATGAAATTACAGAAGAGAGCCATTCATGTAATTACCAAAAGCAAGTATAATGCCCATACTTTTGAACTATTTCGACAAGTGAGAATCTTGAACATTGTAAAGTAAACAAATTGCAGACTGGTATTTTTATGTTCAGATATATTCACAAAGCCTTACCACTGAATTTTAAAGATTACTTCACTTTTTCAAATGAGATACATAATCGCAACACAAGGACCAAGGAAACTCTGCCCAGTCTGATTTCGCACCAATTACAGGAAGCACTCGATCAAGCACAAGGGTCCTATGACTTGGAATAATCTGCCTTGGGAGTTACGTAGCTTGAAAATTTTAGCTTCCTTCAAATGCTTTAAGAATGCACCTACTAACTATACCATTTGAAATGAATGTGGGCTCTACTAAGAATTCTTCTCTCCTTGACTACGTGTACATTTCAAATACCTGCTCTAAGTTTGCCTACCCTACTGATTATTCACTTAATTCTCCTCAGGCTGGTTGTCTAATGACTAGGTATGTTGTTGTTAGTTAAGAATAGTTAAGAGTAACATGCAAGCGGTGGCCTACCTACTTTTCATCACAGAATTGGGGTGCTGTCTCTGTCGTATACATAGGCGTAGACTCTGCCGGGGCACGTGCCCCCCAATAATTGAGATGGTGGGGCATTGCATTGGGGCAAAAGTTTGGGAAGCACTGGTCTACGAGACTCAAGTCAAACACGCATTATAAGGCCAACGGGCGTCGATCCTGTAGAACAGAGGACTTGTTCTGCCCAAGCTTGGGGACGTTGAGTGGTTAAGTCCCCAGATATTTTTTTAGTTTTTCTAAATACACATTAGTATTCTTTTTTGCCTCGAGACAGGCCTACCTCAGATCCCGAGTGTAGGACATTATCCCCCCCGGACATTATCCCCCGGACATTATCCCCCGGACATTATCCCCCCAGGGTAGGACATTATCCCCCCAGTCTAAGATATAATCGTATAATATTCTTGCCGAAATGCAGGAAAATGATGAGAATAGTTGTTGGCCTAAATGGAAGTTTGATTTATAAGATGCTTAAGTGTTTCCGTAAATAGAAGCTGCATTGATTAATTTAAGTTTTTATTTAATTGTATACATATATACATATATATATATATCCATATATATCTATATATATATAGGATAACATATGTACATGTATATATAAATACATTATATGTACATATACATATATTTACACAGAGGGGGGATAATGTCCGGGGGGATAATGTCCTACGCAAAATCGGGGGGGATAATGTCCGGGGGGTAATGTCCGGGGGGATAATGTCGGGGGGGATAATGTCCGGGGGGGATAATGTCCGTAACCCCCCACAGATCCCTCGGTAATTAAAATTTGTTCCGGAGAATATAAACCATTTTGGGACGGCAAAAACTCGTCAAGATCGGGCGGAGTAGGCCTAAAGATGCCTTGGAAAGCAATGGAGATAAAGCGTTGGAATGATAAGAATGCGCTGAAAAAGATAGCTGGTGTCTCTCGTGCCAGCGTTTATACGACCACTGGCGTAAACTTGTCCAAAATATTGGTGGGGCATGGGTTCTGGACGATCAGAACGCGAAAACTGGTCGCATCATAAGCGCTTCCGGTATTAGGCTACATTAATGTATTATTAGGCTATTATTATTTTTATTGTAGAAAATAAATATTATTATTATTATTATTATTATTATTATTATTATTATTATTATTAAATTTCGGAAATGTGAATCTACCACGCTGATCGCCAACCGCTAGGAGAAGATGCAGTTATAATATCCAAGTGCTTGAAATCGAAGGGGAAATGGTGAGTTGTGAGTCGATTTTTGAAGGAAGGAAGTGAATTTGAATTACGAAGAGAACGCAGTCGTTGGCGCGAACCGAACAGAATTGCCTCTGACAGATTTGTCTGGGTTTATGGTCAAACCATTGAAACAGAGCCATGCAAACTTTTCTGTTTACCAGGCTGATCGGTGTGTGACAGAGCAAAATGGGGCCGAGTATCATCCGGTTAGCCTACTGTTGTAATTGGACAAAGTGATTAGCTGTACGCAGAGGCGAAAATCTATACATAACTTTGGGGGGGACAGAGTACCTACGAGGGCCGGATTTTGGGGGACAGCAGGGCTTAAGTCAAAACTTTGGGGGGGACTGTCCCCCTCTGTCCCCCCCATGATTTACGCCACTGGCTGTACGACTGATTGGGAAGTAGAGAATCTAAATAATAAGGACCGAGGGCAGACCTCTGTGGCATTCCAGCAGTGTAAACAGCGGGCTAAGATCGAGCGGTGCTGCGGTTCCGATGCCAACCTGCTGATACGGTCATCTACGTAAGAAGCTAACCAGTTTAAGGCTGTCCCAGGGGACACAGAACCTTTTGGTGAGTCTTGAAAGAAGTATGTGATATTTACTAGTTTAATAGCAAAACTTGACTTCCATCTTGCTTGAGCCAAAAGAACCAAGATGGCTGATACAACAAAGATCCTGCATAAGTCCCTAGATACTACACTGCTTTCCCCAAAGTTAAATGTCAAATGTTCAAGTCCCAAAGAATGTCTTTTAGACCTTGCTAAGCATTTAAGTTCAAATACTACTACTAC
This sequence comes from Aporrectodea caliginosa, assembly GCA_020284085.1. Taxonomy (NCBI): domain Eukaryota; kingdom Metazoa; phylum Annelida; class Clitellata; order Crassiclitellata; family Lumbricidae; genus Aporrectodea; species Aporrectodea caliginosa. The sequence continues at coordinate 1,028,370 of JACEVL010001014.1, forward strand.
TAATAATAATTGAAGTTTGGGGTAGACTGCCCCTCACCTCTGAAATAAAATGTCTAGCAGGTGTTATTCTGGCCTGCATGTGCAAACAAAATCCTCGAGATACTTTGGAGGCTTCCTAAGCCTTTCAGAACGTCGATCAGGTACTGTAGGTGTCACTTCCGATGGCTGAGACTGGTTGTCCTGAGAAACATACTCTGGTAGCTCTCCAATGCTCTCTGTTGGATGCTTGTGTACCACAGGTGGTGTGTTTGATGGTTGATTGTTCGGACAAGTGTCCCCTGGTGTGGTGTTCTGAGACATTCTGAATGATGTTGAAGTTTCTGCCCTTCCGGTTGTCTCGTTCTGTTGACAGCTGTCTGAACTGCCCGGATTCTTGTCCATTCCTTCAGGAACATCCAGTGATTCTGGCCACCTTCTACGGAGGTGATCAACATGTCTTCTAATGATGGACCCCATCTCTGACTGCACTTTACAAGAAACTGGTCCAGTAAGCTCGACGATTTCACCTGGTGTCCATTTTTGCCCCGAATCCACATGTGTGCTAAAGTTCCGAGCATACACCTTATCTCCAACCTGAAAATCTCTTTGACGACAATGCTGATCATGGATGGATTTCTGTTTTGCCTGCTTCTGCTGTACTCGTGTAGAAATGTTGGGTCTTAACCCATCGAATCTGGTTCGGAGTGTCCGATTCATCAGTAATTCAGCTGGAGAGATGCCTGTAACTGTGTGCGGCGTTATGCGATAGGTGAAGAGGAATCGAGATACCCTTCGCTGTAAACTCCAGGGGCTTTTCTCTGATTTCTTCATAGATTCTTTGAACGATTGAACAGCTCGCTCTGCTTGCCCATTGGAAGAGGGGTGAAATGGCGCCACCAATGTCTGATGGATTGCATTTTGGCTGAGAAATGTCCGGAACTCATCACTGGTGAAGCACGGTCCATTGTCTGACACAACCTGTTCAGGCAAGCCATGAGTGGCAAACGTCTGCACCAGACTCTCAATGGTTGCCTTAGAAGTTGCTGTTGATTGAATGTGGATATCAATCCATTTGCTGTAGGCGTCGACTATAATGAGAAACATTTTCCCATAAAAGGGTCCTGCATAATCCAAATGTAACCGCTCCCAAGGTCTTGAAGGATACTCCCATGGATGCAGTGGAGCCTTTTCCGGTGCGTGCCTATGAATCTGACATGACGAGCACTGTCTGACCAGTCTTTCAATACCTTTGTCTAGGCCTGGCCACCACACATAGTTTCGAGCCAACGCCTTCATACGACACACTCCCGGATGCATCTCATGCAATTCTTCAAGGATGACTTCCTGGCTCTTGGTTGGCACAATCACCCGACAACCTCGAAGTAAACATCCATCTTGAAGACTTAGTTCGGCCCTGACCTGAAAAAATGGACGCAAATCCTCAGACGGACACCTGTCTGGCCAACCTCTACGGCAGTAATTCAGCACTTGGCTATAAATTGGATCCCTGAATGTTTGCGCCTTGATAGTGGCTGCATCAACCGTTTGGTTGACTATATCCAGTGATTGGATCACCTCACCAGGAACGTCACTGTCGGACACTGTCTCGTCCAATGGTAAACGGCTTAGACCGTCTGCATTTCCATTGTTGCAGCCTGCTTTGAATTGCAGTCTATAATCATACCCTGATAATGTCAATATCCAACGGATTAATCTTGGGGAAGCCATTTGTGGAACAGCCTTGTCATCACCAAACAAACCTAGTAATGGTTTGTGGTCTGTGGTCAGGATAAATTTCCGGCCATAGACAAACTGATGAAATTTCTTTACACCAAACAACAATGCCAATCCTTCTTTATCCAGTTGAGAGTAATTCCGTTCAGCAGAATTCAATGTCCTTGAAGCAAAAGCTATAGGCTTCTCAGAACCATCCTCCATGATATGTGACAGTACTGCTCCCACGCCATATGGTGAGGAGTCGCAAGCCACAATAAGTTCTTTTTGTTCATCATAATGTGTGAGGAGGCTGGAATTGGTCAACAAGTTTTTCGCCTCCTGAAAAGACGTCTGGGTTTCTGCATTCCACTGCCACTGTACATGTTTACGAAGTAGCTTGTGCATGGGTTCCAATGTTGTAGCCAAATGTGGGAGGTCGGCATTATAAAAGTTCAGCATACCCAGAAATGCCCGCAACTCGGTGGAGTTCTTAGGCGCTCTGGCCTCAGTGATAGCATGCACATTGGATGGTGATGGTCGAGTACCTTCAGCGTTAACCACCCGGCCGCAGTATACCACCTCAGGAGCAAAAAACAAGCACTTTGACCGTTTTAGGCGTAAACCTGCCTCGGACAATCGACGTAACACTTCCCGTAAATTTCTGAGATGGTCTTCATCTGATAATCCAGACAACAGAATGTCATCCATACGCACAATAACAAAAGGCACATCCCTCAACAGGTTTTCAAGGGCTCTCTGAAAGATTCCTGGAGCTGATTTGACGCCAAATGGTAAACGACAATACTCAAACAGGCCTTTGTGTGTGTTTATAGTAAGAAATTTCCTCGCCTCATCCTCCAAAAGCAGTTGCTGATAAGCCTGGCTCAAATCTAACTTGCTGAATGTTTTTCCACCACACAATGAAGTAAGCAGATCTTCTGTCTTTGGGATTGGATAACGATCCAGCTTGGACACCTTGTTGACTGTTGTTTTATAATCCCCGCAGATTCGTATTGTTCCATCAGCCTTTACCACAGGTACTATTGGTGCAGCCCAGTCTGAGTGTGTCACAGGACAGATTGTGCCTTCACGCACCAAACGATCCAGTTCTGCTTCGACCCTTTTCTTCAAAGCATATGGCAGAGGACGAGCCTTACAGAAGATTGGCAGCGCATTAGAATCAACGAATATCTTTGCTTTAAAACCTTTCATTGTCCCCAATTCTTCCTTAAACACATCAGAGAATTCTGCTAACACTTGGTCAACCTGTGACTTTTCCACGTGGTGGATGCGGAAAATTTCTTTCCAGTTTAATTTGAGTACTTGTAGCCAATCACGACCCATCAAGCATGGATTCTCACCAGAGACCACCAATGCTGGCAGTTCTAACACCTGGGAAGCATATGTGATCTCCACTGGAACCGTTCCCATTACTGGGATCAACTGTCCTGTATAGGTTTTCAGCTTTGCTGAAGTAGGTTGCAGCGGATTTTGTCGATTCCTACATATTCGTTCATATGTAGACTGATTTAGGACTGTCACGGCAGCCCCAGTATCCACCTCCAAACAAGTTTTCACTCCATTTAATTTCACTTCAACTGTATAGGGTTGGCCTTTTTTTCTGTAACAGTCCTTAGATGGTAAACATTTTCTGCTTCACAATTGTCACTCTCAGTATCATGCTCCAATTTGTGGGTTTCTTTATGATTAACTGTGTGCTTTGATTGAGTCTGTCTTGCCGTGGAATTGACCTTATTACGCGAACGGCAAACTTTGATCGTATGGCCTTTTTTTGAACACCCAAAACACAATTCATCTTTAAATCTGCACCTGTTTGGATCATGTCTACCTGTACATCGGTAACATTCTTTATCCCTTGGTCTATCACTGTTTTTAGTTTGAACCTGATGCACTGGTTGCACTGATGTTGTAGGAACGCCCTCTCTGAGTTCTAAGGCATCCTTTGCAGCTGTCTCCATCGCTACAGCAACAGCCATTGCCCTATCCACAGTCAAGCCATCTTCAGACAAGAGTTTTCGCTGAATGTTGGCGTTAGACAGTCCACATACTAGCTTGTCCCTCAGGGCATCGGGCAAAAAAGCTCCAAAATCGCAATGTTGTGAAAGACGCCTTAGGTCTGCCATGTACTGAAGAATGGACTCACCTTCCCGCTGCGATCTTTTGTAAAACCGAAAACGTTCTGCGATGACCAGCGGCTTTGGAGTGAAGTGAGCCTCCAACAGATCGGTTAACTCCTTAAAAGTTTTTGATGACGGATTGTCCGGTGCCGTAAGACCTTTTAGCAACGCGTAGCAACGGGTCCCTATGAGACTTAACAGTGCAGGCACGTGTTTCTCTGTAGGTATATCGTTCGCGATGAAAAACATCAATAAACGATCGTAATACGATGCCCAGTCATCTCCGTCTTCGAAAGGATCGACTCTTCCGATTGCTGCCGCCATTATTAGCGCGTCTGAGTTTAAATCCTCGTCGCCACTGTGATATTTACTAGTTTAATAGCAAAACTTGACTTCCATCTTGCTTGAGCCAAAAGAACCAAGATGGCTGATACAACAAAGATCCTGCATAAGTCCCTAGATACTACAAAGTAGCTGGTGGTTTATGGTCTCGAAGGCTGCACTGAGGCAGGAATTTCCATTGTCGATAGACGAGAAGATGTTATCCAGAGTAGAGACGAGAAGGAGAACAGTTTCAGTCTGAAATGGTTGCTTTTTGCTTACATGTAAATTTGTTTCATGTTGAAGCCTTGAAGACTTGAAAACATTGAAGATATAAATAAATCTTGGTTTTCATTATGGAATTTCTAATAGTATTTAAGTTCTTTGTCTCTGTTTCTGACGAAGTTTTTAATATTTGAAGAAATTCTCCTCTGGATTTATTGGTGGGGCAATGCCCCACCAACTTTTCAGTGTCACGTACCAACAGAATTAACTGTTCAGTGTCACGGACCGGCAGGAATTTTCCAACTGCAGAAGGACCGGTGACAAATTTATTAATTATTTCTGTTTTTCGATCACCTAAAATAGATTCCTCAAAATTAATATGTGCTAAAATTGATTTAAATGCATACTTAGCCAAGTCTCTGACTCTATTGCCCTTTAACTGCTAGCCTACAACGTGTTTTTTATTACTTTGAAAACATTATAATAGTCATTTCCTGATTCCGAGACAATTTGACCAGTTTCTTGACTCATTCTGCGGACCGGCAGCCGAGGGCTCACGGACCGGTGCCGGTCCGCGGACCACCACTTTGGGAAGCACTGTCGTAGACTATAGTCTATAGTACGCTGACCAGACGTCCCGGTTTTCCCGGGACAGTCCCGATTTTCTGCTAGCTGTCCCGGCTGCCGGGAAAGGTAGGCCAAACTCTTAAAAATGACCCGGTTTTTAAAACTGACCTGACTTTCCGATCTTATATACGATGTAGCCTATTTCATGTGCGTTTGTCACGTGATCAAATAAAGGATATAATAATAATAATTATTATTATTATTATTATTATTATACTTACTTTATCAACGTCTCCGTGATTTTACTACTGGAATCTGGCGAGTAAATTCATTTTTAATCTCACTTTTATTTATTACCATGCATAATACGGTAATACCTCTTCCGGTTCTAAACGTCATATTGTCGTAGTGATAATATTCTGATAAAACACATTTTCATAAAACAGTTCAATCTTTTTATGTAACTTTTTATGTAACTTCGTTGGCATTATATTTTGACATGTGGGAAGTTAGTTATGCACCATTCAAGCTGTTCAGTTGGATGAATTTGAGAGGAACAATTACTTATCTTATCAAAATTTTTAAGCCAGCTGGGTATGACATTGATGACAATGCACTGTTTGATGAAATGACATGCGTTTGTAATTTTGTTAGTCGAGAAAAAGTGGAACAAAGGAATGAGAACAATGTTGCAGTGGATAGCAGATGGGTGCAGATTTTCAATGATCTACAAGAAAGAGAGATAATTATTCCAAATTTGAAAATGATTCTACAATTCTTGTTAGCAATTCCTGGAACTAATGCTCCAGTTGAGCGAGTTTTCTCACTGATGAACTCTTATTGGTCAGATCAAAAAGTCGATTATCAGAAGAAACTCTTAAAGCTGTTATGATAGTGCAAGTGAATATGGAAGAAACATGTGTTGAATTTTATGACAGAATATTAGCAGACAAAAAACTTTTAAGAAGCATACATTCAAGCGCCAAATATGAGTGACTGATTTTATAAATTTAGAATAATTAAATTTAAATTTAAAAGCAAGATTTGTTATGATAGAATGTTAGCAGACAAAAAACTTTCAAGAAGCATATATTCAGGTGCCAAATTTGAGTAACTAACTTGAGAAATTTAGAATTTAATTTTAAATTTAAAAGCATGATTTGAATAAAACCTTTCACTTAGTATAGTCTTATACCAATATAATAAGCATAAAATAGATATTTGTGCAAGTTAAATTATATTAATTATTGACAACATCAAACATTTATTTTGTGATTGAAGTGTCCCGGTTTTTAGTTTCCAATATCTGGTCAGCCTAGTCTATAGCCTATAGGCCTACTTAGCTGCAGTGGTAGGTCTACGTTAAGTGAAACTCTTGGAGAGACGGAAGTCTTGAATGCGTTTTGGATTGATTAGCATATGGCCTGTAGTGTATACTCTTTAATAAGCTCAGTCTAAAGAACATTCCGAATAGCCTACGTTTGCAAAGCCGACGAAACCTACATAATATATACAGGGTGAGAATTGCTGGAAGGGTTCAACCGCCCCCTAGTCTTTTTATGATCCCATAGTAAAGTCTACATTTCACACCCAAACTGCACATAAATCAACGTCTAACCTCCCTAGTTATTTTTTGACAATTCCCATACTGAATATATATATACACTATATATATATATATATATACAACAAGCAAAATGGCTGTAATTTTAATTACGTAATTTCAATTACATCAATTAAATTACTGCCCATCCCTGTATGTATATATATATATATATATAATTCAAATTACGTAATTTCAATTACATCAATTAAATTACTGCCCATCCCTGTATATATATATATATATATAATTATATATATATATATATATATATATATATATATATGTATATACAACAGGCAAAATCAAGTAATTTTAATTACGTAATTTCAATTATATCAATTAAATTACTGCCCATCCCTGTATATATATATATACACAGGGATATATATACAGGGATATATATATCCCTGTATATATATATATTAGGCCGGATCATAAATTACAAAATATTGTCATATTTCTGAGAGAATATCCATTTACTGTCTCTTAGGTACACTGATTCCATTGCTGCAAACCATTTGTCTCTACTACTTTGCTCTACTTTGCATTTTTTCCTTAGAAATTTCTGAAAAGTTCACTAAAAACGCTAATTTGTCAGATATAATTTTCTGTACAATCGTTCCAGAACAAGCAACTTACATCAACTTCTGAATATGGAATATGATTCAGAAACAATATGGCATTAGTACAATGTAATAGAAGACTTTTATTAAATTTTTCTGAATTGAGACTTTGTATCGAAGTGAGGCATCACTTTGCGGCGTTCCTGGAGAACGCGAATATAGCCATCACGTCTATCGTGACCATAAACTTTTGTTGCTGATTCCGTTACAACTTTAACTAAACGCTCAACAGCTTGGTTATGGCATGGAAATGGCTGAATGTCGATAACATCGTCTGTATCTGACGAAAGCCACGCTGAGATTTGCGCAGTTGAAATGTGTTTGGTCAAAACGGGTTCCAAGCGAGGCGTTTTTTGCCAGTCAATCAGCTCGTCGTAGCTCTTCGCTTGAAATAGTATCTCAGGTAATTGGAATTTACGGTTCGGTACTTCATCTTCACGAGCACGTAGAATTCTTTTCATAGCAAGCCTACGTATATGTTTACGATTGTCTTTCAGCATAGCAACAAGGATGCCCTCAATATGAGCCGGATAGCTATTGCGCTTCAAAACCTTTTGAACTAAAATTCTGTACCGGACAGGAAGAAATCTGGATGTTTCTATCATTTTATAATAGTGCGGTGCAGCGTCCCAGCATTTAGAATTTCTCTTAATGTCAAACCAAACAACTGCATAAGAATTCACAATGAAGGAAACTAAGACTTTAAATTCCTTCGAAGGAACTTCTGTAGATATATAAAGCCGCAGAACGCGGTTGGCAAGTGTCAACCACCTTGCATGGTTTAATCGCCCGGGCATTCTGGAATCGAAATTCTTTGGCACAATCCCAGTCTTTACTACATTCACAATTTCAAAGAAGTACAGTTGATCGCTGCTCAGCAAATGTTTATCGCAACTAATAGGTTCACCAACAATTACGCCGAAGTTAACTAGAGGTTGTTGCAACGACTTTGAAATAGATTTCCCGATTGGCCCGTTAAATGAATGTGGTCCAGACATTGGACCATCCAAGGAAATAAAGAGATGTCGCAAAGGCAGCTCGTTCAGATGTAGAAGACAAATGGACCAGTGAAGTGGACGACCAAGTTCAATTTCCATTCGACGTATAACTCCATTGTTGAAACCAGTGTTAACGTTTGTTGAATCTGAACCAATACAAACAAGGTTGGTGCAGTCGACAGTATCAAGAATTGATTCTGTAATGGATTTGGCTGATCCACTTGAAGGCGTACAATGACCGACATACCTTGATCCTGGTTCTGATAATATTGAAATGTGTTCCTCAGAAACGACAGTTTTGCGATTCCCTACAATTTTTAAAGTCTGATCTTTTCTTCCATCAAAATACAGTCCCGAAATTCTGCAATCATTGTCTTTATATGCTGATCTCAATGATTTCCGTTCTCTGCGAATCTTATTCCGATCAACTGGTCCCATTTGTTCAAAACCAAAATCAATCAGAGTTGCTGATACTATAGCAGCAACTGCTCGATCTGATACGCCAAAGCCATCTGCCTGCAGGGCAACATTTCTTAAGCCACGTTTCTTGAGACGAGGAGTTTCAGGTATTTCATCCGATATGTCGTCTGGAATATTATCTGATACACAAGAGAAAGATGTTTCAGTTTCAGTTTCTGAATCGTTCGATGTTCTATCTGAATCATTACATAATTGTTCAGCAGTTCTCACACATTTCCTTTGAAATTCATTCTTTGACTTTGAATATAGATCTAATTTTCGCTTTAGCCGCTTCTCGCGAAGAGCAGAGGCCTTCTTATCAACACCAGCTATTCGGCCTACCCGAACAGTACGCTGATCTGTTAGGAAATCGCGCTCAGGTACTGGTACCTTTAGATTCAATGGGCAACAGCAAGATGAAAACTGTATGCATTTACAAGAACATATATCAAACAATGTATCAAGATTTCTTTCTAGTTCTTCTCGTTTTAGTGTAGCAGACTTCGATCGGATCACTTTCTGAACCTCACCTATATATTTCTGTAACTGTAATTCTATTCCTCGAAGAGTTATCGTAGGAATTGACGATTTAATCCATAATTGCACAAGTTTCTCTGCCAATCTCTTACAGACAGATGGTAGAGGTTCTGTCCCATAACTCTTCTCCCATAAATACGCTTTGCCCACATCTTTGTGTGTTGGCAAAGAAAAAGTGAGTAATTCACGAGCGTCGCCAAAAAGGATATGACGATTTCTTGCAGCAACAGATCTTGATAACATAATTGGTAACAATTCTGAACAGAATATCAAATAATTTCAGTAAATACGATAAGCAGTTAGCTTAAATAAAGAAATCAGCTCACCAAACCGGAAATAAACATTGAAAAAAGTAAGTAAGCAAGCATAGGCTCCCGTGAAGCTATTTTTGCGAAACAAAACTAACACGATTTTCTAAAAACGTAAAAATGCAAAGTATATTCGAATTTCTATTAACTTCTTTCATCTGTACAGTAAACAACGCCATATAAGGCCACTTTTCCGAAACTCTTAATGCAAGTTAATTTTTATGATCCGGCCTAATATATATATACAGGGATGGGCAGTAATTTAATTGATGTAATTGAAATTACATAATTTGAATTACAATTGTAATTGGTAATTTGTAATTTGTTGCTCTGGATCAATGTAATTTGTAATTGAATTACATTTTTTCATGTAATTTGTAATTTCAAATTACATCTGTTAAATCAAATTACTTTGAAAAAGAATTCCACAACCAGAGCAGTTTTGATAGCATCTTTCCTTATCTTGATCACCATCACTATAGTATCTCTGGAATGAATGATAGCAACTCTGAACGCTTTGAATGCTTTCACAAAATTGCAGCCATTGTCATAAATGGTAGCTACAATTTTGTCACAATAATTATGTCAGACCGAGCTCATAATGCATTACATAGATGAGTTGCACTACACCATGCATCACACGTGTGTGATCCAATTAACAAAACGTCTGCATGCTAAGCAACTGAGCGTCGCTCAAAATTTAATGTACATGCATCGATCCAGTGACAGGTTACTCCCATGTTGGCCTAACTTCTGTGTTTAGTAGACCACACATCTGCAGTCTTGCAGACAAATCGTTCAGATTGCTCTCATTCGATTCTCTACTCAGCCTACTGCATCACCTATTCGTCGACCTAACGTACGTCAGGCCATCTGAGTTGAGACCAGTTACAAGTTCTTTAAATTCCAGTTGCTCAGCGATTGACAAAGAATGCATTCCATTTATCACAAAATTTGTAGCCTAATCGGTGTGTCAGCCTTAGGCTACTCTGTGTTACTGTTTGTCTCATTTTAAAAAGTGTTGTTTGACACTGCTCTGGTTGATAAGGAAAAAGATGCTTTCAAAACTGAATTATTTTGTCACCATTGATGACAGTTTTCATGCAGTATGTCAAAGATGACAGCAAGGAACTAATGATGTTTCTGCAATTGTAAAGATAGTATTTTATACAATTTAATGCTGCACTTCCTTCGTCTGCGCTGGTACACAGACTTTAAGTCTGTGTACCAGCGCAGACGAAGGAAGTGCAGCATTAAATTGTATAAATAGGCCTATTATAGTTTTGCAAGCATAATTGCAAGGTCAAACAGGCGCCGATTATCGGATAACTTGTTCGAAAAGTTGCTACTTCTTATAGAATATTAAATAAACTGCCTCAAACAGTGTAGTACAAATGAACAGTGTAAATAAAACATGTGTTTCCTGACTGAATTTTTTTATCCCAATTATCCCATGTAATTTGTAATTTGATATAATCGAAATTACGTAATTTGTAATTTCCAGCAAATTCCTAAAGTAATTTGTAATTTGTAATTCAATTACATTTTCCAAAGTAATTTGTAATTTACTTACAATTTACTGTGTAATTTGCCCAACCCTGTATATATATATATATATATATATATATATATATATATATTGTCCACTCTGCGACATGAATAACGAACAATCAGTCGGTCATCGGTCAGTGGATATATGTCAACCGGTCGTTGTAAGAGCTATCAAACTGACAGCATCAAGCGTGACAAGAGCGGCTGAACTGATGACAATCCACAGCAGCTCTGACCTCACTTGAAACTGCTAGTCGGCTTCATCTCTTCCGTTCCCTTCCCATCAAAATAGTGCTTTCGTTGACTTTCGTCTGTCAAGACTGTGTCAGAAAAAGGTCCTTGTCGTGAATTCTGCCACTTCTGCTGTATACGCCCTATACGTTGCCAGTGACGAACAGCACCAGCAATAACCGTCAACTAACCACCAGCAAGAAACGAATTCGGAGGTGGAGCATGCAGGAGGAGAAGGACCCTTTGTCTCCTTCGCGTGGTCTTCTGCTGAATACGTCTAGGGCCTACGCTGACGGCGCAACTATACGCGTATATAGACCATAAGGCGTTGCGCGCTGGCTGTCCTTGTCTGTCACTCTGACAGCAATATAATTATATATATATATATATATATATATATATATATATATATATCATTATATATATACATACAATTATACATAAAAACAACGCAACGACCTGTTGGCTCTTTCTTTGTTCAGTCCAGAATCAATAGCATGCACGTGTGTTGGATCCGCAGAGAGGCGCCCTGAGCAGTTCATCGGCGACTGCGGCCTTTCCATCGCTCAGCAGTATCAACAGCTGCTGCAGACGGCAGCGCTTTCTAAGACAGATGAGAACACAAAGGCATAACGAATCCAGGCTCTTGCTGCAGATAGGCATTGCGTACATGTGCCAGTGACTAATTTTTTTAAATCTCAAATCCAAAGTAAACGGAATTAATACTATCGAGGATGTTGAGTCCTATCACTCATCTACAACACACTTCAATCCTCCCAGTCCTCTTATCTTCGTTATGTAGGCCCTAGTTATTCACAATCCAACCACTTCCCTCAACCCGTTGTCCCGTTCCTCTTGACCTCTTCCATCGTAACACTCCTTCGCCCCTCTGTCACCTCATCACTAAAATTTGAAAATCGTTCCATAATTATGATATAGGCCTATCTATAACATGTAGGCGTATACGTTCTGCCTGTCTGGAGACTGGAACATGCAACTCCCGCCAGAATCACCACGTAAAATGTCTGATCCTTCGTACGAACTTCACCTTTTACTATCTTTCCACAGGTCTTTCTTAATGTTACCTATACTCACTCCGTCCTCGTTCACATAATCGTGAGATCTCGCATTCTGATGCATCAACCCGATGTGGTTTTATTAGGCCTACGTGAATGCTATTCTATTGACTTTATTGCTGCTCTTTCTTCTTACTTTGACCTTACTCCCTCACAGGTCAATAGAAGTCTGTTTTATTATATATAATGATTTCCTGTAATTTTGTGATTTATGTGATTTTATTATTTAACAGATTGTTCTTATTAGATGTATCCGCAGTGCGTTTGCAGGCGGTTCAATAAAGCACGTATACTTAGCCTACTTACTTTCTAATCACTCAAAACTGAAACACTGCAATTCCAACCCATTCTCTTCCACTTTCCTCCATCGCCGCTTCAATTCTAAGCACATTCGAATCGTGAGTTTCTTGTAAGGCGCTATATAAATGGTCATATACATACATACATACATACATACATACATACCATACATACATACATACATACATACATACCATACCATACATACATACATACATACATACCATACACCGTAGCCGTCTTTGGATCTTGACCTGGAACCAGCCTAAACATTTTTTTGACAAAGCGCCTGTGAATAAGCTGGTTCCCGCGACTCGTTTGTGAAAACTAATCTTGTCCAAGGTCCCTTTCGGAGGGGAACGGACATTATCCCCTCTGGATTGGCTGGACATAATCCTCCCGGACATAATCCTCCCGGACAAAATCCCCCCAAGCTAGGACATAATCCCCGATGGCAGGTTACGATATAATCGTATAATATTTTAAAAGTTTATTAGGCCCTATACTAAAATTGTCCAAAATTGTTACCAGCAGCTGCAAAATGTTGAAAATCATTGTTGGCCTAAATGGAATTTTGATTGTTTGATGAAACTGTTTCTAACTAAAACACGTACAATTGTTTCAGTAAATAGAACTGAACGACATTAACGTCTTAACTTTAAACCTGAATGACACTAACAAGTCTTCACTTTATAACTGAATAGGCCTAACCGATTGACTTTCAGTCTTTCAGACTTTGACAAGTCTTAGGCTAACTATCGAACTGAATGACACTAACAAGTCTTAAGTTTAGGCCTACACCTGAATGACAGCGCGAACAAAAACAGGGCAATTAAGGTTTATCAATGACATGCAGAAATAGGCTAATTGCACAGAGGGGGGGATTTTTCCGGGGATTATGTCCTACGCAAAATCGGCGGATTTTGTCCAGGGGACTTTTGACCGGGGGGATTTTGTCCGGGGGATTATGTCCAGGGGGGGATAGCCTAATGTTCTACACTCCTTTCCTAGGCTCTTAATAATTAGCTATATTCCATCGGAAAACACCATCCGCACTACCCAAGATTTTGTAATAAGCCTACGCTCTGGCGTATAGCCCTAGTTTCTTTAACTTAACATCAGGCACAGAGTAACATCACTGGCGTGAAGAGCAGTAGGAAGCTTCCCGCAACCTCCCAAAGGTCCACTCAGCCTATCATTCGCGAGATGGCGCGTTGGTAAAACGAGATGTAAGACGTGATGCATGGCTGCCGTTTACAATTAAATTCGACTCTTGTAATAACTTGTTATCATCCGTTCATACTGAATTGTAATCATACTGCGTTTGTCGGTTTGAATCATGGTGGTTTGAATTAATAAAGAATAGACCTATGATTATTATCATTATTTTTATTATTATTATTATTTTTTTTTTTTTTGCCCGAGGTAGTTCTATTCCCTCAGGCTCTGAAAACTGACACTAACAAGTCTTCACTTTATAACTTTAACAAGTCTTCACTTTATCACTTTATTATTATTTTTTTTTTACCCGAGGTATCAAGGATCCCTCAGGATTTATGAAAAATTGCTATAAGGAGCAGGAAATTTGTCTGGAGGGTCAGGCCTCGTCTTCAGGGTTTGCAGGAAAAGTGCCGTTATTATTTTCACCATTATTATTATTATTATTATTATTATTATTATTATTATTATTATTATTATTATTATTATTATTATTATTATTATTATTATTATTATTATTATTATTATTGTTATTATTATTATTATTGTACTAAGAGGATTTTTAAGTCTGATAGATAATGATCCCACAGTCCCACTTCATAGGACCAATTTGTAGTAAACCGTGTCCTTCACTCCCTGCGCGTCTCTATCTCTGCAGGCCGGGTTACGTCGGTCTATCAGTCCGACGCTGCTCTCTTCTGGGGTTGCCTAACCAGGATAGCCGCTCCAGAAGAGATCGTTGTATGCATAATTATGTCCAAGGTCCGGTTTTTGTTGGTCGAAAAAGTCTTGTTTTCCACGAATTCTTTTTATTTCATCAATTCTTCAGAAATTAGAGCTTTCCTTGCTCCTGAAATAATATAATAATCCTGTCCTCAGTTCGGGCGGCTGCCGTTTCGTCGACCGTTAGTTTTCCAAGTAGCCTACCGTTCCTCGGTCTGGATGACATGGTCGATGATATGTTCAGGAACGTAAATTAACTAAAAAATCCAAAAGGAAAGTTACCGGATAGGCCTTGTTCAGTTAGCGTACCAGGATCGTTCTTCAACGCCTCTTCAACGCCTCGTCTTCCACGAGGCGGACGGCAATGTTCTCGGAAAGTCCAGAGACCGCACGACGTAATCTGAGCGTCGACAGCGCGGTCGCTTGTCCTTCAGCGACCGGGCTTTTCACGGAGTCCTCCGGGCTTCGATCTCTCTCCGTGTGTACTCGTATATCTTCGACCTTCGCACTCTTCTTCACTTCTCCCGACTGGCTGACCGACTACATGTCTCAACTCATCCGTCTGACTGTTCACTCCTCTGAACTCTCCTCTGTGTATTGTGTCGTCTCCTCTTATATAGACTTGGGCGAGGCAGCCGAGGCAACGAGGCGTCCGCGGCAGCATCAAAGCGATTGAGCAAAGCGCGGCAACATCAAAGCGAGCAAGTAGATCGCGGCAACATCAAATCAAAGGCCTGGCTAGAACTAGGGGTAAAACTCTGGATTTACTGGGGTGGTCCGAGAGGCACCAAATCTTACCTGGTGATACCTGGCACCTAAACTAGTCGATCGCACCTATTCCCGATCTGCGGAAAGGATCCGTTAATTTTTTTACAAATTTTTAAAATCCGTTGCAAAAAAGTCGGCTACAATGTTTACGGAAGTCTACGCCTATACCGGAAGTCACGCTAATGATGCGCAATTCACATGAACCTTTTATAGCGCATTACACGCATGAATATGCACAGTAACAGCTTCTGTTGGTCAAATAACATCTCAGCTCTTGCATTGTCACTGGCTTGCCAACGCCCTCTGTACGTGTTAACTCGTTTCGGGGTTTGCATGGCAGTTGGCGCCAAAATGAGATCATGTCATTGGCTGAGTTTGACAAGCAGTCTGATATAGGAGGATCATTGATCATTGGCCATAGTAGCTTTGCAAATGCACAGCCTGCACAATTATTTCTGGAAGATAACCATTATTCAGCCATTTTGCCTGTTGTAAACGCTGTAACTGCACAGTTCAAGCCTTCCATTTTCAACACAATCCCAAACTTCACTCCTGACTTGGCAGACCAAATGTAACTGTTACCTTTTCACCTTACCTGACTTAAAATTCCTTACTGTTTGATTGTTTCATATATGTATTTCTGTATGTTTCTGTTTTCACGGGTTCTTCATTTCTTTCATATGTTGCATGTTACCAACACAATATAGACCTATATCAACTGCTTCTCAAACTCACCCAATGGCATGTTCATCAGTGTTTAAAGTCTTTTCTCCTATACATCTCGTCTAAAGCACTTTCAGATACATTATAGGCTTTCGGTATTGAATTAGCATCAATGCTTTGCATAAACGAATAAGTGAAGTATTTTTTAAATAGACAAGGCTAACTCGTGAGCTAGAAGTCAGACTGTCCTTCTTACTTGTCTTTCTGAGTCAATTCTGACTTAGACTCTTTCCATACTTTGTCTTTCTAAGTAATATATTTGTCTCTCCCTTACATTAGCTACATCGTCAGCAATCTTCTCAAGTCTATGTAGTATTTGTTCCATGATTGAGGGTTGATGGCATTCATGGGAAATAGGCTTAGAAACACCTTCCTCACCTCTTTCAGTTTCATGTCCTAGCTCTAAAGAATAAACTGAGGCAAGACTTCTTTTCAAAGTACACTATAAATATGAAATTGTATTGTATTGTAAATAATTAATAAAAATTATAATCCAAGTCCGGTTGAAAGAGGAGGAAGAGGAGCTGCTAAAGCGGGTTTTGTTGAGGGCCAGAAACCTTAGAAGTCGCCGAATATCTAAATATAAACGATACAATGATTATTTGTAGACATAGGTTTTTGTGAGTTGCAAGGCAATGCGCTATAAAAATTTCATATATGATTATCTGCAGATATGTTCATGCTTTGTAATGCGCTATAAAAGGTTCATGCGTGTAATGCGCTATAAAAGGTTCATGTGAATTGCGCATCATTAGCGTGACTTCCGGTATAGGCGTAGACTTCCGTAAACATTGTAGCCGACTTTTTTGCAACGGATTTTAAAAATTTGTAAAAAAATTAACGGATCCTTTCCGCAGATCGGGAATAGGTGCGATCGACTAGTTTAGGTGCCAGGTATCACCAGGTAAGATTTGGTGCCTCTCGGACCACCCCAGTAAATCCAGAGTTCTACCGCGAGGTGCCCGAGGCAATGCGAGGCACCCGAGGCAATGCGAGGCACCCGAGGCAAAGCGAGAAGTTTAGAAATTTAAAGCGGTGTTTCTGCATTTTCTGGTATTAAAAAATAATTAAACGATGTTGAAAAGTGCAGTTTTAAGTTTGTACTTTATTACTTTATTTCAATTTTCTAATTTCTATTAGTGCAATATCTTAAAATGTCTCATAAAGAACCTGAAAGTCAAATTTGGATTCACGCAATTTTAAATTAATGAAAACGAAATAAATTTCATGCCGTTTGCCGCCGGTGTACAGCCAACATAAGCGAAACGCTTGGAACAATGTCTAGTTTCTCAAGTTGAGTGATGTGGCTTAGTCGCTAATATAGCCCACGGAATGTTGGTTTAAATTTTAGATTCAGTTAGAAGATTTCAGAATGGCTGAAGCCGCTGAAATATTTAATTTCTTTATTGTTCATGTATAGCCTACTGTTCAGGTGATCGGCTGATTTCAGTGACTTGTCCCTGGTATTTGACTTAAAAAGTTGAGAGAAAAATTATTGTTTTCAATGTACATTTCACTCATCTTCAACTGTCTTGATTTGAACTGTCTCGGACCTTGTGTCTCGGTCTCGGACCCCACTGTCTCGGTTTCGGTGTCGAACCCCACTGTATCGGTCTCGGTGTCGGACCCCACTGTCTCGGTCTCGGTTCACGGACCCCACTGTCTGGGTCTCGGTCTCGAGAAAAAAGAGTGCACTGGCTCAAACGCGTTTTTCGTCGGATATTGCTGTGGCTGTAGGTCTGGATTCTTATCTGTTGTCTGAAACAAAATCATTCAGTTTGATATTGTGACAAAACTGGGGTTTCGCCTCAGGATGCGAGTGTAAGGCGCGTGTCGCTCAGGATGGAGCGTAAGTACGACCTTCGTGGTATTTCGAAGGGTTTCTGCGTCTGCCCGTCGACAACCCCAGGCGATCAGTGTCACCCACCGAAGGATTCAACATCAAAGTTTCAAGACGATCTTTATTCGACATCAACCATTACAACAGGCAAGAGAACACACACTACTTAAAATTCGTTTATTTAACGCCGCCGTCATATCGACGATGATTGGCGTGAACACACACTACTTACTTAAATTCGTTTATTTAACGACGCCGTCATATCGACGATGATTGGCGTAACACACACTACACAAAGCGCCCTCCTTATATACCCAGCAGAGGTGAGGGGTATCGACCGACTGAGGGTCGCTTGCAGTAACACCGTCGCCCGACAGAGGGTGTCTCAAAGAGACCGCCGCCGGCCGTGAGAGGGTGTCTCAAAGGACCGCCGCCGGCCCGGAGAGGGTGTCTCAAAGAGACCGCCGCCGGGCGAGAGAGGGTGTTTCAAAGGGACCGTTGTCAGCCCGGAGAGGGTGTTTGAAAGAGACCGCTGCCGGCCCGGAGAGGGTGTCTCAAAGGATGCCGCCGGCGGGGGAGAGGGTCGCCCGAAGAGCAGCAGTCGTAAAGTCCAATGCAGCGGTCGGCGGGGGAGAGATAAGCGCCCGACAGACCGTGTGAAAGAGAGGACCACCCAAAGCGCTAATGTCCGTCGAGTCGGCAGTCGGCGGGGGAGAGAGGCAATAAAGACTCAAGGCGTGGGAAACTAACGGTCGGTGAAAGAGAGAAGGACGCAAGGCACCAGACCACCCAGATCGCCACAATATACATGTCTCTTATAAAAGTCTGCTTTGAGTGAAAGACCGGCGGAGTGATAGCAAGAATTGAGGTTTTGGTGAGTTCGTAGGATGGATCAGATATAGATATTCCTCTTTAAACTGGCGGGAGTTTGTTCCAGGGAGGCGGATTCAAATTTTAGTGATGAGGCGATGGAATGGCGGAGAAATGTTAGGGCAGAAGAAGAGCGGGTTGAACGAAGATGGGAGGGCTGAGAGGACTGAAGTGTGATGTAGGTGAGTGATAGGCACGGACGTAATTTCAGGTTTTTGAGCGGGCAAAAAAATTTCAGTGATGGGGAGGGGAAACTTGGTCAGCATGTTAAGTTTTTTATTTAGTCTACATGTGCAAACTGCAAAGCTGTGGTTATATGATTTTTCTGCTGTCCCAGGCTCCTAGTGATGAATAGATATTGTATTGTAGTGTATTGTATTGTATTTGAACACTTGTTATAGCGCCCCAACCAGATTTCCCATTCAGAGGCGCTCCCGACTACTGCGCGAACGCTGAATCGGAGTTTCACGCCGAAGCGCATGAGCAATTGCGAGTGAAGGACTTGCCCAGGGTCCCTACGCGGCGACTTTGAGGTGGATTCGAACCCGCAACCCTCCAGCTGCAAGGCACCGAACATACCCCTAAACCACCGCGCCCCAGTTGTATTGTGATGTGTTGTATTGTGTGTTGTATTGTACTCCACGTTTATAATGCGACCGAGCCACCCGCAGTAAAGATCCGAGAAATTAATCTCTGATAATCCGACCCGACCGGGAAGCGAACCCGGGGCGCCGGCGCGGCCAGCGGGCACCAACCCACTCGGCCACTCAGGATCCTTATATTATTTAATCAAATGAAACTGACCTATAATAAATAGTTGATTGTCCATCAAATTCAGTGCCTCACTGCCGCCCAAAAGACGCCCCTAGTGATAGGACTTCATATTCTAATCGTTCAGTTATTTTGAGCTAGTGAAGTGATTTTAGGACAATATAGTGATGTGGTACGTGGTGTTTGCTGGTTTTAGTGACAGCACGGGCGAAGACATTTTGAATAGCTTGGGGCGGTTTATTTGGGTGCAGGGGCGCAACCACGGTCCAGAAGTTGGGGGGACCTACTAGAATGTCTGAGTGGGGGGAATTGCGAGCGCCGAAGGCGCGAAGATGCGATTGCCGAAGGCAAGAAGCCCCTAACGACTAGCGGGTATGGGGGAGCGTCGTAAGCTCCCCATCGGGGTCTGCAGAAGCCGACGCAATTTTGAGCATTTGATGCCAAATGGAGTACATTTTGGGCTTTAATTTACCTCAGATTTTTCACCGATGATTTCGATATAAAAGTACCTAAAACCATGGGCGCCCGCAGCATAGGTCAAGGGGGGTCGCGTGACCCCCCCTGGAAATCATGAAAGATAAAATTTCGACAAGTTTAATCACGCTTAACTGAAGCTTAAAATATGCCACAGGATTCTGTTCAAAACATTTATTAAATACTAGCTTTCAGACTGCTTACTAATAATTTACTACACTAATGCTCAGTAGCGAATTTAGTCATAGGCCTTGGGTCAACCCCATCGCGCCCCTCTTGGTTGTGTTCCGGGAACACCCCTCCCCCCGGCGTCCCGGCACCCCTTAAAACCAGACCCGCCCGTCATCGTCATGATTGCTGCGTCTTATTGAAAAAACTACTAAATAGTATTGTATTGTATTTGATCATTTATAAAGCGCTTCTCACAGCATAAGCCCTTCAGAAGAGCTCCCAGTGCGAGGTACTCCGAGAGAAAAGGAAGATTTTAAAGTGAGAGAAAGAGGTAGAGATGACAACAGAGAGGATGGTATAGAGCGCAAAGAAGGAGAAAGTCCATTCCACAGAAAGGGACCTATACAGGCAATTGAAGGACCTGGATTGAGCCATTGTGGTCCTAACACGGGGAACGTAAAGGTCAAGCCGGTCAGAGGATCTGAGAGGACGCAATGACGTAGCAGAGATGGGAAGGAGAATTTTGTGACAAAGATATTTTGGAGCAAGACCCAGTTGAGATTTGAGCACAAGAATGAGAACTTTAAACTGGATGCGAACAGAGAGAGGTATAGCCAATGAAGTTGTTAAGCCATAAATGTAGAGATCATGTGAGAGAATCGAGGAAGGCAAGCTATTAGGTATTCTGATTCTGCGCATTTTAGGTCTATCGGCCATGTCGATCGTTTATCGACTTCGCCGTCATTTCGATGGATTATTTCGTCTAAACGCAGAATTTTCTCAGTAACTCGGGCATGTTGGAGTTTTCTGGTGCCAGGTTTGCACGTCGGACTTATTCGTCGGTCTGCCAAGGATATTGTACGTTTGATGGTATTTGTTCACAAGTCGCCTTGTCGCCATGTGAGTATACATCAGGCCCATCGTCGAGCCTCAGCCAGACCGTGTACGCTTCCTGTAGCCGAGTGTTTTCGTCTTGGTGGAGGACGATCCGCGCGGGCCATTGGAGACTTGGAGCGACCTCGACCTTCAGTCACTGGACGCGCTTAAATCTACCGACCAACACACGACAAATGCCTTTTTCTGCGCGCTCCTTTGTGCCCCTACGAATAGCAGGACGTCTGTCATCTTCCACCTGCAGTGAGTGACTGCTCGTAGGCAGCGTCATCATGTTTGCGAATGCTGTCACAGTGGCCGCTCTACCCTATCGACGCAACTTGGCTCAGAGACTCTGAACATCCATGCCATCTTCAGCAGTCGACCGGAATCAGTTGATTGGTTCTACGCGTGTGCTTTGGCCCGCCAGTGCATGGTGACTCTTCTAGCTTGCTGTGCTGCCTGTGCGTTGTTTTGCTAACTGATGTAATATTTTAGTTCGTAATGACACTTGTCATCATAATAGGCTAGCGCAAAGAGTGTCTCTGAGTAGATATCTTTAAGAGGCGCTATATAAATTCTCAGAATGAATGAATGAATTATTAAGACAATGTTATTATGTGAGTTGTTTAGTTTTTAATGACAAATTATAACGGAACTAACTCTCCAGGCAGTGGCCGGCGTAAATCATGGGGGGACAGAGGGGGACTGTCCCCCAAGGGCCCCAAAGTTTTGACTTAAGCCCTTCTGTCCCCCCAAAAAAAAAAATCCGGCCCTCGTAGATACTCTGTCCCTCCCCAAAGTTATGTATAGATTTCCGCCTCTGTCTCCAGGTCGTGATCGACTGACCCCCCTGTAAAAAATCCTGCGGGCGCCCATGCCTAAAACATCTAGATCGGTGAGAAAATATGACTTTATTATATGAATAAACTGGACGTGACAAGGGTTTAAGAGAATTGTACGGAAAGAGTAGAATAAGCTCTAGAACAGTGTTTGTCAAAACCAGGAAACTCGGCAGGGAGGAAGCCTGAACGGGTCAATTTTCTCAGAATACCGTTAAGGCGTTTATGCTCCCCTACAGTGGCAAATCCCCAACAAACAGGGGAGGCATAAAGTAGCCGCGCGACGTAGCTCTAACAATGTCAAAGAGACGTTGACCGTGGGCGACCAAAACACGTAGCGCGAACATAGATTGCAATTGTCGGGCTTTGCAGCATATTTTGTCCATGTGTGCCCCAAAACCAATCCGATCAGAGATGGCGACACCCAAAATAACCAGGGTGGGTGATGGGAAAGTGGGACAGGCCACTATAGTGGGACAGCTAAGCTAGTGAGGCTTACATGCGTATTATGTCCAATACATCCAAAATCTAAAAATACAGTCTATGGCAATATACAGAGGTGCAAAAACCAAACTTTTTTCAAAATGAAAAGTTTTATTTTTGGTTTTATTTGGTTTTTGGTTTTTTGGTTTTTTGATTTCGAGATTTTCCTATTTCGGATCATAAAACTCATAAAAATGGCATTAATACCGTTCAAATTAATCAGATGCATATAAATGAAATTAACTAGAACAGTACTATAGAACCGTAGAATGTCATAAAACGAAGTTAACAAAGACCATACAACAATTTCCAAGAGACTTGAAGAGACGAAATTTTTGGCATTTATAATTTTGAAATTTGTAAAAAAACCAAAAACCAAAATTTGCAGATTTTGTTTTTTTTTTGGTTTTTAAAACCAAAAAAACCAAAACCCAAAACCAAGCCTTTAACAGCCCTGCAATATACGCGACGTCATTTAATATGTGCGTACACACGTTTTATTGCAAGTGTTTAATGGCCTTTGGTTGTGCGTGTAACATTCGATTTTCGAAAGTTAGTGAATTTGCGGTATTCATAATTTTGATAACATTAACTTGCTAAGGCCCTTGTCGACACTAACGATAAGTAATTATATTGAATGCAATTTATGTTGAAATATACTGACGAAATGAACTACCAGCAACGGTTTTTATCACCAAAATAATGAAAAAATTTACGAAGCCTGCTGGTGTATAGGTGTCCTACTTTAGCGACAGCTGTGTTGTCAAAGTGGGACAGCGATCTGCTGCTAAAGTGGGACAGCCTATTCCAGCTGAACTAAGCATAGCCTACGTGTTGATAGGCCTGTTGAATAATATAAGCCTATATAAATCCTCGATTACGTTGATTGTTTTAGATGGGAAGAGTGCTTGATAAAAGGCATGACTCTAGAAGTAACCCAAGTAAGAAGAATCAGTGGCCCTACTTCTAATGGAAGCAAAGTAAAGAGATAGAAGAAAGAAAATGAAGTGACAGCTAAGCCGAAAAACAAGAAAGCAAAAAAGAAAGCTGGGACCGACTATAGGCCTACAAATGAGCCCTCCACTTGCTACGAGTGTAGTGTTGTCGAGAACAGTAAAGCCGACAAGAAACTCGCACAGTCTTGGATACAATGCAGCCGCTGTTTTCCAGTGTTGTACAGTAACGAAGTAAAAGTAACGCGTTACTGTACTTAAGTAAAAGTGTCAGTACTTTTACTTGTAACGAAGTATCACAAAACTGAAATACTTTTACTTTTAACGAAGTAAAATTTAACCCATTAGTCAGTACTTTTACTTCGTTACAATTCGCGTAATATTCGTTACAATGTTCGTTACTAAAAATTGCGAGAATGCATATTTTAGCAGGTGAGCCTGGTCTGATTTGAAGGAGCTATTTTATATTAGTCCCAGATTGGACATTCCACTTCCTGCAGTCGAACGCTTTTTATCCATCTAGTTTAACTTGCGGGAATCTTGATTGATTGCTTGCTTGCTTGGTTGAGCCACAGGCTAAAAAGTCAAATCTTGCGACGACTAGTTCGATCACTTACAATCATTCAATCGTCGTGAAACTTGGCAGATAGACTCGCCCTCGCACACACTTCATTCTATCAAAATTTCAGCTCCCCAAAAAGGCTAGCTTATAGAATCGGGGACTCAACTTTTCGAATCGGGGAATCCCCTTTTTCGATACGCAGCGTTGCCATTGGCCAGCGTTGCCATTGGCACGACAGAACAGAAACGGGCGCGCTGCATCATTAAACGGACGCTATGTTGTAAAATGAACGCGGACTATATATTTGTAGAGGTAACTGCTTCATAAGACGCATTATAGGATACTAGATGGATATAGTAAAAACTTTGTTTTTACGGGCTGTATTTTATTTATCTTTTCCGGTATAACAATGAACCATAAGCAACTTCGGTTGAATGACAAGCATTTTCAGAATTTAGTCATCTTGAAAGTAAATAAGTGGATCGAATTATAGACACAACTTACAACACTCAGTACTTTTACTTTTTACTTTAAAAGTATTATTTCGAAGAATACTTTTTACTTTTACAAAAGTATTATTTGCGATGAGTACTTTTACTTTTACTTAAGTAAGAAAAGTCCTGTTTACTTTTACTTTTACTTAAGTACATTTCCCCGATACTTTTAACAACACTGCTGTTTTCTGTGGTGCCACGAGCCATGTGGGGAGATAAATGGAATTTTAGATGATGATTTTTTGTGTGCTCTCTGTGCACAACAACTTACCTTCTAGCCTTAAGTTATCATTGACTATCTTTTTGTATGTTAACTAGGCCTATAGGCCTTTAAGTTTTGATGCTCATAGAGCCTATCAGTGTTGGACCACTTTAGTAGCAATAGTGGACCACTTTACCGTTTTCCGAAGAAAATATAGATTGTCGTGCCTTCCTAAGCAACATCAAGTTATGGACCACTTTAATAACTATTTTGTCCCACTTTAGCAGCTCCTGGAATCAGACACAGTCTAAACTGTCTGTATATGCATTTAGTTTGGTCTGTTTTAATATATCGACTCCACGACTGCACGTCATTCCCGTAAGTGTCCCACTTTGCCATCCCCATCTCCTGGACCCACTCGATGCCAGGGATGAGAGGAGGGAGGGCAATAGGCCTAGGTTTGGACCTCGGTCGTCTTACAACCATTTCTCTGGTCTTAGCAATGCGTGGTTTAATTTAAGATTGCTAATGGATGCCCACTTAGAGATATGGTCAATTTCAGAAAGAGTGCTGTCAATGCAAGAAGCAGGGACCAGCAAGTAGCTATCGTCGGCATATTTAGGATTTTAGGGAGACGGTTTCCACTGTATTTAGGTTTAAGGCTAGAAATGGCTATGACAAAATCAGTAGGTCCAAGGCCAGAGCCTTGTATTATACTGGCATTAATGGTGCAGGATAGAAATTTCCGAAGGCAAGAAGCTCCTAACGACTAGGGAGTCTGGGGGAGCGTCGTAAGTTCCCCATTTTCAAAAGTTGGGGGGGGACCGCCCCAACCTGTTCGAAAGTTGGGGGGACGCGTCCCACGGGTCCCATATATATGGTGGTTGCGCCTATGTTTGGGTGATGTTGAAGAATAGAAAATTCATGGGCGTATTTAGGGGGTGGTTTTACGGGTTCAACCCCCTCAAATAAATGGTATACTGTTATATAAAAAAAACGTATGGAAAACCCTCGAAAACTTAAAGACGTTATGAATTAAAAACTTTAAAACCCCGTATGAATTTTTTCCTGGCTATACGCCCCTAACAGAATTGCAATAGGCCTATATAATTACACTACTGAAATTTAGCGTTAACGATTGTAGGTGACGCTTTGAAGTCGAGCATAGGGCGAATTCTGCGAAGGTCATGGATATGCATGAAGCAAGAGCGGGAACGATGGATGATGTGATCGGAGTCGGATAACCTGAGGTTATGGTTCAACATTAGGCCTACACGTAGGTTGTTGACATAGGCGCAACCACCCTATGGGACCGGTGGGACGCGTCCCCCCAACTTTCGAACCGGTTGAAAATTTGAAAAATTTGAACATTTTGAGGTAAACAAGAGCCCAAAATGGACTCCATTTGGCATCAAATGCTCAAAATTGCGTCGGCTTCTGGGGCTCCGCTGGGGTCTTACGATGCTCCCCGGCCGTACCCCTAGTCGTTACTCGTTAGTAGCTTCTTGCCTTCCGCAATCGCGGCTGTGCGCCTTCCGACTTCCGCACTCCCAGTTCCCCGCCCCACTCGGACGTTCTATAGTAGGTCCCTCCCTCCCCCAACAAATCGCTGGCCCTGCTGCCGATAAAATCAGGTCAGGCTAAAGCCGCTAAACTCAAGTCTATCAGAATTCAGTGCAGAATGTTGCTGTAGGCTATAATTATAATAATTTCACACTTTCACGCTTTTTAAAATTCGACTAAGGCTCGCGGTAGAAGCCTAGGAGGACATTTCAATTTTTAATGCTGCGACTGCGAGTGGTGTTCTTCTAAAAACTAAAATCTCAGTTTATTCATATAATAAAGATATATTTTTTCACAGCTCTAGATAGTTTAGGACTTTAGGTACTTTATATCGAAACCATCGGTAACACATTTGAGGTAAATTAGAGCCCAAAATGTACTCCATTTGGCATCAAATGCTCAAAATTGCGTCGGTTGAGGAGCTTACGACGCTCCACCATACCCCCTAGTCGTTATGGGCTTCTTGCCTTTGGCAATCGCAGCTTCGCGCCTTCGGCGCTTGCAATTCTCCCACTCAAACATTCTAGTAGGTCCCCCAACTTCTGGACCGTGGTTGCGCCCCTGGTTGTTGACAGGAAAATTTGGGGTGAATGTGTGGGTGAATGCAGTCAAGGTTGAAGAAAATAGAGGGATCTGGAATTTTCTTGAGTTACTCAGTCCAACTTCCGTTTAGGGAAATGTTAGGCCAACATTTATTTTCATCAATCCTGCTTCCATTTAAAGTTGAGTATACGAAATAATTTAGCAACGTAAACTACGGTTTTACCCACTTAGGCCTACTGTAGGATATAATTATGCGAGAACACAGAATTCCGACGTTCGTGCACCACTTCTATCATACACCGTTGGCAAAATGCAAGCCCAATGAGGCTGGTGGCCAGCGGTTAAATTCAGCTGGGTCTCGCCGGGTCTGAGATCCGGCACCTCGGACTTCAGACCCGGCACCTCTGATTTGCGCTTCTGAAAGGCTTTTGCTGTGAGAAGCGCTTTATAAATAGCCAAATACAATTTGAGATCCGCCAGTGGTGTGGTGCATTGTGAGACCCGCCACCCGAATTATGAGAACCGCCACCTAAAAAGTAGACCCGCCATCCAAAATCAGATTAACCTATTCGTCAGCCTCACAGTGCGTTTCAATATTCACTAACATCATAGAAAACTACTTAGCCTACGTGTTTACTTAAGTCACCCACTCTCCCTCTCCCTCCCTCTCTGTCTGTCTGTCTGTCTGCCTCTCCGTCGAGTTCAAATTAATGTTTTATAATCGCTGCCAGCGGGTATCGTGTTTCTGATTCCCGCTCTCTCTGTACACAGTGTAGGCCTACAAGGATGTCACAGTAGTTTTCTTCATTAAATTCCATTAATGACTCATTTGCGGAAGACTTAGCTGGAATCGGTGTGAAAATCTGAATTAGGCTAGCACGTCCTTTGATTAGTTATAGTCATCGCGCCTCTATATAATGCTGAAAAGAAAGGTGAACAGCATGCTACCACTGTTACCGTCACTCCGTCAGAAGTAGCACAACGAAAGCGGAAAGATTTCTTTGCACGCAAAAGGTCCTGCAAGAGGTGAGTTTTGTGTTTTGCGGTTAGGGAATTAGCAAGGAACTGCCATGGGGCTCTACCCGAATCACCGAAACCCAATTCTGTGATGAACTGATTATGAGTTAGATGAAGTCCAGGTGCCAGGCAACCTATGGCGCCAAAGTCGCAGATGCTGACAAAAGTTTTGCGTTGTGGCGCCGAGGTGGGAATATGCCCACAGAAATTTCGGGAAGGTTGAGGAGGGTGTTGCGAACCATCCCTTGCGGTTCGCTAGGCGTGCTTTCGCCTGCACTCTAGTTGATTCCTCGCTCATTATTTGATCCGTGATCATCACCCGTTTGCAGCGCTGTAATTGGACCTTGCAGTCGCGCGCTGAGCTGTGATTCGTTAATATTGGCGCTTGATGCTCCCGCTTAATTGTTGGCTATATAAACCCGACGCATGCCATGCGCGGGGTTCTTTGTTCTTCTTTGCTGATTCTTCGTCGTTCGCTCTGTGTGAGTCGTCGTGTCGATTGCCGTGCTTGCTCGACTGCTGGTGAAGCTGTGTGCTCCGACGGAAGAAGGACCTGGGTTCGATCCTCGCTTGTGTCCGACTGCTGTGTGCGTCGTGTGTTTTATGCAGGGTTAGTGCTACGTGATTGTATAATCGAAACTGGGTGTTTTAATCGAAACTGTGTGTTTTATCGTGTGATGAGTCATGCGATTGCTATTTTTAGTATCTGTCGTTAACTAAAGACTCATCGTTGATTATCTGGACTTAGGTTTCGAACTCTTAACCTTTGTTTGAAGGACCGAGTGCCTGTGACTGATATGAGAACAGATTTTCGTATGTAATTAACCATTTAATTTGAATCTTATAAAAGCATATAAAGAAATTATCAATGTCTGATTCCATTGACCTAGAACGGAAAGTTACCGAGCTTTGCTCTCTTTTCCAGCAAATGATAGAGCGCCAAACAGATCAGGCAAGCAAATTAAATCTAGTAGTCGACTACCTACAGTCTGAGCGGCAGTTAAATGCTAATGAAATACATGCTGTTGAGGGTTCGAATCCAGCAGGGTTGTTTCCCTTGGCAAAGCCTTCAGAAGAAGGCGCGGACGATATTCACGGCCTGGTACCTGGTTCCCGCTCAGATCTGGTAGTTGGCGCGCCCGCCAAACTGGATGATGCTGCTCTGCCCCGTAGAAGTGCCAGACTAATGTCTAAAGCGCCAAAGTCCTACACATTACCCGCCATATCTAAGACAAGAAATATAGTGGTTAAACCCAGGTCTGTGTCAGATTCGAATCTTGTCAGCTCAAGACCGGATGTCCCTCAACAGCAGCGCTACTGCACCTCACCAGGAGGGCAGGACGCGACACGTGGTACCAGAAGTGGGGTTCGATTCCCGGTACATGAACCTGAAAATTCTGACACAGATAGATGGGAAGATTATGAATATTTCTTTGATTCAAATAAAGATGCTACCAGGTTAGAATTGCATAATGTTATGGATTTAGGAGAAAAAGAATTAGAATCGTTGTGTGATTTTGAAGATGATTTATTGGTGAAACTTGATAATCAGAGGATTGATTTGAAGCATCATAATGATAATGACAATGATGATGATGATGATGATAATCATAATGATGAAGATGATGACGATGATAATCACAATGAGGATGATGATGAGGATGATGTGTTAAATAGATCAATAAGAAGTATTAGTGCAATTGAAAGGAGTTTAAATAATTCTCCTCATATGTTGGAACAAAGTAGGAAGTATTTAGATTTTCTTGTTGACCGACCAGAGTCTAACGATAAGTATCTAGTTTCAGATGCACAACGGGACCAAGACCTGATGAGAGAGGGTCAACCCATCCTCTTCTCGTCCACATCCGGGTCTTCGCTCCGCTCCACTCGCTACGGTTCCTTCGACCCAGGTGCACATCCCAGTCACATAAACCCTCATTCGTCGAGCGTCTCTGATCTTCGCGTCACGAATTCGTCAAGCCGCTGCTTGTCGACTTTCTCTGCGCCATTCGTCTCTGCGCCGACCTACGTCATGTCGTCATGGTCAACCGGTGGTCAACGTCGTCCGCGACCGATCCCTAGCACGATCAACTACTTCCGGTCACCGGTGAGCGCTGCCGCAGCTCATCATCACAACCCAGTTGGTCCGGTCGAACCCGACATCTGGCAACGAGCACCGCCTGCTCAGCCTCTGTCGACCAACCGTCAAGAGAGAGACACCGGAACCAGCCGCCAGCCGAAGCAGATTCGAATCCTGACTACGCGTGCCTCAAGTGAAAAGTCGTCTCGACCAAAGCAGAGCCGACAACTACCTGCAATTCCTCGCGCTACGATGACCTCTGGCTACGATGCACTGCGAACTGAGAGACAACGCAATGAGACAACACCAGAGAGGCATACGAACAACAAAGCTGTTCGTGACGTCAATGAGAAACCTGGTCAGAAACCTGCCCGGATGTCATCCGCCGCTCAACTGCCGACCTTGGTCAACAACCTGGCTTTGGTCGTGGACAACGGGTCAGATGATGAAAAGAAAGATCCACCGAGAGAACGAGAGGCCGAAGAAAAGACAACGCCTGGTAAGACTACATCCTCCTCTGCTGAAGTGTCTGGAGCTCGAGCTAATAGACAATGGCTGAAATTGGGTACATACAATGGACGCACAGCTGTTGAAGCGTTCATTAGAAAATTCGAAGTGTGCGCTAGAAACAATGCATGGACTGATGACGAGAAACTAAACCAGCTGATGGTCGCTCTCACAGAGCCTGCTAACCAGCTGCTCTGGGAGTTTGACTCTGCCACTGTTGCTTCTTGGGAAGACCTGGTCAAACGACTAAGGTCTAGGTACGGTGGGTCAGACCAAACGGCCCTATACCAAACCCAACTTAGCACAAGACGACAAAGAGATGGAGAAGAACTCGGGGTCCTTGTGCAAGATGTCCGTCGCTTGATGATCCTCGCTTTTCCTGGACCGACGACAATCCACAGTGAGACAATCGCCATCCGCTCTTTCATAGATGCCATCCGAGACAAAGACCTCGCGATGAAAGTGCGTGAACGTGAGCCAGATTCTCTTGATAAAGCTTACAATTTAGCCATGAAATTCGAGGGCTACCAGAAGGCTGACCGCAGTGGCGTAGACTCTTCCGACCGCCGCTACGCTCGTGCCAAAGCCGTCAGAGAATCCGATACTTCGCTGGACGATGTTCGTAAATTAATTCATGATGAACTAGAACCGCACAGACGATCTGTCCAGAAGTTAGAGAAGATGTGGGACTCGTGGCTAACTCAACCACGAGCAGACACTATTCCATCGGCTCCGCCAGCGCAAGAGACGAAATTCCAGTGGAGACCCAATGCTGGAAGAAACAGATACGGGAACACGATCCGTCAACGCCAGACTCGGGCTGGTGATGGACAAACCCTGAGACGATGTTTCAACTGTGGACAACCTGGCCACTTGGCAAGAGGTTGCCCAGATCGACAACAGACTGAAGCAACGGTTGCATTTGAACCAGATCAACCCGCTGACGCTAGACTGAATCACATTCCTGGCAGCAGTAACGCTTATCTTGCTGTACGGGTAGGTGGAAAGAACACTTTCGCGCTAATTGACACTGGTTGTGAACTAGCTTTGGTGCCTGCGTCACTGGTGAAGATGGCTGACGTCACTAAGTCTACGCAGATGTTACGTGCAGCTAATGGTACCGCAATCCGAGTCCTTGGCGAGACTTCCCTACGGTGTGAGACTGATAACTTCGCCTTCACCGTTAACTGTTTGGTGACCGAACAAATCTCCGAGCTAATTCTAGGCCTGGCTTGGCTAGAGCAGCAACAAGCCCAGTGGAACTTCGACCAAGGTTGTATCTCCATCCATGGTCATTCACTACCGATCGTCAGCCGACCGGAAACGACTGGCTGCCGGAAGATCGTCGTCGCTAAAGACGTAACGCCAGAAACGAGCAGAGAACTTCGCGACCCGTGTCTTCGCCAGCCAATCGACCCGCTACAAGCCAAGCCTCTCGAGCCAAGTACACACGACGCTGAGGTACGAGCCTATAGACCTCTCCGCGCTTTGATCAGCAAAGTGTCTTCGCAACCTCTGCGCCTCCGGGATGTGCACCTTCCCCATATCCTTGCGGCGTACCGTGCGAGTGAGAGCGAGAGCACTGGCTTCACCCCTAATCGTTTGTTTTTAGGTCGTGAATTGTGCATGCCTGCTGATTTAGTTTTAGGTGATAGTTTGGTTATGCCAGAATTAATGTCTTCTGATGATTATGTTTCTGCGCAGTTACTTAGGATGCAAACTGATTTCACTGTGGCCAGAGAATTTATGCAGCGCCAGGCTACTACACGAGCGAACCGCTATGATTTGAAGGTTAAACCCCGTGTGTTTGCTCCAGGTGACCTTGTGTATTATTTCTATCCCCGTAGACGATCTGGGTTGAAAGACAAATGGTCCCGCTGGTATACTGGTCCTTACCGGGTGATAGAACAGTTAAGTTCTGTTCTGTATAAAATCCAGAAGAATCCCCGGTCACAACCTAAAATTGTGTACGTCGATAAACTGAAGAAAGCTGTCGGAGAAGAAGAAGATTTTGAGAGATCCCTTCCGGCTCCCTCAGGATTTGAACCGGCTGACCTGTCATTTGATCTCGAGTCAGTAGACTCCTCGTTTCAGTTAGGTAATAGACCTAAGAGACGAATTGTAAAGCCTGCTCGATTTCGCCAAGTTGTTCTGGTGTGATGTTTTTGATGTCTTGTCTCTTCACTGTGAAATCATGTGTAGTCTTGTTGTAATAATTACTGTCGATTGGTTATAATTTTGTGGACACACACTGAATATGTTAACCTTGTTTGTTCATGTCGAATCATTGTGTTGTTGACAAAGGGAGCCACTGATACCCTGATTGTTTATTCAGATTGTTTGTCTGAGAAGATTCAGCATAATTTGCCATGTTTACTATAGGGTGCTTAAATTTCTTCCCTTAGTCAGAAATTTCGGGAAGGTTGAGGAGGGTGTTGCGAACCATCCCTTGCGGTTCGCTAGGCGTGCTTTCGCCTGCACTCTAGTTGATTCCTCGCTCATTATTTGATCCGTGATCATCACCCGTTTGCAGCGCTGTAATTGGACCTTGCAGTCGCGCGCTGAGCTGTGATTCGTTAATATTGGCGCTTGATGCTCCCGCTTAATTGTTGGCTATATAAACCCGACGCATGCCATGCGCGGGGTTCTTTGTGATTCTTTGCTGATTCTTCGTCGTTCGCTCTGTGTGAGTCGTCGTGTCGATTGCCGTGCTTGCTCGACTGCTGGTGAAGCTGTGTGCTCCGACGGAAGAAGGACCTGGGTTCGATCCTCGCTTGTGTCCGACTGCTGTGTGCGTCGTGTGTTTTATGCAGGGTTAGTGCTACGTGATTGTATAATCGAAACTGGGTGTTTTAATCGAAACTGTGTGTTTTATCGTGTGATGAGTCATGCGATTGCTATTTTTAGTATCTGTCGTTAACTAAAGACTCATCGTTGATTATCTGGACTTAGGTTTCGAACTCTTAACCTTTGTTTGAAGGACCGAGTGCCTGTGACTGATATGAGAACAGATTTTCGTATGTAATTAACCATTTAATTTGAATCTTATAAAAGCATATAAAGAAATTATCAATGTCTGATTCCATTGACCTAGAACGGAAAGTTACCGAGCTTTGCTCTCTTTTCCAGCAAATGATAGAGCGCCAAACAGATCAGGCAAGCAAATTAAATCTAGTAGTCGACTACCTACAGTCTGAGCGGCAGTTAAATGCTAATGAAATACATGCTGTTGAGGGTTCGAATCCAGCAGGGTTGTTTCCCTTGGCAAAGCCTTCAGAAGAAGGCGCGGACGATATTCACGGCCTGGTACCTGGTTCCCGCTCAGATCTGGTAGTTGGCGCGCCCGCCAAACTGGATGATGCTGCTCTGCCCCGTAGAAGTGCCAGACTAATGTCTAAAGCGCCAAAGTCCTACACATTACCCGCCATATCTAAGACAAGAAATATAGTGGTTAAACCCAGGTCTGTGTCAGATTCGAATCTTGTCAGCTCAAGACCGGATGTCCCTCAACAGCAGCGCTACTGCACCTCACCAGGAGGGCAGGACGCGACAATACAATAAAAAGTATCAATTGCACGCTAAATTTTAATAGTGATTCATCACCATCATCATCATCATCATAATCCGATCCTGACGCCAGCCATTTGGCGACGATGGATACGCATAAATGATCGCCATTCTCCGTATGCAAGCAGCAGTAAATATAGGCCCATGTGCATAGCAACCTGCAGGCCACCATGAGTACATATAATTGTGAACAGTCATCATCACCAAAAGTGTCTTCAGACAGCTTGCATTAAATTTAGTTTTGTACATGTGCATATTCTATATCGTATTTAAATCTCCTTCTCTGTCTGTCTCTATACCATCTCTCTCTCCCACTCTATTCGTCTGTCTCTGTCTCTTCCCTCTGTCCGGTCTCTCTCCTATCGCTATCTCTGAACCCCACCGCACTCAGTAATTTTATATAATATTAAGCTATTTATGTGTGTAACGCCAGTATTATGTTTCAGTACCGAAGATTGACGTTCCATTGATGCGTCGAGCGCAGGGCCTTGAGCAACTTTGTCTAATAGGCCTTTGCCTTGTAGGCTGAGGGGATAGGGTATGGGGCTAAGTCATTAGTCTTTGTATATGTTTTAATCAGTTGCCTGGGCGCCAAAACGTAGCTACGCCACTGGATATAATATCAAGTGTAATTTTATCCACCTTAGGTCTGTATTTGGTTGAGATGGCTCACAGAACTTTCAAACACTTCCCGGGCAACTGAGATGAACTTATGATGCAATAAAAAATTCCCAATCCCTGAAAAACAATTGCAACCAAGCATTCTAAATCCAGATAAACTATATAGTATGGACGAGTCGTAAAATATTCTGAATATTAGACCTAAGCATATAATTATTCGGAAAATATCTCATCAAAATATGGGAAAATGAACTGAGGCTGACATGCATGTAAGTTTTTGGTTCACTTCCATGCACTATATATTAATGACTTGAAGCAGGAATACAGAGACTTCAAAGATGTGAAGGGAGCTGAGGCTTCAGGGAAGAAATTTAAAAGATTTAGGCCTATCTGTGCAATCCACACACTGCCTGTTAGCACTGCTGAATGTGAACGTGGATTTAGCAAACAGAACTTAATTTGCACACCACTAAGGTCCTGTAGGCCTAATAAGTGTAGAACATTATTTCCTCTCTTATTTTCATTTCCGTTGTTGGGC
The DNA here is from genome assembly GCA_020284085.1 of Aporrectodea caliginosa. Taxonomy (NCBI): domain Eukaryota; kingdom Metazoa; phylum Annelida; class Clitellata; order Crassiclitellata; family Lumbricidae; genus Aporrectodea; species Aporrectodea caliginosa. The sequence goes on from JACEVL010001014.1 coordinate 1,063,408, forward strand.
CGCCTTTGCATGAGTGCAATTCACTGTCGCATACGTGCAGTCATGGATTGCATATTAGGGTCGTCATGCTGCAACAGATTTAGGCAAGACTGCAAAGCACCGAAAACATGCAAAGCCACAGAAGCACGCAGGGCAGTATGGAAATGTTTCTAAGTTCGCATGTTGTGGCATTGACAGAATGACAGTATTGAAACTCTTGCTTAATTTTCAGCGTTTCACTTGTTATTGTAAATGGATTGATACACAATATCTATGATCTAAGTGTAGTCAGGCTGCTTTGGTCATTTTTTATTACTGAGCTCTTCATTGTTGTAGTGTATTCTATGTTAGCGTAATAGAATGCTTAGCATTGATTGGTTATTATTGGGGCGTATTGACCTAGTTTATGACCTAGTTAAGGCTACATAGCTGTAGAGCTGTCAGTCTGATTCTGACCAGCGAACAGGCTGGACGTTTCAATAAAACGTGATACATAACACTGGCGACGAGGTGTAAACAAAATGGCGGTAGCTATCGGTAAAATAGATTCGTTTGACGACAATGTGGACGATTGGGCGACTTATATCGAACGAGTGGAACAATTCTTCATTACGAATGACATTGTGGACGAAAAGAAAGTGCCAGCATTACTCAGTCTCATCGGCGGCAAAACGTATAGTTTACTGCGTAGTTTAACGGCTCCAGCTAAACCTTCTACCAAGTCGTTCGACGAGATTGTGGCAACACTGCAGCGTCATTTATCGCCCAAACCATTAGTCATTGCTGAACGTTTTCGTTTTCATAAAAGGGACCAACGTGAAGGCGAGTCGATCAACGCTTTTATTGTTGAAATTCGCAAACTGGCTGAACACTGCGAATTTGGAGAGACACTGGATGCAACCCTGCGTGATCGTCTAGTTTGTGGTCTCAAACAAGAAGCCATACAAAAACGCCTTCTAACAGAGAACGAGTTGACGTTTAAGCGGGCTATCGAGATTGCTACAGCCATGGAAACCGCAGCTAGGGACGCGATGGAACTACAGAATGTGCGTAAATCGAACGATGTGGAGGTGCACAAGGTGGTTACAGGTAGGCAGTCTACACTATCAGCATCTAGGCCATCTCCGTGTTACAGATGTTCTGCGTCAGATCATGACTCATCGGGTTGTCGATTTAAAAACGCAATATGCCACAGATGTAAGAAGACAGGCCACATACGACAAGCTTGCCAGGCACCAGCAAGGTCAAATTTCAATCGCGGGATGGATAGAAACATGCGAACAGATCGCCAACAATATGTCCACATGGTGAGCAGTGGTGATGAAGCAACCGTAGGTTCTATAGACGTTGTTGACAATTTCAATGTAAAAACAAAAGGGCGTGACAAAATATGGTTATTAGTGCACGTGAATGGCAAACCGCTGCGCATGGAACTGGATACCGGGTCTGGAGTATCAATAATCACAAGAGATGATTGTCGGAAATTGTTTCACAATACTCCTTTAAAGCACACAGACATTTTATTTCGTACGTACACTGGGGAGTGTATGAAACCAGACGGTTATATTGAAGTTACAGTCAGGTATGAGGAACAACAACACAACTTACCATTGTACGTGGTCAGCAAAGGCGGTCCACCTCTGTTTGGACGAGAATGGCTTCAATACATTAAGCTGAATTGGCAGAACATTAATGGTGTGACGGCCACAGAAATAAAACGCAATACGAGGGCTAAATTAGAGGACTTGGTGGAGAAATATAAAGAGGTTTTCAAACCAGGATTGGGAACGTTAAAGGAAATGGAAGCCAAAATCACGATAGAGGAGGATGTGGAACCAAGATTTCTCAAAGCCCGACAGCTACCTTATGCTCTGAAAGCCAAGGTCGAAGCGGAACTGGACCAACTTGAACAAGAAGGAGTTTTGTCTAAAGTGGATCATAGTGAATGGGCTACACCCATAGTTCCAGTCGTTAAACGTGACAATACAGTCAGAATTTGTGGTGACTTCAAAACAACATTAAATCCAGTATTACGAGTAGACCAATACCCACTTCCACGCATTGAAGATATTTTTGCATCGTTAGCTGGGGGTCAAATGTTCAGCAAGATTGATTTGAAACAGGCATATTTGCAGATGACTGTCCAAGAGGACTGCAGAAAATATTTAACAATAAACACTCACAGAGGTCTCTACCGTTATAATAGGCTAGTTTTTGGAATAGCCTCAGCTCCGGCGATTTGGCAACGGGCAATTGAGCAAGTGTTGCAGGGTATTTCAAATGTGCAGTGCATCTTGGATGACATGATCATCACAGGAAGGAATGACGAGGAGCACATTGATACCTTATGCAAAGTACTGGAGCGTCTACAGAAGTACGGACTGCGAGTCAATTTGAAGAAATGTGCTTTCTTTCAGGAGCGAATAGTATTTTGTGGACATGAGATCGACCGACACGGGTTGCATAAAACGAAAGATAAAGTTGATGCGATACTACAGGCACCCAGACCAACAGACCAAAGTCAACTACGCTCGTTCAATGGATTGGTGAACTATTATGCGAAGTTTTTACCGAATTTATCTACAATTATGCGTCCACTGAACAGACTGTTGGAGAAGGGTATGCAATGGGTTTGGTCGTGCGAGTGTGAGGAGGCTTTCGGTATGGTGAAACAGTTAGTTGCATCTGACAAAGTACTGGTACACTACGACCCTGCATTACCGATCAGACTAGCTTGTGATGCCAGCCCGTATGGGCTTGGAGCTGTGCTGTCGCATATCACCAACGATGGGGTTGAAAGGCCAATAGCTTTTGTGTCCAGATCACTCACGGCGACCGAAAGAAACTATGCGCAAATAGATAAGGAAGCCTTAGGATTGTACTGGGCTACAAAGAAGTTTTTCGCATATCTTTATGGACGTCATTTTACGCTTATCACGGATCACCAACCACTGGTGTCAATCTTTAACCCAACTAAAGCATTTCCAGCAATGACGGCTGCACGCCTACAGAGATATGCGATGTTCCTATCCGGACTTGAATACACGATTGAATTCCGCGAGTCACGCAGACATGGCAATGCGGACGCCCTGTCGCGTCTTCCGCTGATTACAGGAGAAACGAACGAGCCAGATGCGGCGGATATTTTCACATTGACACAGATGGAGGTACTTCCAGTGACTCATGCCATTATAAGTCGAACTCTTCAACGAGATCCGCTCTTGTCGCGTGTATTTCAGTTGACCAGTACCGGTTGGACAGTTTCTGCCAAGACTGTGGAACTAGCACCATTTTACAGTCGTCGTACTGAGCTGTCGATTCACCAAGGGTGTCTGATGTGGGGAGGAAGGGTGATTGTTCCGCAGAAGTTACGTCAACGGATTCTAGACCAGCTGCACGAGGCACACAGTGGAATGGTAAAAATGAAGAGCTTGGCTAGGAGTTACGTGTGGTGGCCGGGAATAGATGCTGATATCGAGAAGATAAGTCAAGCTTGTCAAGGGTGTATGAATACACAGAAAGAACCGGCGAAAGTACCGTTACACCCATGGGAGTACCCGAGCAAACCTTGGCAGAGAGTTCATATAGACTACTGTGGACCGTTATGGGGATATATGTTCTTTGTCATGATAGATGCACACTCAAAATGGCCGGAAGTGGTGTACACTAAATCCACGACGTCAGAGAGGACAATCGAAATTGTGCGAGAGGTTTTCAGTAGGAATGGAATTTGTGAACAACTAGTCAGTGATAATGGACCTCAGTTTACTTCGGAAGAATTCAGTGCATTCATGGCGACCAATGGAATTCTACATTTGAAATCAGCACCGTTTCATCCAGCGACCAATGGTCTGGCCGAACGCTTTGTACAAACATTAAAGAACGCTCTGAAGGCGGCACAGGCAGATGCGGGGACATTTAAGAAAAAACTGGCACAGTTCTTATTGACATATCGGAACACTCTTCATACTACTACGAACGAAACACCGGCGAGGTTGTTTATGGGGCGTGCATTGAGAACGAAATTGGACTTATTGAAACCTAACTTGGATGACCAGGTACAGCGTAAGCAACTTCAGGCGATGATGTATTATAACAACGGCAGATTCCGGGAATTTCAAGAAGGGCAGACAGTGGTGGTGAGAGATTACAGAGGAGGGGGAAAATGGACACATGCAACTGTAAAGAAACGTACAGGACAATTGACGTATGAAGTGATGACAGATGGCACAGCGATTCCGATGACCTGGCGTCGTCATGTTGACCAGATACGTGCAGCTCAACCAGTCATCAGTGACCGCGCAGCTCAACCAGCAAGCATTGACAACACAACGCAGCCAGAGATAAATACATCAGGTGCGACAACACAGACAGCAACAGATGAACGATCTGTGAAGACGTCTTCTCTTGTACCTGAACCTAGCGAAGCCGGAGAAGATGCCAACCAGTCAGAGATGGGAACGGTCATGCAAGAAAGTGATGGTACAGGAAAGATGATCAGCGAGACGGTTTTGGAAAGACGTTATCCGAGTCGAATGAGAACGGCACCTGAGAGACTAAATCTATAAAGTTATGAACACAAGTACTATCCAGGCTTGTTCAAAGAACAGACAGTAGAATAGCATTTAAGTGTTGTTAGGTTGTTAGTATTAAGAGGGTTTCAGACAATAGGGCTAGTATGGGAACTACTATAGAAGGGAGGAATTGTAGTGTATTCTATGTTAGCGTAATAGAATGCTTAGCATTGATTGGTTATTATTGGGGCGTATTGACCTAGTTTATGACCTAGTTAAGGCTACATAGCTGTAGAGCTGTCAGTCTGGTTCTGACCAGCGAACAGGCTGGACGTTTCAATAAAACGTGATACATAACAATTGTGAAAGTACATGAAAGTACATGAATTCCTCATATATTAATTTTTGGTATTTTGTCGTAAAGTATTTTGTATGTAGGCTAATCGCATTGACATGTCAACCAAAGTCTAGTCCTCTGTAAAATATGTCATGTTAAATAATGTTTATCTCTTGTAAGTTAATGTTCATGATTGCAATAATCGATGATGTGCCTCGTTTCATGCATTTTGTATTTTGTCTGAGTCTATTTACATTCGAAAACGCCATAAAAGTGATAAGTATTGATAAACTACGTATACGCATAAATAATGTTATGTCGGTTATAGATTTGCCAGGTATAGGCTTAAGTTTTAAATTCGTAAAGACTTGGAGACCCGGCACCCCTGGACGAGCAATTTAACCACTGCTGCTGGCTGGACCCGGACCCTGCCACTCGGTTCCGCGACAACTCGTCGAACGACATTTCGTATAACGACACTTCGTCTAGCCTACGACAATTCGTCTAACGACATTTCGTCTACAAGTGCATCCTTATCCATTACGGCTAATCAACAGAGGCCGCTTTCTTATAGTTTCGCTAAAACGTGCGCTATATTCTCAGGAATCCAGCTTCTAATTACTGACAAGATTATTTTCATCAATCCAGCTTCTATTGAATGGAAACTTATTTTCATCTATGCATCCAGGTTGATTTCCAGCTTCTATTTACGGGAAAAATTATTTCGATCAATCCAGCTTCTATTTCAACACAGGAATGCTTTCATCAATCCCACTTCCATTTCGGGAAACTGTTTTTTCATCAATCCAGCTTCCATTTTAAAGTGACAATATCAAATAACTTTGTAGACGAAATGTCGCTCGACGAAGTGTCGTATACGAAATGTCGTTCGACGAGTTGTCGTGACACCCTGTCGCTCGGCTACTGGATAGCGGCAGCTTTGGTAATCCCGTAGTTTAGGTTGGTAAATTATTTTATATCGTCAAATTAAGATGGAAGCTGGATTAATGAAAAAAATTGTTTCAGTAACTCGAAGTGGGATTGATGAAACGATTTCTGTCTTTCAATAGAAGTTGGATTGATCGAAATAATTTTTACCGTAAATAGAAGCTGGATTGATGAAACTATGTTTTTGAAGCAATAGAAACTGGAATGATTAAAATAATTGTTTCCGTAAGTAGAAGCTGGACCCATGAGAATAGTTCTTTGCTTAAATAAAAGTTTCATTGATGAAAAATATTTTTTGGGTTAAATAGAAGTTGGCTAATTTTTGTCATGAAATGGAAGCTGGATTGATTAAAACAAAATTACCGGCAGCTTTTATTGAACCAGACAGTTGGGAATATAAATCTAGTCCTAACTCCTAAGTCTCTGTGGATTTGTTTGTAATTGTGTATTAACTATAATTCTCAATTCTCTCTAAAAGTTTAACCCGTTTGCGATTGCAATGACTTCGATCCTACTACCGTACGCAGTAATAACGTCTACGCTTTGATCCATCTTTGATATCAACGACCTATTTATTTTAAAAGTTCGAGCTCGATCTGCAGCATGGTGTAGGATCTACTCTTACACCATGATCTGCAGTCATCCAAATATTTTATTTTGGTTTCGTGGCGACATCTGGCGAGTTGAAATGTAAGGCGTCGAGACTCGATTGATAATTAGATGCTCGCTTCTAATCCGCTAGATGGCGACTGGCGTGTCTTTCCACAAAGGCCTGCGCGAGGTAACAGAAATTTATTTGCCTGTGATGTTTTCTTTTAACAACTTGTCGAAACATATATATTTATAAGTTAATTTATAAATTGTGGATTTTCATTGTTACCGATATAACTGGTGAATAATACGTCTGGAGTTTTAAGGCTGCTGAGTTTTGGTTTAGTCACTGCGTTTACGTCTTTTGCGAGTGCGTCGTCGTCCGCCATTGTTGTTGTCCCAGAGCAATTTCGCCGGCCACAAAGGGATGTCATTTGTGATTTTGAACTGTTGCAGTGGCCTCATCTGCGCAGGAAAATGGCGGAAAATCACGTACGCCACCAAAAGCCAGTTTGTGTGAAGTAGACTGTCTACTGTAAAACTGAACAAAGTTTGCAAAATTATTTCCAAGTAATAATAATAATAATAATCTTCGGGTAATCCCGTAGTTTAGGTTGCTAAATTATTCTAATGTCTTCAATGCCGTATTTGACGTTGGTAAGTAAGCACTCTAACTATGTCTATCATAACTATATTCAATCCCGCTTCCATTTCATCGAGATTTTTTTAATCAATCCAGCTTCCATTTAATGACAAAAATGACCCAACTTCTATTTAACTAGAAAAATATTTTTCATCAATGGAACTTTTATTTAAGCAAAGAACTATTCTCATGGGTCCAGCTTCGACTTACGGAAACAATTATTTTCATTATTCCAGCTTCTATTGCATCAAAAACTAAGTTTCATCAATCCAGCTTCTATTTACGGTAAAAATTATTTCCATCGATCCAACTTCTATTTAAAGACAGAAATAGTTTCATCAATCCCACTTCGAGTTATTGAAACAATGTTTTTCTTTAATCCAGCTTCCATTGCAACTTGACGATATAAAATAATTTAGCAACCTAAACTACGGGTTTACCAATCTTCGTTTAATTTCAAACTGACACAATGCAGGATGATTACAAATCAAGTTATTACAGGAGTCGAATTTAACTGTATACGGCAGCCAAGCAAGGCGCCCATCACATCCTACATCTCATTTACGAACCCGCCATCTCGCGAATGATAGGCTGAGTGGACCTTTGGGAGGGTTCGGGAAGCGATCCCGCTTCGTACTGCTGTTCACGCCACTGATGTTACCACTACACTATGGACCCCCCCCAAGTACTGCAAAGTTTTCAACATAAAATATAGAAAATAGCATCAGCTAGAGTTTCAATAGCCCAATTGTTGTGTGAGGCATGAAAATGAAAGGGTATGTGGTCATCCCAGAGCACATTTGCAATCAGGGCTCGCCCTATCCCAAATGGCACCCCAGGCAAAGCATACATTTGGCGCTATCTGGCCCCTACTCAACTGTCCACCCCATGTCACAACCCAATGAAAACGGTTCAGGAACCAGCCAGAACAACTGAGTTCTTTATTATTATTATTATTTTCATTAAGACAGTGAATCCTGGAGAATTCAAATTGTTTGGGAATGGTAAAAAGTAAACACACTTAAAATTGTACTGAAAACTTTATTACCAAAAAAGGAAAATGTTTATTACAAAGAATTATTTGTTGAATCAATCAAAAATCTTTTTGCATGTTGTTTTTTCCTTTGGGTTGCAGTTTATCAAAACTGACAGGAGTCTGTTTTTGCTTAAAAACTACTTTTCTTGCTCTAGTACTTGCAAAATTGCTTATAATATCTCCACAATCTGATGTTTGGGCTACATCCTTCTCCATAGACAGCATAGCTAGAGCAGTAAGTCTTTCCTGTGTCATAGAGGCCTGCAGGTATGTGTTTATTAGCTTCAACTTTGAATAGCTTTTTTCACCAGTTGCTGCACTGACTTGGCATTTCCAGTTGAAAGATGTCACTATGTCCGCATTAGATTTACGGACAGTCAGGTCTATTGCAGGCACAGACTACAGAGTACTGACTGGTGTGAAATAATTGAATTTTAATGGTTAAATAAAATTTATGTGGTGTTTGAAATTGAATTCTAAAGGCTACTGGAAAAGGTGCAATGAAATCAGTAATTATTTAAAATTTGTTCCATAAGGGAAAGTTTTGAATTCAAACGAAAATATTCATTGTAACTGATAAAATGGCATAAAAGTGAGAAACTTAAAACTTTTAAAACACATACTGGTGTTGCCTAGATTTTGGCGTCCTAGGCAAATGCCTGCTTTGCCTACTGTGCCTAAGGCTGGCACTGTTTGCAATCTGTGGGAATTGTCAACCAACCGTGCAAAAGAGATTTGAGCAGTGGATAAAACCTGATGCTATGCAAGAATCAGTCTCATATTACTTTTGACATTGGACACTGGACAGCTGACTAATTAGATTTTAAAAAGCAATCATCACTGTCATTTGTAGCTTGTGGTTGCCACAACTTTGGCAGCTTTCTATTCTGGACTTGAATCTAGGCTGTGTGTATAGTCCATGTGTAAATATATGGTGGGCATGTGTCAGACTCCCACCACTTATGTCTGTGGCAAGGGTCTTCAACTACCGTATATACTCGCGTACAAGTCGACGTCGCGTATAAGTCGATCCCTAACAATTTGACCTTGGATTGGGGAAAAGTCTATGACCCGTGCAATCGTGCATAAGTTGATGCGTGTTTTATGTCTACTCTACCCGGGTAAATCTTGACATCTTTTAGCCCTTTCAACCACCAAGTTAAGGCCAATGGTATATAAAGTTGTGGTAACCACAAGCTACAATAAAATCAATTTTTTGCCGATACTCGGTTAGACCACTGGACAGTAAGCACGTGCGTCACCCAAAATCGAATGTTATCCAACAAATTATCTACCAGTAATTTAACATTTTCTCCTCAAAATACCCTTAAAATTTCTAGTTTGTGATTTACAAGTTAAGACTGACAGTATATAATTAAACAATTTTCGCCGATTTCCGCTGTTTTTCAAGATTTTGCTGACTCATTGTTTTCGTTTTGCGTTAGTTACGGACATCAAGACAAGGAATCCGGAATATAGATGAATTCAGGTAAAATAGTGGCAGTTTATCGACAGTATAAATAATTATTTATATTATACTGTGGTTTATCCACGTTGCCAGAGGTTAATTTACGGTCATAGCTTGAAAATACACTATAAAATATCTTGCATAGAAACAAACTGCTCCAGCCAAAAAGAATTATAAATAAGAACTGGTATTGACGTAATTTGCCGGCATGGTTTAAATTTAACACAATATTATGTATTCTATCAGATATTTGTCTGCATTTTGTTAAAAATTAATTTTTATAGTATCTATTGTTTATAACATATTATTTCCTTTAGGTAAAAAAAAAATAATGTTGTGTTTCCGGTAACCCGACCGAGTCACTATTTTTAGGCCAGACTGGGAAAATTTTGTGAAAAATTTTTTTATGAAAAAATTATTTAAAGAAATTTTTTTTTCACACATTATTTTTATTGACACATGAATTTAACCTTTGCGTGCCAGAGGTGCAGATTTGCGACATTGACATTTGCTTTCCTTGCCAGAAGTATGTAAACAAGGGCACCATTAATTAATTAGAGCAATAAACAGGCTAGAGTTTCCCATGGTCAGTATTAACATGGGTTCGATGGTTGAAGGGGTGGAGAGGGTAATACATCGCAGGCAGAGGAATTAATTTTCTCATGGTAACTTGCAAGGGCTATTCCCAAATCCCATCACTGTATTCAATGTATCAGCAACATCTACGGGAAAACAGCCTCCAAATTTGGTATTGATTCCTAGAAACTAGTTAAATGTAATATGCGTGCTACATTGATTGACAGCTGTATTGTATTGCATTGTATCTAAAGATTTGTATAGCACCTCTCTCAGAATAACTATTCAGAAGCGCTCTCAGCACGAAAACCCCGGGGGAAAAGAAACGTCTTTAAAGAACGAGATACCAAAGTGGAAAAACTAGTCATTAGTTTAGCCCTTAATGAGGGGGAAGGTCATTCCAAGTAGAGGGACCAACCACAATGCCGGATGCACGATAGCTTGCGGACACATTTCCAGAGGTGTGCAACATTCTGCAGCCCTCGTGAACGGGTCTGGTCTGAAGGGCACCGGCATAAACAGCCAACCCCCTCCGCTGTCTGCTGATTTAGCCTTAGGTCTCCCAGCCAGAGTCTATAGGCGTGGAGGGGTGGCTTGCCTGTCCACCCGCCCTTCTTGGTTTATGCTGGCGGCCCTCAGATCACACGCGAGCCGTCAGAACTGTTCAAAATAATTTCTGCCGACGTCAACAGTCTTGTAAGATTTTGTTAAACTAGGGATCCACCACACACGTGCATGGTGGAATGTTACAACGTGGCGCTCCTGTGCTCAAAATTGTAATTGATTAATTTTAGTTTGTTCGATTAATATTTTAAAATTATTCCATTCGGCGGATGCGGTGGCTACTGTAAGCCAGATGTGTCTGACTATGGATGTCCTCTCTTCTTGGATGGCCTCCAATCGGCTACTCTTAAATCCCTCTAAAACACAACTTATTTGGTTGGGTGGCCGTAGGCAACTGCAGGGTATCGACTTTTCCCAACTTACCTTGCTCTTTCCTCACATAACCTTTTCCGTGACAGTTCGTGATCTGGGACTTACTCTTGACTCTGAGCTTACTTTGTCTCAACATGTGAACCTGGTTGCACGGAGTTGTTATTATCAGCTTCGTCAGCTTCGAGTGGTCTCTCGCTCCTCACTCTCATGATGCGGTCGTGGTCCTTGTTCACGCCTTTGTTACCAGTCGAATTGACAACTGTTGCTCCCTACTTGCTGGCCTTCCTCTAGGGGTTCTGGGGCGACTAGATCGAGTTCTACGCTCGGCTGCTCGTCTTATTGGACGACTACCTAAGTTCTCTCCTGTCTCTGCATACATACGTGATGTGTTGCACTGGCTGCCTATCTCTCAGCGGATCTCATACCGCACTGCTGCTGTAGTTTCTCGCTGCGTTCTTGGCTGTGCTCCATCTTACTTGCGTGATCTTTGCCGCCCAGTGTCCGACGTTGCAGTGCGTCGGGCACTTCGTTCTACGACGAGGGGTGAGCTCCTAGTTCCATGGGCACGCTTGGCTATTAAGCAGCGCCGTGCTTTTTCGGTTGTGGGACCTTCCACCTGGAATGACCTCCCGCTTAAGCTCCGCTCTTTACTTGTGAGCCAACCGGCAGGGTTCTACAAGTCCCTCAAGTCTTTTTTCTTTAGTCGTGGCTGGGCCGGGAGGCGCTTCTGAGTAGCTTCTTGAAGAGGCGCTATATAAATGCTCTGAATGAATGAATGAATGAATGAATGATATCGAGTGGCCCATTTCCAGAGTGAACAATATAACAAACAATGATTAATGTGAAACATTTGCGTTGAAAATTAAGAAATCATTTACATTTAAGGTAAGGAAAATTCAAAGAAATGAAACCATATAGCCAGAAATTTGTACTGCACAGCAAAATTAATTATTAATTAGGTGCTTAATTTCCTGGGGAGATTTGCTTGTACCCGGGTCATCGTCTTGACTGCAAATTAACTCGGACACACTAGCATTGTTAGGGGTGTGCGTACCGATTCGCGAGTTTACGACGCGAAGTTCCTGTTTCAGCAATTTTCCGTATCAGACGATTTAACGTATTTTTATTCTGTCCTCTGTTAGGAAACTCTTTAATCGTTTGAAGCGCATTAAATCCCTTTTCCCCTTCGCAAAATTCGGATCAAAACTCGATCATCATCTGTCAACGACGCCATATTGCGTCACTAATGACAAAAAAATATGGTAGCTAGGGCTGTTGCAATCATTTCTTTAAAATTTAAACTAGTACCAATTCGACTTTTCAAAGCTAATATTAGAGTGAAATATCTGTAATTTCACGCATTAAGTATAAGTAACTTAAAAAACTGGGCAGAGTTATATGCATGCAAAGTCGGTTCATTTAGGCTGAGCATCATCATAAATAACCATGGGCTCAGTGCCCGTAGGTTTCCGATGCCTTCTTCACAATGTCTCTAAATTCTTTTCTGTTCTGAGCCGCGTGACAAGTTTCTGCAGATCTGTTTAACACCACTCATCAGACGATTGTCATCGTGAATGTCATCTGTCCATTCTCTATGCGATCTGCCTCTTTTGTTCGTACCCCCATTATTCCAAACATTAGGGCCTTGATCTTTCTGTCCTCTTTCATTCTGCAAATATGTCCGAACAATCCAAGTTTTCACTGAATAACTCTCTGCATGAGGTTCTTGGTCATTCTCTCTCTTTTGTATATCTCTTTGTTGCTTATCTTCTGAGTCCATCCTGTCCTCAGAATTTTTCTGTAGCATTTCTCTTGAATGTTAACACTCCTTTGCAAATCTTTTGTTAGCACCCATGTCTCGCAACCATACATCATACTGCTGAAGACACTTGTCTTTAACCCCTTTACCGGCTACCCCGAGAGGCACTCGGGCTGCGTTATCTTTCATTATTCGGCTAGCCCGAGTGGGCCGCGGGCTGTACTTTGCAAGCGGACAGCTAATCGGCAAGCCCGAGTCACTCTCGGGAAAGATATATATGGGTTTAGTATTCATTTATTCGCCAGGTGGAACTTATTTTTTGAATATTTATGTTGCACCCTTATCCAAAATGGCGTCGAAGAGAGGATACAGCGCGAGCCAAGTTTGGCAAATTCTCTTAGATAGCAGCGATGAATCGTCGGTAGTCGACAGCGAAAGTGAAGTAGAGTCGAGTGAGGATGATTTTGAACATTCGGATAGCAACGAAAGATGCTGCAAGGTCTGCTGCTCTAAAGCAGGTCTAGATGGAAAGAAAGTGAGAAAGGAAACAAGGTACTATTGCCAAGAATGTGATGTGGGCTTGTGTCCAATTCCTTGTTTCGAGGTCTATCACACTAAGTCACATTACTGACATCCGGGAAGATGAAAGAGACAATGATAAACTTTCCTCCATATTTTTTATAAGTTTTGAAGGAGTTTTTGAAAATTCCGCCAAAAATAATTGGCCGCCATGGTGACAGATTTAAAATTTTTAATGGACGGTAAAGGGGTTAATACTCTGTTCCTTGGCTATTCGTATCTTTATTTCACTTCTGCAATCTAGGTGCTTCCAAGGTAAGTAAACCTCTCTACATTTTCCAGCTGTACTCCTTCCGCAACAGTCCGCTGGTTGATATCTTTGTTGCCAATATCCTGAGTTCCTGTTCCTCATCCATGTACGCCCTTAAAACTCTACGAGGGCGAGGTATGCCAACACAGGCCTTACACGAGGTAACACGAGCAACAACGATGGCGAGACTGATGTACTCGTCTCCGGCGTGGTGGGGGTTCCTGAGTGGAGGAGATCGTGATCGCTTCGAACGCTTCACTAATCGACTTAGGCGAGCTGGGTTTCTGCCGCAGTTGAAAGTTTGGCTAACCGAGCTGACGACACGCTGTTTAAGGCCATAATAAGTGAACTTAAACACGTTCTACGTCGAATGTGCCACGAGCGACAGGAGAGCCGACACAATCTGCGACTCAGGCCCCACCCCTTTGCCCTGCCAGCCAAGGATAGCAAGAACTTTTTACCACGCCAGATGTTCAAAGACATTTACTAGCAGCTGTCTGAATCCTCGTTTAGCCTCACTCTCAATACTATAATCCAATCCAATTTGCCCCATTAGAACTATACCTATTATAGTGCTGAACAGTGCATTATCTAGGCCTAAAGCTATAATAGTACTATAGTCTCTAATACTATAACTGCATTATCATGCATTGATGTTACTTGTTGCGTCTTGACAGCAAGTTATGAAATAAACGAAAATACAATACAATGCCAAATATCATCGTTTTTTGTCTTATCAAAGTTCATGAACAATTCATATTTCCTTGCTTCATCGCTCAGCATCTGTGTTGTATGCTCCAACTCTGCTGCACATCTTCCTCCAACATGGATATCAACATCGTGTGCAAAGCGTAGATTGCTTATACGTATTCCTTGGACCGATATTCCTTTTTCTTCACTCTTGATCTTGTCCATTGCCCGTTCCAAATCTGTAATAAACACCGTAGGCGATATTGGATCGCCTTGTCTCATACCTCTGTTGGTTGTGAACCACGGTCCTAACTGGCCACATGTCCTGACCGCTGCCTGTGACCGTGAGGTGCCATTTATGTCCCGGATCAGTTTGTTATCAACGCCATATGATTGTAAGACCGCCCATGTCACATTCTGATCTACGCTGTCGAATGCCTTCTTAAAGTCGACAAAGCAATTGTATATTTTCTTATTCAATAATTCTTTCTTCTTGCTTTTTCTGCTATGAGTCTTAGAGCCTAAATTTGTTGTATGGTACTTCTGTCTTTCCAGAATCCCTCCCGCCTGCTCATCTGCCAGATGTTCCTCCATCTGATTTTGCAGTCTCTCTGCCAATACCATCATCAGTACCTTGCCCAGGTGGCTTATCAACGCAGTGATGTGGTAGTTGTTACATTCCAGTGGGCTTCCTTTTTTTATGGATTGTAACCAAAATCGACTTCTTCCAATCTTCCGGTGCTTGTCCCTGCTCCCAGGCCATGCTGCACAGCTTGTGGATTTCTTCCAGCAAGTTGTCTCCCCCATGTTTAATCATTTTGCCTGTAATGTTGTTAAATACCAGGACTTTTGTTGTTTTTCAGTCTTGTTACCGCTTTCCTGACTTCCTCTATCAGTATGTCTGTGTTGGTCTCCATCGTCGGAGGAGAGATATCTTTTAGTTCCTTTATTGCTTCCCTGGCAAGGTCTTGATTCGGTTGCCCGCTGTATAATTCGCTACAATATCCTGTCCATCGGTGTACTTTGTCTTCCTTTGCCGTCAACACTTTATCGTTCTTGTCTTTTATTGCTGTGTGTCTTGGTTGCCACTTTCTGTTTATGTTTCTTATCATTTTATAAACCTCTCTACTTTTGCCTTCTCCTAAGTTTCAACTTCCTTACATTGTTGTTCCAGCCATTTTATTTTATCATCTCTTGCTGCTCTCCGCACACTGTTGCAACTCTCCTTGTATTTTTGTTCTGCCACTTCTGATGTGTCTCTTCTGAGTTTTAATTCTCTTTTCTCCTGTACCAATTGCAGAGTCTTCTGTGTTATCCATTTTTTCCTGATCTTTTCCTCTTCTGGTACTGCCTCCTCCATTGCACTGTTTATTAGGGCTGTCAACGGGCCCCCGTTCGTAGGGTCAAGCCCGGGCCCTTAAACCAAAGCCCGAAAACCCGACCGAACAAGCATAATACAGTAAGTGGGTATAAATTTGAAAAGCTTTGTCAGGTTCCGCGGTGGAATTATGGACATCGTCTGTCGCGTGTGAAGCTTTGCAGTTGAACCTGTATACGTTAATAATATATATTCGTTTAATTGAGAAAAACAATCTGACAAAAACGCAGAAATGCTAACATGAGTGATAATGGATAATTAAAGTTCATCAGAAGATTTTAGAATAAACTAGTAAATATTTTTATATAATGATCTGGGAATAAATTGAGAGTTGTCCTTGGGTGGGAGAGTATGGTTGTGTGCCCTAGGTCTTAATTGGTGAGAGGAGAGGGGTCGGAGTGGAGGTAGGAGTTGGTGAAGTACATGCTTGGGGTTGTGTAATATGGAAAAAAGGAGTTTCGCATCGTCTATATTGGCAAGTTCAGAGACTGTTGGAAAGGATTGCTCTAGGTATCCTAGGCGTTTGGCTCTTTTTAGGAGTTTTTCCAGGCGTTCTTTATCGGAAGCCAGGGTGAGACCCCACCAGGATGGGGAGGCATATTAGCGACTTCATTTTCTAAGCCTCAGCATATGAAGATGGGTGGCCAGTCCTCTCCCTCGCTGTCTAGAAGTTTAGCAACGGTAGTGGCTTTGGTTACATTATGGATGGATGAGGAAGAAAGGCCATGGGTTTTGAGTTTTCTGATAGCATAAAAAGAGGAGGAGCAAGTAGCTGTGAGGTGGTCTATATGGGCTGTGAGTTTGAAATTATCTTGAAGGATGACACCCAGTATTTTCAAAGTTTTAACTCGGGTAATACCAGGCAATGGAGGAGGAGGTTCAAATTGGTGTTGAGGTCGGAAAATGATCATTTCTTTAGATTTAGAGCTATTTAAGGTAAGGTTATTGGCAGAAGCCCATGTAGAGATTAAATGCAGTTCAGATGGAATAGTATGAGCTTGAGAGGATCC
Source organism: Aporrectodea caliginosa (assembly GCA_020284085.1). NCBI lineage: Eukaryota > Metazoa > Annelida > Clitellata > Crassiclitellata > Lumbricidae > Aporrectodea > Aporrectodea caliginosa. Next base: position 1,080,102 of record JACEVL010001014.1, read on the forward strand.
AGTAAGGAGGTAAGTGTCATCTGCAAATTTGAACATAAGATTAAGGGGCTGAGCAGGGTGCAGGTCTGAACCAGTAATGGAGAAATTGGTAGGTCCTAAGACAGAGCCTTGAACTATACTAGCATTGATTTTGAGCAGAGATGAAGAGTGACCTTTGAATACAGTGAGGTGTGAGCGTTCAAGATGATATTCAACTAGCCAGTTATAGATTTCGTCTGGGATATCAAGAGTGGAGATTTTGTCAAATAGGGCAGAGTGCTTAACAGAGTCAAATGCTTTGGAGAAGTCAAGGGAGATTATTGATACATATTCGTTGGTTTTTAGGAGGAGTTGTGTATGATGTATGATTGATATTATGGCTGCAGAGGTGGAACCAGTGGGTCTAAAGGCAAATTGATCTGAAACTAGGGATTCAAGTTCACGTAATTGTTAGTAGATACAGTGGCGGATTAGTCATCGACGCGGGGGGCTGTTGGAACCTGCAGCTAATTGCCCGGCTACCATCAGACCACCCATGGGCTCCTATATAATAAGGTTATTATACAGAAGTCCTTGGACGACCGCCTGTTGGCTGACACGCAAGCCAAAGATGACCAACTTTGAATTCGGCCCTAGTGCAACGACTCTTACATAATTAGACATAGGCGCGGAGAGGATTTGGCTGCCGCACCCCTCGTGGTTTATGCCGGCGCCTTCAGACCAGACAAGTACATGTGGGCTATGGGCAGCCGGAAAGTTGCGCCCCTCTGGGAATGTGTTTCCCACGCAGGCTATTGTTCATCCAGAACTGGCCGGCAACAGTTATCAATCAGTGTAGCACTCAGATTACGAAATTTAAGTAGTCTCTAGGAATCAATACAAATTAGGCCGCTGTCTTATTTACCCAGTGACGGGCTTACGGGCCCCCGTTCAGACTAGTCTCGGGCGCCCGGGACGCATTTTACTAACATTTTGACAGCCCTACTGTTTATAGCCGCATTCAGTTTTGCTGTTCTGCTTTCCAGTTCCTGCTCTTTTTCAAGTTCCTTTAGATTCTTTTCAAGTACCTGTCGATACTTAGTTCCGATCGGTTCCTCGTTCAGTATTGCAGTATTTCGTCTTTTCACGTAACATGCTTCATGCTTTTTCTTTAATTTCAGTCTGATGTTCGCAATGACTAAGCTGTGATCCGAATCTATGTGCTTGGAAAGTGCGACATAGCTGAACCACTGTGCTCCATCTCCTTCTTATCAGGATCGGGTCAATCATATTTTTTTGGTGTCCATTGCAGGAATGCCAGGTCCACTTTCGACACCGTTTTTGTTGGAACTTGTATTGCAGATTGTCAGGTTGTTGTCCACCGCGAACTCCAGAAGTCTTTCACCTCTTTCATTCTGGTCTCCAAACCCATATTTGCCCTTGACTCCTTCCCATCCAGATCTATCAGTGCCGATTTGTGCATTCCAATGTCCTCCGACAATGAGTATGTCCTCCTGTACCTCCCCAATCAGTTCCATCAGCTTGGAGTAGAAATCCTCAATCTCCTCCTCCCCGCATTCCGCCGTTGGTGCGTATACTTGGATTGCCGTTATGTTGAATAGATGTGTGCTGAATTGTGCCAGCATAATTCTTTCATTTACTGGTTTGTACCTCAGCTTCGTGTCCAAGCTCTTGATGAGTGTTCAGGTCTTTGCTTCATTACAGGAGATGGGAGATTCAAGAGGAATGTCCATTGTATATATCATGGTTGAACGATTTGAAACACAGAAAGCTGTAGAACTGTCTGTGGCTGTGCATGGTGACCTTTTGTTGTCATTATGTTATCTTCTGTAGCAGTTATAGAATCTGCTTGATTTTGAAGTGGAGCAACACATGGAATAGAAATTGGTGTTGTTTTGGGATTGCAACAATCAGTGCTTCCAGAATTCTTACACATTCTGCTGACCAGCCATGCAGAACAACACACTTTGGGCATTTCAGTTCTTGTGAAATCTTGAGCTAAATTATGCTTCTATGGTCTAAGCAATAATTAATTTAGTCAAGGAATTCAAAGGGTGTAATGATATTGGAGTTTAGGTCTTTCTGGTGATCATCCTTTGCATTCTGTGTGCAATAAAAACCAGGTATGGTGATTAAGGTACATAGGAGTAATTCCACATTCCTAAATCATCTCAGATTTTGATAATTTTTGGAGAGTGTGTAGACAAACAAGGTTTAAACCTTAATACCTGCTACTTCTGAGATGTGAAGCTTACAGCATACCTAGGATCAGGGCAGAATGGACAGTAGGATTACCTGACCCCTAGCAGGTCTAGGTTATTGGGCCTTTGGACCATAAAATTCCATCATTTATATTTTTAGATTCCATTAATTTCCTGTGCATTTTATTTATAATATTAGCATTATTAAAAGTATGAAAAATTTAGGTGGTATTTATATTTCAGCCGTACCTTGTATATCATGCAGATTCTTTTATTGTGCCAAAGTAGAAACTTCTGTGTTTATTGAGTGTGATGAGTTTGGAAAAGATATTCTTGACTTATTTGATGTAGATGATTTTATCGTTAGGCCAAAAAAATAATGGTGTGTTTCCGGTAACAGAGTTTAAAAAAACTGGGTAGGTAGGTAGGAAAATAATTTTATTTTGGTAAAATAATTTTATGCAGTGATTTCCCAAAATTACGCCACTGCCCATTTATGCACAGCGGTACATGCTGTACCAAAGTATATATTTTCTATGCGAGTATTAAAAATGCCTTTTTGCAGAATGTAACTACAAACTGCTGTAGAAAACAATCTTATTTATTTCATTTTTGCTGACATCGTTTTTCTTGCAAGGTGAAATGGAAGGGGCAGGGTTGGGGAAGGAATTATGGATTATGTACATTAAACAATAAACGTGTAGCAGACAACGGCTCTTTAGGAAATATGCATGGGTGGTAACGTGAGAAAATCGCTGACTTTTCGGTGTCTGTTATCTCCTCAACATCATACATGTGTGTAAATTGTCCATGGGAAACATTGAGCCCAATTTATTGTTATAATATTATTAACGCTGCATAGAAAGAAATATGGTTCCTAACGTCGTCTGCTAAGGAGACTGCTTGCTACGAAGATTGGATGCTATGAAGACTGGTTGTTAAGGAGACTAGTTGCTAATGAAGGCAGTTGCTAAGCAGGACAGTTTCTAAGGATAACTGTTGCTAAGGAAGGCGGTTGCTAAAAGGGGCCAAGTCTGACTTTGAAATTGGTTGCTAATGAGGCTGACATAGAGGCTGCTTGCTACAAAGCTTGGTTGCTAAGAAGGCTGTTTGCTACGAAAGTAGAATGCTACGGAGGTTGTTAAGTAGGCTGATTGCTATTAGGAGGCTTTACTTTTATAATGGCACGTACGATAATAGGTATTTCTGATACAATGAATATGGGGTCAGATTTGTGAAATAACCCTGTCAAATTACCGTGAGAAAATCCACCACTTTCGAGTCTATTACCTCCCTCTCCCAAACTCCACACTTTAGCCCTTTTATTGCTGTAATTTACGGCACCATTCTTTCCATTGAAAGACCGCTAGTTTCCGAACGTCTCTGCTTCAGTGAATGCAGCTATAATGTCGCGATTCTGCATCACCGGCATGCAAAGGCTTAATGTATGTGAAGTAGGAAAAAAATTTTTAAAAAAAATTTTCCAGAAAACTTTTTCTTTTTACAAAATTTTCCGTAAAAAAATTTTTTTTACAAAATTTTCCGAGTCACGGCAAAAAAGTGAGTCGGTCGGGTTACCGGAAACACACCATTATTTTGTTTTGGCCTTATGGCTATAGGGGATGAAGGCACGGGTTCTGGAGTGTTACTTTTGAGTGGCTACAGTTCTATTACAGCATTGGACCCAACATTTTGCACTATCTTAGTCTTACCAGGACTTATATGTATCCAATATTTTCCTTATTTACTGCAACTTTGCTATTCCTTTGTCTGTCCTATTCCAGTTGTCTCATGTTTTTGTTCTTTGGATATGTGCGTTCATCATGTGGTTCAGTGATATATTTTCGATGTCTTATAATATGCACAGTTTTCATGAGTTAAGTTTTGCTTCTAGGTTTTGATTACTGAAATTCTGTTAATAAGTTTGAAGAAATGGCATTGACATTGGAATGGTATTTTATTTAAGAAACCCGTAATTTACTTCTGTCGTCATTAATAATGATTCCGTTATGTTCTAATCGGGTGCTCGATAGCGAGCTGGACTGTCAATCGAGAGGTCATGGTTTCCCACAAGGGCAGTGTTTGGTTTGATATTTCTGCTTCACCTGCACCCCTGCCAACTCAGCTATAATGAGTACTCTGACTCTACACTGTTGGTAGGACGATTAGACAGCGAGGGAGAGGACTGGCCACCCATCTTCATATGCTGAGGCTTAGAAAATGAAGTCGCTAATATTTCATACCCGTTGCTGCCTTGGGGCTAGCTTAAGGACTGCTGCTCTTCATCTCTTCTATGTTATAATGATGTTTTCTGTTGAAATCAGTTGTGCTGCTGACGAAAAATGCCAGCTGAGGACGGACAGAAACTGCGGCACGCCTGCTCCACCTGTGGTCGATCATTCAGTAACAAACGGGACCTTGTGAAGCATCAGTACATGCATCGTGAGAAGCCAAATCTTGTCTGCTTGCATTGCAACAAGACCTTTACCACGGAATCCAACTACAGACGACACATCAATGCCCTCCAAAATGTTGAGAAGAAAGGATACAACTGTGGGAACTGTGGCAGCCTGTTCCGAAGGTTGAGGGATCTGGAGCAGCACCATGAATTGAAACACAGAGACGACAAGGTGTTCAGATGCAAAGTCTGTCAGGCCGAGTTCTCTTGGCATGAGAACCTTCTCAAACATCAGCAAGTGCATGAAGTAAATCCTCATATTTGTACCGTGTGCAGTCACGAGTTCATTGACATGACAAGTCTTCTGGTTCACCGGAGAACACACCATCTGCCATTGTCGGCTGCTGCTGCTGCTGCTGCTGAACCATCGCATAAAGCAACAAGAGTGGTGATCAGTCAACAGCCAGAGGCCTCCGCTGATAAACCATTTACGTGCCATATCTGTGGACGTCGCTTCAAATTTGATTTCAGCTACCAGGCCCATCTGGATGCACACGTGATTCCAGCATCAAGAGAAATGTCAGTTGATGTGGGAGAAGGATGTGGGCCTACTGTCCATTCGTCAAAACCTGTCTATGTTCTGATGGATAGTGAAGGCATAATCGATCTACCAGCATTCAGCAGTTCTACTAATGAAGATGTTGAGATTATAGTTGAAGTTGGAAATGTTACAACACCGGCGAGGGCAGCAGGAACTCCTGTCTCAGTGCAGATTCCGATGATACCTGACAGAGACAGTACTGCATGCATGAAGTCGGAAATGGACAAAAGAACAGCAGATGATGGAGAATTGCTGGGAACATCTGAGGTGTTTAAAACTGAACAAAGAAAAGATGATGGCTCAGTGACAGGTATTAATGACAATCATGAGGATCAAAAAGCTCCAGGTTCTGGATCTGTTGGCAAAAATGGCAGAGACAGTGCATTGAGAAAAGCAGATGAAAATCAAGGACCTCCAGAAATTGATCGTATGGATGTTGTTGATGATGCTGGGAAGCCATGGGCAGCAGCTGTCACGTCTTTTAATTCATATAGCGCTAGGCCTAAGAAGCCAACAAAGCGCAAGAGAGAGCGGGTGCCATTCCAGTTCAACTGCGTCATGACGGATGATAAGCCATTTGTCTGTTCTACGTGCGGTGAGGCTTTCCGGTGGGAGATCAGTTTACAAGTCCACACCAAAGTACATACAGAAGGAAAAGTACCTGGGGTCAGGAAAATCTATAATTCAGCAGGTGCTGCTGATAAGAAGAAAGTCATGAAATGTAAAGAGAAAGTGAAGAGCAGCGAGAATGCGACAGGGGAGCCAGGAATAAAAAAGTCACGTATTGTTTACCGCAGAGATTCTTCAGATGAAGAGGATGTGGAGGAGGAAGATGCATTTGCATTTGGCAATGATCCAGAGGAAGAGGAGAGCTCACAGGTAGTCCTCTGTCATGGAAAGAAGTTTGGCCAGAAAACGCTGAGGCCAGACAATGCAGACGACATGCTTCAGGAGTATTTGGTTGGAAATGAAAGCTTCATTTCCCTCGAAGAAAGCAATGCAAACGCTGAAAACGAGATGGAAGATTGTTGTCTGCAGTCAGAAGAAGGTGTTTTGCAAAATAAACTGAAGGAAAAGCGCAAAACCTTTAAAAAGAAATTGCCAGATGAAAGCTGGAGAAAGGGCAAGGCAATTCTGAGGAAGAAACAGACTTGGAAGCCATCAAAGCCGTCAGGAGCTCAAACGCATGCTATGCATTCAGATCCAGGTGAGGAATCAGTTTGTGAGCAGGCTGTGGAGCCAGAGACAGTAAGCGAAAGCTTGGTTGAAAGTCAAGGAAACTGTGACAGGGCTTGTGAGCATAGTGAATTTGATGCAAGGTCTGTGGATCAACAAGACATAATAGATGCTGATGAAGATGAAGACAAGAAAAAGCGAAGCTGTGCAGAGTACATGGTTGAGCAAGGCTGTCCGGATGGATTGCGTGCAGTTGATTCTGCTGCTGTTGTGGCTGAAGGTGGTGGGACTGGGAGAGAAGTTGGCCTAAACGATGATCGAATTGCCATGGCAGCAGCATATGCAGCTGTAGCTCTGCCTGTTGCTGAACCTCCTCGTCTGCTGCAGAATGGCATCATAAAAGAGGAGCTGCTGGCGGATGCTGGAGCAGAACAGTGTGAGGATGCTGTGTTGCTTCCTGTTGCCATGGACACTGATTGCATTTCTCATTTGGAGACAGCCTCAGAGCAAGTGCAAAATGTGAATGCTTTCTCAAGTTCACTGCATCACCAGACAGACAGAAGAACAGATAACGTGACTGGAAAGAAGTCACCGACACTTGGTGAAGTTACCATGTCAGAACCACAGGTAATACAACGGAGCATCAGCATTTCTGTTAATATGCCATTACAAAGTGCTGAAACAGAGCCACAGAGGATGTCAGCTGGTTTAATTCCATTACAAGGAGCTGAGGCAGAGCCACATACACCATCAGTTGGTTTGATTTCATCGCAAGAAGCGGAGACAGATACCACAATTTCTCCCTTGCAGTTGGGAGAAAAGAAGTCAAATGCAACTGCATATGAGTTTAAACATGATAACAGTTGTTCTGTAAGAATTGGTATCAGTGCAGAAAATGGTGAACATGCTCAGGACTCCATGGGAGACGCATGCTTCTCTCAACCTGTGATTAAAGAAGATGTTTCAGTGTCAAGAATAGCTCTAGAATCTGACCAACACTGCCTGACTGAGGAATTCTTTCCATCACTCACTTCATCAGCTTCTGCTACTCCTTCATTGTCTGAAGGGGAAAATGCCTTGTCTCCAAACCAGACGACATTGGGTATAATTGCTGGAAGTATATATTCTACAAGTTCAGAGCCAGATCAAATTCTTGTTAAGGATGCAACATTGAAAAGCAAGTATCCCATTAAGCAAAGAAACTTAAGGCAGTTGTCTAGTTTGTTTCAGTCCTTTAAAGCACGATGTTTATTAAAGAAGGGTCTTGCTTTGAAAAAGAGTTTCTTAAAAAAGAGAGTGAGAGGAGGTAGTGTTGTCATTCCGAGCAATGTGCCAAAGTTGGCGCAAGGGACAATCACTAAACATAATAATTGTGGCCAATGTGGCAAACAGTTTACTAGTGATAGATCTTTGAAGAGACATCGGATGCTGCATCGGTCATTGTTGAAAATGGTTTCCTTCAAATGTTCTTACTGCTTGAAGCGTTTTTCTACAATGGCTTCTCTAGATCGACACTTGATCTCTTTGCATGCCTCCGGTGTGGCGTCATGTGAAACCTGTCACAAACAGTTTACGACCTTGGACAGCTTTACATTACATCAGCAGCATGGGTGTGTGTTCAATGCGTTTGAGAGGAAATAAGAGCTACAATCACTTGGCGTAGAAGAGACTGACGTGTAGAAGAAGAGCAGCACGCTACAACAATGGATTCCAGTGATGACGAATTATGCGACGTTGTTTGTTGTGAAGTGTTGCATTGATACTTAGAATCAAATTTTGCACATGACCCCTTTGTTGAGATTTGGCATGTAATAAATACTGATGAATTGCATTTGTGTGCATGTGGATAGGTGGATGAGCGTGTGTTTAGTGGGAATAATGTCAGAAAGATAGACCTGTTGTCAGTTTTGATGTATTTGTAATTTAGTACTATATGAGCTGATAGGGTTTGGCTTCTGAAAGCTTTCAGTTTGGATCATACTGTCACAAAAATACAGCATAAATCCAGCAAAATAACTTTTGCAGATTTCTGTTCCATTTAAAAGGAACAGAAATCAAAGAACTGAGCTTATTTCTTGGCGAAATTCTGTTAAGCTGGAACATGCCAGTCTCTGTGTCACAATGTCATCAAGTGCAGTGGTGCCAGCTGCAGTTTTCAGAATTTTTTTATATTGCCACAGATGAAATCTCTGTAAGTCATATCGATGCTTGAAACAGTGGAAGGACAGTGTGTGCTGAATTTAAGTGATATTGGGTCCAGGTAATGGAGAGTGAATTTTGTCTTTGTGATGGAGTTCTTTATAAATCTGGATATTAGCGAAACCAAAAAAGTGCTATCGTGTTCTAAACTCTGAATTGTAGTGTATCTTGTTCACTTATCTTGAATTTCTCATCTACAATCTTATTTTAATTACCATGAAGGGCAGTCCATTCTGTTTCAGGAGGTATGCTTCATGCAAGCACTTCTGAATTATGTCTTGTGACTACACGTAATTTATAGGAATGCCAAGTCAGAGGAATTTGAGATACAAACAGATAAGATTTCATGGACCTATTCTTTTCGTACACTTGGAATTGACTGTGTTTTAATCATTTATACAATAGTTACTTGGACTATGTAAATGTACTTGTGAAGGCTTGGTGGGGTAGTGCATAAAAGTCATGTGCATCATGTTGTCTCCCTTGCAGCCTTTGGAAGAAGCAAGACAGCAAAACAACTTTCTGACATTTTAGTGCATTCTTTTAAATTTACAAGCACCTGAAATACTTTGCAAGATGCATCTGAGCCATATTTGCATCCAGTATGGTGCTTTGATGAGTTATAAACTGTGCTATGTGACGTGGCTGTTTTGTGGGTTCTGGGGCCATCCATTTAGTACGTACGCAAAATTCCGGGGAAAATTGACCCCCTCCCGCGTGCATACTTTGAGCACCACCCCCATCTGAGTACGTACGCTTGACATGCACCTCCCCCCCGATTCCTACAGAAGGTCTATATACTGACTGAATAGGGCAGGCGGCCAAACTGTCACCAGCTACAAGACAGTTAATAGCAGTCACAGGAAATGGGCAACAAGTGTGTGATCCTTACCCACAGCCCTACTTAGCCCTATAGTAATTGCCAGATCACACTGAACTGTGTCTCATTTGAAGGCCAATATAGACAATTAAAGTATTATCAATGTTTTACCCCCCCCACCCTCCTACGCATACGCAATCAGATGCATTTGGGTTAGCCCTCCCCCTCGATGAGTACCTACTAAATGGATGGCCCCTCTTTTTGTGTCCTCAGCTGTGCTTGGAATTAGCTTTTTGTTGCTGACAGGATTGTGTTTAAGCTGGTGACCATTGTGACCAGACAGTATGATATGTGAAAGCACCATACTGGCATCTTGTATTTACTTGAGCTGTCTGGCTTAATTCTGTTGGCTTTTATTATTAAGAGTAAATTTTTAATGACTAATTATGTGTATGAAGTTTTAATGATTAGGGCTGGGATCTGCACCAGCTGGAAAACACTGGATATGGTTTCCTCTGTATTTAACAGTTTTTCTGATTTTTGTCTGGCTTCTTTGCACACTGCCATTACAGAACGTGCTGTTGAATGTGTGTGAATGTCTGGATAGATGTCATGTCATCTGCTCAGACCATAGCTGAGAGAATGCAGGAGATGGACACATGTCTTTGGGTTTAAATTTTGTAGCAGTTTTGTTAATTATTGAGACGACAGTGGTCCATCAGTTTATGTAAATGAGAGCAGTTAAATTGATTATGACCTATCTGTCTTAACCATCTTGACACTCTTTAAAAATGTGTCAAGATTGGATTTGGTGAACCTAAATTTGGTGATATCTACTTTGGAAAGTATTTTATTATACTGGAATCACGAAAGTGTTTAGCTTCTGTTTGTTGTTGCATATAGTTTGTTGTTTAACTGAGGATAGAACTATGAATTTCATGAAGTATTTTAATGAAACGTGTGCTCTGTATGATTATTGGGAAAATTAGGTATTTGTCTTTGTCATGTTGACAATTTAGTAAGTATTTGGGATGGTTTAACTTGTTCCTGACAAATAACGAAATTCTTTAAGATTACTGTGTATGCTATGAAGAAGTGGAGAACTGTTGAATTCATTACTGAATTGGGACACCTTTATTCATCAGATTAGTATATTGGCCGATGGTGCTTATGGATAATTTTTTATGGGTATCAATAGCACTTGTCTTGATCATTCTTGTCATTGCGTAGCATCTTTCAATGCTCACATGTGGCTGTGTGAATTTGTTATTAAAAGGATAACTGGAGATGTGTCATTCACTGACCAGTAAGCAATTTTTCATCAGTGATGGTTGCAAGGAGAATAAAATATGTAATACTTTTGCATTTGTGAGAGGTACGTAAGGGTTAAGGAGAGTAAAGTATGGTTAAAATCTTTAATTTGCATTTGTTAGAGGCATTTTGGCATCCCAATTCTCAAAATTAGGACAGGTTTGGCAGTTAGCCTACTTTCATGGCCCATAGCCAGTGATGGGGAGTAGTACTTTACAAGTAGTTTAATACTTGTATTTAAAATATAATGCAATGGCTGTATTTATACGTTTACTTAAAATACTCATTTTGAGTGTTTTGTATTTTAAAGTATAATAATAAAATATATGTTTAAAAGGCTTTATCTTAAAATTAATGACAAAACAATATTGCATGTATTATGGCTGCATTAATGAGCATTGGGCCTCTTGGGCAGTAATTAGTGGGCTGTACTGTTCTGATGTTCTTTGGCAATACTAGCATTGTTATACCGGAAAATGAAAACCCAATCCACTGAGTCAATAGCAATCCATTTATTAATTGGCATGACTTGTGAAAAATGGCCTATTGTAAACAGGAAAGTTTTTTGCCAAAAAATTTAGATGGAACATTGCTGTAGTTAAATAAGGTGACAAAAATGTATCTGTTAAGTATCAGTTTGTCTAAACAAAGTGCCGAGTGTCTCCATACTTTTCCAAAAGTGATGCTTGTTTTCCAGAAACTAGTGTGCCATCTTCAGCACAAGTTGAGAGATTGTTTTTCAAGGATCTCTGATTCATTGCCAAGACGATATCGCTTAATGACAAACATTTTGAGAAACTACTGATTAAGGTCAGTGCCTAAGTAACCTTTAAGGTTACTTAGGCATTAAGTACAGGCAATGCTTAACGGGAAAACGTTTTTGTTTCTGTTCAGACATCTGTAAATGTAAACATAATGTGCAGTATACACATTTTTATATAATGACCATATGGCCTTGACGCTGCTCAATTTTTCAATGAATTGATTGGGGAGGCCCTTCACCACTGCTCCTCTTTTAAATAGGTCACATAGGTGACATTTTAAGTTCCTGTGTACGACCATGCTAGCCTGAGACTTTAAGTCTCTGAAATAAGCCACCTTCTGGAGGCTAACCACTCTGACACAGAGGTGGCAGCCTTTGCTCTAACCAGGGCCGGCCTTAGGCACAGGCAAAGCAGGCAGTTGCCTAGGGCGCCACAATCTAGGGGCGCCATTTTCACAAAAAGTGTGCTTTAACAGTTTTTCACTTTTAGCCATTTTCAATTAAAATGATTATTTCATTTGAATTCAAAACTTTTGCGCATGGAACAAATTTTAAAATAATTATTGGTTTCACTGCACCTTTTCAAGTAGACCTAATTCAATTTCGACACACCACAAATTTTATTTTAACCATTAAAATTCAATTATTCACGCGTGTCTGTACTCTGTAGTTTGTGTCTGTAATAGACCTGACCGTTCGCTTATCTGATGCCGACATACATAGTGACAGATTCAACTGAAAATGCCAACAACTGAAGAGATATTATTGTAGTATAATTTATTTAATCAATGTAGCTTTATTTGTTGACTGCTGAGCAGACATCGCAGTTGCATCAACTAAGGTAATTACCTGTAAAAATTAAGCTGTACATTTAATATAATAGTAGGCCTAATTCGTTTCTAAAATACTAGTATTGGGGTATTTTCTTAAATTGCTTTCAGCTTTCTAAAAATACAATTTTTATAAACTGAAACCTGTTGGTGAAAAACTACAAGCAGAACAGATTTCTGATTACTAAAACAAATAATGTTTTTAATAAATAATTTTTTTCTTTTTCGGTAATTTGAATTTTTCGGAAGGCCTAATTCGAAGTCTTTTTGCTTGTTACCATTTCTTTAAATTCAAAATTATCCAGGGTTGAGTGTACTAAATAAAAAGTAATAATAAAGAAATAACTCAGTTGAGCATAAATCTTTTGGCGGGTTCCTCATTGAGTTGTGACGTGAGGTGGACCGTGGAGACGGTATCAGAGGGCGCCAAATGTATGCTTTGCCTGGGGCGCCATTTGGGCTAGGGCCGGCCCTGGCTCTAACCAAAGTAGCTACATGTACATGAGTCTGTAAATGAGGAGGCCTTCTCGTACATATTATATGCAAATTACTTTTATGTATTTTCCCCATCACTGCGCATAGCTAATGGGGATTTTCGTCCGAAATATGCAGAGACTCTGCAAAGGATAGGCTAGTGGTATTGGATGGAATTTGTACAGTTCCTATAAAAGAGGCATGACAGCTGAGCATAGGTAGGAAGAGGTCTTGACATAATGGGTTCTGCACTATTCCTTTGACCGCTGTGTGCAAAAACCGACAGAAAATGTTTCAAAAATAAAGGCTTTACTGTAAAAGCCAGTATTGTTCTATAATGCAAATCCTAGTCGAGGCTTGAGAAAATAGTTCAGAGAAGGCCATGAAGCTAAGTGATGCCTAAGTTAGCCTGGCTGCCTGACTAATGACAAGTTTTAGTAAATTAAAGCAGCCTGACGTTTTGAACACAACCAAAATTCATATACACAAGATATGTCAGCTGGGTAGCTTTAGAGGCTACAACGCAGTTAAAATATGCAGTTTATCAAACACGGCAGTAGGAGGTGAGCTAAGAGGCACAAGGGCAATGAAACAGGTGTGACCAAAAGTACATTTAGAAGAACAACAGTGAAAGAACTAACGATGCAAAATGGCAGAAAAAGAGCTTTAACCTAAGGAAGTACAACAACAGAAAAAGAGCAAAGAGCTTTAACCTAAAGATGGACAACAAGACCTAAGGAAGTACAACAGAAAAAGAGCGTTAACCTAAGGAAGTACAACAACAGAAAAAGAGCGTTAACCTAAGGAAGTACAACAACAGAAAAAGAGTGTTAACCTAAGGCAGTACAACAACAGAAAAAGAGCGTTAACCTAAGGAAGTACAACAACAGAAAAAGAGCGTTAACCTAAGGAAGTACAACAACAGAAAAAGAGCGTTAACCTAAAGATGGACAACAACAGAAAAAGAGCTTTAACCTAAAGATGGACAACAACAGAAAAAGAGCGTAAACCTAAGGAAGTACAACAACAGAAAAAGAGCTTTAACCTAAGGAAGTACAACAACAGAAAAAGAGCTTTAACCTAAAGATGGACAACAACAGAAAAAGAGCGTAAACCTAAGGAAGTACAACAACAGAAAAAGAGTATAAACCTAAGGAAGTACAACAACAGAAAAAGAGCGTAAACCTAAGGAAGTACAACAACAGAAAAAGAGCGTTAACCTAAGGAAGTACAACAACAGAAAAAGAGCGTTAACCTAAGGAAGTACAACAACAGAAAAAGAGCAAAGAGCTTTAACCTAAAGATGGACAACAACAGAAAAAGAGCGTTAACCTAAGGAATTACAACAACAGAAAAAGAGCGTTAACCTAAGGAAGTACAACAACAGAAAAAGAGCGTTAACCTAAGGAAGTACAACAACAGAAAGAGCGTTAACCTAAGGAAGTACAACAACAGAAAAAGAGCTTTAACCTAAGGAAGTACAACGACAGAAAAAGAGCGTTAACCTAAGGAAGTACAACAACAGAAAAAGAGCTTTAACCTAAGGAAGTACAACAACAGAAAAAGAGCGTTAACCTAAGGAAGTACAACAACAGAAAAAGAGCGTTAACCTAAGGAAGTACAACAACAGAAAAAGAGCGTTAACCTAAGGAAGTACAACAACAGAAAAAGAGCGTTAACCTAAGGAAGTACAACAACAGAAAAAGAGCTTTAACCTAAGGAAGTACAACAACAGAAAAAGAGCGTTAACCTAAGGAAGTACAACAACAGAAAAAGAGCGTTAACCAAAGGAAGTACAACAACAGAAAAAGAGCAAAGAGCTTTAACCTAAAGATGGACAACAACAGAAAAAGAGCGTTAACCTAGGCCTAAGGAAGTACAACAACAGAAAAAGAGCAAAGAGCTTTAACCTAAAGATGGACAACAAGACCTAAAGATGGACAACAACAGAAAAAGAGCGTAAACCTAAGGAAGTACAACAACAGAAAAAGAGCGTAAACCTAAGGAAGTACAACAACAGAAAAAGAGCGTAAACCTAAGGAAGTACAACAACAGAAAAAGAGCGTAAACCTAAGGAAGTACAACAACAGAAAAAGAGCGTAAACCTAAAGGAAGTACAACAACAGAAAAAGAGCGTAAACCTAAGGAAGTACAACAACAGAAAAAGAGCGTAAACCTAAGGAAGTACAACAACAGAAAAAGAGCGTTAACCTAAGGAAGTACAACAACAGAAAAAGAGCGTAAACCTAAAGATGGACAACAACAGAAAAATAGCTTTAACCTAAAGATGGACAACAACAGAAAAATAGCTTTAACCTAAGGAAGTACAACAACAGAAAAAGAGCGTAAACCTAAAGATGGACAACAACAGAAAAATAGCTTTAACCTAAGGAAGTACAACAACAGAAAAAGAGCGTAAACCTAAAGATGGACAACAACAGAAAAATAGCTTTAACCTAAAGATGAACAACAACAGAAAAAGAGCGTTAACCTAAGGAAGTACAACAACAGAAAAAGAGCGTTAACCTGAAGATGGACAACAGAAAGAGCTTTAACCTAAGGAAATACAGCAACAGTAAAGAGCTTTAACCTGAAAACGAGCAACAGCTTTGAGCTAAAGAAGCACAATAACAGAAAACGAGCTTTAGCCTAAAGAAGCAAAACAACAGCAAAAGAGCTTCAGCCTAAAGAAGGAAAACAGGAGAAAAAGAGCTTTAACCTGAAAAAGAATGCCAACAGAAAGAGAGTTTTAGCGTGAAGAGGCAAAACAACAGAGGCGCTTTAATCTAAAGTGGCACACAACAGAAAAAGTGTTTTAACCTGAAGAACAACAACAGAAAAAGAGCTTTGATCTAAAGAAGCACAACAACAGAAAAAGAGCTTCAACCAAAAGAAGCAAAGCAACAGAAAAAGTGCTTTAAGGCGAGGAAGGAAGACAACAGAAAAGAGCTTTAGTTCAAAGAAGCAAAACAAAAAGAGATGGACTTTGACCGAAAGAAGCAAAATAACAGAAAACGTGCTTTAAGGCGAGGAAGGAAGGCAACAGAAAAGAGCTTTCAGGTTTTCAGTTCAAAGAAGCTAAACAAAAAGAGATGGACTTTGACTGAAAGAAGCAAAACAACAGAAAAACATGCTTTAGCCTGTAAAAAAGCAACAGCAGAAAAAGAGCTTTAACCTAGAGATGAACAATAGCAGAAAAAGATCTTTTGCTTGAAGAAGCGCAAAAGCAGAAAAAGTGCTTGAACCTAAATATGCAAAACAACAGAAAAAGAGTTTTAGCCTAAAGAAACAGAACAACAGAGAAAGAGCTTTAACCTGAAGAACAACAGCAGAAAAAGAACTTTAACCTAAAGAAGAACAGCAAAATGAAAAAGAACTTTAACCTAAAGAAGAACAACAACAGAAAAAGAGCAAAGAGCATTAACCTAAAGAAGCACAGCAATAGAAAAGGGGATTTAACCTGACGAAGCAAAACAACAGAAAAAGAGCTTTAACCTGAAAAAGAACAACAAAAACAGAAAAAGAGCTTCAACCTAAAGAAGCTGAACAGCAGAGAAAGAGCTTTAATCTGAAGGAGTTTTAACCTGAAGAAGAACAACAACAGAAAAAGAACTTTAACCTAAGGAAGCAGGACAACAGAAGAAGAGCTTTTACCTGAAGAAGCAAAAGAACAGAAAACGAGTTTTAACCTAAAGAATTAAAGAACGAGGGTTGACCTAAATTTGTGTACATTATGTCAGTCAACAGTAAGCATAAGTAGCTGTGTGTAGGTACCTAGAGACTCTTATGAGCATTCTTAGGCAACCAAGCTGTCAACCAAATTTTATGCAGAAGGAACAAGCCTTGGCAGCCACATGATGTCTAACTCTGATTACTACTACTAAGGCGACGAAATGGCTATTACGTCACAGTTGTTAACATAACTTAACATTAATTAAGTAGGCCTAAATCGCAGAGTAAGTAAATTAAGCCTCGACCTTAAGTATTAAAATCGCTGACTCTTTCATCCACCTAAAGAAGCAAATTGTTCGTCTCTTTTGACCTCTGACCTCTGCGCACTTAGCTGTCTTCGCATCCTTTTGACCCACATCTCATTTTAAAATCACATCTGTAGCCTCTGGCATCTGCATGCATGCTTCATTCGGCCCTATGTAATCGTTTCGACCTTACTCAGTTACTAATCAATAGTTGTCCCTAGGGAATGCAAACCGGGTTTATGTTACCCGGGTTACCCGCCTTTTTTCCAAACCCGAAACCCGGGTTTGAACGCGATTGAAACCCGGGTTCGACGGGTTTAAAAAATCGTCACTTTCACCGTCGTTCACGCTGTGAAACTCACAAATGCAGAGTAATGGAAATATAACGATAACGTTGGTTGATAATGGGTTACGTAATACTGCTTCTAAGTAGGCCTATACTTGTTTATCGGCTCATTCCATATCTTTATTGGTGACTTCGTATTAGTGTGGCATCACATTCACACCTGTGACTAAATGCTGAGTTTATTGACTTATCCGCGTCGTAGCATCGAATTCGTAAATAAAAGCGGTAAACTTTTTTATTTAAATTTAGTGACTTAAGACACAAATCCAAACAATATATAAATCATCAAAATTATGTTAAGAGTGGTGTTTGGGAACATTTCGTTGAAATTCGTTCGCGATTCTGTAGGCCAGACGTCTCAACTCTCAATGCCAGTTGTGTAGGCCTAAATAGCAGCTGAAAATTGCCGGCGGTGCAACAAGAAGTAGGTCTATGCCTAGGCTTTTTATCTCCGGTCCAAGCATAAGATAAACCTGCTGAAACACAAGGACGTTGGTGACCCTTGTCATTCTGACGAAGTCAAAGATGATAGGCCTTCTACCTGTCCAAGCACAATCTCATGCAGCATCTACTTCAGTATACAAGTTCTGGTTTTGCCAAATTGGGTTGCAGAGTAATGATGACTATAGGCCCTAATTATCTTTTGAAAAAAATGGACTGGCATTGGCAGGGCTTGAAGCTGCGATGTAGATTATTTTAAGGTGCCATTAATTGACAATTCTTCTTATAGGCCTATGCAATGTTTCTTTCAGACAGAACGCTCTGGAACGGCATTCCGTGAACTTTTTCAAGCTGTTAAAAAAAAGTATTCAGTTAAATTTTTAATAAAAAGATTATTTAGTTAGCCTACTTTAATTTAATTCCAGCGTTTTCAGTGTTTATTGATATTTAGGATGTTATACAATAAGAGGCTCAGGCTTCGGAACCCTTGCGATGTCTTCCATAATTGTTCTGAATTGTTCAGTTCCAGAACCTTTTTTCTAGAAAAAACACTGCTTATATGAAAGTATGAAACCACTTCCCAAAGTTTTCTTTTTATGCAAATTCTTGACTGTTGGAGAACTTTGGATTTGTACCTGCATACGACGACGTTGTTCTTATCGCAAGAAATAGTGCAGTAATAATTAGGCCTAGGCTATTTATCATGTAAAATTTGTAAACCCGGGTAACCCGGGTTTTTACGGCCGCCAAACCCGAAACCCGGGTTACGAAAAACGCCTCGGGTTTGCATTCCCTAGTTGTCCCCAAAGCCGAGCAGTCGCACCTTGACTTTGGAACAGCTAGTCGCCTACATGAATTCCACAAATTCTCTCTGTGACGAATAGCGGCTGTAGGCCTAATTATGCTTGGGCCCTGAAAGAGTGACTAGACCCTTTGCACCTGCAAATAGGCACTCATGAGTGTGCGCCGAGTTGTAGGCCATTTAGGTAGGCCTATAACTGACCAATGACTGACCAGGGCAGGTGGTCCGCCGGAAGTGTGGGCGTTAGGACAGGCGGGAACGAAATAAGGCTGATCGAGCAGTTGAGGTTTAGCTCTTGTCTGAGTAAGACGGGTTTTTTCGAGGACATTAGGCCGATGTTACGTCTCGACGGACTGAGATTGACAACCGTGTTTAATATAGTGCCAATAGTGAACTTTCTTAGATTTGCGCTGATGTACGTTATTGAATCTTCGTTTATTGAAATAAAACTTCGAAAATCTTCACAATTGGCGAGCCTGCCAGGAGTACACAAGTGTTAAAAGAAGATTTTGGATTTAGTTTTGAATGTTATTGAACTGTTGCTATGTCGGCGATGAAAGATTTGATGACCTTCGGCAAAGAATGCGGACTATCCGGCAAAGAGCTATTGGACTGGGTTACACAGAAGCAGGCCGAGGAAAGAGAAGATAGAGAACGGATCCGTGTTGCGGAAAAAGAGCGGATTGATAACCAGAAAGAACTGGAGGAAATCGCTTTGGCTCGTGCCAAAGTTGAACGAGACACTCAGGTCCTACAGTCTAAGACCGTGAAGGCGGCCAAAGGATCGGCCGCTAGCGAGGACAGTCTACCCGACGATGAAAATTTATGGCAGCGAAGTGGAAGCGACGGAAGCGGAAGAACATTCGGAAGTAAGGGCGCCAAAGGGCCAAAAATCCCGCATTTCGAAGAGGACAAGGACGAACTGGACAGCTACCTCTTCCGCTTCGAAAGATATGCCCAGCTTCAGAACTGGAGGAGAACCGACTGGGCGGTTTATCTGTCGGCGCTGCTCAAAGGTAAAGCACTTGAGGTTTACGCTCGTTTACCGGTCGAGGAAGCGCTGGACTACGATTGCCTCAAACAAGCGTTGTTGAAGCGCTTCAATCTGTCGGAAGACGGATTCCTCACTAGATTCCGGACCGCAAAACCGGACGGAAGTGAGACTCCGTTTCAATTTCTTTCTCGTCTGGATTCCTATCTGCTGCGATGGATCGAGATGGCCGGGGAAAAGGACACGTTCGAAGACCTGAAGATGATGGTCGTTCGAGAGCAATACATCAACACCTGCTCACAGGATTTAGCGGTCTTCCTGAAGGAGCGACGGCCAGTTACTCTATTGGAAGTGGCCGAAATCGCCGAGCGCTACACGGAAGCGCATGCAAGACCGGAGGACGATAGTGGAGGTTCATCTCATGAGCGATGGCCAAGAAGAACTGACCGGAAGTTCAATTCTCCGATGAAAGAACCAGTAAGGCGTTGCTTCATCTGTAACAGTACGCGGCACCTGGCGCGAGAATGCGGAAGAAAAATACCGGTGGCAAGTCTCGAGTGTGAAGATCGTGTATTTTCAGAACAAGGGAACCGGAAGCCCTGGAAGAAGAGGGACAGCCGACGACTCTCTTCAGTGATGAGCCATGAGTTTGACTGCGAAAACCGTCAACAGAAGCTGCTGTCTGCTTCACCGACAATCCGGCTGAAACAACCTGTCCCAGCGCAGAGTAGAGGGAGTCCAAGGTGTTGAGCACATACCAGACACCAGTGTGAAGACTGTCTGATAACCGACGACGGCGAAGTTGGACCGATATGCAACGCCATGCTGTCTGATAGTGTCGAGCTCCGCTGTGGCTGCACGCTGCCAGTCATTGCCGACGCCTGTCGAGACCTGGAATGTGCAGCGTCGATGCCAACTGCCGAAGGTTGGGTCGGGCAACAGAAGGTGCTAGTTCTACGAGACACGGGTTGTTCGACGGTCGTTGTCAGAAGGGACCTGGTGCCAGACGAGGCCCTCACAGGTACAACGAAGACCTGTGTGATGATAGATGGAACGATTCGTCGAGTACCAGTGGCCGATATAGAGATAAACACGCCTTTCTTCAGAGGGAAGGTAAAGGCCATCTGCATGAGAAGGCCACTGTATGGCCTCGTTATCGGCAACATTCCTGGCGTCCTTGGCAATTTAGTTACCTAATTTAAAAGTGCTCTGTAATTGTCTGATATTGCTGGATTTGAAGGGCGTGTTGTATTGTTAAAGTAGGCTATGTTGCACGGACGGAGACAAAGTCGGTTCTAGTTGAATGACTGCATAATCGTATTTAATTTGGCATTAGCTGGTGCACTTTGTATAGGCCTGTTATATACTTCGTCGCACTATTCGTCTTGTTTTGAGAGTGAGAATTCTTGTCTTGAATGTCCACTCTTCGAAAAGGGGAAGTCTTGTGACGAATAGCGGCTGTAGGCCTAATTATGCTTGGGCCCTGAAAGAGTGACTAGACCCTTTGCACCTGCAAATAGGCACTCATGAGTGTGCGCCGAGTTGTAGGCCATTTAGGTAGGCCTATAACTGACCAATGACTGACCAGGGCAGGTGGTCCGCCGGAAGTGTGGGCGTTAGGACAGGCGGGAACGAAATAAGGCTGATCGAGCAGTTGAGGTTTAGCTCTTGTCTGAGTAAGACGGGTTTTTTCGAGGACATTAGGCCGATGTTACGTCTCGACGGACTGAGATTGACAACCGTGTTTAATATAGTGCCAATAGTGAACTTTCTTAGATTTGCGCTGATGTACGTTATTGAATCTTCGTTTGTTGAAATAAAACTTCGAAAATCTTCACACTCTCATCCGCTGTGCTCTGAGTCCAGCGTTTTTCTCAGGTCCAGATCAAAGTAAGCTTACTTAAGTACATCATACATGTAAAAGTAAACCTAATTTTATACAACCGAACTGTAGGCCCTATTTGATACTTCCATTCTTCCAAAGTTCAGAAGTGCACACGACCTTGCGCCAGCATCGATTTTGTTTTGATCCTCTGCCTATCGATTTTGTTTTGATTGAGCGCCTGTGAATAAGCTGGTTCCCGCGACTTCGGTTTTGTGGGCGCTGTAGAAGTGTCGAGTTTACGATTACGATGGCGCTAAGCAACTGAGCCTTGGTTCGAACCGTAGGCTACTCTATACGGTTCCTCGCAGCCGATCGAGTCGATCGTAAACTCAGCCAAGTCGAGTCGATCGAAAACTCGTCCGACTCGCCAGTCGAGTCGATTGTTTGTTTTGTTTACTCGACTCTGAAATATTTTAATTAGGCCTACTATTTTTTGGCTACATAGCCTACATCACAAAATGACAGACCTTGATATAATGACGTAATTAGGCCTATGTGTAAACCATCGACGTATATTGATGGAATGATGGTGTAAAGTGTAAACACACAACTACCGTATGCACATCTTGGCGCTGTCTTATTAGTGGAAGTTATAGAGATAGGCTACTAAGTTTTTTTCACAGTTTTATATTGAAAATTGGAGAGATTAAATGCGTTAAGAATGCCGTAGATTAGGGAAATTTTAGCTCTGTAGTCAGCAACGATGATCTCAAAACGCTGGAAATTGTACGTTAGAACAAGATTGAATGCGTCGACTTCTCACTCGGATGTGTGGCAACATTTTGGTCCACTCTACAGCGAGTAGGCCTATTAATGGGAGCCGCAGCTGCCGCCCACGATTCATATATTGTCCCTATATATAGTCGCCCTATCTTTTTCAAAACCGAAAATGCCTAAATTAATTTGTTGCCTTCCTTGTTGGAAATGTCAAAAATGAAATACAATTATTTATTAGTGTCATGTGGATTCGTAGAATAAAATACAGCCCGTAAAAACAAAGTTTTTTACTATATCCATCTACTATCCTATAATGCGTCTTATGAAGCAGTTACCTCTACAAATATATAGTCCGCGTTCATTTTACGTCATAGCGTGCGTTTAATCAGGCAGCGCGCCCGTTTTTGTTGCGGCCAATGGCAACGCTGCGTATCGGAAAAGTTGAGTCCCCGATTCGAAAAGTTTAGTCCCCGATTCTATAAGCTTGCCTTTTTGGGGAGCTGAAATTTTTATAGAATGAAGTGTCTGCGAGGGCGAGTCTATCTGCCAAGTTTCAGGACGATTGAATGATTGTAAGTGATCGAATGAGTCGTCACAAGATTTGACTTTTTAGCCTGTGGCTCAAACAAACAAACAAGATTTCCGTAAGTTAAACTAGATGGATAATAAAATACAGCCCGTAAAAACAAAGTTTTTACTATATCCATCTAGTATCCTATAACGTGTACTCTGAAAATAGTCCGCGTTCATTTTACAACATAGCATGCGTTTAATGAGGCAGCGCACCCGTTTCTGTTGCGGCCAATGGCAACGCTGGCCAATGGCAACGCTGCGTATCGGAAAAGGGGATTCCCCGATTCGAAAAGTTTAGTCTCCGATTCTATAAGCTAGCCTTTTTGGGGGGAGCTGAAATTTTGACAGAATGAAGTGTGTGCGAGTGCGAGTCTATCTGCCAAGTTTCATGACGATTGAATGATTGTAAGTGATCGAATTAGTCGTCGCAAGATTTGACTTTTTAGCCTGTGGCACAAGCAATCAAGCAAGATTCCCGCAAGTTAAACTAGATGGATAATAAAATACAGCCCGTAAAAACAAAGTTTTTTACTATATCCATCTAGTATCCTATAATGCGTCTTACGAAGCAGTTACCTCTACAAATATATAGTACGCGTCCATTTTACGACATAGCGTGCGTTTAATCATGCAGCGCGCCCGTTTTTGTTGCGGCCAATGACAACGCTGGCCAATGACAACGCTGCGTATCGGAAAAGGGGATTTCCTGATTCGAAAATTTGAGTCCCCGATTCTATAAGCTTGCCTTTTTTGGGGAGCTCAAATTTTTATAGAATGAAGTGTCTGCGAGGGCGAGTCTATCTGCCAAGTTTCAGGACGATTGAATGATTGTAAGTGATCGAATTAGTCGTCGCAAGATTTGACTTTTTAGCCTGTGGCTCAAGCAAGCAATCAAGATTTCCGTAAGTTAAACTAGATGGATAATAAAATACAGCCCGTAAAAACAAAGTTTTTACTATATCCATCTAGTATCCTATAATGCGTCTTACGAAGCAGTTACCTCTACAAATATATAGTCCGCGTTCATTTTACAACATAGCATGCGTTTAATGAGGCAGCGCACCCGTTTCTGTTGCGGCCAATGGCAACACTGGCCAATGGCAACGCTGCTTATCGGAAAAGGGGATTCCCCGATTCGAAAAGTTGAGTCCCCGATTCTATAAGCTAGCCTTTTTGGGGAGCTGAAATTTTGATAGAATGAAGTGTCTGCGAGGACGAGTCTATCTGCCAAGTTTCAGCACGATTGAATGATTGTAAGTGATCGAATTAGTCGTCGCAAGATTTGACTTTTTAGCCTGTGGCTCAAGCAAGCAAACATTCAAGCAAGCAAGATTCCCGCAAGTTAAACTAGATGGATAAAAATACTTACAATTTTAACAGACGATAAATTGGAACATTTGTAGGCCTAGGCCTAGGCCTATGTCTATAATCTGGAGCGATTGACTGTGACACATGGGCGGAGTTTATCAGGGGCTAGGGGCTAATTAAGCCCCCCCCCCATGAACCCACAGACTTGACCTTGCGTCATTAAGATATAATGATAAGGTATAGTTTAAACCACGGAATATCCAACAATGGGCCTATGTCATGGAATAGCCATCCCATCTCTACCAGTTTCTGACAGCACATAATATTATGTGATCTACACAAGGCATAGCAGTCACAAGAAGTCAGAGAACTGTTAAAGCTGCGTCATCACCTCGAGACTTCGTTGCTACTAGCTATAGACCTACACTTGGACAACCTGAATGCATTGATGATGCAGCATGCGCCAGCAATGGACGCAAAGAACCAATGCATTCGCCTGGTACAATCAGCTGTAGCCTGTAGGCCTATCTCTTTTGATACATTAGTTGGCCAGTGGGAGTTTCGTTTCGACAAGGACAGTTTGATCATGGCCATTAAATCCGTTGATGCCGCCGTGTTGCACTGCGATAAGGATGGAATCAATTAAGGCGCTCGCTGACCAGGGGCGCAACCACGGTCCAGAAGTTGGGGGACCAACTAGAATGTCTGAGTGGAGGGGGGAATTGCAAGCGCCGAAGGCACGAAGCTGCGATTGCCGAAGGCAAGAAGCCGACGCAATTTTGAGCATTTGATGCCAAATGGAGTACATTTTGGGCTTTAATTTACCTCAGATTTTTCACCGATGATTTCGATATAAAAGTAGCCTACCTAAACCATCTCGATCTGTGAAAAATATGACTTTATTATATGAATAAACTGGACGTGACAAGGGTTTAAGAGAATTGAACGGAAAAGAGTAGAATAAGCTCTAGAACAGTGTTTGTCAAAACCAGGAAAATCGGCAGGGAGGAAGCCTGAACGGATCAATTTTCTCAGAATACCGTTAAGGCTGGTGTCCAGCTACAGTGGCAAATCCCCACCAAACAGAGGCGGCATAAAGTAGCCGTGCGAGGGTGGTAGTTCTAACAACGTCAAAGAGACGTTGACCGTGGTGACCGTAGGCGACCAAAACACATAGCGCGAACATGAATTTTCGGGCTTTGCAGCATATTTTGTCAATGTGTGCCCCAAAGCCAATCCGATGATTCCGATCAGAAATGCTGACACCCAAATGACCATCTGCTGGACCCGCTTGATGCCAGGGATGAGAGGAAGGAGGGCAATAGGTTTGGACCTCGGTCGTTTGACAACTATTTCTCTGTCTTACAATGATTTAATTTAAGATTGCTAATGGATGCCCACTTAAGAGATATGGTCAATTTCAGAAAGAGTGCTGTCAATGCAGGAAGTATAATTATTTAGTGAGACGGTTTCCATTGTAGGCCTATATAGGTTTAAGGCTATCAGTAGGTCCAAAGGCCAGAGCCTTGTACTATACTGGCATTAATGGTAGTATGGTACAGAGGAGAAGAGATTGCGGAAGGCACGAAACTCCTAACGAGTAGGAGGTATGGGGGAGCGTATATATCGTTAAGTTACATAGAAGTCAACGAGTGGTTTCTAGTCCGTGTATTGAGCGACTGAGGCTGGAGGCCGATCGCAACTGCCTGTACGTGGGCGTCGCCGTCCTAACTGTCAATCATGCTATATCCCAATAGTAATCACGGCACACGCCCTTTTAAACAAAGAAATAAGCCTAATCTATGGGTAACTAAGTATAAGTATTATAGTGTATCTAAATGTATCTGAATATAGCTATATAAGTTCAGCTAAAGCTGGAGCTACTTAATCTACGATAATGAAGTCCGGAAAGTCGTCTAAGTTCAGTTTCCGCTGAGCGCCTGTACGCCTTCTTCAGTCCATGTAGCGGGGTGGTAGCTTCACAACCCGACCCGAACGCGTGATTACTGGTTTTCGTTCGCCATCCTGGCGCCCTGGGCCTGGAGTAGGTGGGGGCGGTGGAGGGGGCGATGACAGGTGGTGGTCGTTTGCTGCGGTGGTGCCGTCTGGCGGATCCGCGCTGTCGTCACCCAGAATGATGGGGGGCTCGGAACTGAATGCCACATGGCGTGACGTTCGCCTCCGCGTGGTTCCATCCTCAAAGCGAACAGAGTATGATCTGTGTGGCAGGATGTCAGCGATTTCCCCCCTCCTCCATTCCGGGCGGTCATCATATTTCACCCGGACCGTCTGGCCGACTGCGAGCGGAGGTCGGGGTTTTGCACTGCGATTGTAATAATAGACTTGTCGGGCCTTGGCTTCTGATAAAGCTACATTAGCAGCGTGTGATGTTGCAGTATGGAGTAGCCGGTTAGCGACCGGAAGACTGGTGTTTGTCCGGCGACAGAATAATAGTTGTACAGCGGACAGTCCAAGCTGTTCAGAAGGCACATTCCTCCATTCTAATATAGCGAGTAATGGATCGGAGTTGGCCTCTTTTGCTTTCGTCATTAGTCGCTTTGCTGTTTTTACAGCATTTTCAGCCCGGCCATTAGACTGTGGATAACGAGGCGAGCTTGTAACGTGTTCGAACTCGTACTTGTCGGCAAATCGCTTGAATTCTTGGGAGGCGAATGGACTGTTATCTGTCATGACTTCACTTGGGAGGCCATGTCTAGCGAAGTGTTGTCGAAGGCAGTACGTTATGTCCGCAACCTTTTTTGATGGCAGTCGATCAATTTCAAAGAACCCAGACAGGTAGTCAACAGTAATGAGGTAGTCAGTGTCGGAGAACGTGAAAATGTCAACACCGACTTTTTGCCAAGGCCGACTAGGAGCAGGGTGAGAGAGCAACGGTTCCTTCTGAATGGACTGCTGATAACGGGCGCATATGTCACAGGTATCGGACACTCTTTTGATGTCTGCCGAAAGGCCCGGCCAGAAGACCGTCTCTCTCGCCCGGCGTATGATCCCGTTGACCCCCGAGTGAGCACTGTGTAGTCGCTCTAAGATGTGGGGGCGCATGCGTGGGGGATAATTACCCGATCGCCTTTGTAGGCGAGGCCACAGCTGACAGTTAGTTCATCTGCGAAGGTGTGATATGGTCGTAAATCTGCTGGCAGGTTGGTCGGTGTGTCTGGCCAGCCGATCGCGATTTGCTTCATTAACTTCAGGTAAAGATCATCGTCTCTCGCTGCACTGACTAGCCGCGCCACCGTGTCTGCAGAAGCTATCATTTTCAGCTCCGACATCTGTTCCTCGTCAGCTCGCTCTAGGGAGGCTATTTCCTCGGTGAATTTCGTCGCAGGAGTCTCACCCTCCGCAAATACCCTCGACAGCGTGTCTGCTAAAATCAAATCACAGCCACGCCTGTAAATTAGCTGATAAGAGTACCGCTGAAGTCTTAGCAGCATCCGTTGAAGGCGCTTTGGAGCGGAAGCCAGAGCCTTCTTGTCTATGGCGAGGAGGGGTTTATGATCCGTCTCGATAGTCACATGAGCAGCATATACATACGTGTCAAACCTTTCCAAGGCAAACACGATTGCTAAGAGCTCCTTCTCAATCTGTGCGTAGCCCTGTTCTGTTTGGGTCATCGCCCTAGATGCGTACTCAATGACCTGTCCTCCTTGCATTAATACAGCGCCAAGCCCTGACTGCGAGGCATCGGCCTGTATAGTGATAGGCTTCCCTGGCATGAAATATCTGAGAACCGGGGCCGACGCAAGCATGGCCTTCAGGCGATTAAAAGCCTCATTATGCCTTATGTCAAACAGAAATTCGTTGTCCCCAGCAAGTAATTCTCGTAGCGGGGATGTTATTTCGCTGAAATGTGGGCAGAAACGCGCTAAGTAAGTTGCCATGCCCAATACGCGTTGTAACGCTGCTTTATCGTTCGGATTTGGCATCTGCTGTATAGCGCTTATCTTCTTTGAGTCAGGACGCAAGCCCTCACGCGTCAGTTCGTGCCCCATGAATGTGATGGCAGATGGATTCAGCTGAAATTTCTCCTTGTTTAGTTTCAGTCCCTGCGCACGACATCGATCGAGCAGAGCAATTAAGTTTGCATCGTGGTCGCGTGTGGCCATCGCCACGGTGTCTCCGGATCCCGTGACTAAGATGTCGTCAGCAATGCAGAAGACGCCTTTCAACCCAGAGATTGCCGCATGTACTCTAGATTGCCATATTTCTGGGGCCGGGGAAATGCCAAAAGGCAAACGAAGCCATCGGTATCGTCCATACGGAGTCTCAAAAGTTGTCAAACGACTCGAACTGTCACTGAGTCGCAAATGCCAAAAGGCTTGTTTGATATCCACCGTGCTAAAAACTTTGACCCCGGCCAATTTGGGAAGAATGTCGTCAATGGTAGGCATGTAGTACGTGCATCTTTTGAGAGCTTTGTTGAGGGGCTTCGGGTCAATGCAGATTCGTAGGCCGCCGTTGGATTTTGTGACAACCAGAAGGGCTGAAACCCATGGCGTAGGCTCAGTGATTGGAGCAATGATGTTATCTGCTGTCAGCCGTTGCAGTTCCGTTTCTATTTGGTCGCGTACCGCCACCGGAAGTCGCCGTAGAGGCATCCGCACCGGGGGAACGAGGGGGTCAACTTCCAGGCAGACGTCCCCTTTAAGCAAGCCCAACGATCCGTCGAATAGATCGGCGTAGCGAGCGAACACATCCGCTTCTGTGATGTGATGCGATGCGTGTGGGTTTGAAGGTGACGATGCGCTGGCCTCCAGAAGTTCGCAGATGTTTTCGTCGACGACGCGCAGCAGGTCAAGCCGACGACAGGCATCGATGCCCAGAATAGGATGCTCGCGTTCGGTGATATAGAAGTCCACGTCGAACTCCACTTGCGTGAGCGGATGTCTGACGGTAGCCGTCAGCATACCGAGAGTTTTCAACTCTTGCCGGTTGAACATGCGAAGCGTGGCTCGAGGCGGACGTAGAATGTTTCCGCCGATTTGGGAATACACGTGCGCAGGCAAAAGATTGCAAGAGGCCCCGCAATCTAGAAGGAATTTCACCTTCACTCCGTTGACGAAGACGTGGGAGTATATACGGCGGTTGTCTGCGTTGTCGAGCGCCAGTAGCCATTCGTCTGTTTCTTCAAGTTCGCGCACATCCGACGTCGTTCGCCTGGATCGGCACATGACGCCATAATGATTTGGCTTGCCGCATTTAGAACAGGTTTTTCCAAAGGCTGGACACGCATGCCTTGAAGGTTTATGCAATTGGCCACAATACTGGCACTGTAATTCGGACTGTTTATTCGGATAGGCTTTGCGCATGTGTTGCATATCGTGGCTGTCAGGATTTCGCGGCTGCCGCGCGTGAGGAGTCGGAGAGCGACGACGATGTTGGTGAGCCATGGCCTGAACGTCTTCAGGCGCCGTCATGGTCTTCAGCTGTCGCATCGTCGCCTCCGACGATCGACATATATCGACTGCTTGGGTCAGAGTCAGCTTGCGAGTCTGCAGCAGCTTCTTCCGTGTAGCGTCGTCACGGATGCCGAGGACAATCCGGTCACGGATAGTTGACTCCTCGGCTGATCCATACTCGCACGTTTTGATGAGTCGTCGCAGGTCGCCGAGAAAGGAATCGAATGTCTCACCTGGCTCCTGTTGTCTGCGATGTAGGACGTATCTCTCGTAAACTTCGTTTACTTCGCCAACGCAGTGCTGCTCGAACGCCTCGAGAAGCCTGACGGGGTCCTCCTTGTGTTCTTCTTCAGCGAAGACCATGGTTGTAAAAATCTCATAGGCATCGGACCCAATGCAGGCAAGGAAGATGGCCGCCTGACAGTCGCTCGCCTCGCGGTCCAGTTTTGCCGCCTTGACATAATTGGTCCACTGCCCTTTGAATCGTTTCCAGTCGCTGGCTAAGTTCGAAACTCTTAACGGCGCTGGAAGAGGAATTTGAGGAGCGGCTGCCATGTTGTTGTCGACGATGTCGTGAATTAAATTTGCGCTTTATTTTGTTTAACGGTTTGCTAAGTCTTTACTTCTGACGCCATATATCGTTAAGTTACATAGAAGTCAACGAGTGGTTTCTAGTCCGTGTATTGAGCGACTGAGGCTGGAGGCCGATCGCAACTGCCTGTACGTGGGCGTCGCCGTCCTAACTGTCAATCATGCTATATCCCAATAGTAATCACGGCACACGTATGGGGCGGATCCCCAGAAGCGGACGCAATTTTGAGTATTTGATACCAAATGGAGTGCATTTTGGGCTCTTGTTTGCCTCACAATTCTCAAAAGTTGGGGGGACTTTCCCAACCTGTTTGAAAGTTGAGGGGACGCGTCCCACGGGTCCCATAGGGTGGTTGCGCCTATGTCGCTGACACATACGCCGACATCCTTAACATCAATCAGCAAGTTCTGTCATCCGAAATAGAACTGTTTTCAACCACGGTCAATGAAACAAGGCTACCTTTAATGTAATTCAGAAGTAAATGACCGAACATGTTTATCCTCATTATTACGATGTAGGACGGGAAGGAGGTGGAGTGATAGCTCTAGCATCTTCCATGGCGCTACACAAGCTAGTGACTCTATGGCATAGTCTATGCTATCAACTATCTGAGAAAGAAACCATGTAGGCCTATTGAATTATTGTTTGTTATTTAATAAGCAACCATCAATCAAGTTTCAGTTAGTTTACACTTATAATGCACATAATTATTATGCAATCGTCACTTATTATTGGACCGAGCGACGCCGTGTATCGATAGCAATTCAGAGTTTGTATCCGAAATATAATATCCGCATCGAGATGAATCAGAAACTTAAGCTTATATAGGCCTATCCATCGAAGTGAATCTGTATACTCCGATCGTTATTATATGGTCGTTGACTCCGAAGACCGAATCAGAAATTGTAGGCTATCCTTGAACAGAAGGTTTATCTCCATAGAAAGATATCCGAGATAATACTCCAGACGAATTTCGTCGAATTCGAACCCTATCTCGAACTCCAATTATTTCGATTCGATATCTCAACGATATAGGCCTACTTGTATCGCTTCTTAACTTGTAGGCCTACTGTATTCAATCGCAAACTGAGGGGGAAGGGGGCAGTGGCTTCTATCCCCCTAAACAACCGGGCTCAATCCATCCTTCCCCCTCACGGACCAGGCCTCCACTCTCTCCAAGACTCCAAGATCCCATATTGCTAACTTGAGTTTTACCCAACTGGTGCGTTTTTTCAGCCAGAGTTCTGGAAACTTTTCAGCTATTAAAAAATAATTTAGATAATTTAATTTTTAATAAAAAATTGATTAAAATTATTTAAATACTTTAATTTAATTC
The DNA here is from genome assembly GCA_020284085.1 of Aporrectodea caliginosa. Lineage (NCBI taxonomy): Eukaryota > Metazoa > Annelida > Clitellata > Crassiclitellata > Lumbricidae > Aporrectodea > Aporrectodea caliginosa. The sequence continues at coordinate 1,111,239 of JACEVL010001014.1, forward strand.
CAGTAGGCCTACTTTCATATCAGTGTTTATTGATATTTATATTAGGCCTTTACGAAATAGAAATATTAGCATAAAATATGTCCCTATAAATTATAATTGTTCTGAATTTGTTGAGTTCCAGACCTTTTCAATCCAGCTTCCATTTTAAATTGACCATATACAATGGATACCAATGCAAAATAATTAAAGCACCTAAAATAGAGGATTACCAGTAGGCCCTAAAGTTGTTCAATTTTAAGCATGCGAGTATTAAAAAATAATTTAGATAATTTAATTTTTAATAAAAAATTGATTAAAATTATTTAAATACTTTAATTTAATTCCAGTAGGCCTACTTTCATATCAGTGTTTATTGATATTTATATTAGGCCTTTACGAAATAGAAATATTAGCATAAAATATGTCCCTATAAATTATAATTGTTCTGAATTTGTTGAGTTCCAGACCTTTTCAATCCAGCTTCCATTTTAAATTGACCATATACAATGGATACCAATGCAAAATAATTAAAGCACCTAAAATGGAGGATTACCAGTAGGCCCTAAAGTTGTTCAATTTTAAGCATGCGAGTCAATGGGTGTTAATTAAGTAGATAATGTCGCGCGATTAAGTTCGAGAACTCGATAACGCGTTAAGTAGGTGTACAGTGTGTTAACAAAATCGAGCAACTTAATCGGACCATGTCACCAGGCCACACTAATTCATATGAGAAAAGTGGATCTTTTATAGGACTGTGAGTGAAGACTCTGTAACTTGTAGAAAGTGTGATAAAAATTAAAAAGAAACACTTCCCCTCTGTTTTTCACTGGGCTCAACTTGCGCCCGCCCTGGAAGGGGGGTAACCCAAATGCATCTGATTGCGTATGCTTGCGTACGCATAGGAAGGGGGGGTAAACCTGGAGGCCTTCCTTCAAATGAGTCACAGTTCAGCGATCAGGCAAGGGGCCGTCCATAAATGACGTCACGCACCTAGGGGGAGGGGGTCGGAAATTTGTGACGATGTGTGACATGGGGGTGGGGGGGTCTGAGTAGTGTGACGTCACACCCGGTCTATGTTATTAAATTTAACAATTAACAACAATTTAATTTTAATAATAACAGCACTAATTTTGACGATTAAATTTTCATTATTTTTTTAATTATTTTAATGTATACGGGCACCATTATTAATAATTTTCTAATTATTTCAATATTTGGTCACCGTTAGATTTTAAAATATTAATGCTTTCGCTATTTGTTCCATGAAGGAGCATTTTGCTTCGCCATGGAAATTGGTTTTAGGGGGTCAGAGCTTTGTGACGTCATTTTCAGAGGGGGTCTTACTTTTTGTGACGAAGTGTGACGAGGGGGAGGGGGGGGTTAAAAATCGGCCAAAATAGCGTGACGTCATTTATGGACGGCCCCCAATACCATACGGCTGTAATGACCATAAGTGGGAAAGGATCACACACTTGTATGCCCGGTACTTGTGAGTTGTGACTGCTATTAATTGTCTCGCAGCTGTTGGCTGAGACGCTGAGTCTCGACAGTTTGGCCGCCTGCCCTATAATAATTCAGGCCCGGGTTAACCATTGGTGCACACGGAGCACGTGCTCCGGGGCCCCCGACGATAAAGGGGCCCCCAAATATGAGTCTTTTTTCTGTGTCCAAGAATGCAAATTGAATACACTTATTAACTTTTGGTGAAACAATAGAATTCATTTTTCTAAAAGTACGGCGACAAATCACATTATTTTCCACTCAGCCTTAAACTTCTTCGATATGACTCCGGAGTTACTTTGGGTGAAGCTATTCGCCGCCAAAATATTTCAACAGCTCGGTTGGTGGTGGTAAACCATAACTATCGAAGCTAGTCTAGGGAGTCTAGACTGACCACGCTTCGGTATACGTATCTCTGTTTGTCTTTGTACCTATCTCTTCGTTCTTCTCCTTCTTCCTGCTGTGGACTTTGAACAGCATGCCTTCAGCTCACCGGGCGAACCAGGTTCAAGCCACGACTGGCGGCCGCCTATAGCGGTCAGAGGTCAATGTAATTTGAACTATTATCATACGTATACATAGCCATTGGGCGTTCATGCATATGTGTAAGTAAGTAAGGTAGGTATTAACACTATTGTGTATATGTATATATACATGTGTATAGACTGTATAGGGGTCGTCCAGTAATTATGTCAACAAAATAGGGGGGGTTTGGAAAAGTTTGACAGTTGTTGACAAGGGGAGGGGGTTCGGTAAAATTTGACGTCAACAAATTTTTTCCAATGGATCAACATAGACCCTTCAAAATGGTAGCGAAAACATTAATTAATGCTAAAAATGTATAAAGTGCTTAATGTTTAATACTACTAAAAAGCTGGTAATAAACTAAACTCATATATTTTGAAATTTGAGATTGCATTTTTTAGTGTAAAAAGTATAAAAATTAGTCTACATGTGTGTTTCTTTTTTGTATGGGGGGGTCTGGGATTGTTGACATAATTTTTAGGGTGTCCGTCAATGTTTGACAGTTGTTGACAAGGGGAGGAGGGATCAAAAACTGCCTAAGGGGCCGTCCATAAAGTACGTCACGCTCCAGGGGGAGGGGGTTTAAGAAAGTGTGACAGTTTGTGACAGGGGGAGGGGGTCAGGCCATGTGTGACGTCACACATTTATTTATTTTTTTATTTTATTTATAATTTATTTTTATTTTTTTAGTAGAATTTCATAGCTTTACAAATAATTTTCAACAATTTTCTGAAACATTTTAATTAGTTTTATGTCAAAATAGCATGAAATGCATATCTCCTGAATGTTTTCACGATTCCTCTCGCTAGGAGCGCTAGTAATAATGCTGTTGCGAAGCCTTGTTTATGTATTAGCCTTGCTTTCCGAAGTATTATTATTTCTATGTTGAAAGTGTGACGTACTTTAGGGGGTCCGAGTTTTGTGACAGTTTGTGACAGGGGAGGGGGGTAAAATGGTCAAAAATATCGTGTCACGTACTTTATGGACGGCCCCTAAAATTTGTTGACATAATTAATGGACGACCCCATATATATATATATATGTACTATGTAGTATGTATGTAAGACAGAGGACCGTTTCTCTCTAATTCGTATCCTTCTATTATTCAATCTATCTATCTATCGTTGAATCTGCAGCTATACGGTAACTTTGCTGTAGTTTTGGTCATTATAAGTTAAACTTAAAGTATTGAATAATCATTCAATAATGTCGAGCACTTGCAAGTACATGTATGTCATGTACTTGCAGTGGGTATTTTTAATGGGCTGCAAAGCTTGAACAAGGAAGCGAACTCTCAAAGTGTTAACTAGCACTCCAAAACTGACGACGTTCTTTAGAGGCGACAACGAACGCTGTTCTCAACACAGCGGAAATTGAAAAGAAGCTAATATGCCTGAGTAAAATTAATATGCTTACTATTATAATATTATTATTATTATTGAATTTGTTGCTGATTGGAGTCTGAGCAGATTTGAATATTACTAAATAAGGGAAGGGGAAGGAAGGAGGGGAGGGAGATGAGGAGAAAGTGAATGGAGGAGGAGCCAGGGAAGGGAGGGAGGAGCAGGGAAACGTCAGAGGGGCCCCAACATGACAGAGTGCTCCAGGGCCCCTTAACACGGCCTGACCCTATTCAGTAAGGATATAGACCATTCTATAGGATTCGGGGGGATGCGTGTCAAGCGTACGTACGCAGATGGGGTGGGGGTGGTGGTGGGTGGTGGACTGGTGGTGCTAAAAGTACGCATGCGGGGAGGGGGTATATTTTTCCCGGATTTGTGCGTACGTACTAAATGGATGACCCCTAAGCTCACGATCTCAACATTATTTCTGGAGCTCCATCGCAATATAATTAAATACAATCGTCAAGCTCCAAATGATGAATGAGTGACCTTTATCTTCGAGCTCCAAATGATGAATGTCAGAAGCTCTCCTGAGAAAATAGGACCTACTGCAGAGTGTGGGAACGTAGATTGGCGGCACGCATCAAAAGAAATAACGACCGCGTCAGTTTGTATCTGTGTCCGTATCTGTACTGTAACTATCTACGTCGGCAACAGCACGCATCCACCTCAATCTCTTGACCGTGTTAGTCCGTCTATTTGTCCCTCTACCTACATGCCGCTGTTCTGTATCGGTATCTCGCTTCCCCTCGAATTGCATGTGACATCTGTCGACGACGAGCGTGGGAAACTCGCTTCAATCATCAATGCTCTTGCACCTACTCTGTCAGCATCCCTTCGAAGAGACGTTGACAGACCCGGTCCGTTCGCCTATGTGTGTGCGTATTGCTTGTCCATGTCGCTGCCAGTGCGTTTATATGTCCTTGTCGGTGTCCGTCTAAATATTACTCTCCCCATGCCTTAGCCCGCCTCCGTCTGTCGTCACCGATTGTGGGAAATTAGTGCGACTAAACTTAATGGACCCTCATCGCGACATCGGCTCAAACACGATCATTCGGCATCGCTGATGTCACGTCGACAAAATGGCATCTTTCCAAAATGGCCGCAACTGGAAGTAACGCATTTTATACACGGCCATTACAGTACTCGGAGATCAGATATCATATGTGAGCATCAGCCTAGGGTACTGAGGTACTCTTACACTGTCAACAACTAAAACTATTTGATATATTTATCATGCCTATTTTTATATTAAAATGTAGCATACCTGTTAAAAGTTAATATAAACATGAACAAAATGCTATACATGTCTTTGCTTCAAACTAATGGTGTCATGGCATTTTCATCAAAAACCAAAAATCATTTCAGTCAAACAACATATTCTGGTAAAAATGTAACCTATCGTCATTATTTATAATTTAGAACAAAATTTGAAACATCCAACATCATATAATTTAAAATGGACCTTTTTCTGGTTGCTCTGACATGGAATAACCCTTCTCCTACTCTGCCCCTACTTCCTTCTTGCAAAAGAAACAATCGGCTACTCTTAAATCCCTCTAAAACACAACTTATTTGGCTGGGTGGCTGTAGGCAACTAGAGGGTATTGATTTTCCCAACTTACTTTGCTCTTTCCTCACATAACCTTTTCCGTCACATTTTGTGATCTTGGACTTACTCTTGACTCTGAGCTTACTTTGTCTCAACATGTGGACCTGGTTGCACGGAGTTGTTATTATCAGCTTCATCAGCTTCGAGTGGTCTCTCTCTCTCTCTCTCACGATGCGGTTGTGGTCCTTGTTCACGCCTTCGATCAGAACTAGTCGAATTGACAACTGTTGCTCCCTACATGCTGGCCTTCCACTTGGGGTTCTGGGGCGACTAATAGAGTTCTACGCTCGGCTGCTCGTCTTATTGGACGACTTCCTAAGTTCTCTCCTGTCATACATACGTGATTTGTTGCACTGGCTCAGAGGATCTCATACCGCACTGCTGCTGTGGTTTCTCGCTGCATTCTCGGATGTGCTCCATCTTACTTGCGTGATCTTTGCCACCCAGTGTCTGACATTGCAGCGTGTCGGGTGCTTCGCTCTACGACGAGAGTTGAGCTCCTAGTTCCGCGTGCTCGCTTGGCTATTAAGCAGTGCCGTGCTTTTTTGGTTGTGGGACCTTCCTTCTGGAATGACCTCCCACTTAAGCTCCTTAGTTGTGGCTGGGCCGGGAGTGCTTCTGAGCAGCTTCTTGAAGGGGCGCTACATAAATGCTCTGAATGAATGAATGAAAGATTAACAATTATACATGTAAGTTTAAGTTGCTAGATAATTGCGTAGCACCTGGAATCTCTAAAATATGCTCCATAAAAGCCAAAATGACGCCATAGTTTGAGAAGGGCAACAAGTTTAGTTGTAACTGAATGATATTAGTTCAATTACCCAGTAGGTCCTGACAGTTTCTGGCAAAGTGAATAAAGATTGAAAAAGAAATTGAGAAATACGTTGTTTCATAGTTACTTGGGTGTCACTTGTTTGTATATAAAACACTTTCCATAGATGGCAGAACAGGTTAAGGTAGGAGAATAGCGATGGGTTAAAACAGCATGTTTCATTTGTAATTATGAAGTTAAAAAAAGTACAGAATATTTGGTTCTTAATCTAAGTTATTTCAGAATACTTAGTCTGTAAAAAAAAGTTATGTACAAGTTAGCTGGTTATTATATTGTATTGCGTGTTGAACTATTCTAGTTGTACGAATCAGTTATTTGTTTAAGTTTATGGAAACACATGCGTGTAAGAGAAAGTTTTAACCACAGCTGTATGTGTGAATTTTCAAAATTTCATAGTTCACAGAATTCTTAAAGTTAATATATCTGGTCCACAGCAGCCTTCCATAGGTAATGTTGACAGTCAGTGAGCTACAATGAAAGTCCATGCAGCCCATGCAAGTTGCCAACTCAAGTCAACTGTGTGCAGTCAATGAGGCCCATAAATCACTGTCGTAAACAAATCTGAAATTGTACCAATTACAGATGACATATAGCTTTGGACTCAGCATTGTTGAAATGTTACATGCGACGTGCCCAAAATACATATGCTGACCTTCATGCACTCAAAATGGTCTGCACACAATCCGAGGCAGACTTGAAGAATAATGTCCTTGAAATGCTGAATGCACAATTTTAAATAATCATAATAATCCAAATTTCATGTACTGAGCTGGAATTTCAGATTTTCATATTTAATTAATTTAACATCATTAGCAACAACAGCATCTGCAGACAATTGCATTTCATCAGATCTTTCATTCATAGTCCATTTTTATCTGAGGAAGCCATGGCCTGCTTCCCACTGATAGACGTTGCTACCTGAACTGCTAATGCACATGCCTGTAACATTTTAAAGCACAGGCAGAGTGCAGGAATCTCCTAATAACTAAAGTCAGCAAACACAACATACCTACTTACCTACCCAAGTGTAATTTACAAAGTTTCAACCTTCAACACACACAGACACACACACCTAGACATCAAATGGTCGCCGACAGCAACAAAAGATCACTAAGAAACAACTTACTCAAGAAAGAAACCTCAAAGCCCATTTAATGAACATAGAGTTTGAAAAATAGTATACCGTAAACATTCATCATTTATCACCTAAGGCAGGCACACATCTCAGACTCCTGCAACTACTAGAATAATGCATGATTTTCTGTTGCCAACCTGTAGTCACTCAGGACAGGAAATCTAAGTTAATCTGTTCTAACTCAAAGGCCACAGTTAGTTGCTGCTTCAAATGCATCACAATAATAATATAATATTGATCTCTCTGCTGGAATATTATCAGGCTGAAAGCCTTAGTTGGTGCAAATGACATTCATAGATATAGTTCCCACTAGCTAGTTATCTTCTTGATAGTTATCTTCTTATCAGTACACACAGTTTCAAGCACACAGAAAAATAGAGGCAGAACATGAGAACAAGTAGTGAAATGTAGCAAATAACAAAAAGTCAAAAAGAAATAACTGCAGGCTTCATCAACATTGCAATGCCTCACAACTGGTACAAGACACCCAGTAGCAGTGGGATGTCTGGATCCCTCTGCCACCTGAGCTGCGGAGGATGACATTCTTTGCAACTGGCAATTATTCATGAAGCGTAACTGCAGTAGAACAATCAGCATCACTCCAAAGACTTTATTGGCCTCTAATGTCCAGTTAGTAACCTGAAACCCTTCAGTGACAGACCCCTTCGGACAACAAACATCTGAACACCATCCAAAACACTTACAAACATCCGTGAAAGAGAGGAATAACTCCAATTATGTATACTACATGACTTTATAGGTTTTTGATCTGAACGAATGAAAATCATCCTTAAAAATCTGCATTTGACCAACTAACTTATCAAAAACTTCAAGTTAGAGAAGCTTGACGCAATCTTGGCCACAGCACATGTGCAGTACATTCCTACTGTTCCATCATATCACAATCAGTTATGACACACTCTTACTATCCCAGCACATCACAATCCTACTGTCCAACTACAACACATTCCTGCTCTCCCAAAACATCACAATCCTACTATCCGGTCATGACACATTCATACTGTCCAACCATAACACAATCCTACCATCCGGTCATGACACATTCATACTGTCCAACCATAACACAATCCTACCATCCGGTCATGACACATTCCTACTGTCCAACCATAACACAATCCTACTATCTGGTCATGACACATTCATACTGTCCAACCATAACACAATCCTACCATCCGGTCATGACACATTCCTACTGTCCAACCATAACACAATCCTACTATCCGGTCATGACACATTCATACTGTCCAACCATAACACAATCCTACCATCCGGTCATGACACATTCCTACTGTCCAACCATAACACAATCCTACCATCCGGTCATGACACATTCATACTGTCCAACCATAACACAATCCTACCATCCGGTCATGACACATTCATACTGTCCAACCATAACACAATCCTACTATCTGGTCATGACACATTCATACTGTCCAACCATAACACAATCCTACCATCCGGTCATGACACATTCCTACTGTCCAACCATAACACAATCCTACTATCCGGTCATGACACATTCATACTGTCCAACCATAACACAATCCTACCATCCGGTCATGACACATTCCTACTGTCCAACCATAACACAATCCTACCATCCGGTCATGACACATTCATACTGTCCAACCATAACACAATCCTACCATCCGGTCATGACACATTCATACTGTCCAACCATAACACAATCCTACTATCCGGTCATGACACATTCCTACTGTCCAACCATAACACAATCCTACCATCTGGTCATGACACATTCCTACTGTCCAACCATAACACAATCCTACCATCCAGTCATGACACATTCATACTGTCCAACCATAACACAATCCTACCATCTGGTCATGACACATTCCTACTGTCCAACCATAACACAATCCTACCATCCGGTCATGACACATTCATACTGTCCAACCATAACACAATCCTACCATCCGGTCATGACACATTCCTACTGTCCAACCATAACACAATCCTACCATCCGGTCATGACACATTCCTACTGTCCAACCATAACACAATCCTACCATCCGGTCATGACACATTCCTACTGTCCAACCATAACACAATCCTACCATCCGGTCATGACACATTCATACTGTCCAACCATAACACAATGCTACCATCCGGTCATGACACATTCCTACTGTCCAACCATAACACAATCCTACCATCCGGTCATGACACATTCATACTGTCCAACCATAAAACAATCCTACTATCCGGTCATGACACATTCATACTGTCCAACCATAACACAATCCTACTATCCAGTCATGAGATATTCCTACTGTCCACATTCCTTCACAAAGCATGAAGGAAATAGCAATGCCTGTCTGTTCAGTCACTTGTCAAAAGTATTCTTAAAATCTTTTTATACCGTGCCTGTAAAACACACCTGACAGTATATTTTATTTTGATTTAATTTTAATAACCTTTTTGCCCTATGCAAAATGTTATTTTTACACAGTAGGAACTGACAAATATTTTACTTGTAGTGTATATTCATTAATTTATCAGATTCAAAATAACTTGAGAATTGTTGCTAATTTTGGTAAATAATGCTGAGTACTCGATTAGAGAAACAACTAAAGACAAGACACAAAATATAATCTAGAGGTTGATTGCTTCTAGGTCGACACATGAATCTTTTACTTGTGGTCAAGTACAAAAACACAAAAAGTAAAATATTCAGAAAAAGTCACAGGATTGTAACAGTGCAATGGAGACCATAAGGGGTCGTCCATAAAGGACGTCCGCAGAAAATGACCTACTTTGGACCCCTCCCTCCCCTTGTCCGTATTTAGCCTTACCCCCACCCCCTTTGCGGACATCCGCACGCGAAAAACAAAAGAAAACCAAATAAAACGTCAACATTGTGAATAATGTCATCAATAAACTACTAGATCTATCTGATTTAACAATGATAATAATAATAATAAATTATTATTACATTACATATTATTACAAGTATTATTATAATGATACATGTAATAATTGGTAGTGACATAACACATCAAGTCAGTCGATGGATTTCTCTCTTGGGGTTTAGTTTTTACAAGTAGAGCGAGCTCGTCAGAATACGTTTTTAGGCCATTTTAGGCGGACATCCGCACTGGTCATAACTGCCTCCCCCTTGTCCGCATTTGGATGACCTCCCACTCCCCCTCTTTGCGGACGTCTTTTATGGATGCTCCCTAACAGGAAGAACTCGTCAGTCAATTGCTTTCATCATAACCACCTCAGTTTATGACATTATGAATTGGAGTCAAGTTTAACATGCAATGGTCGGTATGATTGAGATGCCCTTGCTGCATAACATGCACTTTGGAAAAACAAGAAGACAGAACCAGTCACCAACAAGAGCAGACGACCGAGTCCCCCAGATTAGATGACTACTTCCTTTCTATTTTGATTCTTTTGACCAACAGATCTGTTAAGTGATTACCAATTGCAACACATGAGAACTTCTCAGTAGCAAAAGATTTAAATGGACTAATTTATGACTTCCTGTTCACGACAAGATGACAAAACTGAAGACTTTAAAGAACACTGAACTAATTTCATCAGCACTAAGCAACAGCAATTACACACACGCGCACATGCACACAAACGCACATACCTCAAAGGCACACAGCTATCTCTCTGCATTAGAGTCAGCAGACATGCAAACATTTGAACAAATGCACAACTGTTTGGTTCTGCCTTAACAATTGATTTAAAACTGCAGAAAGCACAATGATGACCAATGGAGAAACGATGTTCAAGTTTAACACGCTACCAACAAATGACAACTGACAAAGTGGAAAATGTCAAGGTTCATCTTCTTTATGGGCCCAGAATTGAAAGAGTGATTAAGACGCAGAACACACAACATAGAGTTTACATCAGCAGTTAGCCAAGATTCCAGTCAAGACAATACATCTAAATGCACCAGGCAATTCCAATCAAACGCAAAATAAAATTAAAATAATGTTGCAAAGACATCAAGCTCAATGATCCGATTGCAATTATTTCCTAGATGGAAATCGATGCCCAAAAGTTGTCTCTGAAACTGGTCAATTGTGGCCAATTAAGCACTTACCAGTATCATCATCATCATCATCGCCACTGATATTGCATAGTGTGGTTAGAATTCAGTGCTTAACTAAATGAATCGTATGAATAGCAAACTGCCCAATTAGAAATGAGGCCAGAAAAGCAAATGCAAAGCAAACAGCAGTTCATTTGCTAGATCTTCATTGTCCTTCAAATGCCACTACTTTGACACACTGATAATTAAACTATAATCGCACATAAAATAGCGTTTGACTTTATATGCATATCATACACGTCAATAATATTTGCTTTTTTATTGTACAGATATTCCTTGCACAGTCGTCAACGGTAACCACTCCATCTACCCTCTTAAATCTATCAGCTTTGTACTTAATCATGACTGACTCACGTAACCCCAAACCTCATAACTAAGGCTTTCAAGTCAACGACAGTGAATATGGGTGGAGATTTCTACATATGAAACATAAACAATGTGCCAACAAAAGTAGGATTCAACTTGTGACTGTGAGGTAGGCTGCAAAACCCTTGATAAACACTGCTGCATAAAATCTGGAATGGGAAGTATTATTATGCTGCCAAAATTCATCAGCGATTGCAAATCTTACTGATAACTGCTCATAGGGCGGCAGAACAAATAATTATTTTTACACAGTCCAAAATTGATATACATTAATACATCTGTTAAACAAATCCATCCCAAAAGCAACGTCATTTGTAGGACATATGAAGCTAAAGTGGGAGAATATTGCCACCTCGGCTTCATGTGTCAAGACATGACATAGCCATTGGCACAGGTGGACAAGATCTGCTCCAAAGCCATTCTCATTAGAGGATGCACAAAAATTATCCTTAACTTTCTGATTAATGCCACAGCAAGAGTGATCTTCTTTGCCTCAAAATCCACAAGATAAGTGACTCATCAATCTCCCTCTTTTGTCTCAAAACCACTTAAATTGAAAAGAAACTTAAGTTCTATGATGGTGCAACATTTAACAATTTAGTGATAAGAAACTGGAATCATTTTCTCCATCAATCATTCATTGTCATCAGTCATACACTTAACAGAACTTTTTCATAGATGGGTCATTGACATAAGACAATTTGTATAAGTAACATTCCTTTCTTAAGCTCCTCCTCACAATTCTCCGTCTTCTCGTATGTGTCATGGCATAAATGCCTTACAGAACTATCTTAACCATCTTGGTTAAGATAGTTCTGTTGCAATTGGAGTCATTGTTTCTGACTGTAGCAATCTTTGTCTCTTCAAGTCTTCCCTTCATGATAGGCACTCAGGCAAACATTAAAAAAACAAAGTCTAACTAGAAGAGAAGATTTTTAATGTTCTGATTACATCCAGATGAATATCATTTTTAGCTGTAAATATGCACTGTATTTTGGGAATTTGCTCACATAAAGCTACTAAAGCAGCAACTAAAAGGTTGTTGCATATGAATGCAGTTGAAACCTTGTTTTGACTGCTGCACCCTTTATCTGATACTCTTTTAACAAGAAAATGTTCCGCTAAATATCATATTTGTAAAATTCACTTACAAGAAAACAGAATTTAAAAGTTAATTCAGTTGCATCAAGATTAGTACAAATTCAGAGCATCAACATCTTGTACAAACGTGAAAATCCACAGCTGATACTTTTGAGAGATAATTCAGATAGAATTCTCTCAGCCTTCAGCTCTGCAGCCTTTTAAAATTAATGCATCAAAATATTTTAAAGACTATCATCATCATCATCATCATCATCATCATCATCATCATCATCATCATCATCATCATCATCATCATCATCATCATCAACAAGACAAGCACCTGTCTCCTGTCTCTTCTAGCTTAACTTCACTCAGAGGTGACTTTTCAAGTGTCATCAAATATCAACTCCTGTGTTTATTTGAGCATGCAGTAGTTTAAAGAATATCATCAATTCCAATATAACCTTGGATGGGTAAACTTGTGCAAGGAAGAAACTGGGACAACAGAAACCCATAAAACAGACTATTACAAAGGCAGAGAGAACATAAAGACTGTTACAACTGCCCTGCCTATGTCGATTAAGATCACGACATCATTTGGTGTCAAGGGGTAACTACAAATGGGTAACTTAGTCAGTCATTTTGCACAAAACATATTACAAAATATGTACACCCAAAGCCATCTCCATCCGGCTGACTACTCAAGAAATTATAAACAAGTCCGGAAGAATGGAACGACAACTTGTCCACTATGGCAGCTCAATCTCCATCATTCGGCAAACCCATCCGGCAAAGTTCACCTCTTTCTCATATTCTTGTTCGGTCTTCTTTACAAAAGCATGATTCTGCAAGATGAAAAGAATGCCCAATTCGTCATAATTTCAGTAATACATAAAACATTTATATCAGATTAAAAACAGTTAGCAAACACGTTTAATAAATTATCTAAAAACACGTCAGTTAGCACTGTACAAAACAGTAGTACTGTTTAACAGGTTTATAGATATTTAATAGGAATGTTTGTTACAGAAGTCCATATAGAGACTGGGAGTGATTTTGGGAGGGAAGCCTAAACCACAAACAATCCTGACAAGTCCCATCAACGGTCTTCACAGATAAACTGAATCAACTCCTCAAAAGCCTAAACACTACAAATCATCTTTGATGGAAAGAACAAAGAAACTGTCTAATTTAAACTCATGTCCAAATTCTGATCACTCAGCTTACCATTAATGTCTGTAAGTCAGCTCGTTCACCCGGTTTTTTCTTTAGGCTACAACAGTCATCAGTGGATAAAATAGAAATTACGACTTCAAAAGCAACGCACCGGACTCAACTTCAACCAGTCATTGTAAAACTAACTAATTAAACTGAACAAAGTTGATCTTGAAAAGTAAATATGTGGCCCAACTGCACAAACCAGTCTTAAGTCGAGTTTTTGACTTATGGAGTATAATAGACCATTTTAAAGAGAAACACATCCTCTTTACAACGACACAAACATTATCACTCTATCTCAATCGTAACTGAAATCAATTTATGGATAAAAAGAACAACCTGCACGTACGGAAACTATTATCTGACAAAAACGCATCTAACATATGAAATTTAAAATCTTAACTTATACGAAATCATCCAAATAATACCCTTCAATGTTACTTTTTCTCAAACTGTAATTTTCTTTATAAAATATATATTTTAAAATTATAACCTGTAATAATCTAACAATTAAAAAAAATTGAACTTGATCAGTTTTGGCTCGTTTTCTTGAAACTGAATAGTCTGACCTACGACTGGTATTGGGCAGATGGGTCACATATACACACTCAGACACATGTGCTGCAACATTACGCAGACAGCTAATCTGAAAAGGCTTCCTGCACTGTATGAATGCAAGTCAGCACAGTAGGCAAGTACAAGTGTTTCGCATGGTGTCATTTTGACATGTCTCTCATTTCGACTGTAGGTTTATCAATTGTGAAAATAGCTTGATAATTCTTCTATGTTCAGTATCTGATTCTGTGTTCCAGAATTATGCCTTAAGTTTCCTTTGGTTTTTAGCCATTTTTGGACAGTAATTGGATGCCTTCTATCAACTATGCTCAACTCCTTGTAATAGGCCAAATGAATTTTGTTTTGATGCACTGAGCCCAGGCGCAAAAATTCCGTCATCGACTTGGAAATCATGGATCATAGAATCAATTACCAGTGTCCTTGGAATGACAACAACTGTCCACCACAGACAAGTCTTGTCAGTTGCACATATCAGACACTTAATCATCTTAAAAGTATCTATCAAAAGCGCCTTCTCAATGAAATAGCTGGCTCCTTCTGGATGCTGTTGGTCTTGCACAGATCCAAGGAGTAATCACGGAGGCAGCATATTCTACCATCAGCCCTGAAAGTACCAGGCGGTACGTGCAGACGAGTGGTGCATATGCTTCATTCAGCTGCCATCAAGCCTCATCCTCAGTGACACAAACTAAAAACTCAGAACACTGCACAAATTTAACTCTGGCTGGAACTCCATTGGATGGTTTCTATATCAATACGACAGCACACTTGTGGCAACGATTCAAGCCAATTGCACACCTTTTGCTCACAGATGTGAACTAACTAGTTGTTCTCATCAAACTATAAGATCATTTACACTAGCAAGAAGCATCCTTAAAATGTTCTGATGCACAAATACGTACATACACACAAATGGTCATAATTTTGCAAAACAAATGTCAGCCTAGAGTTATCTAGGCCATGTTTGCTTTAGTTTGACTATTAGCAGGGCATTGTAGAAGATGAATATTAGCACAGGTCCACAAATTATTTAAATAAAATTCACTGAAGTGTAATAGCGTATAAAAAGCATGTCTACTGCAGTGCACATTTCTTCCATGCACAGAATATAAATAATACTGATGGACTATTACTAACTAAACTATTTGTACACTTGAGTGTAAGAAACAAAGACAACCAAGCTAATGTTACCTACCAGCTGCCAACGAAGTCTTGGAACTCTTTGGAAAAATATTCAGCTGGAAGGACAGGTGGTGGCTGAAACCAAAATAAACGAATTTGACTGATTGACCACAAGAACAGGATTTGTCACCTGGTTGAATTTCCGCTAAGATCCAGGCAAACAAAATGAGCTACATAACTTCAACTGACATTTGTATGTTTTGATATGTATGTTCGTGCTTCGGTGTGTAAGTTCCGACTTCTACCATTTCCTCAGGGGTCTCTGCTAGGTCCCTTACTATATCCGTTATAATCTGTTCCAGTGCTTTCTCTCATATAATAACTATACTCACACATGTGCTGTGACCTTCAAAATATACTCGTCTTGTTTAGTTCACTCAGCTACTGAACGATCTTGTAGTATGTTCAAGTGTGTCTCCACAGTATACAACTGATGTCTCCAAAGCACATGAACAAAACTACAGTTGTCTGGTGTGGTACTCCGCACCTAAGTTCCAACCTCAATAACATTTCAAAGATTGTTAAACATCTCTAACTTCCTGACACAGATCAGAAACACATTACTTCATCTCCTAATTTCAGTCCTTGCCAATCAGCTTACCAGGAAGGCTACTCCACTGAAACTGCTCTTGCCTTTACGCTGGACAAACATCTTCTCATCTCTTGATAAAGGAAAGGCATGCCTCTCAACATGCCTTGACACTGTTCACCACCATCTACTGTTATCTAGACTCAGTAAGAGTTTCGGTGTCTCTGGCACTGCTTTAAACTGGCTAGCTTCATACCTCTTCAATTGGTCTTAGCAAGTGGGTGTTGGTACTGCTTGGTCCGATCCTTCTTTGGTAATCGTAATTGCAAATTTATATAGCGCCACTTCAAGACAGATTCATCAGAGGATATCCTGACATGTAATAAAACAGTGAAACCATGATCAAATGGAATGATCTTCCGGCGTTTGTGGAAAAGGGTAAGAGAGGCTGAGGAGTTCATGATTCAGTTCATACTGTGCGAATCTCATGCAGGTGATAGCAGCATGTTCAACATGAGTTCTTCGCCTGCTCTGAAAAGGTCAGTTCCTGGTCCACGGTCACACCATGATCTTTCTGCACTGCTGGTGTCCACAGGGATCGGCTGTTGCCTGCTGATGATGACCAATTGGATTCTTGATTGTCCGGTTAAATATTAGACTTAAAATGCTGTTAAAAGGAGTGCAAGACCTATGTAAGTCTTAGTGGGGCCAGAAACCTCAAAGATAAAATCTCTCTGATGTCAAAGTATGTGCAACCCATTGTCACATAATAGAGTCCCATTAGTTTTAAAGGCCACATTGCGATGTAGTTAAGGAACACCGTGAGTACAATTTAATACCAGACAATCTATGTTTCTGGCTACATAAATGTCCTGTTTACAGATATTACTTAAAATAACTGTGAACACATTGTAGTAAACTGCCATGGGAACTGTGTATGCTGACCGGACCTTTGGTGATGCACAGCTTCGCAATAACCGTGTACCTGCAGCAGTCACTTCTGGGCTAGAGACCAGCAGTAACGGAGTCTGCTGAGGCCAGGCAGAGCTGTCAATTTTCAGAAACGCTGGATGATGCATATTTAACCAAAATGAGCTATACACTTTGTATTAGTAATATAATAATTAGACAATATTCATTAACGTCATCCTATTGGACAGTTTTAAAGATTATTATCAAATTATTTATATGATGCACTGGACCACTTCAGTGAATACGTGTGTGCTTCAGTGTGTGAGCATCAGCCATTGTTGTTTGCAGCTTTTCATCAGTCTTGGCGGAATTCTGCTCCTGAATTTTTAAAGCTACCGGTACTGTTGGCACACATCTGCTTTGAATTTACGAATTTGGTCACTTTAATCAAAATTTTACTTGTTGATTACTGGTTATGGCATTGAGGGAGTGACTGAATCTTACTGTGGAAATCGGTATGTGCCGGATTTTGCTCCAGACCGATTAATCAGAATTGGCACATCCCAGGACTGACCGATCCAAGTACCAAAAGATGTAATATTTTTAACTAAAAACAATTTCTTTTTTCATTATTACAAAAATAGTAACCTGTTTTAGTGACCTCCTGTGGCAATCTTTATCATTGAAAGTCCGTGTAAAATATTAAAATTGTGAGTCGACACATCAACAAAATGGCAGACAGTCGGGCTTTTTTCTTAAGCCATGCGGTTTCAAATGTTAATTTCATTAAAAATAAAGAACATAATAATAGCATTAATCTTTCCAGCTATTTATTTTAAATAGTTCAGTCCATAAACTCTCGCTCGAATTACACCTTGTGAGAACATACAAGATTTTTTTCTGTGATTGCGGAGTAACAAACAGTGCCTAGAACCAAATAAAAATAAATATTGGTGATTAATCAGATCGAATCCGGATTCGGCAAAAAAGCAGGCCAAATATCTGGGTTCAGATATCGGCAAAAAATGCCAATCGGTTGCACTCTATCACGTACACATCATTGGGGCTGCATGCGCTCAATAAGCCTGATCACGTCATCCAGTGTAGCATATACAAGACTCTCTCTCCTCAAGATGCACCTGTGACTTCTGAGAGGGCAGTTCGTCCCTCTTCTTTACATCTGATCTGGCCTATTCCACCAAAATCCACCCAGAAAGAGTCTACCAACTGTGTTGGCTGTGGACTCATATCGGCCACATGGAACATTCAGTCGCTGGGCAACAAGCTCATTGATGTTGCCAATACCATCATTGTCCACGATCTGGGCATTCTTGCTGTCATTGAGCATACAGCATCCTCTGATGTCCCGATATCAAGGGCAGCACCGCCAAGCTAGTCTTTGAACGATCTGCCACAAACGTTAGATCTCCACCAAGATACTCCAGCTCAGAACCATGGAGGAATGGTGGTGTATCACAAGGATTCCCTCAAGGTCATGGTCATTCCTCTACCTGACCATCCGAATCCCTTCGAGGCACTATGCCTGTCCTATGCCACTGCCTGTTGTCTGCTGATGCTGCTCACTTTCTAACACCCTGGGTCTTCTGTCCCATCATCTGCCTTCTAGAAGGAGTTCTCTTCCATGCTCTAGTTGTTCACAACTTACAACTGCCAACTCATCATCACTGGCGACCTGAATACTCATCTTGAGGATCCTAGCTCCCAGGACACAGCCCATTTCAACATTCTTATTCAGCAGTTTGGTTTGGCTCAGAGCCAATGCCTGACTTGGAAGGCTGGCTTGATGTAGTCATTACGAGAGATGACTTCATCATTCAAGACCATTTCTCTCGGATCATGGTCTTCTACCGTTCACCACTCCTTACTTGCATGCACAGCTGGTCTACGCTGTCAGATCTATGACAGGCTGGACCAACTTGGACCACGAAGGCTTCCAAGCAGGTCTGTTAAACAGCCTGCCATGCAGGGCAACTCCCTGCACAGCAGACAACGATCTGTCAGCCATGGAAGACCATTCTTCAGACAAGCTCTTGCCATCTACGAGTCTTTAACGCGCAGCCTGATTGTCAGTCTCCTCCACTTAGGACTGTGAACTCCTGCTGGAGGCCTCGCTCTCCATGGTTCGACGGACCTATTTCCAACCCATCTTTCTTGTTAAAGATGATTAAGAAATATGTGTCGATACAGCTTATACAATATCCTGAGGCTAATTCCCTGCTACTCAAGCATCAGTCAGAGTTTGGAAAGTTTCACTCCACAGAGTCTGTTATCACATGCATTCTTGTTGACACTTTTGGGGCTTTTGATTGGGGACATGTAACACTTCTCGCCCTTTTTGACTTAAGTGTGGCTTTTGACACCATGAACCCTGACATCCTATTGGAGTGCCTTGAAAGATCGGTTGGTATCGTGGGTCACTCACTGTTGTAGCTGCATTCTTTGCTCTCCGGGTGCAATCAGACAGTCATATTTGGTTCCACATGGTCTGACTGATCCATGGTCACATTTGGCCTCCCTCAAGGTTCCATTTTAGGTCCCCTACTCTATGTCCTCTACACTGTTGGTTTGGACTGCATTCTTCCTTCTCTAAGGATTGCAGCTCATCAGTAAGCTAATGACATGCAGGCAGATGTCTATGGTCCAGCTAGAGGTAATCGCCTTAATGGAGAAAATGCGTTAAACATCGGATGCTGTGCTTGTTGTCCAACCATCTCCGTCTAACTATCTGAACGTCTGTAGTACTGTACAGATATAATTCACGAGTGATGGAAATTTGTTTTGCATACCATATTATCTCTGGTACAAAGCACACTCTTTTCTGAAAAAATCTGCTAAAAGTCTGGGTGCGCATTAAACATAGGAAACAGTTCTTAGATGTTTTAAACATACACCGATGACGCCTGCTGATGTACTAACCGAAGGCAACAGAAGTTTACATCGTCTGAATTAACTTATACTTTGCTGGCTTAATTTATATAACTTGCATTTATTAGGTTAGTTTTATAACGTAACCTTTTACAATATTTTTATAATTTTAGATTGCATAGTTATGTTTGAAAAATTAACGACAAGAATGCCATTTCAACGGATGTTGTTTATTTCAATCCATCAATATAAGTAAGTACTAGAGTGGTCAGGCAGCAACTAAGTATGATAACGCACCTTTCAACTACCGCCAAAATGATTGTAAAGAATGTAGTTTTTCGCTTACGTCAGGATCATATATCTAGGATTCTAATGACTGTACAGAGCCGATTTTAACGACTTTGCATCTGCATTACATGGCCATGTGGATCTTCACCTGAGCATCCAATTCGAAGATAGTACTAAGATATTTACATTAGGATAAGTTTTGCATATTGGAGTGCGCATTATACACACGTGCTCATTATACTCGAGATCATACGGTATTTCAGGAGTGATGGGGATATCTTACACGAGTGATCCAGCCCTTTGACACAGACAACATGTCGTTTGTTCGATGAGAAAAAAACAATGACTGACCTGATTGACTATGTAGTCTAAGAGTTCAAATATTGAAATAGTCGGTGGTTCATCAACGCCAGCCACAGGTGCCTTACTCGCTAAACAAACAACACAGCAAGACATTATTATAACTTATAACAAAGTGCAAAGATAATTTTAGAAGTTCATAAACAAACAGTATCGTGATAATTTATAACAAACATTAGCAAACACGGTTTGCAAGACTGTAGCCATTTCACTCCAGTAAAATAAGTTTATTTTATAATGAAAATAAGTCAAGTTAGTTAAATGGCAAAATTATGACTAATAATTGTGCCCAATAGCCATAAAATGTAGATATTAATATAGAGATGTAGACAATTATTCAAGCTAAAGACAATGATAATGAAGGTAATGACAGACATCACCACAGGAACTCAAGAGTAGGGCTGTCAAAATGTTAGTAAAATGCGGCCCGGGGGCCCGAGCTGAGTCTGAACGGGCGCCCGTAAGCCCGTCAGTCCGACACTGGGTAAATAAGACAGTGGCGTAATTTGTGTTGATTCCTAGAGACTACTTAAATTTCGTAATCTGAGTGCTACACTGATTGATAACTGTCGCCGGCCAGTTCCGGATGAACAATAGCCTGCGTGGGAAACACATTCCCAGAGGGGCACAACTTTCCGGCTGCCCATAGCCCACATGTACTTGTCTGGTCTGAATAGCACCGGCATATAAAACCTATATAAAGGGATGCGGCAGCCAAATCCCCTCAGCGCCTATGTCTAGTTATATATAGGAGATCGTTGCACTAGGACCTAATTGAAAGCTGGTCATCTTTGGCTTGCGCCTCAGCTAACAGGTGGCAGGTTCGTCCAAGGACTTCTGTATAATAGCCCTTATTATATTAGAGCCCATGGGTGGTCTTATGGTAGCCGGCAATTAGGCACAGGTTCCAACAGCCCTCTGCGTCGATGACTAATCCGCCAGTGTAGCAAACATGTATCGGGTTCTACTGCAAAGCTTCACACGCGACAGACAATGTCCGTTATTCCACCGCGGAACGTGACAAAGCTTTTAAAACTTCGACCCACTTACCGTATTATGCGTCTTTAGTCGGGTTTTAGAGTTTTGATTTAAGGGCCCGGGCTCAACCCTACGAACGGGGGCCCGGGTATTCGGGGGCCCGTTGACAGCCCTACTCAAGAGATTAAAGAGCAGCTTCGTTTTGCAGAAACGTTAGGAAGATGTTATGAGAAGGATGTTAAGAAGGGCGTTGGAGGAGAGGTCAACTAAGATGGTGATTCTTTATAATCAACTGAGTAAAGTCAACTTGGCCATGGAGTCTGAAGGAGCCATATTGTGATAAAGATGAAGTGGACATAGATGCGGAGAATCAACAATGTATCAGAGCATGAAGCATTCAAATGATAGATTAATTCAATTTGTGAAGCTTTGTACTATGTGTCATTGAAGCTGCACGAGACTCTGCGTACGGATATCCAAGTTATAGCCATGATGGTCTCTGCTTATTACCAGAAGGAACTAATCGATGATCTCCTACCTTTCCTCACGATCCTGTGCAACCGCTCGATTAGTAAGGCATGCCTACCTAGTTCTCAGAAACGATCGGTTCTTCTGCCAACTTTGAAGCAAGATGGTCTGCATGTGAATGATTCAGCCAACTTCAGCGCGTCTCTACTTCCTTTGGGTTGGTTAACCAACTTTTAGAATGGCTTTGGTCCTTTCTATCTGAACGCTCAAACTGTATATATATGGCTTTCGTGGCTGCCGAAAGGCTATGCAGTGACGTATATATACAGCTTCTCCAGTTAAGGGGTTAATTTTGCTAATGAAATTTTCTATTAAACACATTCTCGCTATTAATGCTCATTTTAAAATATGATATGCTAAAAATTTATTTTATTAAATACAATGCCTCTAAATTATGGGTCAACTAATTACATCCCATACATCAACATCACTAACAGCTTTAAACATCTTCTGAAGAAAGATACCTGGAAGAGGCTTTCCCATTTTTGCCGCTTCCAGCTGGTCTTTGAGTGTCGTGTTTCCAAAAATCCTCTCCAGTTCAGCCTGCTTAGGAGGTGGAATGGGATACTTGCCAATAGCCATTTCAACCAGCGACAGACCCATGCTCCAAATGTCTGAC
The DNA here is from genome assembly GCA_020284085.1 of Aporrectodea caliginosa. Lineage (NCBI taxonomy): Eukaryota > Metazoa > Annelida > Clitellata > Crassiclitellata > Lumbricidae > Aporrectodea > Aporrectodea caliginosa. The sequence goes on from JACEVL010001014.1 coordinate 1,133,870, forward strand.
TGAACGGAGTAGTGGTTACCCTGCAGTCTTTCAGGCTGCAAGAAAGACCACCATGACAAATACAATCAATGTAAAATGACATAGAATGGCTACACAGATGGCAGCTTGGGGGCCGTCCATAAATGACGTCACGCACTTAGGGAGGGAGGGGTCAGAAATTTGTGACGATGTGTGACATGGGGGTAGGGGGGGGGTCTGAGCAGTGTGACGTCACACCAGGTCTATGTTATTAAATTTAACAATTAACAACAATTTAATTTTATTAATAACAGCACTAACTTTGAGGATTAAATTTGAATTATTTTTTAAATTATTTTAATGTATATGGGCATCATTATTAATAATTTTCTAATTATTTCAATATTTGGTCACCGTTAGAGTTTAAAATATTCATGCTTTCCCTATTTGTTCCATGATGGAGCATTTTGCTTCGCCATGGAAATTTGGTTGGGGGGGTCAGAGCTTTGTGACGTAATTTTCAGAGGGGGATGTTACTTTTTGTGACGAAGTGTGACGAGGGGGGGTTAAAAATCGGCCAAAATTGCGTGACGTCATTTATGGACGGCCCCTTGGAACAGTGGATGCAATGATGGCAAGTGAAATTAACCTTTTCTAATCTACGCAGACCCTGGCAAGTATTTGGACAGACGATTATTCACAGAATGTGAGGTTACCCGGTACAGACTCTGTGCTTTGGGGAGGCTATATGATGTTGGCTGAATTAATGCAGTTCAACCCAAAGATCGTTCATAGCCAGGACAATGCCTCTGAGGAGTTTCTAAGGATGTCACCCAATGTGCAACCTTTACCTTTGTTTTTCATTTACCTATACCTGACATTTACACAGTGGTGGTCAGCCTAGGATAATAAAAACAAACTGAACATCGTAGAAGCCTAAGAAATTGGGCCAGTAATGCCAGCTCCTAAGAACCGTCCCTTTCTTGTGACAGTCAGGGTCAGCCAAGAAGAACAACTGGTCGAGTAACTGCAATCACAAACAATAGAGGAGACTAGCATAAAATCCAAACAAGCCCAGCCATCCAAGATTGCAGTTCAGCACAGTTCACTCTCACCCTTTAACGACGAGCATGTACTAAAAGTCGACTGGGAAACCAATGCAGCTTGTCGTTAAAGACGTGTCAATCTCCGATGAGCAGAAAGTTTATTTGAAAACGGGATCAAAGGAAAGTGATTGGATTAACTCATGGGGGTTTTGACTGATTCAGTGGTGGAAAAATATTATGATGGTGCTCAGAAGTCTACAGATCTATACAAATAAAAATAATGCAACAGATAATGTTTTCACTGACTGACCGACATGTAAGACCTAGTGCCAACAAATGAGTTGGCCAGGGAGTCGATTAGCTGCCCACTGACACCAAAGTCACACAGTTTGATCTCTCCCCGAGAATTCACCAGAATGTTTGATGGCTTCACATCTGCAAAGCATAATCAACTCAACGTGAAAAGCTAACTCTCTAAAAGGCTGTACAAGCAGAGTATGGCAGCAAAAGGTATAAATAACGTATCCACCATGATGGGAAATTGCAATTGTATTCAAAAATTTATATAGCACCTCTTCAAGAGAGACTGACCAGAAACTCTTAAAGCAAATTCTTTTCATCTGATAGTTCCATGTCTAATCCTGCTCTCCTGTTAGTAGCGGCTGCGTTTTGATTGCAATTTCACTTGAAGCGACCATCGTGTCTTGGGCAGTACGATAATGGCACTATAGAAGTCATTAGTTTGACAGTCATTAGGATTAGTAACCGTAATGAGTGTCTCGATACCAACATGTTTGCCAGAGATATAGAGAAATGCCTGAAGACGTGGGGACATAACGCCCCTATACTGTGCATGTCACGAATGTACATGATAAATAATAACTAACAAATACCATTTACATAGTCATAGAGTTGAATAAAAAACAATGCCAAAGTCAGCATCAACTAACACAACAAACGAGTCAACCAATGTCAAAGATTTAAGCCATCCAAATTTCTCAAGTTGCTGTGGAGTGCCCATTAGTAAAAATTGTGTTTTGATTGGTTATTTGGAGATGTGGTAGAAAGGTGACGAAACACACTGATACAGAAAAAATGCATGTAGGTAACTAGTTATAGTAATAATAATAATAATAATATTCTTTATTAATTCAAACTGACAAGCACGCAGTATGATTACAATTCATAGTATGAACAGATCATTATAAGTAATTACAGGAATAAGTAATTACAGGAGTAGAATTTAATTGTATGGCAGCCATGCAAGGTGCCCATCATGTCCTACTGCTCATTTTACCAATGCCACCTAGTGAATGGAAAGCTGAGTGCACCCTTAGGAGGGTGGTGGGTATCGATTCTGTTTCCTACTCAATGTTCTGCTCTTCATGCAGTGATGCTACCATTCATCATACTGTACATCTCGGCCTCGGCATACCTGTTGTCCGATGTTATTCCAGCACCCTCCCTCCCTCTCAAGTGGCCGGTAAGGTACTGGTTTCCACATATACCCGAGTTCGCTCCCCAGTCGTCATTACGACGGCCAGGTTCGAAAGTCCTCCTATCGGGTGCTAATCCGAAGGTTTGAATAGGACTTGCCAGATTTATCTCTTGTGGGAAATTCGATGGGGTAACTCCAGTCTGTTCAGTCCGAAATCGTCCACTACCCTCGAGTGGAGGCCAATGTAGCGAATCTCTGCCTCTTTCCATTTCTCTATAATCTGGGCGCGGAAGTTGGCTCAATCGGCTGCTCCGCCTAAGATTCAAGTTACCTTCTCTTCCTTCTGTGATTGTATTTACAACTCTGTTCACTATATTTGACGTAGGTGCAAGTGGAAAGGCCGCTACTGATTTGGGATCAGTGACAATCCTATTATGACTATCTGGGTCCCTATTTTCTCCCACAAAGTCGGATCCGTTTATCGATCCTTCAACCCGTTCCACTCTAGTTATTAAGGAAGACACACTCTCAGCCATAGCAGTGGTTAGATTATCGGAGGACATCTGTCTGTGGACTATTTCGTCTTGCTGTTGGGCTATGCTCACCAACCTTCCTTCCATTCTACTCAACATAGATTCCAAGACAGATGGAGGGCGTTCACAGGGAGAAGTTATTCGTTCACATACGCCTGGACGCTCGGTATCTTCTTCTCCTTCTCCGCATTTATCTAGCGCCATTATAGATAAGTGAGACATGCCTTTGAGATTTATTGTAACTAAGAAGCAGTGATTACAAATTAGCATACAGAACTACAATCCTATAGTTAAAACGATCAACAATTAACCTGGTATTCATTTAACTGAGCCATATGCGATGCCAAAAAGGGGTTGTATTAGATTGGTAATTTAACCTGCTCTCTTCCTCAATCTGTGCCGAGTATTATCAAAACAAGGCTGGGTCTACTAATGAAAACAACAGTCGGGGAAATTCCAAGCGCAGAGAGGCAGCGTAGTGACTCGAAGGCTTTCCCTTGCTGATAGCGTACGTTTAGCAGAGATATATGACGAGGGCTTTTTCCCGTCTGGCTTAGGTGGACGACATGAATACAGCGTGAGGGGGGTTTCCGTTGACTAAGACGTCGTTGTTAGGTGATTAACGACACACGACGCACAGATTCCGTAGTGGATCTCCAATAGGCGCAACGACAGAGCAGAGTCGACGGGTTTCAGTGAATTTCCATCCTCCAGGGTTCGAACAGAAATACGACGCTCTTTCGACGAATTATAAGCCTACTAACATTCACGACGATTTATGTAGCGCAACGATTTGCAATCCAGATCGCACAGCTCAACATATAAATCAGACACATTCGATGCTTCGGACGGGGACAACTCTAGACTCAGACATTGCTTTGTCTGGTGCTTTTGACGGGGACAAAGGGGATTTTACGACGCTCGTTTCCGTTGAGAATTTCCTTCCGCGATCATCATCTCGATCGAAGATTCTTCTTCCTCAGACGCAGACGTCGGGCGCAGCTCGTTCAGACAAGAGACGGACACTTCAGGACCAAACTAGAACTCCAGTAACGCAAATCACAATTCGCGTATAACTTTTCCAGTTTTCTACTTCGAAATCGGGGCTTCTACTGACATAGGTCCGGCGTCTTTCACTTTCCGTGAGACTGGCGACTTTGCGCGATTCGACATTGCTTATAAAGGGGCTGAAGGAAGCGTCGGTGGGCGGCGCTTCAGTCTGTGCTCGCAGAATCCGGTTGATGGACAGCGGAGGGGTGCTTCGGTCTAAGCCATATATTTATATTCAACTTTCGCCATAGGATAGTGCATTTATATATCTGCTGTTAGACTTGTACAGATCTATCAGGCTGTACAATACTAGTCAAAAGATTTTATTTTTTTAAATATGGGCAAAATCCTGTGGACACCCATGAATAGGCCTTTGATAATTTCTACTCACCTCTATGCATAATCTGATGTTTCTCTCGTAGGTAAGTAAGACCCTTCAAAACCTATTTCAAATAAATCAACTTGTTATTCATCATGCAGTATTCAATCCATATTAATTAAACTGATTTCAAAATGGCTTTCAGATACTTATACTCGCAGCAAAATAAGCAATGAATCAATGACATAAATCAAATTATCTCACTTAACAACATAATTGTGAAATGATATATACATACAATAATCCACAGAACATACACTTTGATACACAGCATGTCATAAAACACCCAGACATGAAATCAGCGGAAACGAAATTGCAAAGCTTAATTGTATGACTACTGGCATACTTACAGCAAAGCTAATTGTTCCTAGGATAGGTTCTGGAATACGACCAGCTTTTTTCAGAATGAGATCGAGTGAACCACCATCCTGTATAGAAACAAAGCAGAATGCAAATGCATCCCCATTAGACATGACAAGATATTCAGATCAGCTATTTAACCACACAAAAATAGCAAACAAAAATCACTCATCTTGAACAATTTTACAGACTTCAAACATGCATTCAATAGAACATCTTTTAGCATAAGTCACAACACTTTAGATCGGTCAGAAAATCAAGCTTCACCTTTAATTTAACAGGATCTTAGTACGTGCAAGAACATTGATATGAATTCATACAGATATAAACTAAAGTGCAGGAATACCAGAGAAGATTAAGCCGTCAGAACTGTGTGACAATCTATTCATTCAAACAATGAAAATGTCTGCTACTGAAACTAAGCTGAAAAAATCTCAGAATCTGCATATTACCCACATTTTAGAGATCCTGAGTGGCCGAGTGGGTTGGTAGCCCGCTCTCCACGCCGGCGGCCCGGGTTCGATTCCGGGTCGGTCGGTTTATCAGAGATTAATTTCTCGGATCTTTACTGCGGGTTGCTCGGTCGCAATATAAACGTGGTGTACAATACAATACAATACAACACAATACAACACAACACAATATACTGGGGCGCGGTGGTATAGGGGTATGTTCGGTGCCTTGCAGCTGGAGGGTTGCAGGTTCGAATCCACCTCAAGCTGCCGCGTAGGGACCCTGGGCAAGTCCTTCACTCGCAATTGCTCATGCGCTTCGGCGTGAAACTCCGATTCAGCGTCCGCGCTGTAGTCGGGAGCACCTCTGAATGGGCAATCTGGTAGGGGCGCTATAACAAGTGTTCAAATACAATACAATACAATTTTCTTATATATTGTTCTGATTGCCGTACACACATCTACAGCATCCTTCTTAGACGTAGATCTCTTGACTTCATGTTAAAAAGTAAATAAGTACAAAAGTGCACACATAAAAATGCTAAAAACACAGTCCAGAAAATACAGCATATATAAATTAAATATTTAAAAGAAATGCAAAAACATTATACCGGCATTTAATTCTAAAACATTCCCAAAAATTGGTAAAATAGAAGAAGAAAAGAAGTTTACTAGAGCAACTCTCATTTTGAAATAATTAGCTTATTTTTCTTCCAACTGTTCTTCAAGTCAGATGTCGCTACTCTCAACACATGCTGCAAAGCAGTCTGTAGTCACACAATATGATCTGCAGTCTGTCACAATCCACTCAACACTGTACTGTGCAAGTCAGTTCACTGTTGATTCATCTTCTGTGTCATTTCGGTGGATAGTGTTGTCTAAATGCTGAATTGGCTTGATTTCTTAAATGTCGGGATTTCACTGTTGCTGAGCTTGCATGTCGGAATTATTCTTCATTTATTCTGAGGATTTGAACACTTTGGACTGTATTTTCTTCACATATCATTTTGGTCTACCCGACCGCATAAGGAGGGTTAGATTTACTAATAAAAGGTCAAGTATTGAATTGAAAGACCTACAGCCAGGTCATTTTTATCTCAGTGGAGGACGAGCAAAGCGGGTCTTTGGAGCAGAGTTGTAGGGTCTCGAGACTCAGTTTCAGTCTCAAGACAGGTTTTCTGATGTCTTGGTCTCGCAACCTAGTGATCATTTCTTGAGTTTTGGAAACTGTCTTGGAGTAAATCTTGTTCTGTTTTACAAGCAGTCTCTAGAGTTCTGGCGCAAACTGTCTTTAGTTCTTAACTTCTTGCAATATAAAATTGTCCTGTGCTGATGTGATAGCTAGTAAGTCAGAAGTGCTAAACATACCGGAAGTGCTAAACACACCGGAAGTTCAGAAAAGCCGTCTTTCTGGTTAACACTAACTTAACTGATATTGAAAAGAACAATTTCTACTTTATTTCAATTTTCGATCAGTGCAAAAATCATAAAATGTCTAATTTATAGAACCTGAAATAGTCAAATTTGCATTCAAGCAATTTGAAGTCATGGACAAACAAAAGAAATGGTGTGCCATTTACCGCTGGTGTAAAGCCACCATAAGCGAAAATACTGGAACATCTAGTTTCTCAAGGTGAGTTATGTCGCAAATTTATAGAATATTGTTGGTCTAAATTTTAGAATCGTTTAGAAGATTTCAGGATGCCTGAAATATTTAATTTCTTGATACTATTCAGGTGATCGATTGCCAGTTGAGAAAAATTGTTTTGGGATTTGGGTCCAAATGTTTTTATTGTTTATTCTGTAATCTGTGCTACCCTGTGGACTAAATGCTGGAAAGCCTGTGTTGAACTGTATTGGACTTTGTGTCTTGGTATCGGTCCCCATTGTCTTGGTCTCGGTCTTGAAGTTTTAAGTCTCGCATACAAGTCTGCTTTGGAGTGACTTCGACCATTAGTCATGGTGGTGGTTAATGTACCAACTGGCAGACAATGAATCCCTGTTCTACATGGACCCAGTGGCTTGAGGGATAGCCAAACTTGCATCATCTACCACCAATGAGGGATCGCCGTTCAGAAGTGGTGCTATCGTGTACTGAGAGTCATCACTCCACAAAATCAATGCAACTTGGTCCAGAAACTCTGAACATGATGTCATTTGTCAACTCTCGATTGAAATCCATTGGTTAGGTTCCATGTATGTGCATTAGTCCACCACTGGTGACTCTTCTAGTTTTTGTGTACCATTTTGCCTTATGGATGGTCACGAGTCCAGGTCGTGTAGCTTCAGTAGCTTAGTGCCACATGACAAAAATAATTTGAGTGAACATTGGCCAAATGGTCTGCTTCTTTATAATTTCACCAAGACTAATTTTACATACATGCAGACCATCAATGGTTAAAGTAATACAACAGCAATTCAGTTATATTCAACTTACCATATACTCCATGCATATACTGATTTCACCATCACTGTAAAATGCCCCATAGTAACCAACTATGTATGGAGAATTGCAGTCGTGCAACACTTGAAGTTCACGGATAATCTGATTTCGTACGGCCAACTTAATTTCTAGATGTATCAGCTAAAAGCATTAAAAAAAGAGTAAAACTTTCATCAGAGAAAACAAGCAAGTTGTATTACACAACTTATTAACTCAGTCTACTACTACTACTATTCCTTTATTTCACAAACTCGTTGACACAAACGCAACAAGATTATATTATCATCGGTCAGCAGAAACTCCTGCAGGGATTGCTGGAAAATTCAGTGCATTGTGACTTTATGCCACCAGAAATAGTGATCTCAATGACAAAGTATTTAGTTTCACGTGTTGTTCAGCATCACCGAACTCATACGAAATACAGCAACATCAACATCAGTTTACAGTACTTGAAAATCAGTGCACAGTGCAAAAAAGCGGAGAGCTTCATTCTCAGTTACAGGAAAATGCAACACAGAACATCAAATAACGCTGACTGAAGAGATAATACCTAAAACATAAAAGACATCTACATAAAAAAGTCAGGACACATATAAGAATTTTGTAACTTTCAATGAAGGGAAGTCTGATGCTACTCGTAAATGCATGTTGTCTTTCATTCTACCTCTATGTAAATGGTAATTTGTCATATGTACATTCATGACATACACATAATTAGGTGCTATGTTCCCGTGTCTTCAAGGATATCGCTGCCAAATGCATTGAGTTTAAGTCGCCTTGATTACTGTTACCCGCTTCTTGTTGGCATCAATAAGTCAAACATTCTGAAACTGAGAGTTCTTAACTCTTTGGCTAGAGCCATGACTCATACATCAAAATATGAATATATAACCCAGTGCTCAAATCTTTGCATTGCTTCCTGTTCAGCAAAGAATTTGTTTCATGCACATTCCGCTTTGCATTTTATGTACAGCCTATAGCCCTTGGCTCCCTTCACTGCATGCAAAGGAATTACACTGTAATCTGCCATACCACTCTCAGTCTCTCTGCTACACTTTTGCACCGCCTGCTAACAGTTACCATGTATAGAGATGGGGTTCATATAACAACTGCCTGGTAAAGGGGTTCTGCATTACTGAGTTGAATATGGACAAAATCTTGGATCATCGTGGTTACTGAATTTGGTGATGCTGAACGTCATCCAAACACAGGCAAATTCCTTGGACAGAAACTGGATCTGATGATGAAGAAACAAACCTTTCGAGCCATAGTAACATTAGACGACTTATGACGCACGCTCCAAACGACGCCTCCATTGCCAGCACCAAGTTCTGCAATCTTCTCAAAGTCATCGGATGACAACTCCCCGAGCTTCTGCTTTTGCGAAAGAAACTGTTCAAGTCGAGTTCTTTGCTGGTCATCCAAATCCAATTCGTTTAACTTCTTAGTCAATGAATCAATGTTATTCTCTGTATTGTTCCTTCTACAAAATTTATTCAAACATTCACCACCAGAAATTATCATCACAGACCTACATTATAATCATTGTATAAGCCTATTGAACCAAGTTAAGGACCCAGTGCATTGTAATGTAAATGAGTTCATATAGTAATTTAAGTCAATCAACAACTGACTAATTATTCCATTAGTTGCTAATATAGAAGCAGACATGTTTGTGATGAAGACTCGGTGATGCAACAGCAAGTCAGTCTTTGGAATGGCAGCAAAATTGCTGCCATTCCAACTGAGAGCCCTCCATTATTGAGCTATCAATACTTAACAGCACCTTAGCACAGGAAAGTTCGAACATTACATAATTATTAATATTACTATTATTATTACTGCTATTATTATCAAGATGCTCATAGTCTGTGGTGACTCTGGTCTTCATTATATAATTTTCTTAGGCATTCATCTTTGACGAACAGTTCTACTCAGACTTCATTTACAGTAACAGACTATATATATCAGTGGTTCTTAACCTTTTCAAGGGAGCTGAACCCCAAGAGAAATCCATGACCACTCACCGAACCCCTCAAGTTTGAACAATAATTTTTTAACTAATGGGAACAAAAGGAAATAAAAAAAATTGTACCAAAATATGATACAATATTAATACATTCAATACACGAACTACTAGCAGTTAACTATTTTATTAAATAAAAGTCGAAAAATAAAAATAAAATAGCAAATGATTCTTCACTCACACTCACTGACCCTGAATATGTATATATTTCAGAGGACCTCTGCCGAACCTCTGGCACTGGCTCACCGAACCCCAGGGGTTCGGTCGAACACTGGTTAAGAAACACTGATATATATGGAGTTTATGTAAACACTGCACTCATGTCAAGAAAGGCAGGCAGTAACACATTTCCCGAGTCAATTGCATCGTAGAATCAAAGTGAAGTTCCTTCCATATCAGTTGAGTGGCCATTTGTGAAGTCAGACTGCTGTTTCATGATGCTGTCAGATGATTCCAGCTAGCACAATATCTTCCAGGCTACAACTGGTCATATCAGGGAACGCTTCTGACTGGTTGGCAAAACTCCTTCTGTTGGCAACATACAGTACACAGCCACACCAGGAAAGCTTTTTCATAAATGCAAATGTACATGTTTTCTATAGCGACCATATGGCCTCAACCCTGCTCATTTTTCAATAAATTTATCGGGGAGATCCTCCACCACCGATACCTGTTTAGTTTGAATCAGCACCACACCATTACGGGTCATAAGACGCAATCTATCACTCACGCTGCCACGCACTCATTATCTTAAGTCGCCTGGATTATTGCAATTCACACTTTGTTGTTTGGGCCTTCCAAGGATGGATTCTGTTTGTGAGAGATCCAGTTCGTCTTAAATTGTGCAGCCCGAGTTGTAGCCAATAAGCTAAAATATAAGCATATATCGAAATATATGCGAGAGATGCTACAATGGCTTCCTTTCTTTTAAGATCATCTTGCTGGCATGTGCTTCAATTGTTGGCTCTGCCCCGGCATACATTAGGGAGCTCTGTGTCACAGTTTCAAGTCTACCTGTTCGGCAATCATTGTGCTCTGCTAGTTGTGGAGATATGCAGGTGCAGCGCTTCCGCACTTCAACTCAAGCTCATCGTGCCTTCTCATGCATTGGACCATCTTTGTGGACAGTCTTCCATTGCATTTATTGATACACACAATAAAAGAGAGACAAAGGAAATGGATCGGACATACGTGAGAGGAGACTCACTTCTAAGCATGGTCATTGAAAGAAAAATGGAGGGAAGGCAAACAAGAGGAAGACCAAGACAGATGATGTTCAAGTGGATGATGACAGATGGATGTAGTAAGCTCAAAGAAGAGGCTCAACAGTGAAAGGAGTGGCGATGGCGAACATTTGAATTGGCCTAAAGGGGCAGAAAACTAGAAGAAGAAGGCATCTCTGAAATACTACAGATAAGAATGTTAACAAACTTTTTCACACAGAAATGTCCTTTGCCCAAAGACCTCCTGAAGATAATATGTGACCTGCTCTGGCAAAAGGAGGCGGAAGTCGCCAGTGATAAAATGAAGTAATTAGCTCAAACACAAATCAGGTGCAAATTTTTCACTTATCATTTTTTTGCATATATCAATAAATAGGATATTATATTTTATGGAAAAAATATTATTTTAATAATATTTCACCTATTTCATGACAAATTTACACATATATTTTGCGATCTATGTAGGGTTTGTATTAAGATAATAAACTTTGCATGCGTTTTTCTCGAAATTGTACTTTCGAGTAGAAAAAATTATAAAATTCATATCTCTGGAACCCATCAAGATAGAATAAAAAAAATTTCAACATTTTAAACAGAAATTATTACTTATCAATTTTAGCACAAAATAAGTAAAACTAATTTTTTGGGCAAAAGCCTCCTTTTGCCAGAGCAAGTCACATATTAGTTAAAGAAATTAAAAGGAACTTTGCAGATCCCCACAATGATGCGGTGAATGCACACAATATGGAGAACATGTGGATGGTTGTGAAAAGGAAACTGAAGAGACAATTTGGCACAAGTCATAATTTCTTTAACTAATATTATCTTCAAAGCTTTGACTGCGCATGCAAATTCAAAACCGCATATGCATACTGTTCAAAACATGTTAAAACGGCTGAATTACAGGACAAACCTTTGATAGCACTTGGCAATGTGAGGGTCGGTTAGGGTCAGGATAGGCATTGTCAGGGTCAGCTAGGGTTAGGCCTAGTGTCGCCATTAGAATATTCTATGAGCTTTATTATTATACATTTTATTCTTAATCGTTTGGAGAAACTGCTCTTTGCTCTACTCTGGATTTCCACAGATCCGTTTGCATCCTTTGGAAGACATTTTGCGGGCGGCTGCTCGCTAAATTGATGGTGTCCCTAGGTTTGGCCACATCTCTGCCTTTATGCGTGATGTCCTCCACTGGCTCCCGGTCCAGCAGCGCATCCATTATCGGGTCTCATCTATTGTCTGGCACTGTGTTCTGGACAGAGCACCTACCTATCTCCGGGAGCTGTTTACTTTGACATTGACATGTTCTGGTCACCGATCTCTGCGCTCGGCCTCTAGAGCAGACCCTTAGCCAGCCACCCGTCCTTTGGACTGGCGAAAATAATTTTGGACGGGCATAAATTGTCTTAAGTGATGTCATCTATTTGGGCAGATTACACTCCAGATGGCAGTCACGTTCAATGAACCTAGGCCTACTGCTCCAATTACTCTTCTTGATCTTCTAAGAGAAGCATTTAATTACACTGGAAACGGCAGAACGGTCAAGTCTTTGATGCAATTGGAAACTTTGACAATAGGCCATTCACTTGGGTTGTTAAGGTCCTTCCTTTTCACAGCCTGTCACGGTTGTCAATAATTAAATGCAGACCCTTAGCCAGCCGCCGGCCCAAAGGATGGGTGGAAATTATTTTGAAGGGACAGTCACATAAATGTGATCAAACCTTTAGGTCATTCAGTGTAGGGTGGGGCATTTCCATCAGACTCGAACGGTCGCGGCTTTTGGACGGGTTACTCTTTATTTCTGGCTAAGGGCCTGCTCTAGACTTCTAGAGGTGACTTTATGATTCTGCATGCTCGCTTTGCCACTAGACAGTGTCAGGCTTTCTCGATCGTGGGTCCTTCTCTTTGGAATAGTCTCCCCTCTGACCTGCGTTCTCTTCCACGAGACTTCTCTGGCTCTTTTTATAAATTACTTAAGACTTTCCTTTATGACCGGGCCTGGGTCGGGAGCGCCTCTGAGTAGTAATCTTGAAGGGGCGCTATATAAATTTCATAGATAGATAGATAGATAGATAGATAGATAGGCTGCAAATTTCTATATGCACATGAAGGTCAAATCTTTGCTGAAGAAGTAAAAGTTTCGTTCTGTATGCGTTGCACCGCAGAAGCACCACGCTTTTCAGATATACTATTCAGGATATTAGACGGCTAGTCCATACTAGTTTTCAGGCCCCGTGTGTATGGGAGGGTCGTAACTTTACTCCCGACTAGCGGCCAAGTCCGGCCTTAGGAGTCCGAAAATTTAAGCCGTCGGCAAACAGTGTGCATGGGCCTGGCGTAAGAGGCGGCGTAGCAAGCCCCAGAACAGAATGGGCGTGGTCAAACTAAAATTGGCATGGTAAAACCCAGCGTGAATAGTTTATGTGATTATGGCTGATCGCACATGTGCAAAAGTATATATAGGCAAATTGCGAACTCGCGCAGAATTTGAGCATTGATTATGCGCATTTATTCCTAGATGATCCACTTAAACACAAATGTTTCATCACAATATACTATACCACAAAAAATAACTAATGAAAACAGTAAGGTTGTCTTTCACAAAACACATTCAACTGTTATTTAACTTGCAGCTCAGACAATTTAATTTTCAATCATCGCAAGCTACAGGCCTTGCTGTTGTGACATGGTAATTTTTAAACAGTATCTTGTGGTTGAATTCATCACAAATTATTAACAATTCGTGAAAAGTGTCGTAAAGTTCATCGTCCGAGAACGATTCGGGTGGATTTCGGAGATTCCTAAAGACTCTTTGGCGTCTGAAATTTCTGTTAAACCGACGAATCGCAACAGCCGCCATCTTCCAGTATGTTAAACCGACGAATCGCAACAGCCGCCATCTTCCAGTAAGTTTACAAATTCGGCTTAGCCAATTTACGCCTGGCTGTTTGCAGGCATAGCCGAAGTCGGGCGTAAGCCGGTTATGACGTCTTCATGCACACCGATCTATTTGGCTGGTCCAGCTTATGTACAGCCAAATCTAGTCTGGCCTAGCAGTTACGACCATCTTACGTCTGTCTCATACACGCCGGCCCTAAATTCGAACGTTTGGTAGAAAAATTGTTCTTGGAATTCGGTAGTGGCCCGGACGTTAGCAGAACCCAAGAACTACAATCACGATCTTGGCTAAAGCATGCCACGTAAACTTGCTAAATTTCATCGGGATTTTTAAATGGCGGACATCGAAGCAGGCAACGTTTGCGCAACTTTTTGGTTTAAGGGTGTCGTGAGGGTCGGTTAGGGTCAAGTTAGGCGTCGTGACTCGTGAGGGTCGGTTAGGGTAAGGGTTAGTGTCGTCATTAGAAAAACCGTGCACCACAATGACCACATTAGTAACTTTTGCATGCGTTAATATCGCGCCAGACGCTAACGCATTCTCGACAACACAAATCAGGGCACGGGTAAAATGCTGATTTGCTGATTGCTGATTTGCTGATTGGCTAGGGGTAAAATGCTGATTAGAAAATGCTGACTGGTCAGCATTTTACCCACCAGCCAAATCAGCATATCAAAGGGTAAAATGCTGATTGAAATCCAAGCAAATACTGATCACAAGTCAATACACTTTGTTGTTGTCAATGTTGTTTTAATTAACAAATATGAAGCTGTAAATTAAGAGATTGAGGTCCAAACAAGCAGTGATCGAAGAAGACATTTATATTTTGTTGTTTTCAATATTGTTTTAATTAACAAACATGAGGCAGTTAATTAAGAGATTGAAGCCCAGGCAGGCAGTGATGAAAGAAGACATATTCACTTTGTTGTACGAAGGTTATTAAAGTCCAGGCAAGTATACAGTGATCAAACAAGAGTACACTTTGTTGTCTTCAATGGGGCATTTTAATCAACCAATGCAAACTTTTAAAAGACAATAAATACCCCCAAATAAGTGTGTAGCTTATTATAAATTTTGAATTTTGGAGAGTTCACATACATTGGATATGAAGAATTGCAGTCATGAGTGATATCTACGAGTGTTTTAATAGTTAATCAGTAAATGCAATTGTTAATCGACCGACGGGAGGATCAGTTCTTCATTATTCGTGGTCAAAAGATTTTAAGAAGGATGATTGGAAAGTAATGGATATCGTTGGTGTTTTTGTGGATCAGCAAATGAAAGAAAATGTGCCAGTGGTCTATCTGACAGAATGTATTTCCAGATCTATGACGGTCTCAAGTCATGGAGCAAGTGCTTCACCAAAACAGCTTGTTTTTGAAAGGGTTGTCCAATTTCTGTCGTCATAATAATAAATGTAGTAATAATACATGTAATTGATTAATAATAATGAAGACATATTGTTACATTCTGTTGTTACAATCAGCATTTTCTAATCAGCATTTTACCCGTCCCCAATCAGCAAATCAGCAATCAGCAAATCAGCATTTTACCCATGCCCCACAAATCACGCCCGTCAGCATTGACCAATTGCGTAGCGGTCTTTATTCGAGTACCGTGTATAGGCTCACGTCGGGCGTGACTTTATCCACGACCCTTTTATTCTCACCACTTTCAAGGAATTACATTTCGTGGATTAGGGTAGATCCCTTTCCGTTACATCCTTAAATTACCAATTCAATCTTCTGCGCTGATCTAAACCCACATTCACATCTCATAAATGAATAGTGCACTTAATGCAACGAGAAACAAACTTACTCGTTTGGCGACACATCGCCTGCTGTTAGATTGCTTCCGCCTGGGGGCAACGAAAGGCCCGCACCCTTCTTTTTGTACATTTGTATATGGTTAGTCAGTCACCAGTCGGAAAAGAACGATGGCTAACAGAATCCAGTTTTCATATGAAACTGTCAAATACACTTCCGAAGGGTGAACACTCGACTTCTAGTGCGATCCAAGATTTTAGTAGAAAATAAACTGTCTTCGTCTTAAAATCTACAACAATATTCATCTTCCCAGAACGACGCCTACTCGTCCACATAATACCCACAAGGCTCAGATGGACTTCCGGTGGTTGATCATAAATAGGACGACGCATAACTGGGTCACAAAATATGGTAGTACGAAACTAGTGTTGTACTTCCGGCATCTGCATCGCCTACCCGGTTGTTCAGTAATTTGACATCCTTTACGAGAAGGTGCGAAGTTCCAGTAGGCCTAGTGTAGTCCTAAAAGATGAAGTGGGGGAACGCCTGTATATTGAAGTAAGCAAAAAGTGCCATCTTGCAAGAATTTTGCATAGTGTGAGAAAAAAAGTGGTGGAACGGCGTTCCCCCACGTTCCCCCCCCCCACTACACCACTGGTGCGAACGTAAAAGTCGGTCGGTAATACTTGGTACCTGACAATGTACCACCGTATCAGATAATTGTGAGCCCGAATTGTGAGCATGTGGTGTCTGTGTAGGCTACAGTGTAGGTCACCCGATGTGTCATAGTATTTGATCCACAGTCAGAGCCTCAGAGGCGCAACCACGGTTCAGAAGTTCGGGGGAGGACCTACTAGAATGTTTGAGTTGGGACAATTGCGAGCGCCGAAGGCGCGAAGCTGCGATTGCCGAAGGCAAGAAGCCCCTAATGACTAGGGGGTATGAGGGAGCGTCGTAAGCTCCCCCATACATCGGGGTCTGGGCGGAGCTTCAGAAGCCGACGCAATTTTGAGCATTTGATGCCAAATGGAGTACATTTGGGCTCTAATTTACCTCAAATTTTTCACCAATGATTTCGATATAAAAGTAGGGGCCTACTTAAACCATCTAGATCTGTGAAAAATGTGACTGTTATATGAATAAGCTGAGAGTTTAGGTTTTCGAAGAACACCACTCGCAGTCGCAGCATTAAAAATTGAAATGTTCTTCTAGGCTTCTACCGCGAGCCATAGTCGAATTTAAAAAAGCGAGATAAGTAAAGTTGTGGAGTGAAATTATACAGCAACATTCTTCACTGAATTCTGATAGACTTTGTCTTGAGTTTAGTGGCTTTAGCCTGACGCTTTATTTTATCGAGAGCAGGATCAGCAATTTGTTGGGGAGGGACCTACTATAGAACGTCCGAGTGGGGGGAACTGCGATTGCGGAAGGCAAAAAGCTCCTAACGACTAGGGGTACGGAGGAGCGTCATGAGCTCCCCCTCCGCCCCAGAAGCCGACGCAATTTTGAGCAGTTGATACCAAACGGCGTGCATTTTGGGCTCTTAATTGTTTACCTCACATTTGTCAAAAGTTGGGGGGACCGTCCCAACCTGTTCGAAAGTTGGGGAGACGCGTCCCACGGGTCCCATAGGGTGGTTGCGCCTATGTCCACAGTTGACACGAACACAGTTGTACACGAAGATACTTTCATTCTGTTGAACAACAATATAGGCCTATAGGGCAAGAGATTCCCCTCAAATGTACAACAACCGCATACCATTTACCTCGGCTTTACCTATCACTCATCTCCAGGGCTGAGGAATGCTGGAAATAATATCTGCCTTGTCTAGCTCTCTGTCTCTGTCTGTATCGGTTTTTCTGTCTGTCTCTGTCTCTCGCTCTCTCTGTCGCTCTCTGCAGTCTCTGTCTCTCGCGCTCCTCTCACTGTCTGTCTCTCTGTCTGTCTCTCTGTCTGTCTGTCTTTGTATTTCTCTCTCGGTATTTCTGTCTGTCTCTCTCACAAGTCTATCTATTGTGAAAGTAGTTATTCATGTTCAGAATACAGTCGCTAATCCATTCGTTTACTTTTAACAAAATAGCGATTTCAATTAAATTCTTCAATTTAATAGCTAGTTGATGAAGTTTATAATAGAGAAAGCGGTCTATCGAATCTCTTTGCCAGAAAAGCAAGACAGTAACGAATGTGACGGTAAAAATTGGACTGATGAGGTTAGTTAGCACTAGTTACCGATATTCTATTGGCAATGTTGTCAACGAAAACGATTCTCTGTCACTTAACATAGTCTCAGTTGTTCAGTCAAAGAATAAAGGCTCGAGCACAGTACCTAACAGACGTTGGGCATCAGAATAATTTCGGTCTAGCTGCTAGTGCGAAGTTCAGTAGGCCTAATGAAGACATAATTATTTCGATTTCTGACTGAATTCCATACTCCACCAGAATCATATGCGTAGCCCAGCACTTCGCAGTACGCACCTCTGTTGTAAAAATCCTATAGCAACGCTACTGCTGTCCTACTATTTCAGTTATTTAAGTCACAATTAACTGTTGTGGTCATATTATAGTTGAATAACTTTAATTTTAAAAAGACTGCTATCCCAGTGTCCATTTGTAAGTAAGTAAGTAAGTCGTTAGATTACTTCGCTTCGACAGAGCCATGATGAGCTGTACAATGAATTCTGTCGAATGCCACATGTTAAATGTGCAAATAATTTATTATTATGTGATTCGGATACGGAAAGCCTGAAGAGTTCTAACAACGAGAGGAGTGGCGACGTCGGACATTAATTTGAACCTGCCTAAGAGGCAGAGAACCAGACGAAGAAGAAGAATAAATAAGAAGCGATTCGGTTGTTTTGTTGCAATCGTAGGCTACGTCATCGCGAGTTGCCATAGAAACGTCTTAGGACAGTAAGCGGGGACGTCGTTTAACATCAATAAATAATTCATCTTGCAAAACCAGTAAGTTCGATTATTTCCTTAAAAAATTATGTTATAATTTGTTTATAAAACTTTAGAAATATATAGTTACTAATATTAACACACAGACCTACTGTTATGTCTAATACAATAAACAAAAGTAAAGTATATAGGCCTAGAGATGCATAATAGGCCTACGACTTCTTTCGACCTAGTTTTTCCAGTGGATTGTGAGTTTTGACTGCGATTTTACTTGAAGCGACCATCGACTGGTGTCTTGGGCATTATGATTTGGCTACAACAGTGCTACCTGGGATAATAGTCCCAGGTGCTACCACAGTATAATTATTTATACTGTGGTGCTACGTATAGCATTAGATTAGATTAGGGGCCGTCCATAAAGTACGTCACGCTATTTTTGACCATTTTACCCCCCCTCCCCCCTGTCACAAACTGTCACAAAACTCGGACCCCCCCCTAAAGTACGTCACACTTTCAACATAGAAATAATAATACTTCCACAAAAGCAAGGCTAATACATAAACAAGGCTTCGCAACAGCATTATTACTAGCGCTCTTAGCGAGAGGAATCGTGAAAAAACACATTCAGGAGATATGCATTTCATGCTATTTTGACATAAAACTAATTAAAATGTTTCAGAAAATTTTGAAAATTATTTTTAAAAGGTATGAAATTCTACTAAAAATAAAAATAAAATATAAATAAAATAAAAAGAAATAAATGTGTGACGTCACACATGGCCTGACCCCCTCCCCTGTCACAAACTGTCACACTTTCTTAAACCCCTCTCCCCTGGAGCGTGACGTACTTTATGGACGGCCCCTTAGATTGCTACGATAATTCAAAAGCCATATGTAGAACACGGTAGCCGATTAGTTAGAGCGCTCGATCGCCTTGTAAAGCGGAATAGGTTCAAACAGTGGTGTAGTAGGGGGGGTGACGAACGCCGTTCCCCCACTTTTTTCTCACACTATGCAAAATTCTTGCAAGATGGCACTTTTTGCTTACTTCAATATCCAGGCGCTCGATCGCCTTCATTTTTTAAGCTACACTACAGGGTTCAAACCTCCCACGAGACTGCCTTATATGTGTTACGAAAATAGCGCCATAGAAGTTTCAGGGGTAAAAGTGTATTTTAGCGTATTTTATTCCTGATGCTGCCGGTGTCACGAAATAGAGTATCCGGCCCATACACGAGTATCCCCCTTAGCGAAATGAAGTATTTCCTTTAATTTACATTATTGGCGGTTTCTAAGTGTATGCGGTCGTACTGTTTGGATTTATTGTACACATAAAATTTTTGAATTGCGTATCTATATATTATAGCTATAGTTTGCAGTGGCGGCACTACACCAGGGCAAGCAAGGGCAAATGCCTTGGTAAAAAGTCTTTGCCCTGGTCGTTGCCCTGCCAAAAAATTTTCCTGTCGAGAAATCATAGAATGGTTCATCCCACCGGATACTCTAAACCGGTTAATTCCATCCGGGGGATATGCTGTACGGGGGATAGAATATCTCGGGACACCTGTCGAGTATTTTAGCGTATTTTATTATTTCTCTTATGTCTCTGCATAAATGAAAGCTGGATCAGTGGCGGCGCTACAGCAGGTCGCAGCAGGTCATTTGACCTGCCTATTTTGCTCCCGACCTGCTTATGACCTGCTTAAAATTCTTTGGAATTTTTAATATCTTCTTTTCATTTCAAACATCAACATCTGTCCCTTAGGATCACTATTGCAATTATTAGATCTAAACGACTGTTTTTACGTTTTATGTCAACAGAAGTCTATGTTGTAAACTCTAACATTGAAATGCTTATGTAGCCCGTTGATGTAGCCTAGCTAGTCTTTGCCGCCGTTACGTCAAAAATTAGTGGAAATAAATATAATAGGTCGTCGTCGATTACTTCGCGAAACTAACCTTTTCGCGCCGATGCCTTTTCAGTTGTTTACGATTTGCATCAACGTTATAATTATACATTAGCAAAGAAATGAATAAATAACAATGAGGCACTGTAACATTGAAGATTTCTTCGGAAATAAATCTGGCGGAAACACGTTAAGCAGAATGCATGATATGACTGTTAGCCTAATGCCGACGTTGGCGTAGGCCTAGTTCTGAACGATAATAATATTTAATGCTAGCGAATTGCAGGAGTTAAACGATGTTTCTGTAAAATTAATGTTGAAAACGTGCGTCTTATTAGCATAGGCTAAATGTTCATTATGTTCTGAGTAGCTCATCGATCAGTACTTCCAAATCTAGTAAAGTAGGCTAACTAAAGTTTAACGTTTTAATGCTGACTTCTTTTAAATTTATTTGAATATGCTACAACAATTGGGCTATTAGCGTTCAATAATAATTTTCTTCGTTATATACATGTATACATACATATTTATATATATAAGTTATGCTGCTTGATGCGTCAAACTCAAACATTAATTTCTTCGACCTGCTGAAAAACTCCCATGACCTGACGCGACATTAATTTCTTCGACCTCGCTGGGGCCTTTGATATTGTATGGCTGGCGACGCCACTGCGTCGGAGAAGGCAATTAATTATCTTTATTGGAAAGATGTCTATTAAACACCAGTAACCGTGTAAAAGTGACGAGGAGCGAACCATACTCCCTGCGTTTCAAAGCGACCACTCTTCGGAATCGTCAGTTTCCATTGTTCAACGACATCTTACAGTCCCTACATACACCCAACCCTTTAGTATAGATAGATAGATGAATGAATAGATAGATAGATAGATAGATAGATAGACAGATCACATGAATAGATAGATCAAAAGATCGTGAGATCAGAACTTCGGTAAATAGATAGATAGATTAGATAGATAATAGATAGATAGATAGATAGATAGATAGATAGATAAGATAGATAGATAGATAGATAGATAGATAGATAGATAGATAGATAGATAGATTGGACGGATGGATAGATGGATGGTTGGTTGGATGGATGGATGGATGGATGGATGGACAGACGGACGGATGGACGGAAGAACGAATCGATGGATGGATGGATGGATGGATGGATAGATGGATAGATAGTTGGATGGCTGGACGGGTGGGCGGGCGGGTGGACGAGGCAGAAAATTCACCATTCTTCGCATTTCACAATTATATACACCATATCGTGTATCAGTTCTACGCCTCATATCTTCGTCTGACTAAAGTTCATTGCAGATACACTGTGTCCGGAAAAAGGGACCCTTATGGTAATAAAAAATAAACTAGTAAATATTCATAGATTTTTAAAATCCCCAAACCGTTTTAATCCAGACATAATTAGCTAACACTTGTTAAAATATACAAGTTTATGTTATACAACAATGACGTCATAATGACGTCATTTCTATCAAGTGCTTAGGATGACAAAAAAAATGATGTATTGGCTCTTGGTAAAAAATAAATCCATTTAATTTAATTTCATTTCGGGGGCCCGATAGCGCATTGGATAACATCTGGCCAAGAGAGCAAGAGGTACCGAGTTCGAGCCCCCGTTGGGCGGATATGCTTTGTAGGCTGCTATTAGCGCCGTTGTATTGCAGGCTGTCTGTTCTGTTAGTAGGCCTAGTTAAGATTTAAATTGCATAACATGTAAATGTACAGCGCAGTGCGTTTGTCAGGCGCTTAATAAAGAAAAGATATTGTTATTATTATTATTATTATTCACAGAACCAGGTGCGAAACTAAAAGGAGCTTATTACCGAGATTGTTTGCTGTCGGTAAAATTATTGCCTGATATCCGGGAATATTCGTATTATTACACATTTCAAGATGGCGCTCCAGCTCACCGAGCTCTTGAAACTGCTGAACTGCCGACAAAGGATACTCTGGATTTCATACCTCCTAATCTTTGACCGCCAAACAGCCCGAACTTAAATCCGGTTGATTACTAGATACGGGAACTAATGCAAAATAAGATTTACAGGACAAAGAGCAGAGATAGTGAAGGACCCTGTGAGCGAATCGTTAATGGCTGGAAGGAATTTGATCGGCTGGTTATTGGTGCCGATATAATATTATTGGCCAATGGCGCTCGCGACCTGAAGTTTGTGCTGAGACCAAAGGCGGACACTTTGAACACACCTTGTAGTCTGATATTGATAAATGACATTTAAAAATTATATTGAACATTTTAAATTATTTTTGTGCCGTCCTTAACACTTGAATTTTGATGCAAATGACGTCATTATGACGTCATTATTGGATGACAGGAACTTTTTATTTTAATCAATGTTAGCTAATTATGTTAGGATTAAATCGGTTTTGGAATTGTAAGAATCCCTGAATATTTACTAGTTTATTTCCATGATACCAGAAGGCGTCTCTTTTTTTGAGGACACAGTGTAGCTTTCAAAATTTGAATCTGTCGCCTTGGGTGACAGAGGTTACTATGCCGTCTTATAAGCCCCGCACTCTACTAGTATTAGTCACGTAGATTTTTGTGTGTGCTTTTGGCGCGCGCGCCTGTGTCCGTCTGTGTCTGTGTGTATGTGCGTGTCTTTGTGCGTGTTAGTGAGAAGTATGTATATATGTGTGTATATGTGTAAGTATGCATGCAAGTGTTTTTTGTCTCCTGTCTGATGTCTGTCTGTCTGATGTCTGTCTGTCTCTCTCTGTCTATTCGTATATCCGTCTATCTATATCTATATCTATATCTATATCTATATCTATATCTATATCTATCTGTCTATCTGTATATCTGTCTGTCTGTCTGGCTGTCTGTCTGTCTGTCCGTCTGTCCGTCTGTCTGTCTGTCCGTGTGTCTGTCTATATGTCTGTCTGTCCGTCTGTCTGTCTGTCTGTCCGTGTGTCTGTCCGTCCGTTTGTATGTCGTCCATCTTTCTGTTCCTTCTGTCTGTCCGTCTGCTTGTCCGCCTGTCTATCCGTCTGTCTATCCGTCTGTCTGTCCGTGTGTCTGTCTGTTTGTATGTCTGTCCATCTTTCTGTTCCTTCTGTCTGTCTGTCTGTCCGTCTGCTTGTCCGTCTGTCCGTCCGTCTGTCCGTATGTTTGTCCGTCTGTCTGTCCGTCCTTCTGCCCGTCCATCCATCCATCCATACGGTCTGTCTGTCTGTCTGTCTGTCTATCTATCATATCTATCATATCTATCATATCTATCATATCAATCATATCAATCATATCAATCAATCAATCAATCAATCAATCAATCACACAATCAATCAATCAATCAATCAATCAATCAATCAATCAATCAATCAATCAATCAATCAATCAATCAATCAATCAATCAATCAATCAATCAATCAATCAATCAATCAATCAATCAATCAATCAATCAATCTATCTATCTATCTATCTATCTATCTATCTATCTATCTATCTATCTATCTATCTATCTATCTATCTATCTATCTATCTATCTATCTATGTATGTATGTATGTATGTATGTATGTATGTATGTATGTATGTATGTATGTATGTATGTATGTATGTATGTATGTATGTATGTATGTATGTATGTATGTATGTATGTATGTATGTATGTATGTATGTATGTATGTATGTATGTATGTATGTATGTATGTATGTATGTATGTATGTATGTATGTATGTATGTATGCATGCATGCATGCATACATGCATACATACATACATGCATCTTTCCGTCCATCCAGTAATCCATATATATATATATATATATATATATATATATATATATATATATATATATATATATATATATAACGCGCTATAGGCAATAGCATAGTTATAATTATTGTAGGTTACTTTTAAGTAACTTACTTACCAGATTTTACCGGCGGGGTAAGCTGATGTTACTTGAGACTCCTGTAGTAACGTGGCTTAACATAAAGTAACTCGGCTTAGCATTAAGTAAGGTCTGGTAAGCTTATTTCTAAGTGTGTAGTGCAGGATACGCAATACAAAGTAAGACTGAAATTTTGATGTCTACTTTCAACATTTTAAAAGTGTACATTGAAACCAGCTAAAGGAAACCTAACAGACTAGAAAGGCAGGAATTTGTATATTAGTGATATATAATATGTGACCCACCACGACAAAAGTAGGCGTTTCTCGCCAAAAATCAAAATTTACTTTATTCTCCCATGAGATTCTACTATGTAAGACCTTTCAAATGATGTATTATTTATTTATTTATGATGTTCCTAACCGGAGTTGTGAGCCTTTAAAGTTTAGCCGTTATGAAAACTACAAAACTACATTTTGAGAAAATCGCGATCAAAGTTTTTACCCAAGAAGTCCTTAGAATCGATGACGTATTCTCTGTAACATCACCAAAATAGTCGTCTTTGGGGCTGTGCCTGTTTATGTCGTTCAGTAATTAGGCAACTTTTCGTTCTATTCTTCACAAATAATTATAAACTTTTAAATAAATGCCACTTAAACCGCTTACGATTGAACTCAGAAGTGCAAGATCAGCCACTTTTAAATCGCCGATGGTGTTAATCTGCATACGAAAACAGCCAGCTAACCAATCACGGCTGGGATAGGATGTCACGTGACGCGCTTGACCTTACGAAGGCCGTTTTGTGTTCCTTAATTATTTATCTTTTGTAGGTTAATTTAATTTCAACCAATTGTGATGATCGCTTCATTATATAGACCAGATCCTGACCTTTCTAAGTCTATACAACACTGATGGTTTCCCATGAGTCAACTCTTAATGCAACCCTTTGAAAACGGGCAAAATCACGTTTATTTGCGCTATTCTTATACGCAATGGTCATTAAAACTCTAAGTTTTCTAGAGAAACAATTTTAAGGTTTTATTTGGTACCTATAATGTTTTTACGATATTTTTATGCTTCAATTTGATTAAAACTAAATTTGCGTAAAAGAGTAAAAATTCGCAGTTTTCAGCTTTTTTCTCGTAAATTAACGTTGCCGAGAAGCGCCTAGTTTTGAGATGGTGGGTCACATATAAAGAAACTATGACTCTGTTACAATCTATAAAGTGGATGGAAGAGAGCTAAGTGAGCAAACAGAATTTTAACTGTCTTAGGACAGGCAAACAGCTTGTTCTTTAATAAAATAGCAATGCATTTAAAGGTGTTTTAATTAAGCTAAATTTAAATACTAACTGTTTATTTAACTGTTGTGTTGCTGTATCAGCAACCGTATTTACTTTAAAATAACAGCATTTCATCTACAGGACATTCTACTCAGAGGATGTACCAAGAACCCACTACTGGTTCCATATCAAGTTTGCACTGATGTCAATGAACTACATACACTTCTAGCATTTATAAAGAAAACATTTTGAAAAATTTAATTTTCTGACAAATAAGTTTAAGGTTTTAGCTGTGTGTTAACAAGGTGAAATATGCTGATAATATATTCGTTTATTATTATACAATGCTGCAGCATTGTATAAAAATATTTTACAAAATAATTTTTTTTCCCACCTACGTACCCAGTTTTTAAAACCACATTTACCGGAAACACCTTTATTTCTGTTGCTTAATGTGGAAAGTATGGGTTCGAGCTTCTCCTGAAGCGGTTACTGTTTATGGATCTCGAGCTAGTCAGAAGGGCTCACCGCCATCGATTGATACTTGGTCATTAGATGCCAATGGAAGTTTATATATCATCCTATTTACGAGTAGTGAACCATACATTGAATGAACATGTTCATTTTATGTGACTTCCACCCATTTTAGTAAGCACACCTATATTGTTGCAATTTTGCCTCTGGTACATGTGAAAAGCTTTCCTATGTCGCCATTTTGCATCAGTCGTGGGCAAAGAATTAAATATGACAGAAATCTTTGGCCTTTTACATTTAATACATGTTGTGTGTTGAAACATACGGTTAAAATTTCAGCCAATTCTGAGATGATCAGGTGAGAAGCTTTGAGTTGAGCAGAAATGAGCGAGGAAAGATGAGTTTGAGTCTGGTCTTGAACGGGTCTGGAACTATATTTATGTCCTTTATATTATACTAGATGTTTTTGGTATCCGGACAATTCCCCACCCGGACAATTCCCCCCGGACTTTTCCCCCCTACAGTAAGTAGGTAACTCTACCATTGTCAATGATAACTGTCATTAATCCAACTTCTATTGAAGCAAAGACCTTCTTTCATCAATCCAATTTCTATTTAAACACAGCATTTTCTTCATAAATCCAGCTTCTATTTCAGAATAGAATTACTTTCGTCAATCCAACTTCTTTCTAACCACAGAATTTGTTTCCTCAATCCAGCTTCTATTTAAGAAAAATAATTTCTTTCATCAATCCAGCTTCTACTGAAGTAGAGAATTATTTTCATCAGTCCAACCGGGGAAATGTCCGGGGAATTGTCTGGGGGAAATGTCCTAGACCCGTTTTTGCCCATCCTAAGATGGTTAAAATTCCTTCAATGAGGATTTCATATACTGACAAACAAAAGAAAGTCGGTAAATTCAATAACAATCTGCCTCCCCTTACCCCGTCCCTTCCCTCCCTTCTTTTCCCCCTCCCAATTCCCCTCGACCTCCCACTCCCCCTACCCTCCTCCTGCCCCTCCACTGCCATACCCCTTCCCTTTCAATTTCCCTCTCCTTACCCTCCGCTCCCCTCCTCCTTACTCTTCAGCAACAATATTAAACAGTACGAATTTTTGAGAAATATTTTTGGTAACTTGAAAACATAGAATGTAAAACGAAATCGTACACACGTGCGTTGTGTAATATTTTAGGTTGCACCCTAGCAAAGTGGTTGGTACTCATCCAGCTATGCTGGATTCATGTGTGTTGTGTAAAATTTTCTGTTGCTCCTAGCAAAGTGGCTGGTAGTCATCCGACTATGCCGGACTGTGTAACAGGAATGTTGCCTTCATGACAGACATTTCTCTTTGTTTATTTTATTGATTACATGAAGCCATTATTGCCTTTTTATAAGTTAATAGCCATCTTCACTGTAACACACCTCTATTATCACTACACTGGCTAATCTAACCTGTCTGTTTATATCTGTCTGTCTTCTTTCCTTCTGCTGATGTGTTGCTATGTCAGAAGTATGCACTATGCAGGTGCTATGCAATTAGTGTAACTACATTCATGTGCAGGTTTTCTGACAACATACTTGTTTTGCATGTTTTCGATCAATTAATTAGTGTCACTCAACCCTGCAACTATGCATAGGAAGACGATCAACAGAATTGACACATGATTTGCTTAACTTTTTCTCAGCTACATTGTTTTTTATGAATACCAGTAGTAGTTCATGCAAATATAAACTCTTTAAATCTTCAGAAATAGACATGTCATATATAATTTTGTTCATGTTTAATTCCTCAACAATGTTGTGTCTAAAAGTGGATCAGTTCATGTATGTACCTCCAAGTTGATAAATATATGAATTATTTTAAAGGATAAACAAAAAAATTTCTAAACTTCAAAATCCATAAAAAATTATGAAAAGAATAAAATATAATGAAATTCTGCTAAATTTATACTTGCTTCAGGCAAACGTGTAGCAACTGATGACAAGATAATAAATTAATTAATTTAGTCCAAAATTAGCTTAATTTTATTCTAAACAATGATTAGGCTGGCTCACATAACATTCGTTGTCGTCACTGTCTTCCATTGCTTTGTTCCGATGTCAAAAACCTCCACCTCATCAAAGAATTTGTTTGGACTTTTGAGACCCTTTATAACATTGACTGAACGATGTATTTATCTTTTTGACTTGGCTGATGGATAAAATATATTTGACTAGTACAGATAAGCGGCCAAAAATGAGCTTATGTTGTTTTCTAATCAACGCTAATATCAGCCCTAATATCGTCGTTTTCCATCTGTGGTTCGTCAAAAGTGCTTGTTTGGAGAGTCTTTACAACATTGACTCTACGAAAATAATTTATTCTTTGGACTTTGCTGATGAATAAAAGAAACATTTGACTACATAATGACCATTTAAATGCTTGCATGTGATTTATACAAAACATCAGCCAAATTTATGTTTCTAACTTTACCAAACTATTGGAAACCCACGTAAGGGAGTATTTCGGAATATACAATGTTTCCTCTAGCTAACAGATATAAATAAAACTATAAATATAGCTGATTATGTGCCAGATGGGTGCGATTTTGTATATGCAGTTATTATCAACCACAATAACTGCGAAAGAGTTAAATAACTACAAAATGTTCAAGTTATTGTGAACAATGCCAGTTTAGCTTCTGACTTGATTTTATTTACAGGTTCTTCAGGTTGATCCAGAAACACCTTTAAATGAAGTTAAACAAAAGTACAGACGAGTGAGTTACTTTCTTCAAATAAATAATTTGTAATTGCATTACTTTATGCAGAGTGGGAAATGTTTTCTTGTGAAGTGAGCATATGCATGGAGCACTTTGAAGAAGTTCTTGAAAGGTGCAGGTAGTACTGTGCTGTCCAACCCGCGGCCTGCGGGCCGCATGCGGCCCGCCGGCAGATTCTAAGTGGCCCGCCACAGCTCGCTAAATATTTGCAATTTCTGTTAAAATGAAGTAAAAGACAGTCACTGGCCTACTTGCATAGCTATTCGTTCGTAACTTGGCTTAGCCTATCATTTGACAATGTGTACACAAAATCCAGTTCCCAAGACGCATTCATTATGATAACTCCATAATTAATTATAATACAGTTAATAATTTTCAATAAATATTAGTCGCTGCTTTTGAGTTGACTGGTGCGGCCCTCGGCTTCAAAAATTACTTCTTCGGTGGCCCCGCGGTGTCAAAAAGGTTGGACAGCACTGATGTAGAATGTGTAAAGCTCCTCTTACAGTACTAGCTATTATATTGTATTGTATTGTATTTGAACACTTGTTATAGCGCCCCAACCAGATTTCCCATTCAGAGGCGCTCCCGACTACTGCGCGTGACAGCTGAATCGGAGTTTCACGCCCGAAGCGCATGAGCAATTGCGAGTGAAGGACTTGCCCAGGGTCCCTACGCGGCGACTTTGAGGTGGATCCGAACCCGCAACCCTCCAGCTGCAAGGCTCCGAACATACCCCTACACCACCGCGCCCCAGTTGTATTGTGATGTGTTGTATTGTGTGTTGTATTGTACTCCACGTTTATAATGCGACCGAGCCACCCGCAGTAAAGATCCGAGAAATTAATCTCTGATAAACCGACCCGACCGGGAAGCGAACCCGGGCGCCGGCGCGGAGAGCGGGCACCAACCCACTCGGCCACTCAGGATCCTTAAATGACCACTATTCAAAGACAATGCTGAAGATTTCCATGTCCCAGGATAATGCAGCGATTCATGGCCAGTGGGTCAGAGTTGGGCTTTGAAAAGTTTCCCCTATACCCTACATATCTATCAGAGAACCCAGCTGGGCAATTATTCGAACGAGGGCGTGTTAATAATAATAATAATCTTCGTTTAATTGAATTTTATTCCAAACTGACGTAATGCAAGGTGATTACAAATCATAGTATAAAACTATAAATATAGCCGATTGGAGCGCGGTGGTGTAGGGGTATGTTCGGTGCCTTGCAGCCGGAGGGTTGCGAGATCGAATCCACCTCAAGCCGCTGCGTAGGGACGCTGGGCAAGTCCTTCACTCGCGATTGCTCATGCACTTCAGCGTGAAACTCCAATTCAGTGTCCGGACTGTAGTCGGGAGCGCCTATGAGTAGAAATCTTGAAGGGGCGCTATAACAAGTGCTCATACATTTAATCGCATAATGAGAAAATACACAAA
The DNA here is from genome assembly GCA_020284085.1 of Aporrectodea caliginosa. Taxonomy (NCBI): domain Eukaryota; kingdom Metazoa; phylum Annelida; class Clitellata; order Crassiclitellata; family Lumbricidae; genus Aporrectodea; species Aporrectodea caliginosa. Next base: position 1,164,083 of record JACEVL010001014.1, read on the forward strand.
CTCTGTTACTTGTTCCATTCTAATACTAGGTTAAATAGGTACACCTGTTTTTGTGCGAGAGTATTCTGTGATCTTTTTTCTGCTTTTATATCACTTTATGAAATGTTGATATGTCTCTTACAAGTTTGATCAAATGCTCTGGTATTCCTGCATTCTTCACATTCCATCATGCCATATGTGGTACCCCGTCAGAAGGGCCCAGGACAAATCGGCCCTGACAAAACGGCCCTTGTCAAAATGGCCACGACAAAACAGCCCCGTCATTTCGGCCCCAGTCACATTGGCCCCTCACAAAATATCCCATGTCCCAAGTGCTTTTAAGTTGGAATGATGAAAAGAATTCTTTGCGTAAATAGAACTCGGATTGGTAAAACCGTAGTTTACGTTGCCAAATTATTTTTATGTGGTCAGTTTAAAATGGAAGTTGGATTGGTGAAAATAATTTTGGCGTTAAAATGGAAGTTGGATTTATGAAAAATAATTCGTTGCTTAAATAGAAGTTGGATTTATGATAGTTGTCATTGAAAGCATTTAAATAATTAAATACGCCAACCAGTTAGCATTAGACAATGGGCCCCGCAGTTTATTGTCCAGCTGAACCGTCGCTTGAGGCCTCATTTCAACATAGTTTGTCAGCGTTAGCTTAAAAGTACTTGGAACATTGGATATTTTGTATGGGGCCGATATGACTGGGGCCGACATGACTGGGGCTGATATGACTGGGGCCGATATGATGGGGGCCGATTTGATGGGGCTGTTTTGTTGAGACCATTTTGACGGGGGCTGTTTTGTCGGGGCCGATTTGTCCTGAGCCGATTTATCCAGGGCCGATCTGACGTGTCACCGCCATATGCTGTCAAATGCTTTTCTGAAATCTATGAAGTTGTTGAAGACTTTCTGGTTGTGTTCTATGCTTTGTCAAGTATCTGTCTAGTCCACGGCGCCTGTGCCAGTCGGTAAGCCCTCAAGTCGCAACCAATCGTTAAGCTATCGACTTTGTTGACTTAATATGTCAGCAGTTATTTATTTACTACCTAAATAGTACTATTTATTTACTTTACTAGCTATACTTACTTCCAAGGAATCGTATTTAGACTTACTACAAACTGTCAGATTTTTCTTACATGTTACTTCTTTAATAGAAAATGGCATCTCTTCGATGCAAATGTCGCAGGTTTCAGTGTCTTTAAACAGCAGTACAACTAAAGACGAAGCCGGAAAATTGATTAATATATTGTTTGTGAAATTAGGGAAAATAGGCGGCCATTTGTGCTTTTGAGAGAAATCCCGTGTTTAGGCCCATTTTGGCAAACTATGTTACCTGTGATTACCTGTGATTTGGTTGTATGTCTTATTCCTTCTATAAACACTCTGATGCGTCTGTCACCTTTCATTATTATTCACTTTGACATTTAACAGTCGTCCATCTGTCCTGTTTCAGAATGCCCACATGAAGTGGAGCCCATATAGGACACATGTTCCCATTATGCCATATGTGATCCGTATAGAGCCGATTAGAACCCATATGCCATATGGGTCCCATCTAATGCTCACGAAAAATAACGGCACGGTCAGTACAGACTCTACCATATGCCGTAACGTGCATTTTATTGTAAGTTAACTAATAGACATACCTGATTGCCCGAGAAGTCTATATCAAGTCGTTAAGTCAGTTGATAAGCCTAATCAACCAATAAGCCGATAAGCAAATGACTCAGTTGGCTGAGTCACTAAGTCAGCCAATTACTCTCCAAGTCAGTTGCCAATGCTTCTGCTGTTTCGTTCTGTTTTGTATCATTTTGGTGAAAACCTTTCCTGGAATGCTGTGTAGGCTAATGCCTCTGTAATTTTTGCAGTCTTGTGGATCTTCTTTTATTTTGTATATAGGGATGATTGTTGACTTTGCCCAGTCTTCTTGTATTTTTTCCTCTTGTTGAATCTTTGTAACAAGGGTATTCATAGCTTTAACAACTGTTTCTTCTTGAAGTAGTTCTGTAGTGATTCCATCCATGCCTGTTCCTTTATCTTTTTTAATGTTATTGATAGCATCTCTGTAGAAATTTTGACATCTGTTCTTCTCTGTTGTTTATGGGCAACTCTGAGAACCGTATGTAATTGTAATTGTAATCGAACATTTATGTAGCGCCGCTCAAAAATCAGCAGCGCTCTCGACCTGCGTCAGTGCCTGTATCAGGGAACAAAAAGTCTTAAGACGTCTACGGAACTGGGAAGGAGAGAGGGCCAGTAACTCAAGGCGAAGAGACTGGGGAAGAGAGTTCCAAGCCGATGGGCCAACACGGGCAAAGCACCTATAGTGGTCCGTAGCAGAGCGCATGTGAGGGACAACCATAAGGCCACGGGTCGAAGATCGCAAAGAAGCCCTCGCAGGTAAGGAGGAGACAAAGGTGCAAAAGACCTCAGGTAGGATGGGGCCACCCCAACAAGGCAGTCACGCATGAGGGAAAGGATTTTGAAGTTTACCCGCTGTTGGATAGGGAGCCAGTGAAGGGTATCCCGAATATAACCTGAGATATGAGCAAACTTTGGAATGTCGCCTATAAGCCGAGCAGCTGCATTAAGAATAGACTGGAGTTTGTGAGTATTAGAGGCGGAGAGTCCAATGTATGCAGCGTTCCCAAAGTCGACCCGAGTGCAGATCAAGGTGTGGATCAGATCAAGGCATGCAGTGAAAGAGAGCTGCGAATGGAATGTAGTTGGCGCAGATGGTAGAAGCAAGATCTGGAAACCGAGTTGACCTGGTCAGTAAAAGAAAGGGAAGGATCCAAGACAATTCCCAGGTCACGAACAGAAGAGGAGAAGTGGATGTGGGGAAATCTTAGATGAAGGGAAACAGTATCAATCTTATTGAGCTGAAGACGGCCACCAAGCCATATGAACTGTGGATTCAGCCGCAGGCGGTTAGAAGAGAGCCATTCGTCTATGGCAGGGGTGGCCAACCTTTTTTGGCCTACGGGCCACTATGATTGTTGGTAAGCACGCGTCGGGCCGCAAATGTTTGTTCTCACAGCCTCGAACGAAATACAAATGTTTATTTCATATTTTACAAGATGTATAAAAACAGGTAGGCCTACGACTACATTAGGTCACTTGAACTTACACCACTAAATCTTTTAGTGTTTTAGATATAATTATTATGCAGATTGTAGTTGTCAGACAAGTAAGTAGGTGCAAAAAGAGACAACAATTATTTAGAAAGGGGTCATGCGGGCCGCCAATCAGCGGGCCGCATTTGGCCCGCGGGCCGCGGGTTGGCCATCCCTGGTCTATGGCAGAGGAAGCCTCTAACAACCGCTCTACCATTTGAACAGCAGAAGATGCTGGGCCACGTAAAAAGGCCTGGGTATCGTCGGCAAATTGATGGGAAGAGACCCCAAACAGTTGGAAAATACCTCCAAGATCTGAGGTATACAGAACAAATAGTAGAGGAGCAAGAACAGAGCCTGGAGGAAGACCATAGGGGACAGTGACCCAAGGAGTGCGGTTTGAACCAAAGACCACAGATACATGTATAGTCCTTATATGGGCGTTATGTGTGTCAACATTTAGTAGTTCTAAGTGTTCTTTCAATCGTTTCTGTATTGTTGCATTGTCTACTAGTACTTTACCATTTGCATCTTTGATTGATGCAAATTCAAGCTCAAATTGTCTACTAAGTAGTTTTATCTTATTACATGTATATACTTCTTGCATTCCATTTATCTTTAAAGCTTGCCTTAGCTTCTTTGCTTTGTTGTTCCATCCAGTCGTTTTTGTTTTGTTGCAGTTTAACCTCGCTCTTGTTTCTGTTTATGGAAATATATATATATATATATACTTTTATTTCGCACAAAGCAGAACAGACAAACTAAGCAGACTAGAACAGAAATACAAAAATACAAGAACTCCTTCCCAAACAGACTGGGAGACAATATAGACAATATAGACAATATAGACAATCATGACTAAATAACACAAATGCTTAAATTTGCTGCTCTATTAAAGTGAACTGGTATTAGTAACACACTACAGACACTTTGTGCTGTAGAGTAACATGATTGGATTGATTTGATAAAATCAATCCAATCATGTTACTCTACAGCACAAAGTTCATTACAGAAAATGTGCTGGAATAATTGTGTAGTGGTGTGTAGGGCACACATAGGCGTTTGAGAGAGAGATAGATAGACAGTCAGACAGACAATCAGAGAGACAGTCAGACACAGAAATAGAAGACAGACAGGCAGAGTGGAATGAACAAAGGCAGAGTATATGCATAGGCTTGGTAGGAATGCAATAGTCTGTGTAGCCGAAGTAGGGGAATCATGCATGTGGTCAGCCACACATGGTGTGGTAATCGTGCATATGCAAAATATGTAGTGTAGCGACGATGACCGAAACAGTATTTAAGTGTAACGTCAGTCTGTCGTCAGTCGGAGTTGTTGCTGGTCACCAAATAAACAACTCTACGACATCCGAGTGTTCACCTTGTACTGTTGATCGGCAACCCTCATCTCGGGCGATCAACCAGCGTTACAACCGACTTAAGGATTGTCTCTCAGGAATCTAAGTGTGCATTATTCAGGGCAGAGAGGTCATTGACTGAACAAAGGGGTCTTTAACCACTCAAACGACATACGACATTCAAAAAATTTGTTAGTTCTCGAGTTCAAACAAAATGGACAAATATTTAATCTTATATTGACCCTTTGCCTTCCAAAACGGCAAACAACTATCTTGCTACTTGACAGTAGTGGATTTCTACCTAGCTACTTATATATACATGTGTATATATATATATATATATATATATATATATATATATATATATATATATATATAATTTATATTCGTTTAATATTGAATCAGTAGGTTGACACACCGCAACCCATTACAGAAGGTAGTATTGCCAGTTAAAAAGAAGAATGGAAATAATTAATAGTTTTGAAATAACTGTTTCAGCAAGGGGCGAGTTCGTCAACGGGGCAACATCAGACTCTTAAATAATATCCTCGAGATGTAATTTTTGTCATCTTTAAGCAGCAAGAGAAAGTCATGGGGTCTCGGTCGAAGGTCATGGTGGCGGAAAACAGTTGGAGGAAGATCGGATGGAGCACATGAGTCCTCTATCGCACAATTGATCGTAGCAGTCCGTTCTCGGCACCACCCACCATTGCCCCAGTTCCCCGTGAGTCAACCGGAAGATAACCAGATTTACGCATCCGAGCTATGAATCTCTCCAGGTGGGTCCGATGATTGGCAGTAGTGAATCCCCACAACGCCGGAGCCGCATACAGAAGCTTGGCAACAGTAGTCGCACCAGCGACAGTTTGGAGGGCCCCAGTAGGTAGACCATAGGCCTTTAGCATTCTCAGGGCATAGAGATAACTTGAGCATACACCCAGAATATCTCCTTTGTGGGGTATGGTGGTGTAGGGGTATGTTCGGTGCCTTGCAGCCGGTTCGAATCCACCTCAAGCTGCTGCGTAGGACCCTGGGCAAGTCCTTCACTCGCAAATTTTGCTCATGCGCTTCGGCGTGAAACTCCGATTCAGTGTCCGCGCTGTAGTCGGGAGCGCCTCTGAGTAGAAACCTTGAAGGGGTGCTATAACAAGTGCTCATACATATTGTAATTGTAATTGTAATTGTAATTGAACATTTGTATAGCGCCACTCAGAGATTCAGAGGCGCTCCCGACCCAGGGCTCTAACAAATAAGATAGTCTTCAGGCGTTTCCGAAACAGAGGAAGAGAAAGGCTGAGGAGCTCAAGACGCAATTCATGCGGAAGATGGTTCCAAGTAGAGGGGCCGACATAGGCAAAGCTTCTGGATTGAGCAGTTGCCCCACGCATGCGGGGGACAACCAGAAGGCCTCTGGTGGCGGAGCGCAGAGCAGAGCGGCCAGGAAGTGTAGAAACCGATGTGCATAAGGCCTGAAGGTATGAAGGAGCTACCCCGAGCAGAGAGTTGCGCATAAGTGTAAGAATTTTGAATTGAATGCGCTGCGGCACAGGAAGCCAGTGAAGAGTTTCCCGAATGAAGGTAGATATGTGAGAGTACTTTGGGAGACCACAGATAAGGCGGGCGGAGGCGTTAAGAATGGACTGAAGCTTGGAGAGGTTTAGTGAAGAGAGACCGGCAAAGATGGAGTTGCCGAAGTCAACCCTTGTACAGATCAGTGCATGGACGAGAGTGTTGACCGCGTGAGGAGAGAGTGAGTGACGGATGGTGCGAATTTGGCGTAGATGATAAAGGCATGTTCGAGAGATGCGATTGACATGGTCTGAAAATGAGAGAACTGGATCCAGGCTAACGCCCAGATCCCGAACTGAGACAGAGTAGTGGACGTCTGGGAAAGTAGCGCGGAGAAATTCCATGTCAATCTTGGCAAGTTGGGCTCTACCGCCAAGCCAGATGAATTGAGTTTTGTCTGAGTTAAGGCGGAGACGGTTAGAAGACATCCAAAGGTCCAGCGTCGTGGTGGCCTCAAGGACCCTCACGACCAGTGAAGCAGCTGCGCTGGCTGGACCATGAGCAAAGGCTTGGGTGTCATCGGCGTACTGATGAGCCGAGACCCCCTTGAGAGTGAGTATGTCTGAAAGGTCGGCGGTGTAGAGAATGTAGAGGAGTGGTGCCAGGACTGAATCTTGAGGCAAACCGTATGGAATAAAAGTCCAGGGAGAGCGCGTGGAACCGAAGACGACAGAGAGAGAGCGGTCAGAAAGAAAAGAGCGGAACCAAAGAAGGGCTGAATCAGCAATGCCGAAAGATTTAGATAAGCGCTCAAGGAGGATGGCATGGTCCACAGTGTCAAAGGCGGCACTGACATCGAACAGTGCTACATACATTGCCAACATGCTATGCTTGAAGATTTGATAGATCGTCTGTAGTTATCGTAGCACGTAAGATGTTCAGGGTGGTCACACACTGGACCCCTGGAGGCTGCAGAGGAGGGTCGACGCACCTGCGACGTCTTCTTAGACTTTGACTGGTTGACCTGAATGAAGATTGTTAACTCTGGGCCCATGATGACACACTCCCATCTCCTCACCAACTGTGTGTCTCACAGGAACAGGACATTACCCCCTGCCATTACCCCGTATGATATTTCCCCTCTGCCATTACCCCCCCTCCCGGCATTTAGGATATATAGTCTATACATGCATATATATTACGTGTATTATATTTATTATTTATTTATAATATATATATATTATATTAATATATTTGTTAGCTTGTATCTTGTGTGCCTGCGCTTCTGTTTATATCACTCTAAGTAGCTGACCCCCGGCATTTAATATTTATTATTTATTTATAATATTATACTAATATATTTGTTAGCTTGTATGTTGTGTGCCTGCACTTCGGTTAAATATAGCAGTTTAAGCAGTTTTAGGTATTGTAATAGTCTAAAGCTTCAGGTAGATTATTGTAATAGGATACAATAAGCTACAGCAACTTGCTGTAGTAACTTGCTGTGCTTTGATTAAAATTTGACAAATTCGTGAAGCAAATATATGTATGGCACTATCGATCATCGAAATCTAATTCTAATTGCTAATCGATTAGCTGCTTCTTATTCTGATTCTAATCGATTAGCTATAAGATTTTGCTAATTCTAATTCTAATCGATTACAGGGCCGGCCTTAGGCACAGGCAACGCAGGCAGTTGCCTGGGGCGCCAGAATCTAGGGAGGCGCCATTTTGACAAAAAAATGTATTTTAACAGTATTATATATGTTTTTCACTTTTTAGCCATTTTTTCAATTAAAATGATTATTTTCATTTGAATTCAAAACTTTCGATTACGGAACAAATTTAAAATTATTGATTTCATTGCACTTTTGCAAGTATTACAAAGTTAACACCGCACAAATTTTATTTTTACCATTAAAATTCAATTCGAGTCGAAGCTCTCTAGTTCAGTGGTTCTTAAAGTGGTGGTCCGCGGACCGGCGCCGGTCCGCGGAGCTCAAGTCGCCGGTCCGCGAAACAATCCCTAAAAATAAAAAATTTGATCAACTTATTCCTGGAAAATACAGATAATTATAGATATATTTTTTAAGTTAAAAAAATTTATAGAATGAAATTATTATTTAACGTTATTTGCAATAAATCAATCTAGATTCTAGATCTAAAGTTCCCATTATCGCCACACCGTGATCGCTAGGCATATGGACTTCGATCACCTAGCGATTGAAACTGTCACCAACTGAACACAACCATTCGTACGCCAGATATTTGTTCTTTGTTGATGGAATTGAGCGATAATTAAGAAAACGCTAGCGTATGAATATTTTTGTTTATTTGCAATAAGACAAATTTAAACACGAAATAAAGTTCTAGAAATCTTAGTTTTAAATTTAAAAAATAAGAGAAACAATGAGCAAAGCACATCAAGTCTCTTTGGACAGTTTCTTTAAAAGTAATGAAACAACAGCAAAGCGCCGCAACTCAGACACGGACAGTGACAGCACACAAGAAAACGATGATAATGTACGGGAAGGATCTCTTTTAAAAAAGCCAAGAAACATCGTTTGTTTAATAGAAAATACGATCAAGAATATTTAAAATATGGATTTGTTTCTTCCGGAGATGAAAACAGCCCAAAACCACTGTGTGTAATCTGTGGAGTTACACTTAGTAATGATGCCATGAAGCCATCAAAACTTCTTCGCCATCTGAAGCTCACGTTTCCCACTAATTACTGTTTCGTCATTCAGCAGGTAATCAGCTTACTACAGTTCTTGATGATAAACTCATAGAACTTGCAAATGATAAAGGTTTAAATGCTATATTTGAAAAGACTGGATCGTTGGCTGCATTCTGGATCAATGTTTCTTTAGGAATATGGAGAACTCTGTAATTTAGCCATGACTTGCTTGACTCCATTTGCTGTAAGTTTAGTCAAGTTTAATTTAATTAAACTTTCAGTAATTAGGCTTGCTACTTTTAGATAGGAGTAAGCCTTCTCGTGTAATAAAATTACTAGTTATTATTTATAAAAACTTGAACGCTTCCTTTAACTATAATAAATACATTCCGATATTTATTGTTATATTTAACAATGAATAACAAGAACATATGTAATTACATATATTTGTAAAAGCAGTTTATTGATTTAGTCACTATTTCGCATTATTTCGCTCTTAGAATAATTTCAATAAAATATTAAGATAAAATATGGACTCATTCCTCTAATTTCCCTTTATCTTGGATTCGATTGTCAGATAAAATTTTGCATTTCTAACTGGTGGTCCGCCAACAACATCATAAATGCACAGCCGGTCCCTGCTTCTAAAAAGTTTAAGAACCCCTGCTCTAGTTTATGTCCGTCCGTAAATCTGATACGGACATAGTGACATCTTTTGACTCAAAATGTCAACAATTGGAGAAATATTGTAGTAGGCCTAGGCCTATATTAAATCTATACAGGCCTATCTTTCATTTTTTTGACTGCCAAGCAGACATCGCAGTTGCATAAATTAGTTAGGTCTAAGTCTGTAAAAATCTGTACATTTACATTTTAATAACAGTTTTCTTAAATAGGCCTATATTGAAATCAATTTATAGTTTCGATCTTATAAAATTAAAATTTTAATTTTAAAAATTATGTAAAACCCTCTGAAGCGTCAGAAGTAATTGGGTAGGCCTAGTTAAAATTGTAAGAGAAAAACAAGGAACAGAAGTTAGTAGGCCTATCAAAAAGCTAAAACGATGGCATTCCAACTATTTCAACAAAATTGAAACTTCTTTATCTGACAGTGTTAGCACTCAGTCATCAGCTGCTAGTAATTCGTTTGTATTAATATTGCTGGTATTTGCTCAAATTGCTCTCAGTATTATTGTGTTTTGATAAACTGAAACCTGATGGACAAAAGCTATAAGCAGAAAAAGATTACTGATACTTCAACAAAATGATTTTTGTAAATATTTTTTTCTTGTTTCGGTAATTCGAATATTTCAATACCGGTAATTCGAAGTGTTTTTGTTTCTTACAATTACCCCAAAATTCAAATTATCCAGGGTTGAGTGTACTAATAAAAAAAATAGTAAATAACTCAGTTGAGCGTAGGACCTAATGTTCTAGCTGGTTCATCATTGGTTGTGACATGCATGGGTGGACAGTGAAGTTGGGATCAGAGGGCGCCAAGTCTATGTTTTGCCTGGGGCGCCATTTGGGCTAGGGCCGGCCCTGATCGATTAGCAATTCTAGGTAATCGTACCCATCTCTGGTATATACTAATAAGTAAACTGAAATTAAACTAAATAACAAGTTAATATTATTGAGCCAATTAACACTAATTATTTTATTTGCATAGTATCATGCTGGCTCGGTGCTGCACCCATCTCTGGTATAAACTAACAAGTAAACTGAAATTAAACTAAATAACAAGTTAATATTATTGAGCCAATTAACACTAATTATTTTATTTGCATAGTATCATGCTGGCTCGGTGCTGCAGCCTACTGGCCCAAAATTAATTTAAGTGTAGGCCTACTTATTTGTGTCAGCTACAATAATAATAATACAATAGTGATATAAACAGAAGTGCAGGCACACAACATACAAGCTAACAAATATATTAATATAATATTATAAATAAATAATAAATATAATACATGTAATATATATGTATATTGTATATAAATGTATAGAATATATATATTAAATGCTGGGAGGTCAGTACTTAGAGTGATATAAACAGAAGCGCAGGCACACGAGATACAAGCTAACAAATATATTAATATAATATATATATATATTATAAATAAATAATAAATATAATACATGTAATATATATGTATATATACTATATACTAAATGCCTGGGGATAATGGCAGGGGGAAATATCGTACGGGGATAATTGCAGGAGGGTAATGTCCAGGGGGATAATGTCCTAGACTCATGTCTCACTGAGGCACCAAGAGAAAGTTGTGGAGTCTTGGTCTAAGGTTTGGTATGGTCATGTATGTATGTCGCAATCGTAATCGAATATTTATATAGCGCCACTCAAGAACAGAGGCGCTCCCAATCTGGGCCAATGTCTTCACTGGTAAAGAGAGAGGTTTTCAGGCGCTTGCAGAACTGATAAACAACATAGAAAATAGGTCGGCCCGAAGGGACTGAGGCAATCAGTTCCAGCTAGTAGGACCCACATTTATGCTTGGTATGTGTCGTCAGCGTTCTTCACCATTTTATTGGCCGGATGAAGGTCCGAGGCATTGACTATGAATGCCAACGGGCCCAATCCCGACCCCTGGACTATGCTAGTGTCAATGGATCTGACCGCTGATAGTAGACTCCGGAACTTTGTTCCATGCTTTTTGTCCTAAAAAAGTTAACCTCCCAATTGTAAATTGTACATAGCAAAACTTCCAGTTTTCACGTTTCATGTTTTGTTTGTTTTTGTGGGTAAAACTTTGTATGTACACCAGTGTGCAGTTATGCAACTGGTATAATAATAAAGAATATACTTACGTACTTACTTACGTCACCCTTGTTTTTGTTTGGCCAGGCTCTCCTCTGAATGTTTGCTCTGAGACGGCATTTATGACCATACCAAGCCTTCTTCTCTAATGCAAGCCAAACCACTAGCAGCATACCTTCACTCACACTGGAAAAGTGACTGAGCTATCTGTCTTATATATAGGCCATAAAACTAATTACCGGTAGCTGGGAGGCCTTCGAATTATCTTCCCCATTGAAGGATATTATCCTCCCTTAACTATACAGCTGTATAATTTAAATCAGTTCTTATTCTGTGGCAATGATGGTGATCAATCAATCAATCAAAATGTTTATCTTTGCAGCCAATCATACAGAATCATCAGGTTTACATATTCCGACTCGGCTACAAAAAAGGAGGCCCTAAAGGGATAAAGAATCCCACTAAGTAGGGACACCAAATTACAGATTAGGGAACAACCGGGTAGACATTTTCTACCGGGTAGCAAATCCGAGTATTTGGATGTACTATTTGCCGGATCCGGGTACGAACCGAGTACCGTTTTTTACATGTAATATAGTACGAAGGGCTAGAACAATGACAACCAATCTCAGCGCTAAATAGCGATTTTCGGTTAAATACTTAAATTGTTGCAGAAATTTAGTTCAGTTGTATAATTTATTTGTAAATTGTAACTATAATCTTGAGAATGATCGAATTCCAAAAATTGTAGGTATTTGCGTGGGTATTATTTGCCGAGGCGAATAGTTCCGAAAAACCCGATATCCGGCCGGGGCAAATGGCCGAAGCGATTTCCGGTTGTTCCCTATTACAGATTAAATTAGATGATTAATGGTGGCCTTAAAAGAAAGATTATCATTTCAAACATACTTGTAGTGATCAAGGGAATAGTGAAAGTTAAAGCAAAACACAGAAAAGAAACTAAATGAACCGAAAACAGGAAAACAAGGAAAGTGAAACTGAAACAGTTGCTCAACACTGTTGAGTCAATATACAGTTTAGAGCAAGAAATACTTAACTACTAAGTAGAGATTAAATACTACCATGCACATAACGAATTAAAGTTTCGACAAGGTCGTTTATATAGCACATTCTATAAGGTAATTTGTTTTTGAATACCCAGATGCTGGGGATAAACGTACTTTCATAGGAATTTTTTCCCATATCGCACTCCAATTGATTTAATAGCAAAGAGGCGTGTGTTCATGCGGGCATAGGTGCGGCAATAAGCGCTAGAGTTTCTAGTAAAATACGAATGGACATGAGATGAGAGTTCAAAGTAATGTTTATAAATAAAAGGCAGGAGGTTTGGTCAAATCGATACATAAATTCCCCTATTTAAAGAATTCCAATCTGGTCAGTTTTTAAAACAGCTCTCTTTTGCAAACATTTAATCTTGTAGCATATGTAGAACCCCATATTATGTTACGATAAAAGAGGTATGGATGTACTAACGAATAGTACAGTTTAATCCTAATGTTAAAGGGCAAAATGTATGTAGTCCTTGCTATCACTCCAATATATTTTGCTATGTTTTATGCAATGTAGGCTAGGCTGTCAACGGGCCCCCGGGTCCCCGGGCCCCCATTCGAAGGGCCCGGCCCGGGCCCTTAAATCAAGGCCCGAAAACCCGTCCGAATCAGCATATTATTTTAAGTAAATTTTAAATACAGACTTTCTGTCGCCTAAAACGCTGTGGATTTGAAGATGTGTTGGCCAGCTACAGTGGTGTATTAGTCATCGGCGCGGGGGTAGTTGGCAACTTGGCACCCGTACCTGTTTACTTGTCGGCTGGCTATACTAAGACCAGCCAAGCGTGGCAGCGCGTTGAGGTAGGCCTATTACTGCTATTACCAGACCTGTGCATCATGTGCTGCTAGAGCCTTGTACCCCTCTTCAAATCTGCCGCCTTCGCAGTATACCCTGTATCGGCGACAGACCGCCGGCGAGTTTAAGCGTGAGAAAAAGATGAAAACCGTGCTATTTGTAGCTTTTGGACGACAGATGTAATCGAAGCGACAATTTCTCTCCCACGCTTTCCTGTCGATCGGCGATACGAGGCGACGAACTAAGTGGACCGTGATCGAAGTATTAGTACCGAAAATCGCCGTTAGACACACACCACAGGTCTTTCAATGTAATTAATTAAATCAAATTTTGAAACTTCGTTATACTGTGACTCAACTATTTTTGGCTTTCCTCAAGCGTTTTACCAATGACGGACTGACGGGCCTTCGGGCCCCCGTTGAAAATGAGCTCGGGTACCCGGGCCACGTTTTTCCAACATTTTGACAGCCCTAATGTAGGCTATGTGTTCTTTCCATGTCAAATGGCAATCAACGTAGACTCCTAATATAAGAATTTAGTAGAGTCAACAGCGTAAGAGAAGTACTATTAATTTTTAGCTTGAATTGTCCCAGTGGGATTTTTTCATATGTGATTTAAACAAATTATAATTAGTTTTCTCCATGTTTAATGACAATCTATTGGCTCGAAACCATTCGGCAACGAATGCCAGCTCCACATTTACCATTTGAAGCAGGGTGTTTATGCAAGTGTGGGAATAAAAAACGTTTGTATCATCTGCAAACAAGATGAAGAACAGACGACTGGAAACGTTTGAGAGGTCATTAATATAGAGGAGAAACTGCAGTGGTCCTAGATTGGAACCTTGTGGGACACCATATAAAATATTTTTTAAAGTGGAGCGTTTGCTGTTATTTTCGACACATTGTTGGCCTCCATCCAAATAGCTGGCAAACCAACTTAGCTGCATACTACGTATACCATAATTCTCCAATTTATGCAATACGATTTTATGATTTACTATTGTATTGTATTGTATTGTATTTGAACACTTGTTATAGCGCCCCTACCAGATTTACCATTCAGAGGCGCTCCCGACTACTGCGCGAACGCTGAATCGGAGTTTCACGCCGAAGCGCATGAGCAATTGCGAGTGAAGGACTTGCCCAGGGTCCCTACGCGGCGACTTTTGAGGTGGATTCGAACCCGCAACCCTCCAGCTGCAAGGCACCGAACATACCCCTAAACCACCGCGCCCCAGTTGTATTGTGATGTGTTGTATTGTGTGTTGTATTGTACTCCACGTTTATAATGCGACCGAGCCACCCGCAGTAAAGATCCGAGAAATTAATCTCTGATAAACCGACCCGACCGGGAAGTGAACCCGGGGCGCCGGCGTGACGAGCAGGATACCAACCCACTCGGCCACTCAGGATCCTTACTGTGTATTGATCAAAATGTTGACAGCTGATAATTAATAATGGAAGGACAAGAAAGACAGCTTTCCATGGATGGATTCTCAAATTTTTGGATGGTTGCAAATAAATGAAGTATAATTGTCGATAGACAGAGCAATTTGAAAATTATAAGTTTCATTTCCAATTTTAGATGTCCATATTGGTTCATCCTGATAAAAATCAGGATGACATTGAGAGATCACAGAAAGCATTTGATGGTAAGTGTTTGTTGATTGTTTGATTTTTTTATATTTTGATTTAAAGTACTTCATTATAGCTCTCCAAAATATTCATCCTCCTGTCATTGGTGGGAGGATGAATTGAAACTGCTTTAAGCTTTGTAGTTTGCAATGTTCAGATGTTAATACCTAGTAAACGCTGAGATCAGAGGCTTACAACACACCTGAGGTAACCAGGTTTTAAGTGCTGTGGCAAATTGCAGATTTTCTACTGTTTTCAAGTCGCTATATTTTAGGACCTCTTCCCCTTACAAGTGTGAAACTTTTCAAATAGCTTCAGTTTGCGGTTTAGTTTAAGAAAATGTTAAACGCTTACCTTGATCTAAAAATGATCAGGTGCATGGTTTGTAAAAAATGCTTTGTGGTTGAAATATCATCTCTTTCATCAATTCACAGCATGTCTAGTAAGATGTCTATGTTATGCTGTCATGAGTCAGATTTTGATAGTGAAATGCTGATGTGCTGAACTTAGTAGCATTAATGTGTCATATTTGGCTGCAAATTTCAGTACAGTAAAAGCATTTAAATTCAGTTTTTTCTTGGATTGTTAATTCTCATTTGGTTGTACTGTTAAGTTGGAGCTTCAGATGTTATTGTGCAGTTTAATGCAGTCTTTGTCACTAGATCAGTGGTTCTTAACCTTTTCAAGGGAGCCGAACCCCAAGAGAAATCCATGACCACTCACCGAACCCCTCAAGTTTAAGCAATAATTTTTTAACTAATGGGAACAAAAGGAAATAAAAATTGTACCAAGATGTGATACAATATTAATACATTCAATACATGAACTACTTACAGTTAACTATTTTATTAAATAAAAGTCGAAAAATAAAAATAAAATAGCAAATGATTTTTCACTCACACTCACTGACCCTGAATATGTATATATTTCAGAGGACCTCTGCCGAACCCCTGGCACTGGCTCACCGAACCCCAGGGGTTCAGTCGAACACTGGTTAAGAAACACTGCACTAGATGTATTATGCTTACTAGGCTTTGTAGCTTCAGATGTCTCCAGTTGCTTGCAATCTCTGCTCTTCACTGGCTATTACTGTGTTACTGTTTATGTTTGGTGGCTTCAGATTTATAATAATAATTAGCAGCTTCTGTATAGTTTTTTTGTGCATGTGCCAGTATTAAACAAACGTGGCATAACCCGATAACACACCAAACAAGGTCAGGTCTATATACACACACACACACATATATATATATAATATATATATATATATATATAGACCGTATTTTAGCGTATATAACACGCGGGGTATACAAAGTTTTACAAACCACGCACCCTAGCTGCAGGATATATTCGTGGGCGTGTTATATAAATAAAATTTTACACAACCAAATTTTGTACCCGATTATTTTCAGGTCATGGTTAGAAACTGCTATAAAAAGTTGTTTTTGTATAAAATATGGAGGAATGGACGTTGACAAAATCGACAATACATGACGTCCGACATCAGTAGTACCGTAGCATTCGTTTATTACTAATATTGTCAAAACTTGTCAGTCAATAATATGATAAGCCCAGTGGTGGCGCCAGCTATACAATTTCAGCAGGTCGCGTCAGGGTCATGGGAGTTATTCAGCAGGTCAAAGATATTAATGTTTGAGTTTGACCATCAAGCAGCATAACTATATATATATATATATATATATATATATATATATATATATAAAATGAAGAAAATTATTATTGAACGCTTATAGCCCAATTGCTGTAGCATATTCAAATTTTAAATAATTCAGCATTAAAACGTTAAACTTTAGTTACTTTACTAATAATCTTTAAAGATTTGGAAGTACTGATCAGCTACTCAGAACATCATGAACATGTAGGCCTATGCTAATAAGACGCATTACATTACAGAAACAGTCAACCAGACCTCTGAGACATATATGCTATACATAACCGCTAGTCCGCTTCATGTCAAATTTGAACTTTCGACATACCGGTGACCGCCGGTTTTAGATCAATAAAATTTGGCAGTTGGCATATTTTTAAACAAATAGGCCTACATCTACAACGGCGTCAAGGTTCGTCTTCCTCATTCTGTCCTTGTGAATGAACAGGACAGCTAGATCAGACCTAGGACTAATATGGAACATGAATATCATCCGCAGCATTGTCTTGCAAGACTTCATCGTTTTGAACATTTACAGAAACATATATTAAACAGTAAACACATCCTGCAATTCACTAGCATTGTTATCGTTCAGAACTACACCAACGTCGGCATTAACAGTCAAATGATCAAATCATTCTGCTTAATGCGTTTTCCGCCAGATTTATTTCCGAAGAAATCTTCAATGTTGCAGCGCCTCAGTGTTAGGCCTATCTATTTATTTCTTTGCTAATGTATTAGCCTATAACGTTGACGCAATTCGTAAACAACTAAAATAGGTTAGTTTCGCGAAGAAATCGACGGAACACTATAACAGGCCTATTGTACTTATTTCCACACATTTGTAAGGCAACTGCGGCAAAGAATACTTAAGGATTTTAAAGATGTAATAATTGCAATAGTAATCTTATGGGACAGATGTTGTTGTTTGAAATGTAAACAAGATATTAAAAGTTCCAAAGAATTTTAGGCAGGTCATTAAGCAGGTCGGGAGCAAAATAGGCAGGTCAAATGACCTGCTGTAGCGCCGCCACTGGATAAGCCTCAGAAAGTAACAACTGAATGTTCAAAAAAATTATTTAACCTTTAATATAAAAGTACAATATTACCGTATATAAAAAGTAATTGTTTGTTGTTTCCTATTCATCAATAAAAGCATATACACGGACAGCATTGTGTATTATCACTCACGCTATGTGTGACGTTCAGCAAAGAGGAATATCATAATTTATATAGCACATAATTTTTCAGAACGTCTAGTTAATCATCCTTTTCAGTCAGTATGACAAGCCACAGAAAGTTACAACTGAATGTTGCAGAAAATTATAATTTGACCTTTAATATAAAAGTACAATATTACCGTCTAAAACTTGTAATTGTTTCTTATATCCGATTTAGCATTAAACGATTATACATAGACAGCTTCGTGTATTATCTTATAATTTATATAGTGCATAATTTTTTAGAAATAGTCTAGTGATTCTAGTTAATTGTCCTTTTCAGTGTCGTCTTCCAAATCACTTTCTGCGAAGCCATCAAAACCTTTCATCATACTCACTATCTTCCCCAAATGATATTGCCCTCGCCAACTGTTCGTCATTGACCTCCGTGTCGTCATCTGAAGCCGCGAATTCGAAGTATCTGAAGTGCGGAATCTGTCAGGACAGATCCCGCACTTCCTGAAGCCGTTGACAATTGTTGATGGCTTAACCTGGTCCCAGGCCGTCTGCGCCCACTTGCAAATTTCCAAGTAGGTAGCAAGCCGCTGTCTTCCGGCAGGAGTATAAGTGTGCTGGCCGCTTGCCATCCAGCGGTCCCACTCCTCTCGGACAAACGTTTTGAACGGATTGTTTACGGCAACGTCGAGAGGGTGTAATTTGCAGGTGAGCCCACCAGGTATTACAGCAAGGTGGGCGCCTATACCGTTCAGGTGCTTCTAGACGTTTGATTCCTTGTGCGCTGTCATAGAATCAAAGACGAGCAAGCACTTTTTCTTAAAAAATCTGCCGGTCTGAGTTCTGAGGCATTTGTCTGCCCAAGTGACCATTGCTTCCTGGTTCATCTAACCTTTACGATTACAGACGACCACAACACCTGCCGGCAGCTTCTCCCGTGGCATAGTGACTCGCTTGAAGATCACCATTGGTTTCAGCTTGGTTCCTGCCGTGGTACACGCCAAAACCACAGTGAAGCTGGTCCTTTCATGGCCGGTCGTTGCTATGGCTACGGTCTTGCTTCCTTTCACAGCAACTGAACGACTTGCCGGGATGTCAAACGTCATCGGTACCTCATCCATATTGATAATGTCTTCGGCCTTCAATTGCCGTTCGGTTATTTCACAATGGACAAATGCCTTGAAGGTTTTCAGCTTCTCTTCCCATGCTTCAGGCAACCGTTGTCCTACAGTCATTCTTGTTCGAACACTTAGGTCATTCCGTTTCATAAATTTATAGACCGAGTTGACGCTGCCACCATTGAAATCCTCAATTTCCATTTCTGTCGCAAGCAGGCGGGCTTTCAGCTTGATGGCGACGGTTGACATGGATCGTCTCACTGAGCTCGAACCCAGCTAGCCAGATTCTCCTCTGAGTTCGGCCATTTCGCCTTCCGTCCCCTCCTCGCACGTTTACGCGGGTTCATCTTCTGCAACTAACCTTCCTGTCTCTACTCCTGTACACTCGTCGCTTACACTAAATTCTCTGCCTGCCGCTCTATGTTCCTTTGCATACTCGACGACATCTAATTTAAAATCAGTGGTATAAGATTTTCACTTAGGCATTTCAAAATACTCAATGAAGCAATGTGAATGATGGACACTTAATACTATCAATCCTTGTGGGGTGGGTTGCCATCAGATCTCCGCCAAGTCGGCCCTGTTTGAATATTAGGTACCGGTAACATTTGTTTGATCTTGGTCAGCAGTGTAGGCCTATATTTTGGGCGTGGAGATCAAACAAATGTAACTATTGACAGTTAAAATCAAACGGTTTATTGAATTTCGGTATTTCTGTGGCATCGAACAACATTAGGTACCCGTAAATAGCTCTGTTTGATCGAACCTTATCGAATGGCGTGGCCACAATCAAAAGAAACACAAGGGAAATAGGCCTACATTCAAACGCTATCAAACCTGCTTATATCGAAGCCTCGCTTCTTTCAAAGTCGTTCTATGGTCATTTTCGAATGGCCTACCCACAATCAAAGGAAATGCTTACGAACAGCTCTGTTTGATTGAACCGGCTTTTATCAAACCTTTCAAAGACACTACAATAAAACACTATATAATTTTCCAATGGAGGATGCCATACCTTGTGAAGATGCAAGTAAAGAAGTAGGAACAAGGTAATTTCCGCTTATACGTTTTAATTGTATACAGATAACTATATTGAAATGTTCATTTTTTTGCAAGAATCTTCACTGTCTTTACAAAAAAGGAATTTTGATCAAATAGACGATTTTAATTTGCATATAATAGACATAAATTATGATTATATCAAGGAAGAAGTTATATAAGGTAAAGTAACATTAACGTTAGGGCACACGTTTGTTATTACCTTGTAAGTGGATGCGTGAAAATGCCTGCGTGTTACAATCTCGTGCGTGATATATAATTCAATTTTCACTCAAATCCCTAAAAGTAGCTGGTTATACACGCGTGCGTGTTGTATACGAGTGTGTGTGATATATCTGCGAAAATACGGTATATATATATTAGAGTGTCTTAAGGTAGGCCTACATGTGATATTTTCAACTCGCAGATTTTTTACCGGCCAGGTCGAATTTTCATGCCAATTCATGTAAAAGAGCCAGAACCTTCGACGTCTGTTTGGACACCAAATGGACGAATCTCTGTAGTTACTTGTTATTATTATTATTATTACAGTAGTTTTATATAGGGCCCCTTCAAGACAGTCTACTCAGGAGCGCTCCCAGCCCAACCTCGGTCAAACAGGACAGTCTTACTTGTGATGTTGCAGCAGCAGCTCTATAATGCACCAAAACCAGCAGCAGGAAAGCCTCTCACATTCTATCTGCTCTCACTGAATCCAATTTAACTACATGCAGCACCAGCTGGTGAGCTGATCATCAGTCCTTCAGCAATCTGCTGAGCGAGGATAACCCTAGCAGCAGAAATTCGTAAATCTTTTGATCCTAAGGTTCCTCTTACTATTCACTGGGACAGCAAAATCATGCCAGATGTTACAGGGACAGGATGAGGGTGTGTTGATTGCCTTCCAATATTGGTATATGGTAAAGATGTGACCAAGCTATTGGCCATCCCAAATTCCAATCCTGGACAGCTCCCATCATGACAGATGAGTGTTTGGCTGAGATCAAGTGTTGGGGATTGGAAGACAGAATCATGACCATGTATTTCGGCACAACGACGAGTAACACACACGGGTTGCAAGGGCGGCGCATGCATTAAGCTGGAGACGGAATTAGGAAAGGACCTCTTGAACCATGCCTGTCGGCATCATGTTTCTGAAATTGTTCTGGAAAAGGTGTTCCACTGTATGATTCTTGCAAGGTCTCCAAAATTGGAACTCTTGAAAGAGTAATTTTTGTGATTTCTGACTGCAAATTGATCAGGCCAAGTATCGCATAGCAGTGAAGGATAAGGACGCAGCACAGCGTGTCACAGAAGTTTGAGACAACGATGTCACCTTCGCATTGCCGCAATGCAATCAATCAATATTCGTTTAATCATGAAACCAAGCTGACACAGACACAATTTGTTACAGGCAGTAAATAGCTTATGTCATTAACAAGGAGAAATCAGGTCTCTTTCCTACTAAGATACTATGGGAGAAACAGATACTATGGGAGAAACAGATACTTATGAAAATTTTAGAATATGCCCTTATAAAGAACCCGTGAAATAACGTTCCGATCGTCTTTGGACAGTAGAGTGAAGTTATGTGGTCTGGTTCGTAGGTTGTGACTATTTGTGACTAAGTGAGTACTGGATACCAGAAAGAGCTAACAGTCTCAGGAGGAAAAAAAAGTTCAGGTACCCAGAGGAATTTTACCGCCTACATTGTGTGGCATGTGCAATCTATGTGATCAACCTTTCACAGCAGTTTCCCATTCAACAACGCCAGAGCACAGACAGGGCATATCGATCATCCTACTCTCAAAAGTAAGGTCTGGAATCATTTACTTTGAGTTTCACTTTTGTGACAACAACTTACATGAAGTACTGGTTCACCTGTACACCCAATGAACCCCAAGGAACGATCTTCAATTCTTGAAGGCAATACATTTTTTTAGACAAGGATGTCCTACAGGTCGCGCTGACAGCATTTTCCCCAACACCTTTGGTATTTGTAGTACATCCTGGTTGGCCTCAGCCTTTTTGACGATTCAGTCACCGTCGACGAAAAACAGCACATGGTCTACATCATGCGCAACAATCAGGGATCCGATGAATCTCAAAGAGGCTTCCTCCCTTACATAATCCACTTACAAGCATCCCACCCTAAGTGTGGCGAATGATCTGGTTAGAGGAAGTCCTTCAATGTAGCCCTGGTCCGAAATGAGAAAAATAACCAATTTGTTCTACAAATGGTCGAGTAGGCTACCATCAAAACAAATTCCCAAAAGCACTAAAGGAATAAATAAGTGACAAAATAAATGACAGTTCTTCCTTTGCTTTTGCCTTATATTTTATGTTTAAGTGTTGAAATGTGACTGGATCTTTGAAAATTACAATGTATCACATTGTTTTCTAAGTGATAATTCTTCCGGGGCTTTGCGCAAGTTCTAAATCTATTCTGATTTTTTTCATATAATTTGGCAAATTATATGAAAATGTTTCTCAAGGTGGAACACAAGAACAACCTGGCCAATATTAATTTTGAAACTTAAAATTTTAGACACACTCTAATATATATATTCACAATATATTATACACTGTGAGCCATAAAAAACCGGGCCACTTTATGTTTAGCTATATCGCGGTCGGTATTTTAAATTTTTTTATAGTTTTTGTGTCGTTTGAAAGAAAAATTAAATCTCTACGATTTACTTATTTACTTGCGCGGATGACGTCATATCCGTTTCGCAGCATAATGTAAATAAAGTTGATGGTTGAAAATTTGAGTTAAAATTTTAAAATGTTGAGTTTTGAGGATAAAATTTTAATTAAAAATCTGCGGGAATGCAAAAATTATTCTTCTAGACGATTAATTAAGGAGTTTCCGAACAAGAATTGGAAAAGAAAAACATTAGATGACTTTCTGCGAAAGTTGAGAACTACCGGTTCAGTTGAACGCGCTGCGGGAAGTGGTCGGCCAAAATCGTCGCGAACTGAAGATAATATCGCCGCCGTCAATGAATTGGTTCAGAGCCAGGAAGACAAGCCTAAAACACATCTTTCAACCAGACAAATCGCGAGAGAGCTGAATCTTACACAAACGACGGTCAGACGCATTATTCATAACGATTTGGAACTGAAATGCTTAAAAAGACGACGGGCTCAGGAACTGACCACCGCTAATCGTCAATCTCGTTTGGTACGAGCTAGACAATTGCTGCAGCGTTTCTCAGTATCGGATGTCGGTTTCATTTTCTTCACTGATGAAAAGTTATTTACAGTTGCTGCGCCGTCAAACACTCAAAACGATCGTCTTTATGTGCCTCGTTCAGTGTCAAAGAAACAGATTTCATCAGACCGTCTGTTGCGTACCAGGACAACATTCAGCAAGTCGCTCATGGTTTCCGTGGGAATTTCGAAACTCGGTCGCACAGAGCTTATATTCGTTGACCCGGGAGCCAAAATCAATGGCCAATATTATCGAGACGTGATGCTAGCACAACATTTGTTGCCACAAATGCGCCACATTGCTGGCGACATGTTCATTTTCCAACAAGATTCAGCTCCGGCGCATCGGGCTCGTGAAACAATTGAGTATCTGTCTCGCAATGCACCATACTTCATAGGGCCAGAGATGTGGCCACCCAATTCGCCTGACCTAAATCCACTCGATTATTCCATCTGGTCCATTATGGAACAGCGCGTGTACCAACAGCGCATTCAGAACACTGATGAACTTCGGCAGTGTCTCGTATCCGTCTGGAACGATCTGGAACAACATCTTATTGACACTGCAATTGATCAGTGGCGACGTCGCTTGGCAAAATGTGTACGTGAAAAAGGAAGTCATTTTGAACACAAACTTTAAACAAATAAAGGCACTGAAGAATTGTTTGCATTTAAGTAGTAAAAATGCAGCATTTATCGATTCTCACGTGTTTTTAGTGTCTTCAGTTTCGCAAGACAAGTTTAGCATACATGTAGGACTAAATCGATAATGTTTATTTCTGCTCTTTAGAGTATTGATTCCTGTTTAAAATAATGCAAAAAGTGTAAAAATCGATAAAAAAATGACAGAGATATAGCTAAACATAAAGTGGCCCGGTTTTTTATGGCTCACAGTGTACATATATTTGTATAGCAAACTTTGGTATTTAGAACTTCGGTATTTGGAATGTCTGGTTATATGGAATCTCAGGGGCAAAGGCCCGGCCACAATCAGTGCAGCACATACGAACATAAATCTGTTTGATCGAACCTACTTAGTGCTAATATCAAAGTCTTGCTTATTGATCTACGTTCCTTATAGAACTCTGTTGATTGGCAGATACATCGAAGTTACAGGGGCACTCTGCCCCTATAACTTTTGGCCTAATTATAGGTGAATGATGAATAATTATCAGGTGTTTTGTTTGTGGACTGGCTATAAAATGACCGTGTTATACCCTGTGATCAATAGAGGCAGTGATAGAGTTGATCGTAACATGGCCAAGTTGAGTCGATCGACTTGCAAGCCGAGTTGATCGTTTGTTTTGACAAATCCTGTTGATCGTTGTTTCCTCGACTCTTAAATATTTTACCTGTTATTTTTTAGTGGCTACATCACAAAATGACCTACATGATATAATGACGTAATTCTGCCATATGAATGTGTTATGAAGTTCAGTGCAAATAATGAACCTCTTGGCGCTTTCGTATTAGGGGCTATCTCTCAGTCATCCATCATCAGTGCCTGTTGAAACCATGTTTTCTGTTACTGGTCTCTTGATGCATTGAAGGCGATCGTCATTGGTGCCACATACAATGAATAAACTCGTCTTTGTACATGATAATTTTCGTGTGACTGTGCATATTGCGCGATTGCACATAGCTGCAGAACTTCTAACGGTTGAAAGAAGTTACGATATACGTAGATTAACTGGAGACTAACATATTTACAATGAATAATAGTTGTAATAATTGTTAGTTACTGGGGTAGTTTTGTTTCGCTGTTCTGTTTAGATCTGCTGCACTGTGACAGAACCCTGCAAGAGGTTCCAGGCATGAACCTTAATCTATGCAACAATTGCAGCATGCAGTTACAGATTAAGCAACTAACTTCAGTAATCTTGAGCAGTTTCAAGTTTCTTGATCTAACTGTAATTCATTGCAAAGATTTATTACGAAGATTTATATAGTGTCCATTCAAGGTTCAGGATCGGATGTAGGCCTAATATAAGTAAGTAAGTAATATAATATATAAGTAATAATATAGACATTACATGTTCTCGTCTTATTTGTTCAGCTGGTACTAATTTCTGTACCGTACTGCAGGAGATTCCTTTGTAGCCTAGCTGATCAAGTCAACGGATAAGGCCACAAGCGAGGCTTAATCCTTACAAGTCAACCAAAGGCACACACGATATCATTATAATACCTGAAATGTTACTTACCAGTTCAATTACAGTTTGAGGTTCCTCAAATTTCATTTTCAATTGCACACTCTTCCAAGAGTGCAATTGAAAATGAAATTCATGAGTAATTTAGGTACTGCAATGTAAGAATGCAACAGTCGTCGGCAATTTTAACCAAGAGACAAGTTGGCAAAAGTTGACCAATTCTATCGTTATTTGCCAAGTCGATCAAGTCGTTGAGAGGTCAACTAGTCAATGAAGTCGATCGTCAGCCGAGCCAAGTCGATCATAGCACTCGACTCGATCGATCACAGGGTATAGTTCATGTTTATGTTGTCATTGGAGGGAGTCAGTCAACTGAGGCTAGGTGCTTTGTGCCTTAACCTCTTTATTGGCCTAGATTCTAGAACTTCTCAAAGACGGGTGAAGTAGACGAGGGGCTTTTGACACCACTGACACTGACGCCAATTGAATCAGAAGCATTTAAAGGGCTTATGGATGAAGCCGAAAATGGGCCGGTTGGCTACACTGGTTAATAGTGTATGCCCAAGCACCTCTGTGCATCAGTATGCCAGCTCCCATACCGATAGTGGCTTACTGCAGAGATTTTAACATTGGGCTAGCACAGTCTGTACACGGCATCTTCAAACTCCTAAACTGTTGAGCATGGTCAAGACCATATACATGTATTGGCTCTACAAAAACATGTACACTTCCATTTGTTTAGAGTGGGTTAGAACTTTACGTGAACATGTGTCTCGCTTATATCGAACCTTGTATATATCAAACTACTGGTCTTTACCAGCATTGTTCATGCATTCATCTGCTCTTGCATAGACTACTGTAACTCACTTCTTGCAGGCCTCTCTAAGCTGTGCCTCACCCCTCTTCAGTCGGTTCTAAATGCTGCAGGCAGGGTCATCGCACGTCTTCCTAAGTTTGATCATGTCTTAAGTCCTATAACTTTACGCATTCGTTATAAAATTCTCTTTCTGGTGTCCAAATCTCAGTTAGGCCTTGCTCCTAAATATCTCTCTAACTTTATGCGCAAACCTTTATCTGCTACCTAGCTTTGTTCGATGCGCTCTACGGACCGATTGGATCTTTTTGTCCCTTGGACCAGGAACGCTCTAGCCCAACATCGGTCATTTGCTGTTGTGGACCCTTCTGCTTGGAATAACCTTCCCCTCCTCTGCATGCAAAATTATTGTCTGGTTCTCCTCCTCATCTGCTCGTTCCCTCAAGACGTTTCTTTTTCCCCGGGGCTTCTACACTGCACTGAGAGCGCCTCTGAACAGTCCATACTGCGAGAGGCACTTTATAAATGTTCAGATACAATACAATACAATACTGACGACAGTCCCTTGAACTGCGACATAACTAAGTTTTGCTGTATCTTGACACTTCTGTAGTGCCTTTAAGTACCGAATAAAAGCACTTCCTGCACCAGTCTAAAGGATGAAAAGTGTACAAATGCAAAGTTAATCAATAAAGCGTTAGCTTTATTGATTACCTTTGCATTAGATAACTAGAAGAGGAAGGAAGGGCACCACTGGCTAGCTCCCACAGATACACACTGTGTTTGGAGTTCCTGGACTAATGCAGCGCTAAAGAAGAAGAGCTGACAAGCGACGAGGATCAGCACACATGAACCCTGACACCAAGCAGTTCTTCACAGATGGTAGAAGAATATCATCTGTTAACGACTGCTTGGTGTTGAGGTGCCTGTGCCTGGTGGAAGCTCATTTTTAAGTTTCCTTAGGTAATCTATCTAACCGAGCCTACTGAGGTGATGCTCTATGAAACAATTACTGACTGCGTCATCCTCCACAGTCCCGGTGGGCCGTGGCAGAAGATTGCCTGTATGCGATGTTCAGGCATCCGTGGAGGACAACATTCTATGCAGTAGGCATTTGTTCGTAGAGTGTAACCGTTGTGGAATGACCATGAAGTCAGTCTTGGGACCAATCCAGTCTGGAGATGATTTTTTGCTCTTTTTTAGCATATGTTCTATTTCCAATAGGACGGAAGGGCACATTTGACACTGCGGTATGGACCCCTCAGACAATGTTGAATACATGCAGTAGCTGCGCACATATCAAACAACAGTAGTCAATTTCACCATGGCTGTTGAGGGCTTCATTAAAAATTACCTTAATACTATTGAGAAGCTACAGCAGCACCACTTAATTGCTCTGTCAGATTACCTCAAGAAAATTTAAAATGAGCTGCCACCAGGCACAGCTGTTCTGTTAGACTTTGCAGAGCTACAGTTTTGTAATTTAAGATGCTTTGCAAGGCCATCATTGATATAACAGCCAGGCTACAGAGAACCCTGTTATTGTCTACAATCAATCAGAAGAACTTTAGGATCTGATACACTGCATCATCAGACAACATGCAGCACAGCACAACCTTTCATGCTTTTATGTAGGTCGTAGCATAGAACCTGAAAACTTCCCAGTTAAGAGAAATGATTTATCTTGGTGATGGAGTAGTCCATATGAGCATTGATGGTTACGACAAAAAGTTTATTGAATTTTTTAAATTTGAAACATTTATTTTCAGCAAAACAGATAAATACTGACAGCGTTACTGTATTATCTGGGGTATAATGTGCACTTTTTTCTAAAAATATCTGTTGAAGTGTGGGTGCACTTTATAGGAAAAAGGTTCTTAGATATTTTAGACAAGCACCAACCACATGTGAAAACCGTTGATGCAATAATTGAAGGCAACAAACAAAGTTTACTTTGGCTGAATTACCTTATATTTTATTGGTTTGATTTATTTAACTTGCATTTATTAGGTTAGTTTATAACATAAACTTTTAAAATATTTGTATAATTTTAATTTAGGGTGCAGTTATGTTTGAAAAATAAGAACACCCGTTTGACTGCATGTTATTTTGATCCATCATTATAAATAATTACTAGAGCAGTAAGGCTGCAAGTTAAGTACGATAATTAACTATTAATACCTCGTTAATTCTTAAATAGTTAACTGTTAAAAAATGTAGTCCTGAACAGCCCTAGTTATAATCTTCAATTTCAAATTTGCTAAAACTACTGTAAAATTACAACAAACACCAAAGTTAGACATTTTTAGCTCTACGCTGCAGTTCTTGTTTCGCTGCAGTTCTTGTAAGTAAGTAAGTAAGTATATTCTTTAATATAACCAGCTGCCAAACACTCTGGTGAACAAGCATGAGCAATATAAATGCACATAAACATCAGCATATAAACTGGTATGGTTTGGTAATCCCTTAAACGTTTGCCCCAAGAATACCCACTGGCAGAATTTGGTATTGCAGCTTTTACCTTGAGATAACTCGCAGATCCCAGTACTAACCTTACCCCTACATTTAGCACAAAATATCTCATTTCATTTTTACTCTGTTATTTAGATCGCTTGTGAAAACAAATGACTTCATTCTATTTTTACTGTTCTATTTCTGATATTGGTAATATATATTTGCCTTATTTTGAAAACCATGAGGATGTCAAATTTTTCTGATAACCATGACTATCACACATGTGATATGATGTCACTGTCAATCTAGAACAGGTTTTAGCTGAAGATTCATTTGAAGAATCAGACTTTTCAGAACTAGAGGATTCAGATGACTTGTGGGACAGTTTCTGGAGCTGGAGGAAGACACTTCACACAGTGCCCAGTTAGATTTAGAACCGGATGATGAAAATTTGGCACCTGATGATGGTCTAACTGTCAGGTGGTCAACTCATTTAACAATTCCACGCCAGAGGTATAACTTTTCAGGCAGTCCGGGTAGAAAAGTTGATGTTAATGGCACAGTGATCCACTTCAGTATTTTGAGCTGTTTTTATGGAGGAGTTTATTTCAATTATTGTCAGAAAGTAATGCACAGACTGCAATGCCGATGGCTTCAAGGGTGTCCGGTTCTGAAGGATTTTCTGGTATGAACAAATGGACAGACACAAACTGACAAATTGAAAGTGTTTTTTCCACTAGTACTATTACTGCAAGGTATTGTGCAGAAACCTGAACTGGAATGTTTGGTGTACAAGGGTGCTGTTGGACACTCTGTATGTGAGGCAAAAGAGTGACACAAAGAAACCTGCTGATGGCATTTGTATGCGACGGGACCGCCTCGTGAAATCTTGTGCAAAATTGTGTTTTGGGCAGTTTTTTTAAACTGTGAAATTATGGGGAGCTAGGCGAATGATTACTGGGTTTCCAAACAAAGCCTGGAATAAAACAAGTCTTAATCGACGTTGTAAAAAAATTGATGCCGACAGCGCATAAATCAGGAATCGGCCGCCCGAAGTTCGTTAGAACAGCACGGAATATTCGGCGTGTGAGTGAGCTGATTTGCAGCCAGAATGATGATCCTCACAGCCACTAGAGTCCACGGGAAATTGAAAGAGAAACTGGAATATCACGAAGAACAGCGCAACGCATTGTAAAACAAGATTTGCAACTTCAACCATACAAACGTGAAATAGGGCAGGTAATAAACGAAAACTGCAAATTAAAACGCCTGCAGCAAAGTCAACAGTTACTTTGCAGATTTCCACACGAGAAAAGTGTACGAAGCATTGACTTTCGCCACACCGGTTAATTCTAAAAATGATCGTGTTTATTCTGATGCAAGAAAGAAACAAGTTCCGGCAACGAGACTAGTACGCGAACGTGAACATTTCGGTGGTGGCCTAATGGTTTCAGTCGGTGTGTCTCGGATGGGAAAAACCAGTGTGGTGTTTGTTGAACCTGCAGCGAAAGTGAACAGTGAGTCTTATTGTGATCACGTCTTAATACAAGGATTGCTTCTGGATATTCCAGCGAGATGTAATCGTCAAAGCTGGACACTGCAACAGGACGTTGAAGAGTTGAAAAAATTCTCTCAGCGGTTTGTAAACACAAGAATTGACCAGTGTCGCAAACGTTTAGAAAAAACTGTCGAGAACCGAGGAAGACACATTGAATTTGATTTCTGGTTTGGTATAAATTAGTATTTGGCATCAATTTACTGGTTTTTTGTAGAAGAAAAAGTTTAAACAAATTTATTATTTATTATTTAAAATTATACTAGGCGGTCCCACTTTCTTTGCGCTACCCTGTATATATATATATATAGTGGTCATATTTAACGTATAAACTAATCTGTAAACTACCGTAGCTTCATTATCATAATGCACAATGCATCAATCAATGGTTTCAAAATGTCCTACAACGATATCCTCTTTCAAAAATAAAAAAATTCCTGAAGATTAAGGTTTATGTTGTTGTGAAGTTCACAATTCATCATCCACATAGTAAGATGCTTGTTATTTTATATTAATTACTTTGTTGTTTAGCTGTGAACAAAGCATACAAGACTTTAGAGAATGAAGAAGGTTACAAAAGATGCCAGGATATTGTCACAGAAGCAAAATGCAGAGTGGACGAAGTTGTTAGTAAAATTACTGTTTTTTTTATCTGTTGAAACCACGTACCCCAGGACTGTAGGCAATCGACCTCGGGACTTTGAACTTGGGTCCATTGTCGATTTACTCTTTTTATTACAAATAAAAGAAGAGTCCGATTTGGATGAACTTTTCTGTTCTGTTTGTCTCGACGGGAGCTAGATCTGGGAAAAATATAGACATTAAATTCAGGGTCATTTGAGTTCATTTCAAGGCCAGAAAAAATGCAAATTATGAAAATCAGAGAAAAATGGCCAGATCTCATCCAATAATTGTTGAAATTAGCTAATTCTTTCTTGTGTTTCTCGACTGATAAGAATCAAGGCTACTAAACATAAGACAATCCAAGGTCATTTTAAGGTCAAAAAAGGTTCATTTCAGAGGAAAATAATGAAAATGGCCATAGCTCAGCCAAATATTGTTATATTTTGATTATTCTGTTATCTGTTTGCTCTGACCAAGTCGCGGTTTTTTAAATGCGGGCTGTGGGTGGCGTCTTCTATAAAAGAGTTAACTGATTAATGTGTATAATGTGCAACTCTATTAGTCAATATATTATTCTTGGATCCTTTCAGCTATGTAAGGTATAGAATTATAGAATGAAGTACTTTCCATATTAAAATCAGAATTTAGTGTCTACATTTTCTCTGATGTAGCTCTTGTCGAAACAAACAGAACAAAAAAGTTCATCCAAATCTGACTCTATGTCATTTTTTGTGTGATAAAAAAGTAAATCAACAATGGACCCAAGTTCGAAGTCCCTAGCATGAGCACCTACAGTGCTGGTAATTTAAGGGGTCTATGATTGAAACTGATTGAAACCTGTAAATGTTGTGGTGCCTTCACACTGCTATTAGTTTATTGCTGTATACCATATTTACCGGACTATAAGTCTCACCTTTCTATAAGACGATTTGACGTCGTAATGGAGAATATTTTCTTCTTTGAACCCTTTTCCTGACTGACGCTGTCTTAAACAGTTTAGGTAATAATTAAAACTAATAATGGTTTCAAATAGTAGTCATTCTTTATTCTCTTATTAGGCATTAAAGCCAGTACTAATTAAACATGCTGTAGATCTATATTGTAGGCCTAATTGTAATTGAACATTTGTATGCCGCCACTCAGAAATTCAGAGGCGCTCCCAACCCAGGGCTCTAACAAATAAGATAGTCAGTCTTCAGGCGTTTCTGAAAACAGAGGAAGAGAAAGGCTGAGGAGCTCAAGACGCAATTCATGTGGAAGATGGTTCCAACTGGAGGGGCCAACATAAGCAAAGCTTCTGGATTGAGCAGTTGCACCACGCATGCAAGGGACAGCCATAAGGCCTCTTCTGGCGGCCGAGAGCAGAGCAGAGCAACCAGGGAGTGTAGAAACTTACGTGCATAAGGCCTGAAGGTATGAAGGAACTACCTTGAGCAGAGAGTTGCGCACAAGTGTGAGAATTTTGAACTGAATGCGCTGGGGCACAGGAAGCCAGTGGAGAGTATCCCGAATGAAGGAAGATATATGAGAATACTTCAGGAGACCACAATAAGGCGGGCGGAAACATTAAGAATTGACTGAAGCTTGGAGAGGTTTAGTGAAGGGCTCCAGCATACATGGAGTTGCCGAAGTCAACCCTAGTACAAATCAGTGCATGGACGAGAGTGTTGACCGCGTGAGAAGAGAGTGAGTGATGGATGGTGCGAATTTGTCGTAGATGATAAAGGCATGTTCGAGAGATGCGATTGACATGGTCTGCAAAAGAGAGAACTGGTATATGATTAGTGATTGCTCATTTAGCCTGTTTACCAAAACAGATAGCACTGTCGGTGTTTATCATGCTGTAGACCTAGTGATTACTTGTTTAGCCCTGTTTACCAAAATAGATAACGCTGTTGGTATTTATCATGCTGTAGATCTATATGATTAGCGATTACTTGTTTAGCCCTGTTTACCAAAACAGATCCTGCTGTTGGTATTTATCATGCTGTAGATCTATATGATTAGGGATTTTTTTTAGCCCTGTTTACCAAAATAGATAACGCTGTTGGTATTTATCTGTCTGTTTGAAGCTATGTCGAGCCTAGAAATATTTTCACTATGTAGTTTCGCGTTCAGTAAATGTGATTTAATATTGCTTCATTGTTGCCGAAAATAATGGCTTCAAACAGTTTCAATACGTATGTCGCATCTTTATATAAGATGCAAATATCGATGCTCATGTAAAAAAAATTGTGACTTGTAATCCATTGGGCCACAGTCCCGTGTCTTTGCCTGCATTGGCCCTTCATTATGGAATCAACTTCCCCTCTTTGTTCGCTCTACCATACTATCCGGTGGTCCTGCTACATCTTTTTGCTACCTCAAAACTTGTTTTTATTCTCGAGGACTTTCGCACTGGGAGCGCCTCTGATTGGTGTTCACTGTGAGAGGCGCTTTATAAATGTTTAAATACAATACAATAAGACATGTATAAACCCTCAAAAATTTGTTGATCATTTACTTTCCGAGATACAGGTCGTCAAAATTTTGCCCAGAACCGCTCGACCTCATTCTTTTGGATGCCTGTATCTCAGCTTGTATGGGTGTTCTTGTTGTCATTATTAAGCTCTTTTGATGAATGATTTGGGTAAAAGCCAATTGAGCACTTTAACCTTGACCTTGACCCTTTTGCAGATGTCTTTAAATCTGAAAAATGCACACTTTTAGACTGAAGTGTCTTGACCCTCCTCAGAAGAAAGCAGAATGCGATCTGTAATGGTTTTTTTGCTATAGGCCTAATTGTTTTGTCTATAATTGTAGCGATATATATATATATATAACTTATCAAATCTATTGTTTACTTGCTCAATTACTAATAATATAAGGCTTAGTGTCAGCTAATCAAAGTGGCATTCAATTAACAGTAGTGGCGTTATATAATATAATATTAGTGAAACTAAAAGGCTTATGAAAATTTGTCAACTCAAACGTCATGTTATGCAATATGTTGCCTAGCGACAAAGGACGCTCGGGCGAATGAGGTGAAAGAAGAAGACAGTTGAACCGAAAGACAGTTGAGAAATAGTAATGGAGAATTAAGTTGTGGTTGATGTTTTGGATCGTTTGGTTGGAAGCGATCAGCGTGGATTTTGAAGTTTAGATCGTCAGTTCCGAGTTATAAGACGATTCTAACGATTCGGATGTTTGTTGACTGAGCTAGGGCTGTCAACGAGCCCCCGAATGCCCGGGCCCACGTTCGTATGGTCAAGTCCGGGCCCTTAAATCAAAACCCTAAAACCCGACCGAAAAAGCATAATACAGTAATGGGTCTAAGTTTTAAAGCTGTGTCACGTTTCGCGGTGAAATAACAGACATTGTCGCGTGTGAAGCTTTGCAGTTGAACCTGTATGCGCTAGCTACAGTGGTGGATTAGTCATCTGACGCCCATGGGTGATCTTATGATAGCCGGCAAATAATCCCCATCGAGTAAGTATGCCACTGTTTTCAAAGAGCGATTTTCAAAGCAGCCAGCGTGTCCATTCCTGGTTGCTTTGAAGATCGCTCTTTGAAAACAGCGGTATACTTCCTTGATGGGGATGATTCATGTTGGAATTGTGACGACACTATTTTCCAGAGTGTTAGTGTGTGCTCCTCCCAAGTAGCTCTCCAAAATGAACAGAGCTTCTCATTTGATGCAAACAATTGATCGCTTCCCTTGGTCGCTCGCCTAGCAAAGGTCGGCGTGAGCGATAAATCGCTTACCTAGCTGAAGGTGTCACACTGTGAGCCATCTCTTGATGACTCCAAGATGAACCTGAAGCCAGACCATATTTTATTTACCTAATTTACATTAATTTACTTACTTGCGGCAGCTTTGATGTGGTTGCGGCAGCTATGATGCGGTACGGACAACGAAATTGAAATAGGCCTACTAGATTAGTACTATGTGCAGCTCTGGCTATGTACTATTGGCAGATGAATGCCAATGAGAATGACTAGTGTGGTCTGTGCTGGCTGTGTGGAAAGTCATCCAGTACCATTTGGCTTGTCATTATTGCTTTGTGACATCTTGAGCTAACCCTGCAGAGCAATCTCTAGACCATCAAGGCAGAGTGGAAAGTCCCACTTAGGTTGACATCATAGAGCAGGGTGAGTGAGGTTAGTCGCCCATTCCACTAAGCACTTGTCAGATTCGGGTGTGTTGTCTATGTGTTGGCTGTTGAAGTTTTCCACGTATACTGCTTGGTGCCAGAGCTGGGGAAGAGATTTCATCAGTGTTGTGCACGAGACCAAAATTCCAAGACCGAGACCAAGACCATGTGGTTCAAGACCGAGACCAAGACCGCGTGGTCCAAGACCGAGACCAAGACCGTGTGGTCCAAGACCAAGACCGCACTGTCCAGGAAAAAACCTAAGCCTCAAGACCATTAACGCAATTCTCAATTGTAGTGCTGCTGCATATTCCCATAATTCAAATCAGATGCTTATGGTATTTATAGTTATTTATAGTTTTTGTCTCCAAGTCTGCAAGGTCTCATAAGAGCACACTACAGCTAAACAAACTTTCAACAGGCCAGGCTGTTGAGGAATACAAAAAATTTTGCCAGTAGAAAAATTCCCCACCTGATTTCCAACGCTTGCCCAACTACTGATTTTGCCTTGAGAAACTGCTTCAGTGTATATGCCTAACTAGTCACTAAAGCAAGAGAAGTCAGAGTTAACTGTGTCTCAACGTTTTCTTGTCGCTTCTGATAAGAAGCAAACAACGAGGTTCTCTCTCGCTTTGTCCTTGGTGGATCGTCGCATGAATTCGAAGCTATCTCAGAAATCCCTGAATAACTGGAAATATCGACAACATTTAACAAATACTCCACTCTCGTTCCCACCAAGGCCAAACCAAAGGCGCAAGGCCAAGACCAAAGGCGAATGACCGAGACCAGACGCCCAAGACCACACCTTTAAGACCAAGACCACACCTTCAAGACCAAGACTGGTACATTCAAGATCAGGATCGCATTTTTTCGGTCTCGAGACGGTCTTGAGACCAAGACCACAGTCTCGAGAATACATCACTGGATTTCATGTTGCAGTGTTTGCTTTGAAACATATAGATGTTTTCAACTATGAATCCTCTCATGAATTACATTCCAAAAGTTGGATGATGATAGCGCACAGACATCAGCCATCTCCGGACACAGGCATATTTGCATGATTGGCCATAGCATGGATCAAATCTTTCGATTAAGTATCGTTCCGCTAATTTGTCCAATATTTGAGTCTTCGGCCTGCAGATGACGTCAATGTTCTGCTTTTCGGTATAGTGCTGATAATTTCATATTTGACTTTTGGATGACAGCGACCCGGAATGTTTTTGTGGAGCTTGCTCGGTCAGGTGTTTGGATCAATAGTTTCCATATTATTATTATATGGTTGTCCATTAACTGATAGAGTTTACCCAACATTTATTAACCGTCGATAAGCCTCCTCTGCTTGTTGATGCAATGTTGTATCGATCCTATCCTGAACTTTCACAAGTAATGTAATTAGATAAATAAAATAATAGTCTGGCTCCTAGGTTCCTCTTGGAGTCTAACTCAATGAGCACGATCGATTAATCGATCGACCAGACCATTGCTAGGCGATCGACCAAGGAGATCGATCGATCGATCACCTCAAATGAGAAGCTCCGCATGAGCCGTGGTACAACCTCGTATTAAGTAGATTCATGCATAAATGGGTCGATTGCAAACAAGTTTCTTGTAGATTTTGAAATTGAAAGACTTGTAGAAGCCAGTTGTGTGTGGGGATAGGATGTTGATGACAGTTTATCAAAACATTTTGTAATAAAATAATAAGGTTACTTTATTTTCAGGTTAAGCAGAAAAGAAAACAGATTAAAAAAGAAGGAAAACAGATGAATGTCCCAGAAGATGATTTGGAAAAAGTAAGTGTTTACGTTATGTATCTTTGACAACTTTAGTCATATTTGTGTTAGCACATCATCTAGTGAAATTTATGTAGTTCTGGACTTAGTTGAACAGGCAGAGTAAAGTACTGTTGCACTGCAGGTAAGATTACTTTACTTAGTTGTCAAAAGCTTTGCCTATATTAGCCTTCAACTTCTTCTGATAACTCTGTTCGGCAACAACCAATTTCGGACAGGCCAGCATTGCTGTACATGCTACCTCGTAAAAATGGGGACAAGCCAGTGATCTTTCGTGCATCTTGTGTGCAGTGCAGAGTATGGAGCACATTATTATTATTATTTTTGCAAACATTTTTGACGCATGCGAAGTCACACAGAAATGCGAATCGAAGGCGTGGTTAGTCAGTCGCCAGATCTATTAAATATCCAAATTCTTGAAAATCAATGAAATATAGTGAGTTTTGAGCCTCTTAAAGGAAGAGGTTCTTAAGAGCAGTGTACGACCGTACGTTGCCTACCAGAATAACGTACATGTACTGTACATACGTTATCGAAAAGAATAATGTACGCGTACGTTAAAAATATAGTTGCAGTTGCACTGTTGCAGAATTAACAAAATACATTTATCGAAAAATCAGTGTACATCCATGCAAGTGATCGTCTCTTTGGCAAAATAAATTATGTGAATTATGACTAGCTGTTAAGTGGAATTATGCGTGTAGTTGAGTTGATAGTAGCAGTGATTCCAGTGACACCGAGTCCGAGAGTGAACAGATGAGAGATGCACACAAGAGAATAAATTGATGTTAACGTACGCCAACATACGGCATAATAACGTATGTGTACTGTACATACGTTATAGAAACAAAATAACGTACGTTCCGTACGTATGGTCGCACATTGCTTAAGAGTTCAAACTTCAGACAAACATTGGTAGCCGGTTCCGTTCCTTAGGGGCAGCAAAATGGAATGCACGAGAGCCCATGACAGTGCTAGATCGAGGCTCAACCAAAAGACCAATACCAAAAGATCACAGACTGTGTGGCGGAATGTAAGAAGAGAGTAGTGGTTGAATGTAGGCATGGAAGGACTGACATGCCTGACAGCATATTATGTGGTCGATATGAGAATTTGAAATTAAAAGAGGTGCCAGCAAGGTTAACAGTGGAATGAGAAGGGATAGAGCCCGGTCATTGGCATGAGCCAAACATGATTGCCTCAGACTTATCAGGGTTTATGGCAAGACTGTTGAAGCAGAACCATGCATGCCCTGAAGAGAGGCACTCTTCAAGTATTACTTTGCCGGATTGATCTGTTTGTGACAGAGCAATGTAAAGCATTGGCATACTGCTGTAACTAGATTACAAAGTGACACCAATTGAAGGGGTAAGGAGTTAGCCAGTTTAAGGCAGTACCAAAGACACGGAAACTTTTACTGAATTGGCAAACTAGATAACATTAGCTGGTGGTTGACTGTGTCGAAAGCAGCACTAAGGTTGAGGCATACTGAGAGGCACGCCTTTCCGTTATCAATAGAGGAAAAGATGTTGTCCAGCGTAAAGGCAAGAGCAGTTTCAATAGAGCAGCGTTTCCTAAACTTCTTTGGCCAGGGAACCCTTCGATCTTAATATTTTCTGGCGGAAACCCAATCTCAGCTAGCTGTATTTAGGCATAGGCTACATAGCGCCTGAGAAGCATACTAATATAGGCCTAACTAAACACACACTCATATAAGCAGTTTATTTTTTTTAAATTCTCTTATAAAAAATTAAAGTGCACTGTTTTTAAAACCATGACTCGTGGAGCACAATATGGGTAGTACATGAAATTTGTCTGAGTAAAGTGCTTTTGTTTCTTCTCGTGCAATTTTTTTTATAGTTGGCTTAATGCTAGAAAGCTTCATTCTTATGTCAGGTGAATCACTTGGTCGATTTCTATATTTTGTTTTTGTTGCATTTATATAATATGAGAATTCCGTTTCGCACAAATAAGTAGTGGCAAATGGTAGAAGCACGCTAACTGCACATTTCGCGATAGTGGGGTATTCCTTAATTAGCCCAATCCAAAAATCGATCAATGAAAGTTCATTGAAATTCTGCTTCGTTTGTGAGTCCGACATTATGCATTCATTATTTAGAGGTATGGTTTGTCACGGTTTTGTAGCCAGAGGCTTTTGGTAATGGCATTATAATACCATTGGTGAAAAACAAATTGGCTGATTTGAGTTCTGTAGATAATTATAGAGCAATCACTCTTATCCCAGTTATTTCAAAACTATTTGAATGCATTTTATTAAAGATATGTGCAGATTATTTTAAGTCTGATGATTTGCAGTTTGGGTTTAAGCAGGGTGTGGGATGTGCTAATGCATTATTTGCAATGCGCTCCTCGATTGATTTTTTTGTTGACAGGGGCAGCACTGTATTCACAGCAGCTCTGGATATTAGTAAGGCATATGATAGTGTTAATCATTATAAGCTGTATTCCAGCCTCTTAAGGTCTGGGTGTCCAGAGTGGGTGGTTGATATCCTGGTGGATTGGTATAGTAAACTATCGGCTGCAGTGCGTTGGAACAGCAGTATGTCTAAGTCATTCGCAGTTAAGAGTGGTGTACGGAGGGAAGTTCTTTGTCGCCTTCGTTGTTTAATGTTTTTGTTAATAAGTTCATCGTGGATACAAAAGCAGCAGGCCTAGGTTGTTGTATTAACAAGTCCTGGCTGGGTTGCATCATGTATGCAGATGATATCATTTTGTTATCGGCTTCGGTAATAGGGCTTCAGGCCTTACTAGTTAATTGTGATGTCGTTAGTAGTCAGTTAGGCCTGACGTTTAATTGTACTAAATCTTGGTGCTTAGCATTCGGACCTCGATTCAAGGCTTTTCCTACCAGATATGTTCCTAGGTCACAAAAAGGTTGAGTGGTCAGAGCAGATTAAATACTTGGGAATCATCTTTTGTGCTGGTAGTAAACTGAGTTGTGATGTAGACTGCATAATGCGCAATTTTTATGCAGCTTCCAATAATATTTTCAATAACTCTTCAAGTTTATCGGAGTTAATGCAGCTTTACTTACAGCAGACCAGCTTACCAGTTTTAAGATATGGCTCAGTTGCTGTGAGATTTTCTCAATCTCAGCTGAGTAAACTAAATGCTTGTTGGAATAATGTGTATCGTAAAGTATTTGGTTTTCACAAATGGGAATCAGTAAGAGAATTTATTGCAGGTTTAGGCAGTTTGGACTTTAAATCTATGAGAGTTATTGCTATGTTTAAATTTCTTAAAGACATGCTAATGGTGGATAATAGTACACTAAATATGCTGTCATTGACATTCAGTTATGGCCATGAGCATATTAATTTAGTTACTGGTTATGGTTTGTCTGTAGAAGACAACATGTATTATGTAATACATGTTGTCTACATTTATGCTTCGAGAGGAGCAATAGTTTGAGTTGTCTCCCAGTCTGTTTGGGAAGGAGTTTTTGTATTTTTGTATTTCTGTTCTAGTCTTTGCTTCGAATCAAATTATTATCACCCTTCACGGGAAGAAAGTCTTAACCAAGTTCGCTCCCAGGTCATGAATATGACCTGCAATTTCTGTACGAATGTTTTCATTGAGAACACAATCCATTTCCATAAAAACTCATCTAGGGTTGGAAAGCATTCCACCTTAGGCCTACTAGATTCAACACAAGAGGCCCAGAACCCCAGCTAATGTGAAAGTTACTCAGTTTTGGCAGATTCTTATACCAGCAAAATAAAATAATTAATTGCTAAGGGTCTGTATGATTACGTCAATCAGCGGTACTGTTTTTAAACGTTTGCATTTAATCGTGTTCGAATTAGTTTCATCAAGGTAACGATAACAAGATGGCTAGGTCTATTCAAACTGACAGCTTTGACCTACATACTACTAGGTCCCTGTGGTGATGTCTTTAAATGGATTGCTAATGGGTACTGAAAGTTCATATTATCGCTCACTGGGGGCCAGTGTTATTTAAGTTAACTAAAACTGAAAGTAACTTTATTGTCAAC
Source organism: Aporrectodea caliginosa (assembly GCA_020284085.1). Taxonomy (NCBI): domain Eukaryota; kingdom Metazoa; phylum Annelida; class Clitellata; order Crassiclitellata; family Lumbricidae; genus Aporrectodea; species Aporrectodea caliginosa. Next base: position 1,204,770 of record JACEVL010001014.1, read on the forward strand.
TGAAAAGTTCTATTTCAGTTAACTGAAACTAAAACTTAAACTGAAAAGTTCTGAAAACTGAAACTAAAACTAAACTGAAAAGTACAAAACTAAAACTAAAACTAAACTTGAAAGTTGAAAACTGAATTAATTCTTCTCTGTGGCAAACACGCCGAGTGGCGGACATGTCTGCAACAGTTAGCGGCGAGTGCTTGAAACTGCAGCTCAATAGCATGAAAGCATGAATTTAATAAGATCTGTTCTTAATTGCTCATCAAACAAATGTCATTAATAAAAAATGACATTTAATTGCTTCTGCTGAATGTTTACAGAACTGAATTAAAACTGAAAAGTTTTGAAAACATGAAACTAAAACTAAAGCTGAAAAGAGTTGAAAACTTAAACTAAAACTTAACTGAAAAGTCAAAACAAAACTAAAACTGAAACTAAAACTTAAAAGTAAATTGAAACTTAAATAACACTGCTGGGGGCAAAACACAGAAGACTACTAAAACGGCAGTTTAAACTTTTTGTGTATTTAAAAAAACTGTTTGAAATGTTTTATTCCAATAAAATTTCTCAATAAAATTTCATTTAATTACAGTTTTTGCGGAACCCCTGTGTTCACTCTGTCCATACATAGGTCGCTCTGGCAAATAGGTCGCAACTATTGCGACCTATTTGCCTGTTGCTGACGACGGCCATAGCTATTTGGGAATTGTTAGCAAATACTTGCTGAAATTTAATTTTTTTTTAAATTAACTTTTGTGCACTTAAATAAAATAAAGGAATTTCAACATTTCTTGTCTGTTGCGATTTTGCGGTAGTTTTTACACCGTTGACATTAAGGACTTCTTTTTTGTGATATTGCTATAATATACATCAACCAGGTATACGACATCCATAGATATATTAAATTATAGAGGCACTGTTTGTCAAATAACTAATCAGTTCAGACTACAATTATTATTAGTGAAATATAAGTAAATCAAATTAGCTTATTGAAATGTTCATTCATCGTCATTATCTGAGAAGCCATCCTAGTCTTGTCTTCAGTGTCACTTTGTAATAGTTCAGCTAGGGCAGCTGGTATATTTTATGACTCTTCTTCACTATCTTCATTGGTGTCACTGTTATGGACAGCATCCTCATCTGGTATTATTTGGGCCTTTCTAAAGTCCGCGGTAAATACCCACAGATTAATAGTTTCCGAGGCTTCAGAAAAGTCACGTGGTGCCATCGGCCTGCCGATGTTTCCGTCCATATACTTATTTAACCCTTTCGTTACTGGACCCGTCGCGCCGACGGGTTACCAAACCCATATGCTGTACTGCACCCGTCGCTGCGACGGGGATACAACCTGTAGCTTATAGAATCCCTCGTACGGCGCCTGGGAACGTGCGCAGTAACGAAAGGGTTAATTAGTAACTTATAGCTCCACCGCAGAAATGCACAAGGCATCAACTGGTGGCGCATCAAAACAAAGCCAAAATCCGTGCAACAGTCAGATAAGAACAAAAAGTGCGTTTTAAGCAATGCGTGTCTTTCCCTTCCTTAAAGATGGCCGACACGATGGAGGTGTTGCTTAAAAAATCCACATGCTACCTTTGGCCTCCCATGTTACTTTTATAGTGCCGCTCTTGAAATGCACAAGGCATCAACCGATGGGGCATTGTAAACCAAGCGATAATCTGATCAACATTCAGATCATAACGATAATGCAATAGGCAATGCATGCACCTTTCCTTCCCATACAATGGCTGACACAATGCTCCCAAGATGGCGGCGTTGTTTCCAAAAACCAGGGTGCAAAATAATTACCCATGCCCATGTTCCTGCCAGTATTCTTAATTAGTAACTTTGATGGCGCTATGGCATCAACCGTAACTCTTAACAATTTTTATCTATAAACACATATTCATACATTAAGACACGTTTTAGGTATGGTTTTGTTTAGAAGTGTCATACTTCATATAAATAATTAGCCAGGTGCTTTCATGCAAGCATGAATAAATAATAATGAATGAGTGAATGGAGGCAACGTCATCCGATCACTTTTGTGGGTAGGACTTTAATTGTCTGCTGTTAAAGAATTGTGTCCAGTTATGTCCGATATCGCGTATTAAGTTATTGCTTTAATGCGTGAGATAAATAAACACTTGTTTAAATACATGTTTGAAATAATTTGGTTTATAATTAAATTGCAGAATAATTACCCATGCTCTACAAGAAAAGCTTGAATAATAATACTAATGAATGAATAAATGAAATAGAGACATATATGTCCAATAACATAGACACGGCATCATGGATACAGTTGTATGTACAAGCATTATGCTTCAAACAAATAATTAAGCAGGCCCTACAAGACAATATGAATTAATGAAATGGAAACAATTGCATCCAATAACATACTCTGTGTCTAGGTACGGTTCTATGTATGAGTATACTAATTAAACATGCTGTAGAATGTAGATCTATATGATTAGCGATTTCTAGTTTAGTCCTGTTTACCAAAATTGATAACTCCGTCGGTATTTATCTGTCCCTGTGAAGTATGGTGAGCGTAGAAATACTTTCAATACGTAATTTGCATTCAATAAAAGTGATTTAGTGTTGCTTCTTTGTTCCGATAGTTGCAAAATATAACTGCTTCAAAAAATTTTGAAATTTCAATACATACATCGCACCTTTTACAAGTCACAACTGTTGACTCTTGTGTAAAAATCCACGACTTATAGTCCGGAAAATACGGTAGGCATGAAGTCCTTCAGGGAGGATTTAGGGACAGTATGATTAAGAAGTGACAAGACTTCAAAGTCTGTTGCATGGGGTATGTCAATAATAGCAGCACCAAAGAAGTCAAGCAGCAGGTCGTTCCATCTAAAATTAGCAGTTGTCTGCAACCGAGTTTCAGTAACACACTGTCAGTTTCATTCTTTCATTCATTCAAAGCAGTTTCAATACATACGTCGCAGCTTTATACAAGTTTAAAATATAGTGCCTCTCCAAGATACCTACTCAGATGTGCTGCAAACCAAGCCCCAATGGAAGAGAACAGTTTTCAAGAATTTGTAGAAAATGCCTGCATAATTCCAAGCTAAGACAACATGCATATCCACAGGGAGACCAACACTGCATTATCATAGTGTGTATTAAAAGAACAACTATTTCACCACAAGCAGAGGTATGAAGATTTCTATGGCCAGCCAAAACTCAAATGGGGAGCAGAGCTCATACAAATGGTCAAGAGCATTTCCCTAATTGGCATCGCCAAACCCATATAAAAGTCTTCTGTTTGGTATGCTGAGAAATATCAAATTTTGAATATACCACCAGCCAGGCCCGCCGAGAGGGGGGGCAGGGGGGCAAACACCCAGGGGCCCGGCGACTTTTAGGGGCCCAGGTTGGGCCCGCAAGGAACTTATGAAAACTATCATAATCAGTTATACGAAGTTTATGATTTAAACATATATGTGACCCAAGGGATCAAAATGAGTCGCATGTCGGAAATTTTAGAATATGAGTATTTTACATATTCTTAAAGACCAAATTTTTGCTTTAAAATGACACCAAAAGTTTGGTTCTACCTTATTTATTGACAAAGTTACGAATGATTATGTCTTTTTTTGGGAAAATTTTTTTCATTTATTTTAATATATAATCAAAAAAAATAAAATTATTCTCTGTTCAAAATTCTGAAAATATACATTAAATCAATGAATTTAATCAAATGCGAGAAATCAGAAATGTAAAAAAAAAATTTTTTCACCAATTTTCATTAAAATCTGAAAATAAGAAAAAGTGACAGCATATCATATTTTGCTGTTTTCCTAGGAATGTAAATTGCCGACATCCGACTCATTTTGATCCCTTGGGTCACATATATTACTGACACTCTACTACAATCACTTTTAAGTTCAAACATCTGAATATCACATTACTTATGATTTTTTTTCAATTTGTTTCTTTAAACATTTTTCTCATAAAGCCTAAAGATAGCTTAGAGGCCCGTGGCGGCTCAGCCCAGGGGCCCGGAATTTTGCTCTTTTCCTAGGAATGTAAATTGCCGACATCCGACTCATTTTGATCCCTTGGGTCACATATATTACTGACACTCTACTACAATCACTTTTAAGTTCAAACATCTGAATATCACATTACTTATGATTTTTTTTCAATTTGTTTCTTTAAACATTTTTCTCATAAAGCCTAAAGATAGCTTAGAGGCCCGTGGCGGCTCAGCCCAGGGGCCCGGAATTTCTGTCGGCGGGCCTGCCACCAGCAAGTCCAGCAGCTACACACAACACATGTTCAAGCTGCGCAATATGCCCCAAAGGGAGGCCTGCATAGATGGCATTTCAATAGTCAATCATAACACAGTTTAGCACCAATCAGTGCATGTGCAACAGTAAGGGGGCCGTCCATAAATGACATAACGCAATTTTGCCCGATTTTGAACCCTCCTCCCTAGTGTTGTGAGGCGGAAAAATTGTCCGGAAAATTTCATATTTTTCCGGAAAATTTCGGAAAATTTCCGGTGTTTTTTTCCGGAAAATTTCCGATATTTTTCCGTCAATATAATATTACCAAATAACAATATAAATAATGTTTAAACATCACTCACTTTAAGCTATCTTATGCAGTTATAATTGATATGTTTACTAAAAATAGATGACACTGTTAGTGCTTACTGTTCAGTGTGTTCACAAGGCTCAACAACGACATTACATTTAAGAATTAGCCTAATTAAAATTATACTTCACTGTTAATTTAGAGATAATATTTTCTATGGTTTAGTCTCCTTAGTATATTTTAGTTATGAAAATATGAGACAAAAACAGCAACTGATGCTGTAGAACTATATACACTATTTTAATACTGTAACATTTTAATTCTTGTGAGGCTTTTTATTCTACTATTTTATGTTTTGAAATATGTTATTGGCATTTTGCCATTGCAATCTGAGACTAATCTATTTTCAAATCTGCTTTTCTTGGTAAGTAGCAAAAGAATGCGTTTAGTTTGTCTATGAGCTGTTGCCTTGAGTGGACTAAGGCAGGGGTTCCCAAACTGGGGTGCACGCTCCCTGTCGTTTCAGGGGGTGCAACAAAGAGGGAAAGTATGAATTATAAGAATGCATTGATAATACATTATAAATTGTTGAGTGGTCATAGGATAAGTATGGGTAAGACCGTAAGGTTAGAAGTTTATTTCCATGTAACATTTTATGCATGTAAGGCTTGTAAGCACAAGTTCCAGTAGTACAAATTTCGTGTTTATGCGTCTTAAAATGTGATAATACCTTTGTAGGGGGTGTGAACATTGGTCAAACATTTCCCAGGGGTGAGGGGCAAAAGATTGGGAACTCCTGGACTAAGGCAAAGCTGACTAATAGCTGATGAAATTGATGATCTGGACATGGATGATGCAGTAGAGATTGACAGTGACACTGAAGCAGAGCAGACATACAAGCTACAACTAGTTTGTGCTAGGCTACTTTAGTCTGACGCTCTAATGAACAGTGACCTATTGATGAGAAAATTGTTTCAAACAGTATTGCTTCAAGTTTTGGTAGATTGTTTAATGTTTATTTCAATTTTTAAAACGTTTACTGCAGCAGAGCAGACTGCAGACATACGGACTACAACTCATTTGAACCCGACTACTCTAGTCTGAACTGCTAATGAATACTGAACAGTGTTTAATGTTTATTTTAATTCTTTTAAGGTGAACGTTGTCCACATTGACAAAAATACTGTAAATAAAAGGAACTTTAAAAAAACAATTTTTATAGTGTCATCTCATACTGAAAATCTGACTTTATGAGTTAAATGTATTTTTCCGGTTCTGCGGAAAATTTCCGAAAATTTTCCGCAAAATACTTTTCCGGAAAAGCTACATCACTACCTCCCCCTCATCACACTTTGTCACAAAAAGTAACACCCCTGAAAAATTACGTCACAAAGCTCTGACCCCCACCACCCCACCCACCCCCTAAAACCAAATTTCCATGGCGAAGCAAAATGCTCCATTGTGGAACAAATTGGGAGAGCATGAATATTTTATTGAAATAATTAGAAAATTATTAGTAATGGTGCCTGTATACATGATTAAAATAATAAAAAAATAATGAAAATTTGATACTCAAAATTAGTACTGTTATTATTAAAATTAAATTGTTGTTATTTATTAAATTTAATTACACAGACATGATGTAACAGACATGATGCAGGTCACATTTCTCAAACCCTCCCACCCCATGTCACACATCGTCACAAATTTCCGACCCCTAGGTGCATGACGTCATTTATGGACGGCCCTTAAGTGCAGCATTGGGTAGGAAGTGACTTGCAGTTGGCTTGTGTCTTGCCTTTTGTATAGGGCCTTTTAAGTTATTCACAGAAATGCATCTCGCTAACAGATGAGATGGCGTTGTGACAATGCTCGTGTAGCTGAAGGTGTCCACTGCTGGTCTTACATAGTGTTGTTTTCATTAACGAAAACAAAAATGGCAATTAATGAAAACTGAACATTTTCGTAAACGAAAGCTTGAAATGAACTAAAATACGCAGACAACAGACACTAAAACTGAAACGAAATTTGTAGCAATAAAAACTTAAACGAAACGAAAGCAGATCAGATGAAAACTAAAACGCAGTGTTATTTCTCATGTACGAAACTAAAACGAGAATGAAAAGGATTAGGCAATTGTTCACAAAAATGAAAACAAGAACTAGAAGAAACTGGGAACTAAGACTAAGCAAAAATGAAAAAGAATTGATGTAGTACTAAATAAAACGAGAACAATACTGAAATCTTGAACAAAAACTATAGAAAATACAAGTATCTATTTTGTTAGAATTTTATGCAGCGACACAGTTGAATGGCGCACATGTAAAAATTACTGTTACCCTACCCCACTCGCCTCTTTATGCCATAAAGAAGCAAGTGAGGGAGGTAGAGGAGTTCTGTGGAAGTGTGCGATAGATAAGAAGAGTGCTCTTTTCGTGAATGAAACTGAAACAAGAAAGAAAAAGATTAGACAATCATTCACGAAAACAAGAACTAGGCAGAAATTGTGGACGAAAACTAGAACGAAAATGATTTGATGAATAAAAACTAAACTAAAACTAAAATTATTCATTCATTCATTCATTTCGAACATTTGTATAGCGCCCCTTCAAGAAAACTACTCAGAGGCACTCAAAATTATCAAAAATAAAACTAAAACTGAAACTACACTGAAATGATTGATACTGAACTAAATAAAAACTTAAATAAAAATGATTTTCTGAACTAAAATGATATCAAGCTAAAATTATATTTAGCCAAAACAAAACTAAATTTTGTAAATGTAATATAATTTTTACAATTTTTTGCTTGTAATTTTCCTTACTTACTTAATTCACCATCTGTATTGTGCTGCCTTGTGCTCAATGTGCAAATTTTTGTCTGCAGCATATATCGAGGGGCAATGTCCATCTGCTAATTCTGCTGGTGCAAAAGATATAATGGAGAAGAAGAGCTACAGAAATTATGAAAGCTCCTAATGAAACAGTGGAAAGCAGCTTTCAGTTTCAGTTTTGGATTGGAAAGAAAATCGAACACCTCCTTCTGTCGTGTTTGGCATACAATATATGAGCCTGCCCTGCATCAGAAGCTTTTGTAGAGTGCACTTTTTCCACTTTTGAAGCACAACTTGCCCTTTATTAGTATTGTTTTTACGTTAAACAGTTGAACACATTGAAGAATCTGAATATTTAGTTTTTTGTGTTTAAATAGAATTAAATAATTGCTAAAATATTAAAACTGAAATTAACTTAGTAAGACTAGAACTAAACTTCAACTGCAAAAACTAAAGTGAAAACTGAAACTAATATTGAGAAACAATAAGAATTAAAACTGAGACTCAAAATTAAGACTAACAATCGTAACTAAAACTGAAACTATGATCGAGACATTATTAAAACAACACTAGTCTTACACAGATGGATGCATGGAGAGTCGGAGACCAGTGGTTGAATTGATGCGTTTTTAGAATCCCAGGTCTAGATCGCAACAAAGATGAAAATGAACCAAACCAAATAAATGCTTACACCATATCTGTAATATAATACAGCAGAAATGTCATGAAGTCAACTTTTCTGTTATGCTATAGTCTTATTTCGTTTCAGTAGGGGCATTGCTAAAATCCTATATGTTATAAAGACCATAATAAACTGGATTCATTTAATTTCAGTAGGTGGTGCTGCTATCGCACTATGCGCTAAGAACATGGCTGCCATGGATGTTGACACATTTCATTTCAGTAGGTGGCACTGCTGTAGTACTACGTGTTAATTCACTGAATGCGGTTTGTCACTCAGGTTTCAATAAACGAATATATATATATATATATATATATATAAAGAACATGGCCACCCGTTGATGTTGTTTACAAGATTATTGCCCATCCTAAATGTTTTTTAAACCATCGCGTATTTTGAAATTTGCGTGTAACGAAAGTTGGGGCGCGCAATAGACTATTGCCATGCTGTGCTGTCTAACATGCGGCCCGCAGGCACGCGGCCTGCGGGATGATTTTTTCAAATTCTTTCAACTGTTTTTGTGTTTTAGGCATAGTTGTTAAAAACGGTAAAATCAAAATAAAAAACGGAAAAACACGTCGTTTTATTGAAAAAAATAAAAAACGGAAAAAAACGAGAAAAAACCGGTAAAGAAAATAATTTGACTTTTCTACATCTTTTACTGCATTTTAAAATTAAATACCTTGTTTACACAATTTAATTTTAATCAGCAAATAACATAGCTTTATTAGTAAACACCAAGTAACAGTAATCTACAACAATTATTTTCCTTTTTCATAAGTTTGGTTTAAAAGAAATTGAGAAATTAAAAATATTGAAATCTTTTCAAATTTAAATTGTATACAGAAGTCCACATAAATTCATGCTGACATAGGCCTAAGCAATTAAAAACTAAACTTTGTAAGTATAGAGTGTACTTAATTATAAATTGTAGGTCTACTTACAATTCTGACTTATATAAGAACTTGATATGGAGTAATATTCGCCAGTTTATCAGCCAATCAGAGATTACCGAGTACAAACACAACATTTCGTATTTTGGATAACTTAGACATTCAAATAACTTTTATAAATTTTATTTCCTGTTCAGTGCTGTTTATTTCTCAACTGATGACACTAAATAGTGACATAAATTAGATGAATCCTTGAAAGGACGGAGACAACGTAATGGGTATCAGACAAAAATAAAATTAAACAAATAGTAACAGACAGTTAATAAATAAATGAAATTACCTGAAAAAATAAAAAACGGAAAAAAACGAGACGAGAAATAAAAAACGAAAAAAACGATGTTTTTTGGAAAAAAATAAAAAACGAAAAAACCGTTTTTTACAACTATGGTTTTAGGACGGGCAAACATCTAGTACGATTATGGTTACAGACTGATCACTCCCAAGCCCACTGTTGAGTGCATTGCATCTGGAAGTGCCTAACTTATTTGGGTCTGTGTTGTCCAATGAATTTATTGAGCACCATCCAATGAGAACTTCTCCAAACCAGCTGATGCCAATCCAAAGCTTGCCATAGTAGAACTGAATCTACAATTTCCAAAGTCTTTTCCTTGTGATTTCAGGCTCAGCATTATACTAATTGGCTTGATTACAGATGATACAGTAGCTAATTAGCAATTTCTGTGGCGGTGATATCTAATGCACACAGCTTCAACCGGATTACCACAAAAATTAAACTCCAATCGGGCAAATATCCAGAAAGTCAGAAACAGAAGGCAGCCTATGATGGATAAGCCAACTGAAAAGGTACCCGTAAGTCTTAAGTTGTGACCAAAATGACCTGAGACTAAGTGAAATGAAATGACTTGATTGATTATAAACAAAGCCCCAATCCCAATTTGAACAGAACCTTTGTTGAAGATGAAACCAGTGTAAATATTAAAGTACAGGGGTTATGTGCTCGTATTTTGACTTGTCAGTTATTCCTCTAGCCAGAGTTCTGAATTTCTTTAGTTTCAGCATGTATGACTTTGTGATACCAGTAAGAAGCGAGTTACAATAATCATGTTGACTAGAAATCAATATGTTTGCCTTGTCCTTAAAGACTTGGAGACATAATGCCTAATTCTGTTTATGTCACAAATATACATAAATGACGACTTGCAAATTCGTTTACATAATCAGTGGGAGACATAGTAGAATCAAGAACAGCACTGAAGTTGCAAGTAGGGCTGTCAACGGGCCCCCGTTCGAAGGGCCCGGCCCGGGCCCTTAAATCAAGGCCCGAAAACCCGTCCGAATCAGCATATTATTTTAAGTAAATTTTAAAAGCTTAAATACAGACTTTTCTGTCGCCTAAAACGCTGTGGATTTGAAGATGTGTTGGCCAGCTACAGTGGTGTATTAGTCATCGGCGCGGGGGTAGTTGGCAACTTGGCACCCGTACCTGTTTACTTGTCGGCTGGCTATACTAAGACCAGCCAAGCGTTGCAGCGCGTTGAGGTATTACTGCTATTACCAGACCTGTGTATCATGTGCTGCTAGAGCCTTGTGCTCCTCTTCAAATCTGCCGCCTTCGCAGTATACCCTGTATCGGCGACAGACCGCCGGCGAGTTTAAGCGTGAGAAAAAGACGAAAACCGTGCTATTTGTAGCTTTTGGACGACGGATGTAATCGAAGCGACAATTTCTATCCCATGCTTTCCTGTCGATCGGCGATACGAGGCGACGAACTAAGTGGACCGTGATCGAAGTATTAGTACCGAAAATCGCCGTTAGACACACGCCACAGGTCTTTCAATGTAATTAATTAAATCAAATTTTGTAACTTCGTTATACTGTGACTCAACTATTTTTGGCTTTCCTCAAGCGCTTTACCAATGACGGACTGACGGGCCTTCGGGCCCCCGTTGAAAATGAGCTCGGGTGCCTGGGCCACGTTTTCCCAACACTTTGACAGCCCTAGTTGCAAGCAGCATCAGCAAAATCAGCGTCACCTAGTTTTAGAGATTTAAACCTTTGCACTGGTGCGGGCGTCAAGGAGCTCACTTAAAGTAGACTGGAACTGCAGGGCCAACTCATTCAAAACAACTGATTTGCTGGTTTTGCAGGAGATGACCATAAAGGAGATGGTAAGATATTGTGGTGCGAAACAAACAGAATGTTAATGAAGACAAACATCAAATAGTTGTAAATAAGTTAAAGAATGATAACAATCACTAAATAATTAAAACTTATCTGACCAGTGAAAAGAAGACAAAATTAGCCAGAAAATTTATATTTACGGAGCAAAACTACTGGTTGAATTGGTAGAAAGGTAATTTTTTTAAAAGTACGATGAGAAATTGAAACTCTCAGCAGACTGGCATCCTGCTTATAATATGTAGACCAGTGCTTCACAAAGTGGTGGTCCGCGGACCGGTGCACGGACCGGCACCGGTCCGCGAGCCCTCAGTTGCCGGTCCCAGAATGAATCAAGAAACTGTTCAAATTGTCTTGGAATCATGAAATGGCTATTAGGCTATAATTTTTTAAAGTCATAAAAAAACACTTTTTAGGCTAGCAGTTAAAGGGCAATAGAGTCGTAGCTAGGTATGCATTTAAATCAATTTTAGCACATATTTGAGGAATCTACTTTAGGTGATCGAAAAACTAATAATGATCGAAAAACTAATAAATTGGTCACCGGTCCTTCTGCAGTGGGAATATTCCTTCCGGTCCGTGACACTGAAAATTTAATTCTGCCGGTCCGTGACACTGAAAAGTTTGGGAAGTGCTGATGTAGACTATGTGCGTTTTAATAATATTAATAATGAGACGATTTGTATACCACAGCCAAGGCTGAACTAAAGGGTGCTGCACAAGAGTTCAAAAAGTCAATAACAGTCATATTATTGTTTGAAAAGATAGGTCTTGAATTGAGATTTGAATGTCTTCAGAGATGGCACAATTGTCACTTGGTCAGGAAGACTTCCATGCAGTGGGTCCTGCGACAGAGAACCTCGTAGAAGACCTCGGGACTTGTAGCAGATTTTTTATGGAGATCACCTGGGTCACTTTCTTTAAACGGTTCTAGACGCTCTGTATGTTATGTATACAATACATTTTTATTCTAAACCTATTAACTGTTTTGCTTGTTTTAACTATTTGTTCAGAGAATTAAAAGGCTAATGAAATGAAACAAATGAAATTTCAAGTATGTTTCTTGTGTAACTATCATGGTAATGTCTTTTTAGTACAAACATGCTGTATACGTCCAGACGTGCAAACTGTTCGCTGATTTAGAAAGACTTCGTCAGGAACGTGAAACAAAGGATGCACACGAACGGTAAAGTGTCTTTCTGTCAGTGATGGGTAACTAATTAATTAGAAACTAACCTTATTAATTAGCTTGCTAGCTAATTCTAATTAATTAGTAACTAACATTTTGCTAACTCTAATTCTAATTAAAGTTGTCTAATTCTAATTAAAATGTCATAGTTAACCTCATAATTACCTTACCTAAGTATTTTCTTCCTTACTTTTGCTGACTGATTTCATTTGTAACTAAAAAATATCAACAGGTATTTTGAGTCTGGGGCCGTCCATAAAGTACGTCACGCTATTTTTGACCATTTTACCCCCCCTCCCCTGTCACAAACTGTCACAAAACTCGGACCCCCCCCTAAAGTACGTCACACTTTCGAACATAGAAATAATAATACTTCAGAAAGCAAGGCTAATACATAAACAAGGCTTCGCAACAGCATTATTACTAGCGCTCCTAGCGAGAGGAATCGTGAAAAACACATTCAGGAGATATGCATTTCATGCTATTTTGACATAAAACTAATTAAAGTGTTTCAGATAATTTTTGAAAATTATTTTTAAAGCTATGAAATTCTACTAAAAAAATACAAAATAAATTATAAATAAAATAAAATAAAAATAAATGTGTGACGTCACACATGGCCTGACCCCCTCCCCCTGTCACAAACTGTCACACTTTCTTAAACCCCCTCCCCCTGGAGCGTGACGTACTTTATGGACGGCCCCTCTTTAGTTTTCATGATGTCTTAAAAAAGAATGGCTTTGAGTTGTGACATGTTTTCCACAAAATTTCAATACATAAACGAACCCAAAAGTAAAGTAAAATTAATTGGAAAGTTTTAGCATTAAAAATCTTAGCTTCTCAGATGTATCTGAGCCATCATGTTGTTCCTGCAATATCAGCATCAATGGAGCAAGCATTTGATGTTGCAGGATTTTTCACAAACGAGCAAAGAAATGGGCTTAGAAACAATACTTTACTCATGAACTCATGATAATTCCAAAGACAACTCAAATTTCTTAAAAATAAAAATATTGTCTCAGTAAGAAGTAGAAATTGTAGGAAGAGCTTGAGTTATCATCATTTTTAAATGTCTAATAGATTGTATGCCAAACTAGTAAACTACATTTACGCGTCGTTTTGTATTTTGACATCAACAACTAATTCTAATTAATTAGTTGATTGCTAAATTCAATTCTAATTAATTGGCTGTTCAGAAAATGCAATTCTAATTCTAAATATGAAATTTGAACTAATACAAATTCTAATTAATTAGATACAATATCTTAAATACCTATCACTGCTTTCTGGCATCTTGGAACTTGAGAGATCGTGGGTAGTAATTAGAGGTCTGCGGGTAAAGCATTTTTGCTACCCGACCCGTACCCGTAACACAGAACCGCTACCCGTACCCGTACCCGACCCGTTCTGAAAATTACTACCCGACCCTACCCGTACCCGCGGGTATACCCGTACCCGTACAGTACCCGTAACGTCATTAGCACGCCTTCCCATAGTCCCTGTCCATACCAGGCCTATAGACTCACAACTCAGCATGTAGTAATAATAATAAATAGTGTGATGACGATGATTAGGATGATGATGATAGTAGAAGTAGTAGTAGCAGTAGTGGTAGCAGTAGTAGTAATTGTAGTAGCAGCAACAACAACAGCAGTAACAGCAGCAATTGTTGTAGTAGTAATAATAATAGGCAGTTAACTTATAGAACCTGTCACAAGCAACTGTTGTGCAGTCTCAATTGCATTACACATTTTATGTCTGTGGTCTATATTCTGTCACCTAGAACACTAAGTAACTGTTAGTAGTAAGTTGCAGACCCGGTCAGGCCCATTGTGTGCCTACATTCACTATTATATGTATCGGTGACATTGTAACCCCAAAACTTCACGACGGTACGGGTAAAACCGGGTATACCCGTACCCGTGAAGACTCTACCCGCACCCGACCCGTGAAATGCGTACCCGACCCGTACCCGACCCGCGGGTACGGGTCGGGTTGTGGTAAACCCGCGGGTACAGGTATACTCGCAGACACCGTAGTAATTGTAATTGAATATTTATATAGCGCCCCTTCAAGATATTTACTCTGCACTAACCTGTATGATGTTAAATGTCATTACGAATGAATATATTACATCAGTTAGCAAAACAATTTACCGTATTTTCGGACTATAAATCGCTCCTTTCTATAAGTCGATGTGACATCATAATGGATTTTGTGGGTAAGATCTGTAAATAAGTCACATCTACTCACAGATTCCCGGGCCAGGACGCGTTGCTAACGACGGCCGTAACTATATGAGAATTGTTAGCAAATACTTACTGAAATTAACTTTTGTTGAAATTAACTTTTGTGCACTTAAATAAAATAAAAGAATTTCAACATTGGTTATTTGTTGTGATTTTATGGTGGTTTTGTACTGCTGAAATTAAGGACTTCGTTTTTTGTGAGTTTACCGTAATACAGTAAGTACTCGATTCTATACATCAACCAGGTAAACGACATCCATAGATATTATATTAAATTATACAGGCACTGTTAGCTAAACCATTCAGACTACAATTATTATTAGTGAAATATAAATCAATCAAATAAACTGATGGAAATTTTCATTCATCGTCATTATCTAAATAAGCCATTCTAGTCCCTAGTCTTCAATGTCTTTTGGAATAGCTCAGCTAGCTAGGGCAGCAGGCATATTTGACAATGCTTTTTCGCTATCTTCATCTGTATCAGTTATGGGTGGCATCATCTGGCATTATTGGGCCTTTCTAAAAGCCCACAGTAAATACTCGTGGATTTATAGTTTCCGACGCTTCAGAAAACCCACGTGCTACCATCGACCTGCTGATGTTTCTGCCCATATTCTTATTATTAATTAGTAACTTTTATAGTGCCATCGTAGAAATGCATACGACATCAACAGATGGCGCATCGAAACAAAGCCATATCCAATCAACATTCAAATCAGAGTGATAATGCAATAGGCAATGCACGTGTCGCTGTTCCTTAAGTTGGCCGACACAATCCGACACCATCTGATCATGTCACCGATCTACTGCGCGATAACTTGCACTGGCTGCATGTCCCTCAGCGGATTACGTACAAGCTTTGTTTAATAACCTACAAAGCAAGGAATAACATGATGCCAGACTACATCTCAGACTTCTGCATTAAGGTAGCAGACAACCGGCTACGATCATCCTCAACAAATCTTTTACAAGTACCATGATCTTCTACGAGGTTTGGTGGCTGTTCCTTCTCTGTTTCAGGTCCAACTGCATGGAACAGTCTTCCCAACCATGTGAAGAACGCACCATGTCTGGAGACATTTAAAGCCCAGCTCAAAACTTATCTTTTTAAACAATCATATGACTGCCATTAACTTTGAACTCATGTACAGCGCCCTTTCCTTCAGCCTCGGCTGAGCTACGGCGCTATACAAATCGTCTTATTATTATTACTGCTCGCCAAGAGCACCCCGTCAAAATAGCCCCGTCAAAATAGCCCCGTCAAAACAGCCCCGTCAAAATTGCCCCAAGACCAAAATCGCCAACCGACAAAATCGCCCCGTCAAAACAGCCCCATAAAAATGCCAACGACAAAGCAGTTCCACAACGGCTAACAAGTGGAATGTTACAAGTAATGTGTCCATTTAAAAAAAATATAACCGATACTTCAAAGAGGTGGTTCTGACACAGACTGAAGAGTGAAGATAAGGGTAACGTAAATAGGGAAGACCTACTTCCAAGCGGTATTTTCCAAACGATTGCAAGGTCGTGACTAAAGACAAATTAATTTGTTAATTGGAAATCGGTTAACCCAGTGGTTCCCAAGCTCTTTTGATGGAGGGCAAAGTCTTACTTTTAAAATATCATGGCGGGCTACAGGGATCTGAGGAGCCGTCCTCAGTTGCTTTCACTGTGGACGAATGCGTGCGCTGGAGCGCCAGCAAATAGTGGTCTCTGGGGAAGCGTCGTAAGTTTCCCCATGCGCAGCATTTGGTAACATCTGACATCGAATGGAACATGTTTTTGGCATATTGTCAGTGCCAATTTACAACAATGCAAGATAAAACACACGTTTTTCAGCGGAAGTATAATAAGATGCATACTGCTTGGTGCAAGGGTAACTCAGATACTTTCATATCAGATCAATGTTAAGGCAATAATTGAAGATATCATTTGAACATTGTTAAATTTCAAAAATCGTGTTTACCATGCTAAACGCCTATCTCCGTAGTTTAGATTATTTAACTGAAAGTCATTAAAAATATCTTTACATTTATTATTATTTACCTTTCTTCGTTCCTTAGAAACTGAAATAAAAATAATTCTGATTTGTTTTCCTCAAATTCGTGCAATTAATCGCTGAACAACACATCGGGTTCACCATGCATTTTTACGTCCAAAGACGCTCCTTACACCCGCATCGCCAGGTGGCGCCAGGCTCGTTGCCTTAAACCGGAAGTACACGATATTATCGCGAGTAACCAGTCCTTTAATATAGAGTCCTTGAGCTTGACGAAAAGTGAACTAAGTTTAAAACAAAATAATAGAAAAAAAGAACTTAACTTAACTTAAATCGAAAATCAAGAAAACAAGGTAATTTAATTTTTTTTCAAAATTTGTGAGTGACTGTCGCGGGCCACATTCAAAGGATTGGCGGGCCACTTTTGGCCCGCGGGCCACGGTTTGGGAACCACTGGGTTAACCAATTGGTAAGATCAAATGAGTACTTCGACGGGGTATCTGACTGAAAATAAGAGTAAGGTAAATAGTAAGGAAAAACATTTAACATTCCATGCTTGTAGTCTCGTTCTTTTAAATGAATAAATCAGATTTTGTTGAATACATTTTCACATTGTTTTCGGTTGAACTGGACACATTGATTGTAACAATAAACTAGTTAGCCATTGTAGAACTGCATTGTCGTTGGCATATACGACGGGGCTATTTTGTCGGTTGGCAATTTTTATGGGGCTATTTTGGTAACGGGGCTATTTTGACGGGTCACCACTCGCCAAGATGGCGGCATTGTTTCCCAAAAGCCCACGTGCTACCACCTGCCAGCCTATGTTCCCGCCGTAGTATTATTAATTAGCAATGTTTATAGCGCCGCCGGAGAAATGCACAAGGCATCAACTGATGGTGCATCAAAAGTAAGCGATAATCTTATCAGCATTCAGATCAGAATATAGTGCAATATGACGTACCCAATGCTCCCAAGATGGCGGCATTGTCTGATGGTGCATCAAAAGTAAGCGATAATCTGATCAGCATTCAGATCAGAATATAGTGCAATATGACGTACCCAATGCTCTCAAGATGGCGGCATTGTTTCCGAATAACCACGTGGCACCATCGGCCTTGCCATGTTCCCGCCAGTATTATTAATTAGTAACTTTTATAGCGCTGCCATTGAAATTGATGCACCATAAACCATAGCTCTCAAAAAAATTTATGTAAACACATTTACCCATTAAGACATCGTGTGTTAGGTATGGTTTTATGTAGAAGTGTCAGATACTTCAAATGAATAATTAACCAGGTGCTTTCATGCAAGCATGAGTAAATAGGCCTCATAATGAATGAGTGATAGGAGGCAATGTCCAATACTTACGTGGGTAGGATTTGAATTGTCTACAATTGAGTTGTGTCCAATATATATCCGATATCGCGTATTAGGTAGAATTTATTTATGTTTAATGAGTAGGATAAATAAACACATGTTTAGATAGATTTGTGAAATAGTTTGGCTTATTATTAAATAACAAAATAGTCACCCATGTGCTACATGAAGAGAAGCACGAATAATAATATAAACCTATGAACTAATGAATGGAAACAAATGCGTCCGATAAGACGATAACATAGACGCAGGATCGTATGCTATAGGTACAAGTGTGTTATACCTCAAACAAATAATTAACCAGGCCCTGAAATACAAGCATGAATATTAATTTGAATTAATGAAATAGAAACAATTGCGTCCGAGAAGGCGATAACGCAGACGCGGCATCGTAGGTAGGCCTACGGTTATAGGTGCGGGTGTTATACTTCAAACAAATAATTAACCAGGCCCTGCAAGACAAGCATGAATAATTGATATGAATTAAGTAAATGGAAACATTTAAGTCCGATAACATACGCTGCGTCTAGGTATGGTTCTGTGTAAGAGTCTTGTACTTCAAACAAATAATAACCAAAGTGCTTACACGGAAGCATGAATAGACCTAATAATACGAAGAATGAATAATTGCGACCGATCACAGTGTTAGAGCGGATTTTAATTTTCTTATATGAAATTTCAATTATCTGCAATATAGCCCACTTGGACGTTGCGTATTTGGCGGCAGGATTGCCGCGGGAATAAATTGTATTTATGTTAAGCCAGACCTAATAATACGAAGAATGAATAATTGCGACCGATCACAGTGTTAGAGCGGATTTTAATTTTCTTATATGAAATTTCAATTATCTGCAATATAGCCCACTTGGACGTTGCGTATTTGGCGGCAGGATTGCCGCGGGAATAAATTGTATTTATGTTAAGCCAGACCTAATAATACGAAGAATGAATAATTGCGACCGATCACAGTGTTAGAGCGGATTTTAATTTTCTTATATGAAATTTCAATTATCTGCAATATAGCCCACTTGGACGTTGCGTATTTGGCGGCAGGATTGCCGCGGGAATAAATTGTATTTATGTTAAGCCAGACCTAATAATACGAAGAATGAATAATTGCGACCGATCACAGTGTTAGAGCGGATTTTAATTTTCTTATATGAAATTTCAATTATCTGCAATATAGCCCACTTGGACGTTGCGTATTTGGCGGCAGGATTGCCGCGGGAATAAATTGTATTTATGTTAAGCCAGACCTAATAATACGAAGAATGAATAATTGCGACCGATCACAGTGTTAGAGCGGATTTTAATTTTCTTATATGAAATTTCAATTATCTGCAATATAGCCCACTTGGACGTTGCGTATTTGGCGGCAGGATTGCCGCGGGAATAAATTGTATTTATGTTAAGCCAGACCTAATAATACGAAGAATGAATAATTGCGACCGATCACAGTGTTAGAGCGGATTTTAATTTTCTTATATGAAATTTCAATTATCTGCAATATAGCCCACTTGGACATGCTATAGATCTATATGAATAGCGATTGCTAGTTTAGCCCTGTTTACCAAAATTGATAACGCCGTCGGCATTCATATGTGAAGCTATTGTGAGCATAGAAATCTCTTCCCTACGTAATTTCGCGTTCAGTAAATTTGATTTAAAATTCGCTTCTTTGTTTCGATAGTTGCCGAAAAAATCTCTTCTAAAAAATTTGAAGTTTCAATTCGCACCTTTATACAAGTCGCAACCGTCGACGCTCATGTAAAAAGCCGCGACTTATAGTCCGAAAAATACGGTACAGTAAGCTGAAAGAGTCACCAGTGGTGGGTCGATGCACACACCAACCAACGGATTCGTGTCGACAGCTGAAGATAGCATGCATTTTCAGAGTCCCTGGGCCAAGTTGCGGCGACAGTTGACAGCGTTCGCACACATGATGACGCTGCCGACGAGCAGTCCCTACTGGTGGAGGATGATGCATGTCCAGCTAGCCATCAAGGCACAAGGAGTATGCAGAAAAGGCACTCGTCACATGTCAGTTGTTAGATTGAAGACCCACCCATAAACTAATGACCAATGGCCTGCGTCGGTTGCCCTCCACCAAGACGAAAACATTTGGCTGCAGGCGGCGTACACGGTCCGTATGGCTCAGACTCGACCGTACATTGATGCAGTCACATGGGCCTAGGTGACTTGCGAGCAAAATAACCTTTAAACATACAAAATCCTTGGCAAACTGACGAATAAGTCTGGTATGCAAACCTAGCTCCAGCAAGTTCTAACCTGTTCAAATTTAATGAGCAAATTTTGCATTTAGATGAAAATATCCGCTGAAATGACGCAGAGGTCGATCAGTCGACTGACATGGCCGATGACTTGCGCAGAACTCAAAGACCAGTAACAGCAACAAGCTTCTCACTCCTAGACATGTCAAAAAATTTGATTTTGCTGATTTGATATAGGTTGAGTGTTGATCATTCCTAATGTTTGTGCAATTCTTTTAACTCCACTATATCCTCTGACTATGTTAACACCAAGTGTAAATCAGCATACTTTCACATTTGGGCCTTTTCATAGAATCAGAGGTTATAGGCTTCAAACTGTCTTAGTCTCATTTGCTTGGTTTGTTTCCATCTCAACTATGCAACTCACTTCTCATTTGGATTGCTCAATGAGATTTGGATACCAATGGTTTAAAATTCTCTGGCAAAAGTTGTAACAAAACCCCAAAATACAACACCAGTATTGCACTCACTACACTGGCTTATTTAGTTTAAAATCTGTCTTACAGTTGACAAAACATTGCACTCAAGTCAGTCAACCTATCTTTGCTTCTTGTTCACCCTTCAAACTGGCAAATACTGCACTTTATCAACAGAAACTCCCAGGCATTCTCGGTGAATGATCCAAGGCTCTGGAAATTATACCCACAGTAGCCTGCTTCTGGTTTCCCTGACCTATTGGATTTCAACCTGACTTGTTGAATGGATTAATTTTAATTACGATTTTACTCGAAGCAACCATCGCCTGGTGTCTTGGAGATTATGATTATGTTGTGGTGCTATGTAATCCCTGTTCTTTTCATTCTGTCAGTTCTCTAGTCTCATTCAGAGCTAAACTTAAAACTAATCTATTCCAGCTTGTATGTCACTATATGTCTTTATGTGTCACGGTATTGTATCTCGCTATATCTCTTTGTGTGTCACGATATTGTATCTCTCACTCTGTGCCTCAGTGGCTTGACTTCTGGTGATTCTAACGTGCCAGATTTTGACCTGGCTTCTTTAACCTCCTTAGCGTTTCATTTTCTCCCAGAAAAACGAGCCAAAAACGTTGCATTGTTTTACGTATGCATGTATATGCATGAATATACATGTGTAGGTATATATGTGTATATGTAAACATGCATAGCCATATATGCATACATTTACATATATACATATGTATATATGTACAAATACATGTATAAATTTACATATATATATATATATGTATATATATACAGATATATATGTATGTATGTATGTATGTATGTATGTATGTATATGTATATATATATGTACATATACATCTATGTGTGTAAATATATACATGTGTAGGTATAATTATATATAATTATGTAGGTATATATGTATTTATATATGTATATGTATGTATGTATGTATGTATATATATATATATGTACATATACATCTATGTGTGTAAATATATACATGTGTAGGTATAATTATATATAATTATGTATATATATATGTATTTATATATGTATATGTATGTATGTATGTATGTATGTATGTATGTATATATATGTACATATACATCTATGTGTGTAAATATATACATGTGTAGGTATAATTATATATAATTATGTAGGTATATATGTATTTATATATGTATAATTATGTATGTATGTATGTATGTATGTATGTATGTATGTATGTATGAGCCCGAACGTGACTCGGGGTTAACCGCTTTTGCATAGAATTCCCGGCCCGAGTAACGTTCGGGGTTAACGCTAAGGAGGTTAATGGACTACTTTTTTTGGACTACAGTTTGACTTGAAGTGACCATCAATTGGTGCCTTTTGCATAACGATGACAGCATTACAGAAGTAATTAAAGTATATGTGACGTGGTCTATGAGAAGGTACCCAGTCTCCCTTCACAGTTATCGAGTAAAATCACTGTTAAGCATTGCATGTGTCAGAGTTGACTAAAAACGAAAATTCAGTAATCCGTACTATTATTATTCTTCTACATAATTAATTAAGAAAGAACTATTTTTTCCAGTTACACCTCGGCGAAACGACAGTTTTAATAATTTTAGTGAATAGGTACCCAATCTTAAGCAAAATTTCAGCGCTATAAAAACCAAGGAAGAACTACTTCCTGTTGTGCAATAGACTACGTGTTGCGTTTAATTCGTTTCCGAAGTTCATTTTCATGCTGTTAAAAGGCAAAGAAGTTGTTTCAAGGTTGAATTTGGCCGACAACCGAACTGCTCATGTGCTTCAGTGGAGTTATTAGTAATCTACAGTGGTCTAGTACAGTAAGGAGACTGTTATTATTCCTTTTTCGATTAATTTTAGCATTTTCTTCGCAGAACTATGGCGGATAATAATACAAACAGCAGTGATAAACTGTTATGTGGGTTGGGTACCTTTTCAGTTAATATCCAATAACGTGATTACCTATACTTCGAAAAGTAAGAAATTATTATTAATTAACAATAAAGGGAAAATAAATTTTAATATGAACCAGCAAGCCATTATTTTACTAGTCTCTGGCAACAGTCCAAGCTGTACCATGTACCAATCACGTTGCAGAATATCTAATGAATAATTTTATAAGCATGTGACAATAATATTATATATTACGCCAAACAAAAGTCCCGGATGGGCAGGCACAGTAGCAGTAAAAATTAATGCCAATGATCAAATTTCTTGCAAGGGCAACGGCCAATGTTGTCATAAGCCCTCGTCCAAGTGGAAACACACACATTATTTATTATTGTCACATGCTGATATTATTATTAATACTATAATAATCTTTTCACAGATAATGGAAGATGCTGCAGTAGCATCGATGCTGAATAAGTTAAGGAAGTCCGGGTTACATCTGAATGCCGTAGAAGCTCGCGATGCCTTACACGATTTCTTCACTGATCGTGGCGTAGAAACTGACAGTGACTGTAGCGATGATGACGAAGACAATGACGCTCTGACGACAACCGAGCAAGATGGAACCCTGATGTCAACCGAGCAGGTACCCTCGTCACTAGAGAAAGATGGAACCCTGCTGTCAACTGAGCAGGTACCCTCGTCACTAGAGAAAGATGGAACCCTGCTGTCAACCGAGCAGGTACCCTCGTCACTAGAGAGCGATGGAACCCTGCTGTCAACCGAGCAGGTACCCTCGTCACTAGAGAGCGATGGAACCCTGCTGTCAACCGAGCAGGTACCCTCGTCACTAGAGTGCTGGCGAGTCATTGTTGGACTAAACCAAAAGATCGTGATATCATTCCTTCCTGTCGGTCACACCAAGTTCTCGCCAGATGGTGGATTCGGCGTCATCAAGTCGAAGTTTCGCAGAACAGAAATTTGCACTGCCCAGGAATTTGCACAATCAATAGAAGACAGCACTCCCATAACAAAACTGAACAAAGCAGTTGTTGTTGGCAGTGAATTAGGAGATGTTTATATTCAATCATTTGACTGGAATACCAAATTCAGTGAATGGAAAACTATACCAAATCTAAAAAAATTTCACCATTTCGTATTCTCGTCAGATAAACCAGGAGAGGTTCAATGCAGAGAATTCTCAGGTTCAAATGAAATTACATTCACCTTGCTGGTTGATATTGAACAAACCGATAACTCAGAACCAGCTGTACTTCAGCCAGTCGGATTAAACCCAGATCGGCAATGGTATTTGTTCGAAAAAATACGTGATTTAGTTCCATCCAGAGCACAGGAAGTGATTTGTCCAAAGCCACAGTGTCGGCGACATACATTCGCTGAAACTAGAAAAGAACAGAGCACAAGCAAGCGAAAGAAGACAGAGATGTCAGATTCAGAATCAGAAGATGTTCCAATTGTACTGCCACTATCAAAACGAAAGCCTCAAACATGTTCATTTTGTGGTGAAACTGGACATATAAATAGAGTAATCCGGGGACAGCCTGCCTGTCCTAAACGAAAAGCAGATCCAAACGCCTCACCCACAAAGCTGTAGTGAAGTCTTCTTATTCGTATTAGTATAAGTCGTGCTACTAGTCTTGCTAATTTACTTGCTTCATTATTTTTGTTCACTGTTTTTGCAGATTTTGCTAACGGAAACCTAAATTTGGTTTGATTTCATAAAGTACAAAAAGGAAAATTTAATCAAAATCCAATAATCATCACAGTACTAGAAATAATTACTTTTCTTCTACTATAATTGAACATTAATAATAAGTATTAACATTATAAAGACAATGTAATCAATGAACACAGACTGGGTACCTTTTCAATCCTACTAAAAAAATTAAAAATGGTGACTGTAGTGTGCAAAAAAATTTCTTCCCCTTGTTACTCTGTTAGTATTATTGTTAGCAATGTTTGAAAACGCTTCATGAAACTAACATGTGTGTTTTGTTTATAGAATTGCATTTCCAATTCTATGCATCATGTTCAACTCGTTTTTTCTCAGAAATTAACAAATTTCGACCGAACGAGTTACTGTCAGTCAAAATGCAAAATCTCAGAAACTACTTATGCTATCAGGTTCATTTTTGTGTCATTTTTTTCCTTGTCTATCTGTGTATTCAAATCCGTCAATAACTCCATTTGGGAGACTGGGTACCTTCTCATAGACCACGTCACATATTAGACACAGGGAAAGTTCATTGTAATGACTAGTGGTAAAACAAACACAGGTGTTTTTATATATGTTTGGGATGCAGAGGCCATCTTAATGTACCAGACAAAGTTGTGTATATTGCTCTGCAAAAACTATTCATGGTCCCACTTCAGAATTATCTATAGAGCTGTGTAAAAACGTAATTGCCATCACATATTAGTTTGTCAATCCTTTAACGATGAGCTGCATTGGTTTCCCATACATTTTAGTACATGTTCGTCATTAAAGGGTTAAGGAGCTCAACATTGTTGAGTCAACAATCAATTACCTCTCACACTAAAGTGTTACCTTTACCTTTTATTACAAAAACAGGGAGACAACTTATGCAAAATGTGGCAAATATATTGTCACTTAATGTATTGCTAGGGTTAGTGATGAAATTGTTCAGAAGACTGCTCTGGTTACTGTTGGTAATGTTAGGCTATGGTGGAGAGTTTTGTAAATTTTGATTCTCTTTGTTGTTTCAGAAAGAGGAAGGCTCAGGAGGAAGCAGAGGAAGAAGAAAACAAAAAAGTTAAGGCTGAATGGGATAAAAAATACGAGGTGAAAACTGCATGTGTTGCTTTAAGATTTATTCTTTAATATTTTGTGTACAGTGTGTCATTTATGTACATGATTGTTGCTGTCACTTTTCCTGATGTGTCTAAATTTAAATGAAAGATTTCCAGTTTTTGCTCAGCCAGCAAAAGCAATTATATGTGAATTATGTATGGATGTATTTACCTGGACAATTTCACAGCCATGATAGCACCTCTTATGTAAAGTAAGTAAGTAAGTATATCTTTTATTGAAAAACCAACTGCTAACCGCATTTTGGTGTACAAAGATCATCAAATATAAAAAAAAATTAAGTATAAAGCATCCGTGTGACAAATGTTTTACGAGATAGAGAGTTTGCCTTAGGTATTATTCTATTGTGGGTTCTGGGGTGTAGCGAGTATGAAACAGTTTTCACAGGAGGCAGTAGTTGATGTAATACATGTGCAGGGTTGCTGATGATGGTAGAAAAGAGGTTGGAGTCTGCTTTATGGCAAAGTTGCTAAAAACTTTTGTAGGATTCCGGTAGATATCGAGACCGGACCAGTCGCCGTACAGTAGCCTGAAGATGCATGCGTTCCTCAGCCCCCACAAAGCCTCACCACGCCAGGGCCGCATAGAGCATCCGCGACACTGGTAGCATTTGTTACATCACACAGAGATTGGCCCTTTAACCCATGTGCTGTTAGAACGCGGAGGGCATACATTGACTGCCTAGCCTTAATGACAATGTTGTTAACATGCGTGTCGAAGTTGAATTGTTCTGACAAAGTGACACCTAGGATGTACCCTCTAAAAGGTGCTTTAGCACCTTTTAGAGGGTACATCCTAAGTGAAGTCAAAATGCTAGCCAAGTTCAAGTGTTGTCAAATTATACTTGTATGCTAATATTCATATTATATTGGTGCAACTAAATTTTTGCTCATCAGTATTTCTTGATATGTTAGAGGGGTTGCAACAGTTCATTAACTTTTCTTCATAATAAATGAATGTCTTGATAACTTGTTTTGATTTGCAGTTGCTTCATTCTGTTACTCTTGTCGAGTCATTTTTTCAGATCATGTTGTCGTCTCAAAATTTCACTTCCCATTTAAACTGCAACCAAATTACAAATCTTTAAATTTAGCTCTGGCCTAAACTTGATATAAATAAACAGAGAATGGTATCTTGGCATCTGTGAGGATTTTTTCATTCCTTGGACTGAGCTCTAACAAGTTGCTGAAGTTTTCAACGTTTTATTCCCACAAACAGCAACACTCAACTACGTACATCAACGCAAATCAGCTGTTGAGTCGTAACACCAGCCTCTGTTCTCTCTCGTCTGAGTTGAGCCTCGAAACTCAGACTCCACGAGAGGTTAACATTGACAACTCCGCTTCAACCTAGTTCCTTCCCGCATATCGTGCCTGTGCAGCTATTAGTTACAGTCAGATATCAATGACCAATTTGGCACGCAGTCTCTTGAACGCCTATTTGGAGCTCACAGCTTATGAGTTGGCTTTGCAGTTCTAGTTGACTTTGAGTGACTTTCTTGACAGGCATATTCCTTTTAGAACACCACAGCCTTTGTTCAACTCTGCCATTTCTTGGAATAGGCATCTAAGGAGTCAGTTGCAGCATTGTTGGCATCACTCTTGTCTTCATTCAGATCATACCAGGTTTCACCAACAGTGCAGAGTTGTGCAAAAACTTGTTTCATCTGTCAAAACTGCATATTTTGCTAATTTAATTGCTGAAGTATCACCTAAAACCTTGTGGTTGGCCTTAAGTCTTTGGCAACTACATTGTTTTGATAACTTGACTATTGTGTTTTAAAACATTTATCAATTTATATGTTTACCTCAGAGTCGATAAATATGTGAAACATTTAAAAAAATTACAATTAAAAAATAAAAAATCCATAAAAATGTAATGAACAGAATAAAATGTAATAAAAAGACTGCTAATAGTAGCCCACTCATAAGGCAGACTTTTAGGACAGGTAAAGAGCTAAACAATTAATGAATTCAAAAATGAGTGTATGTTTTTCTACTCGATGATAACCTTGGTAATCATCGAGTAGATTGGTAATTGGTTCCTCGCTGTTGGTTATTGTCGAGATCCCTTGGTGGTCGACGGATCGACATGTAAATAATATGGCCCAATAGAATAGAGTGCTGCTACCTATATAATAGTGCAATACTCTGAAGTAATTACTCATGAACACGCTCTATTTATGAATGTACATTGTTTTATTTGAGGTTAAATAGAACTTTTAGTTGGTCCATAATGTACTAAGGTTAAATAGACCTTTTTGGCACTATGCAGTTGTGTGTTTGTGACTAATTACTTACTGACTATGGAGACATGGCCTTTAATTTGTTTTGTACCAAATAAGTGTTTTAAGATTGTATATATTGTGTATATATTATTATTTACGACCAAATGAAAGTTAATGTTTTACCTTCATAAATAGTGTGTTTGTGAGTTAGTATTTCAGTTAATTTCTTTATGGGAGGTCACTGGTAGTTAGAGCAGTGCTCTATTCTATCAGAGTCCAGGATGGCCATATTGTTTATATGGTGATAGGTCGACAACCAAGGCGTCTTGACAATTACCACAAATGGAAAATTTCTTTGGATATGGCTGATAAATAAAAACATTTGTACAGAGAAGTGGCAAAAAGTGGCCCTCAAAAGTTTGTATTCAACTTAAAATTCTGAAACCACCACCTCACAAAAGTTATTTGTTTCGAGAGGCTGTGCAACATTGGCTTAATTTTGGGGGGGGAATTTGTCTGATGAATGATGGCATTAAGCTACAACAGCCAATGACCTAGTAGGGGACATAACTGTTTAAATTTAACTTTGTGAAATATTCGAAAAACCCACTTAAGGGCTTTTTTCAGCATTTTATATATTGGGTTTTCCTAAATATACGATGTTTCTTTTAGCTAACATACCAGGGAGGTGTGGATGTTGAAGTCAACAGGCATCAATTCTCCAGCTTTCATAATACTGCATGCACAATTTGTACAAACTCCTCAACTCTGCTTGGTCAGCTGCTTAGGCTTCCAGTAGAATTCAGAATAATTATTATTTGACTATGCAGAATATTCATCAGAAGATCAGTAGTATGTTGTTACATCCCTCCCACAGTCTGTGATCTTCTACTATGGGTCTTTGGGTTTTGGTAATGATACAGCACTCTCGTGGCTCTCATGCATTCCATATCGCTGCCCCCAAGGAATCTAACTGACTACCAATCGTTTTCCGAGGCTCGAACTTCTTTTCTTCCTTCAAGAAATGCGTTAAAACTCACTGTTGTCTTTCATAAATCTATATATCCAAACTGCTATTCATTCACCTTGTGACTGACTAACTGCACCTCAGATTTTCATTTATTTCCATGCAAATTTTTTTAGTATTGATCTTTGTGGGAAATTACTTGCTGCTTGCATTGTTCCTTTCCTTGCATTAGAAGGAGTGAAGTAGTGAAAGTCAACATTTCATGTAACGCTAATTACATGTAGAGTCGTTTCCAAAGGTGGTGCTGCTAGAATCCTATATGTTTATGCTATGAACTAGACTAATTTCATTTCGGTACGTGGCGCTGCTGTCGCATTATATTGCAGCCTGCGAATGTTGACTCATTTCATTTCAGTAGGTCTCACTACACGCTAAGAATTGTTATAAGCCGTCACGTAGATTCAAATTTTCATGTAATGAAAGTTGGGATTGTATTATATTGTATTTAAAAATTTTATAAAGTGCCTCTCACAGTGCACACCAATTAAAGGCACTCCCAGTGCGAAAGTCCCCGAGAATAAAGACAAGTTTTAAGGTAGCGAAAAGATGTACTAGGCCACCAGATACTATGGTGGTGTGAATTAAGGGTAAGTTGATTCCATAGCAAAGGGCCAATGCAGGCAAAAGCACGGGACTTTTTGTTCCTCACATGAGGAACAAAAAGGTCAAGACGATCCGAAGAGTGGAGCGGGCGAAAAGAAGTAGGTGGGCCGATGTCTGGAGTCACAGAGGTATTTAGGAGCAAGACCCAGGTAGGATCAGCAAATGAGGACAAGCACCTTTAACTGGATGCATCCAGTAAGAGGAAGCCAGTGTTGCTGTTCTAACATGAATGTAGAGATATGGGCGAATCGTGGGAGACAGGCAATAAGTCTGGCAGCTGCATTAAGAATTGATTGCAGAGGAGAGATGTGCACTTTAGGGAGGCTAACAAAGAGGGAATTACAATAGTCTATGCAAGAGCAAATAAAGGCATGAACTATTGAGGTAAAAACCAAAGAACAAACAGATATTTGGATTGCCTTCAGGCGTCGGAGATGGTAATAGCAGGAGCGAGTGAGATTAGTGATGTGCGATAGTCTATTGCCGTGCTGTCCAACAGGCATGTCCACGGGCATGCAACCTATGGGCATGCGTCCCACGGGCTGATATACTCTCGAAGTCATTTTTCCCATCTTAGGACAGGAAAACATCTAGTAAATGTATAAAAGTGACGTCTCAGACTCTCGGTACTTTGTCAGCTAAATTGATGTTATTCTGCTATTCATGTTGTTTGTACCTTGTCCAAAATAACATCTAGGTATATATCTGCCTTTTTAAGTTTGGCTTCTATCAACTGCATCTTTATGCACTTTCTGATGAATTTAAACTATAGCTGTACCGAATATTTGTCTTCAATTCACTTTAAATCCAATTAGTGCTCTGAATAGTTTATTCTTATTTGGCTTAATAGTCTCTTGAATCAGAATACAAATAATAAATACATTATATAAATTTTAGCTAATTTACACTACCATTTGCACGTTCCAATTCTTTCCTTTTAACAGCTCCTAGTTTTGAATAAAGCAGTCATTAACTTGCACATATCACGGGCAAGATGGCCGCATGTTTTTATTTGCATATTAATTTTGACCATTTGAGCGGTCGAATTCGTTTTTTGCTCAACTAGTTTTGTTATTCGATGTTCAAAATTGCCTAGTATGCTTTCGTGGAGATACATCTCTCTTTCGTCGCTGTTTCTGGTGTGTTTTGGACGATATTCGATTCGAACGCTTACCATTGAAGCCATGCGCTCGTCACTGATCGAAAGAATGGTTTCGCCCACTGAGGTGTTTCTGGTTGTTACCTGTACAACAAAGTCTTCGGTTGTGGTGCCCACTACATCAGTGACACTGTTCGACCATTTCCAGGCTACTGAGAATGTCGTCCTCTGCAGCTCCAGTGCCAGAGGGATGCCCGGACGCAACGTCTTCTACCATCTGAGAGGAACTACCGTGGTGTCGAGGTGCGTGTGTTCCGACCCTCGTCGCCTGTCGTCATTCCTCTTCTTCGACGCTACTGTTACCAGAAACTTTGAATAACTTGCCAACCATCAGCTCTGGATGAGAATCCATTGACTGGGCTCTTCGTGTTTGCAGGACCTTGGCAGTAGTGACTCTTCTAGTCTTCTGTTAATCGAGCTGTGTTCGTTTTCGACTGACTGTCTGCCAGTGTCTGGTCATAATTAATGACTCTAACATCATTTAGAATAGCACAGGGAGCACCTCTTGAGTAGGAATCTTGAAGGGGTGCTTTTTGGAATTTTTTGAATAAAAATAAATTTTTCTTTAAATTTGTACCACTTTCCATGGCAGTTCACATTTCAAGGAGCAAGCAGACCCTGTACAGCACATTGATTTCTTAAATCTACAAATTTTAAGTCAACAAATCCTCCATGCACCACCAACTCTGAAGAATAAGGAACCACCTAAAGTGACACATTTAACTGTGAACCTGAGGAGATGAAATTCATCAGGCATTGCACTTGTTTGCATTCTGCTTGCTTAATGACAATTTAAACTAGGTAATATGAAGTAAACTGTTTATGAAATTTTGTTGTTTGAGAGAATCCTTCTGTGGCTAGTTCAATGGCTACCAGATAGTGTTCTTTCATACTCTAACATTATTTAGAGTAGTAATGAGCAAAGTATCGGGAAGTTCTTAGAAGCGACTGCATTTGATTTTCAGACACATGTACTCGTGGCCATAATTTTCGGCAGTTTTTAAGTGGAATATGCAACAAATGTTGACCGTTTTGTATGGTTAACTGAAGTCCTGTTTTGATTTAAATTTTAAATGATCTTTATCTGATTTATTGTAAAATTGGTATATTTTCGTGACAGGAGGGTCGATCTGAACGCGTGAACAGTTGGCGAGACTGGAAGCAAACTGGCAAGAAAGCAAAGGGTGTGTTTCGACCTCCAAAACCCAAGATGGAACAACGTTAGCTTTCAAAAAGGAGATATATGTTTCTCCAACTCATAACTTTGTTGTCATGTTTATGTTGTGCTTGTGAATTTGAAACATTTGCACATTCATGATCGTTTTAAATCAGTACAAGACAGTGGACCAAGATTAACGTAATTACTTTTTCATGGTAATCAAAATGAGGTATACAATGTATATATATGGAATGTTTGTATAGGGCTTACATTCCAATGGCTTTTAAGTGTATTTGCTGATTCACTGGGAGAGTGGTATCGTATGGCAGTCATGATGAAACACCCTGATGGTTTTCTATGAAATAGAAAATATGAGGTACAGTACATTTCAGCAGCACACTGTGATTTTGTAATTTGTAATAAGTGCCACTTTGAGGTGAACTCGTAAGAGTTCGCAATGGATGTGTAATGCAATGTTTGTGGGTCTGAGCCGTGCATACGAGTCTTCAGATTTACTGACTGCACAGTGCACACATACAAATAAGTAATTATTGTTCATTCATTCTGGAGACTTTCAATAGACAGGATACCATAATAACATTGTGTCTTGGGTTTGAATCTCTATTTGAAACAACGATTTTTTTGTCAAGCAATGCAGCTTTTTTTGTGATTCAGCTGAAAGAAATGAAACACGGTTGATATAATATAATGTGATGTGGGCCACAGATGTTCATTGCAAATCGGTTAAGATGAAAGACAGCATATCATAATATTTTCTTATCTAAATTTTGTATTGTCCATTACAACACAAAAAGCTGTCCAAAACGCATTGTTACAGGTTATAGTTTGGACTATATCCAAAAGTAGAATTTATGGAAAAATTTAAAAACTACCTCAGCTTTTTCAAATTCTTGGTAATGTAGTGCAGATTTTGGAAATTAAGTTTATAATCACATGTAATATACACAGTACAGCTACAAACTAATAGGGGGTCATCTATTTAGTACATACACAGAAATCCTGACAAAATCTCCCCCTCCCTGTACATGTACTTTTGCACCCCCCCCCCCCCAGTCAGGTAATGGGCATACAAGTGTGTGATATCTCGCCCACTTGTATGTAATAACGCTTGACGCGCACCCTCCGAATCCTATAGCCAATCTATATTATGACTGTATCCGTGTGAATATTTAAAAACTGAATGTAACTCGGTGAACTAATCTATATAGTAAGTGAGTGGACTGAACATCTTCTGTACTAATAATAGACTAAAGCAGCAAGCACCCGGGCAGCTCAAATCTTGGACCAGTAGCAGTCTGCGTTTTAATAGGCCAGATTGAACAATGCGTAATCCAGTCAGGTAATGGGCATACAAGTGTGTGATATCTCGCCCACAGCCCTAATTCTTTCTGCCTATAGTAATTGTCTGATAGCTGAACTGTGGCTCATTTGAAGGAAGGCCAATAATGATAGACAAAGTATTATCGAGGATTACCCCCCTCTCCCTTCCAGTAGACCCATATACAAGCAGATGCATTTGGGGTTACTTCCTTTTCGTGCTTATGTATTATTATTATTATTATTAGGCCCTATTATTAAATAAATTTGTAACGCGCGCAAGGTCACACCGAAATGTGAATCTGAGGCGCGGATAGTCAGCCGCCATACTAAATAGATGGCCCCAGGCCGTATTGTACATTGCGTAAAAATCAAATCACTTACTTATTTTTGCATTTAAATCTTCATGAAAATTTTGCATAGAATTAATCATGCCTTAACAAAGGAATGGGCTGATCAAATTTCTACCACCAGAATACCAGATGTAATGTTACAGTAAAACTTTGGTATTTTGAACTTCCAATTATATCAAATAGCCAGGCCACAACCAATGCAAATACGTACAAATTTATATGACTGTTTTATTGAACCTGCTTATATCGAAGCCTCACTTACTTTGAAGGCACTCTGCGGTTCCTATCAAACTGTCTTATACTTATTTATTTAACTGAGGCAAGGTTTTGTCTGATTTTGCCTTTGTATGTTAGCCTTAGTTCATTGACCTAAATCCTAAGCTTCTGAAAGGTGGGGTAACAAAGATGAGGGAGTTTGACAACTGTGACACCGGCGCCAATTGCACTAGGAGTGTTGAAAAGGGTAGTAGTTATCAGACGAGGTGGGGTGTGTAAGGAATGTAAGGAAACCGAAAATGGACCTATGAGTCTATGACCCAGTTGGCTACATTGATTAGAGCGTGCGCCTCTGTGGCAGTCTGCATCAGCTGTCAGGGCTCCCATACTGATAGCACCTTGTCACCTTGTGCCGTCGATTCGCTGAATCCTAGCGACCGTCATAGTCAGCCTTCTCCATGTGTTCCGATCTCTCGTCGCCTCTCTCAGCTCCGGAATGTTCATCATCATCGTCTCGTGTATCTCCTCCATCCATCTCTTTCTTGGTCGTCCTCTTCCTTGTCTTCCCTCCCCACACGCCAGCATCATCTCCTTTTCCATGCCGTCCGCCCACATCACATGGCCAAAATACATCACTTTTTGTCTCGCCGCTCTTTGTCTCAATGTCATCTCTCCTCTTAAGTGTCCTATCTCTTCCAGTATATGTTCATTTGTTCTCTTCTCAGTCCAGGGACCCTCAGCATTTTCCTCCAAATCCACATTTCGCATGCTTCGATTTTCTTCTCTAGTGCTTTGGTTTTTGTCCATGCCTCGCACCCGTACAGCACCACTGGTATTATCATTGCTTTAACAATTCTTGTTTTCGTTTCCAGGCTCACCGCTTTATCCTTCCATATGTTTTCCAATCCCTGCATTGCTCCTTTTCCCAGAGTAATTCTTCGGCGTATCTCTCTCTCGCATCCCCCTCCCTATCTATTGTAGCTCCCAGGAAACAGAAGCTCGATACCACCTCAATCTCTTCTCCATCTACTTCGAAGCTTCTCCAGTTCTCTGTGGTCATAATTTTAGTCTTTTTATGTTGAAGTACAATCCTGCTTTCTCACTTTCAAGCCTTAGTTTCCTGATGTTGTTTTTCAGTACTTCCTTTTTCCCCGCCAACAGTGTTGTGTCATCCGCATACCTTAAGTTGTTGACAACCTTTCCAGCTATCCTCACTCCTTCCGCCTCATCATCAAATCCTGCCTTTCTCATGATCCTTTCTGCGTATAGAATGAACAGGTACGGTGATAGTATATACATCCCTGTCTTACTCCCTTCTTTATTTGGAAACTTGCTGTTTCTCCGTGTTCTGTCCTCACCACTGCTACCTGGTTGGAATATAAGTTCCTGAGGAGAGTTATCAGGTGCACAGGTATTCCCATTTCTCTCAAAGTCTTCCACATGAGATCGTGGTTTACACAATCAAATGCCTTGCTGTAATCTATAAAACATAGGTGGACCTCTTGTCCAAATTCCCTCTGTCTTTCCATTATCCATCTCAGGTTTGCAATATGATCTCTTGTGCCTCTCCCTTTCCTGAAGCCGGATTGGGTTTTCGGCAGTTCTCGTTCTATCCTGCTATCCATTCTTTTGTGTATGATCTTGAGGAGTATCTTGCTTGTATGTGATATCAGCGCTATAGTTCTGTAGTTCTCGCAGTCTCTCGCGTCTCCTTTTTTGAAGATGGGTATGAATATCGATTTACCCCAGTCTTTCGGCCATTCTTCTGTTTCCCATATTAAGTTGCACAAAGTTGTTATCTCCTTTGTTATTCCATCACTAGCCGCTTTAATCAATTCAATAGGGATTTCGTCTGCGCCTGGTGTCTTGTTATCCCTTATTTGCGTAATTGCCCATTCTACCTCCGCCTCAATAATCCCCGGTTCTTTTTCGTAGTCCTCTGTGATTCATCTTTTCTCCTCTGATCTCCTCGTCGTCTGTGTTATAGAGAGCTTCCGTATATTCTCTCCATCTGTTCTTTATCTCCTCCCCGTCACCTATTATTCCTCCGTTTCCATTTTTTAGTGAGCCATTTCGTGGTGTAAACTTGCCAGTTATTTTCCTCATCATCGCGAACATCTCTCTGGTTCTTCCCTTTTTTCCCTCTATTTCCATTTCCTTGCATCGGTCATTTAGGTATTTGTCCTTTTCTTTCCTTGCCTGTTTCTGGAATTTACCATTCAACACCCTCACCTGATCTCTGTTCCCCACTGCTCTCGCCCCTCTCCTTTCTTCCGCTATTTTGATTGCCTCCACAGTTAGCCATGGTGATATATTCTTTCTCTCCCTCCTGGGGACGTGAGTGATTGCCTCCTCGTGCACCACCTTCTTCATCTCTTCCCACATGTCGTCAGCATTTATCGCTACATCCAGATGTAATGCCTCAAATCTGTTCTTTATCTCTTCTCTGTACTCTGGTATGATCCCTTTACATTCGTATCTGATTAGGCGTTCCCCTCTTTTGAGTCTCTTGAGTTTCATCTTAAGAGTTGCCACCAACAGTTCATGGTCCGATCCACAGTCCGCTCCAGGTCTCATTTGTACATCTCTCACCGTGCTCTTCCATCTCTGCTTTATCAATACATAGTCTATCTGGTTTCTGTGTTTTCCATCTGGTGAAGTCCATGTGTACAATCTTCTCTTTGTCTTCTCAAAACATGTATTCATGATCCTCAAATCATTTGTTTTGCAGAAGTCAATAAGTCTTTATCCCGCTTCATTTCGTTCCTCCAGACCATATCTACCATACGCTGCTTCTATCTTGTCTGATCTCCCCACCTTTGCGTTGAAATCTCCCAAAAACACCAGGACATCACCTTTCGGCACGCTGTCGGTCTTTCCCTGTAACTCAGTGTAAAACCTTTCGCGGATCTCCTCCTCTGCTGTCGATGTTGGTGCATACACTTGTATGACGGTAGTGTTCACCTCTTTACCCCTGAACCTTACACTTAGTATTCGATCATTGACCGTATCATAGCCCATTATTGGCGCAGCACTTCTCTTGTCGCAGATCATCGCTACTCCATTTCTTCTTCCCTCGTTGGGTCCCGACATCACTACTCTGTATTCTCCAGAGTTGAAGTGTCCCTTTCCCTGCCATCTCATCTCGCTCAGACCCAAGACCTCCAGCCCCATCCTTTCCATCTCCATCTTGATCACCTCCAGTTTTCCTGTTTGCATGCTCCTCACATTCCATGTTCCCAATCTCCATTGAGTTCTACAGCTCAGGTTGATCCTGTGTTCTTCGACTAAATCCGTTACCGCACCTCCTTTTGGTTTTAGTGCGATCGCTTCATGACGTCGTTTCTTCTTTATACTGATAGCAGCTTAAGAGATTTGAATATCGGGCTATCATGGTTCGCAAACGGGGACTTTAAAAGGCATGGCCCACTCCATTCAAATGGGCAGCAGTGAGTGAGCAAGGTCGATGCCATACAGTCGCTATACAAACATGTATACACTTCGTGTTGTGGAAATTATCTTGTCGTATCTCCAATTCTTTTTTGAAATGAAGTATAGAGTCGATTTGTAGCAGATAATTTTTTTATCTTTCTTCAGTTTCAATAATTTTTTATCTTCAGTTTCAATGACTTAAAAGATCGGTTTTAAAGATATTCAAACAAAACTTTGTGGAATATCCTGCTTCCAGAAAACTTTTTCTGTATCTCCATACAGCATTCACGTTGTCACTTTAGAAGAAAAGTGTCCGGGTTATTTCAGGATTAAGTAGGAATTACGGAGATACTGATATGTAGCTGTGGAAAGTGTAGCAGTGTTTGTGTTGTATATCCTGAGAAAGCTCGTATACTCCTGCGCCACCACACAACCACCATAATCACCGATTACCACCTCGGCTGTCTCCTCGGCTTGACCTCTCGGATTTTGATTTGACATGAATATCTATCCTTCTCATTTCGAACCTTGGATATATCGGACCGTTAACTTCGATATATCTACTAGTCCCTTGAACTTCAGTATATTACAAAGTTTTGCTATCTATGCTATAAAAGTTCAGATACAAGCCTCTAAATGGTAATTTGATATCTTGTCCGATGCACCATTGCATTGTGATGTAGCACAATGCACTTCAGTCATCGAATTATAAACTTCAGTGGTGACATTCTGTCAAACTAAATTATGCATATATGAAGTGTGAAGTCAAAACCTATCTACAAACCTGCTGCCTGCAGCATTCATCTTTGCATCAGGGATTCAGGGTTGCTAGATTTCGGAATTGTTTGGTCGCGAAACCACGTCAAAAAGTAGCCCAAAAGTTGGGAGCTGAACAGCTAAAACGAAAACATTAATAAATTTTTGGTCAATATACATGCTGTATTGGTTTCGCCAAGACACGTGATGAAACCATTGGCGTAAATATATTTTAGATGGCAGACTGCTTGTGTTTACGAGAATTCATAATGTCGCCGTAGCGACCGCGGGACAATTCAAAAGTAGCCCAAATATCGCAAGGTCACGAGGACGAAATTCTGTCGCGAGCGCATTGAAAAGTAGCCCAATTCGCGCTTTTTGCGACGACCTGGCAATTCTGCTTTGCATATACATGTAGTTCCATGACCAAAAATCATTTTCATCATAACCAATATTTTTGTCTTGGGGTCGTCCATTAATTATGTCAACAAGGCCGTTTTTGACCCCTCCCTCCTCCTGGTTAACAACTGTCAAACATTCAAGTGTGAGGTAGGTTGGCACCGTCGTGGTAAACCGCCTCCAGCCTCCTGTTCTGAAAGTCCACTCCGTTTGCTCCACTGGCTTCCACTCGGCCAGCATTCTCCCTCTTTCTCTCGAACGGCGTTGGTAGTCGAACGGTCTCGACGTCGAGTCCCAGTCATCTCGATGATAACCGGGTTCGAAAGTCCCCCTCCCGGGCGCTACTCCGAGAAGTTGAATAGGACTTGGCTTTCCTAGTCCTTGTTGGATTGGTGGTTCGATAACCTCCGGATCCGTCATACAGTTTCTAGTATTATGCTCTGGGGACGGCCATTTTCGGACAATCCTTCCCCGTCCAAGAATCGATACTGACCCCGAGGAGGTTGACCGATCCTCTGGCTGTGTCGGGGGTTCAAATCTGTTTCCTGGTCATCTGGGGTAGGGATTCCGAATAGGAGGGGCCACTCCTTGACGAAGGTGATTGAGTGTAGGCCGCGATCGTCGGGCTGACGATAACTACCTGCAGGGTCCGGTAGCCAGGGTACGTGTTTGTTCCAACAAGGTCTGACTCGTTTTCAGATTGTTTCGCTCGTTTTAACATATTTGTTATGACAGACCTAGGCTCGGCTTGCTGTCTAGCTGCTTCTGTTAACATTTCGTCTATTTTCCTTAATCGACTTACAAGTACAGAGTAGGGTAGTTCACACGAAGAGGCGGTCCTTTCCCTTACCTCTCCTTTCCTTCCTTTCTCTATTCTACCAGCATGTATAATGGTACATCCTGCCAGGAAATCAAGCCGAGGAAGTTGGAACAACGTTGCAATGGAGGCAGCAGTGAGTGCTGTGCGTGAAGGTAAAATGTCTTTGCATCATGCGGCCTATAGCTTTGAGGTGCCTAAATTGACACTTTCCTCACATAACCTTTTCCCTCACAGTTCGTGATCTGGGACTTTCTCTTGACTCCGAGCTTACTTTATCTCAACATGTGAACTCAATTGCACGGAGTTGTTATTATCAGCTTCGTCAGCTTCGAGTGGTCTCTCGCTCTCTCTCTCATGATGCAGTTGTGGTCCTTGTTCATGCCTTTGTTACTAGTCGAATTGACCACTGTTCCTCACTACTTGCTGGCCTTCCCCTTGGTGTTTTGGGGCGACTAGATCGAGTTCTACGCTCGGCTGCTCGGCTTATTGGACGGCTTCCTAAGTACTCTCCTGTCTCTGCATACATGCGTGATGTGTTGCATTGGCTGCCTGTGTCTCAGTGTATCTCATATCGCATTGCTGCTCTTGTTTCTCGTTGTGTTCTTGGCTGCGCTCCATCTTACTTGCGTGATCTTTGCCGCCCAGTGTCTGATGTTCCAGCGCGTCGGGTGCTTCGCTCTGCGACGAGGGGCGAGTTCCTTGTTCCACGGACTCGCTTGGCTATTAGGCAGCGCCGTGCTTTCTCGGTTGTTGGCCCTTCCATTTGGAATGACCTACCACTTAAGCTCCGTTTTTTACTTGTAAGCCATCTGACAGGGTTCTACAAGTCCCTCAAGTCTTTTTTCTTTAGTCGTGGCTGGGCCGGGAGCGCTCCTGAGTAGTTTCTTGAAGGGGCGCTATATAAATGCTCTGAATGAATGAATGAATGAATGAACGACATGTCAACAAGAAGATCCAAACCCCAGGAAGTCTGGGCGGTCAAAAGCCTGTTCTCGATGCAACGTTTGAGGCAGAGCTGGTGCAGCATGTGCTACAGATGCAGAGAAGTTTTTTGGCCTGGCGCCTAAGGAGCTTAAGACTCTGGCATTTGATTTAGCAGAACACAACAAGCTGCCATTTTCAGGTCAGACGAAGCTGGCCGGCAAAGATTGGCTTCGAGCATTTCTACGCCGCCACCCCGAAATCTCCTCCCGAAAGCCAGAGCCAACAAGCCTCTCAAGAGCGGTTGGATTCAACAGGGTCCAAGTTGGAATATTTGTTGATGCACTGAAAAGTGAATTACAGAAATACAGTTATACACCCAATCAAATATGGAATGCAGATGAATCAGGTCTGACATCAGTTCATAAGCCAGGCAAAATCTTGGCCGCTAAAGGTCAAAAGCAAGTGGGGAAAATAACTAGTGGGGAACGAAGTAAGACGGTTTACCATTCTGTGTTGCATGAGTGCATCTGGTTCATACATTCCACCAGCTATGATATACCCAAGGAAGTATATGAATGACAGACTGTTAAAAAATGCGCCACCATTGACCATTGGATTTGCATCCGATTCGGGCTGGATTAATGAGCAACTGTTTGTGAAGTGGCTCGAACATTTTGCGAAGTTCACACATGCCTCATGCACTAATAGACAGTTACTGATTGTCGACGGACATGGCTCGCATAAAACACTTGCAGCTATAACATTGGCTCGTGATAAGGGTATCACTTTAATATCTCTTCCTCCACACACAACGCACAAACTCCAGCCACTCGACCGTGCATTTTTTTGTCCATTAAGGAGTTATTACAACTCATCATGTGATCACTGGATGGTAAGCCATCCAGGTAAGCGTATTACTGGTTACGACATTGCTGAGCTGTTTGGACAGGCTTACGTCAAAGCAGCTGGAATGGAAAAAGGTATTAATGCCTTCAAGGCGTGCGGAATATGGCCGTTTAACTGTGATATATTTGATGACAGCGACTATGCTCCTGCTGCTACTACAGAACTGACCTTGCCTGAAACGGGGTGTACAGGTTCATGTTCCAACACCTCACTTCCACTCGCATCAACCTCGTCAGAGACTATGGCGAATCTTCCTTCCGGCTCTTCAGCAGATCAGAGCTCTGTTACACTGCCATCTACGTCATCAGAGACCCCGGCAAATCTTGCAGATCAGAGCACCACTGGAAGGCCGCTGGAATCATCTTCGCCTCTCAGAAGAGTCACTGTAGCAGATCTTTCACCTATTCCAAAAGCTGTACAAACAGGATCACGAAAAGAAAGGCCCAAAAAGCTGAAGTACTTACTGCTTCCCCATACAAGGCACAGCTGGAAGCTATGCAGCAAGTTAAGGAAGCCAAGAAACTTAAACAATCGGTTAAATCCCAGCTGACCCAAAAGAAACAGACCAAGTCACCTGTTCAAGAACAAGTGATCGAACAAACTGTTAAAGAAGTTGAGGAGTCAACACGAATAGACCTAAAAGAAAGCTGAATAAGACGCAGACAGCCAAGCAGGCATGCAGAGCAAAACACAGTAGAAAAAAAGCAAGTTCCTACGATTCTGTTGGACTTCATCTCAATACTGCTGGCACAAGTGAGGCGGCAACACAGTATTTCTGCCTATATTGCAAGGACAAATATACTGAGCCTGCTACGGAAGACTGGATTAGATGTGATAGATGTTTGAAATGGTGTCATGCCAGCTGTGCACCTTCTGATGATGTGACATTTGTTTGTGATTATTGCTTATATGCATAGTTTAACATAGCCTACTAGCTGAAGTATGATTAAGTTGGGCTGTGCACGTCTTTTTTTAACTTCTCCTGATTATTGACAATGTCCCATCATGTAAGAAGGTTGGCCATGATGGGACATTTTTGGAATTTTTAACTATCAAATTTTCTCTTCAGTATATGTTTTTAGTCGACTTACTGTGTACTTGCAGTTACATGTGAACTTTATGAAAACTTGTCACGGTATAATAATGAGATAAATTTATGACAGAGAACAGCATTTCTTGAATAGTGTCCCATCAATGCCTCCTCTCCCCTAAACAATTTGATGAAATAGTGTTAAATGAAGTAGGCCTATGGTTAATCCTTCAAGTAGCCTAACTATTCCACCGCTTCTTAAATATGTGGATGCATTCCGAATACTCATTGGTACTGCATTCCAAATTTTTGGACCACTACAACAAATTGAAAATCAACGATAATTAGTGCGTGCATATATGACATAATAAACCACCAGAAGAAGACCTTGTACAATGACCATGCATCTCTACTACCTTCGTAAAATAGTTTGAAAATGAATCAGGCAGCAAGTTATTGACAAATGTATACATGAAATTACCCAGTTGATAGCGATTTATGTATGAGCACTTGTTATAGCGCCCCTTCAAGATTTCTACTCAGAGGCGCTCCCGACTACAGCGCGGACACTGAATCGGAGTTTCACGCCGAAGCGCATGAGCAATTGCGAGTGAAGGACTTGCCTAGGGTCCCTACGCTGCAGCTTGAGGTGGATTCGAACCTGCAACCCTCCGGCTGCAAGGCAACGAACATACCCCTACACCACCGCGCCCCACATTTATGTTTTCAAAGTTCATAATATTATACATTACAATACAATACAATTAGACATTTATAACGCGCTTTAACAAGACAAGTCTTGCACGAGAGCGCGTTGCGCTGTGTTCTTAGTCAGAGACTCCTCTTCTAGTGAGAAATGTTAACCATCTGAAATATAACACTTAACATCATGAGACTAGCACAGACATTATCTTCCTTTATTTTTCTCCTGTTACGCGCCTTTGTGCCAGATTCCAATTTTGTTTAGGCGCGTTATAAATGACAGTTTAATAATAATAATAATAGTATAATGAGAATAGATAAGTTTTTAATTTTGATTTAAATTGAGTAGCAGATGAACATTGACGGATTGTGCAAGATTCCAATTTTGTTTAGGCGCGTTATAAATGACAGTTAATACTAATAATAATAGTATAATGAAAATACATAAGTTTTTAATTTTGATTTAAATTGAGTAGGATTGTAGCTGGAAGACTGTTCCATTCCCTAGGTCCCCGAGACAGCAAAAGAACGATTTCCAAACTTCCTCTTGGACCTGCTCTTGGTGCAAAGAACGGTAAAGTCTCCTCGCGTGGCCGATCTGAGTCCTCTAGGATTTGAAGCAGAGCATGGCACGACCATGTTCTCTGTATCTGTATGCCGTGTGGGCATTAAAGGGATCTCTTGCAATAATTCTAATAGCTCTTTTCTGCAGAACCAGAAGACATTTTAACCTAGGGCCTAGTAGAATAGTTCGAGGCCCAGACAATATTACCGGGGGTCCGGTGGCGCGTTGGATAACATCTGGCTTAAGAGTGCGAGAGGTACAGAGTTCGAGCCCCGTTAGGGCGGATTTGCTTTGTAGGGCTGCTATTAGCGCCGTGTATTACAGGCTGTCTGTTCTGTTAGTAGTTAACTAGTTAAGATTGTTTCAATTGCATAACATGTAAATGTACTGTACAGCACAGTGCGTTTGTCAGGCGCTAAATTAAAGAAAAGATATTATTATTATTATTATAATCAAAATAGGGATTGATTAGTGTATAATATAAATTCCTACGAATATGAATTGGGATAAGGTAAGATATTCTCGCTAGTATACCAAGGTTTCTGGAAATTTTGCCAGCAATAATATTGATATGTTCAGTCCAAGCCAGACATTCGTCAATAGGCTACACACACACCAAGAAATTTAGTGGACAAGAAATTCAGTCCGACTCAAACATAGCCTAACACCAAGATCGAAGGGTTCAACGTTGTCCCGCAGACGTTCAAAGGGTCGGTGCCAAGTTGACTACACCGCCTGCGAGTCGCACACCACAGAAAGTCTGTCTTAGTCTAGTTGCGGATGAGTGTAGGACATTATCCCCCCCGGACATTATCCCCAGGGTAGGACATTATCCCCCCCAGTCT
Organism: Aporrectodea caliginosa; assembly: GCA_020284085.1. NCBI lineage: Eukaryota > Metazoa > Annelida > Clitellata > Crassiclitellata > Lumbricidae > Aporrectodea > Aporrectodea caliginosa. Next base: position 1,248,687 of record JACEVL010001014.1, read on the forward strand.
AAGATATATGCCTCTTGTAATGATAGCTCACATTTCGAGTCTGGCCCTGGCTTGTCGACGCTTTTCGACAGGGCTGACGCGTGTCAAATTTACGCCAGGAATGCCTCGTGTCAAATTTACAATAGGGCTGTCGGGATTAAAATGTTCTAGAGGGCTGTGGCTAGACCTGGGAATCGACCCCAATAAGTCGACCCCAGTCGACTTGGGCATCCCAAGTCGAGTCGAGTCGTTTCTGCTTAGCGCAACTGACCCCCAAGTCGAATTTGTACTGAAAAGTAACCTCAAGTTGTTTTCTACAGAAGTCGACTTAAACCGACTTGGGACACAAACAAATCTAAATTTATCTCGCCACACCAATGATCGTGAGGCCACGGCGGCGTTTAAGCAGTTGTATAATGTTTTTAGTGTGAACAAGCGTTTTTAAGACCCATAGTGTGTTAGGGTTGTGTCATGAGACTCATGACAATACACCTGTAGCCTACATAATTATACATGACTGTATAAACATGATCTAGTTGAGCGTGTGGTCAGCTCCGCTTGTCTTGTGTAAACATTGACTGAATAAAATTATAGCTTGTACTGAGCACGTGCTAATAGCGCGGGAAAGGTTAGAAATTGCTGATTACAGTCGATTTGAATAATGCAGTTGTCTTAATACAGTAGATAGAGCTGCAGTATATCGAGAGTGAAGTGTTAAGAAATATAGTTGATTTATGTTGACGATATATATTGAATTGAAGTGTTGAAGATAAAAGTTGATTTTCATCTCATTTGAAAGACTAAGAAACGCAGAACGATACTGCGATATTATTTGGTATTATCGACGCCTGTTGCTTCGGTTGGGCTAAGCAGTTACTTAGGCCTACTTATTTTGTATCGGTGTCGATTTATCTATATCATGATTTATTATATGTTAAAGCGTCACACGCACGTTTAATAAAACTGGTGAATCGAAATGTTAACATAAATGTTAGCACGTCTGCCTTATCAAGAGCTGAACACGCGCAAATCAATGAACGTTTAGTCGTCACTCGTCAGTGAATTCGACCCAAAGAAATCTGGATCTCATACTAATTTACTAATCAATCGATCGTTTGGCGCTACTTTGTTGCACTGCATTAGACGGGAAAACTGTTGTATCAGACACTAATCGACTAGATTGTCGGTGAGTGGTAGTCCAGTAACTGTGGGATGATACGGATGCAATGCTATTTGAATGACGTTAGTGGTCAAATAATTATGACAACAGAATTAAAATGTGTAATTACAAACACTCTATTCAGTGCAACCCTCCGCGGTCAGCTGCTGCTTCTTCTGTTAACCCATTAGAGCATTACAAAACTGTTGAAGCACAAACACAAACAGCTTAAAATAGGCCGAATAAGCATTTTTATTCATCAGGTGTTGAGAGCTCATTACTCATTAGTATAAGAAATTACTGCTTGCCAGGCAAAATGGCATGACATTTTTGTATTATTAGCCGTACGTAATCGTAATTACCATGTCAGAAGTCGACTTTAAGTCGAAAGTTGGTTGGTTTTCTGCCAAGTCGGGTCAAGTCGTTTTGACTCCAAGTTGTCGACTTCAAGTCGACCTCAAGTCACTTTAGGGTCAAGTGGGGTCAGATTGGCTGACCAAAGTGACTCCCAGGTCTAGCTGTGGCGAACTGCTAATAAATGGTCTGGCGGTCAAAGTGTTTCGTACTGCTTATGAACTGAGCGACATTAACAAGTCTTAAGTTATATACATATATACATATATATATCCATATATATCTATATATATATAGGATAACATATGTACATGTATATATAAATACATTATATGTACATATACATATATTTACACAGAGGGGGATAATGTCCGGGGGGATAATGTCCTACGCAAAATCGGGGGGATAATGTCCGGGGGATAATGTCCGGGGGGATAATGTCCGTTCCCCTTGCGGATAGTTGCTGCTTTTTAGTTACACTTTTCCAGGGCCTTATCAAGCTATTATTGCGCCCTGTGACAAGCAGGGCTTTTTTAGCGTGCAGTTCTATACAAAATGTGCAGTTCTAATTTCTAAATCAATTTGTGCAACTGTAAAAGCATTTTTGTGCAGTGAAAAATTCCTAAAAAAGGTCATCGTCATCCAATTGGGAAAAGTTTACCATGGGTTTTTGAAAAAGAGAAGAGGTTGTGCAGTTTTAAAAATTCCTTTAAAAGCCCTGGTGACAAGCGTAAATTAGCGCCACACCCTTCAAAGATCAACTTAACCAATAACGACCAAATAGGGGCTTCGTCTGTTAAAGAAAATAGAAACGAACATTTTACATTTCGTTTTAATGACCTCCGATCTGTTTCAAGATCAAGTCATTCCGTCTCAAAATTTGCGCCCCCTCGCCTCGGCCCTTAACTTTAAATTTAATAACTAAAAGATATTATTGAAACTTTGTGTCAACTAAACTATTTTTCTATAATTAAAGTTTATCCTTCACTAAAAAATTAAGTTTAACTAAAAGTTTTCAACTTCTTATAGTTAACTTTTGCTCATCACTGCTCCTATGCTGATGCTAGCCGCTTAAATTACTGGCGACATGACTGGTTAATTAAGATTTGTTTTTCAGAAAAAAATAGAAAATCCGATGGAACCCGATTTAGTTGTTATTTTTATGACAAAATTATCTAATTAATTTTACAACTTTAGTTCAATTTAGTTTAGTTAGATTTCAGTTTCTTTAAGGGCCACAGACCGGAAATGAACAACGTTTCTATGGAAACAAACGGAATCTGCGAGTTTGCGGTCATGGTTTAAATGCTGATTCGTTTTAATTCTACATCTCAGTCCCTCAGAACGTTCGCATACGATATCATCATGACAGCAGTTACCTGCAGCTGCACTGAGGATGTTTCGGATATTCCTAAGAGTGAGTTACATACAAATAATTGTATTTTGTATTTTCTATTACAAAAGTAATTGCAGCTACGTTCGATTCATTGAATCCAGTAAACATTTTTAATTTAAAGGTAAACATTTTTAATTTAAAGGTGACCACATATTTTCTGTTCTGCCATTCCGGGACACACCAACACGGACGTCATTTTAGGTTTTTTTCAGAGGCAAGCATTTTTCACGGGGACTTGGCTAGCTTATTAAGTTTTTATAATCAAATTCAGGGATCCTCCAATGACGTTCCTGCACCGCAATCCTTCCAATCTATGTCAAATTCAAATAGGAGCTGGACTCGTTAGGAAAAGCGCTACACATACGCAATGCCTCAACTGAAATATATTTGTAAGATTTTAGACCAAAATAATAAGCATTTTATTGTAGTTTTTCAATTTGAAAGAAAACGGGCCAAAAATATACAAGCCTAGTTAGTAAAGACTTGATAAAGTGACTGATTTTTATGGTCTCAACCATGCTCAGTAGTTTTTCACATAGTTATGATTTACTAATTAGAAAGATGAAAAATGAAATGTTCAGTACACCAGACAGAAACAACATTTACATTACTTTCTAATTATTTGAAAATTAAAATTGAAAATTCAACGTGTTTAATTATAGAAAAATTTCATTCCGGGACGTCTCATTGTCCCGGAATGGACGTGTCCGGGACGCGGGACATTTTTATCAATTCCGGGACTGTCCCTGGCAATCCGGGACATGTGGTCACCCTAGCTACGTAGCGTCGCATATTAGTTAGTGGTAAATTAAAATCTGCAAGACAACAATGAGAGTGCAAAGAGGTTCACACTTTTCAAACTCAAATTAGGGGAAGTTGGGGAACTATTGGTATACTTGAGTATACCAAACTACCTAACATCTGTAGGCTACCTATAAAGTAATAAAATTTTGGTTTATGTTTACTGTGGACCTATAGCACGATATTCATATTCAGATACTGGATATTCGATATCGAAAGCTAATATATATATACCTAGGCAAACAGAAAATTATCTCAAACTGATTTTATTATACGTGTGGGTAAGTGGGTCCAATACGGGTCTAAACACATTTTTTCACTATAAGTGCCACATAAGTAAGTTATGTGTTTTATTGAACCACCTGCAAACGCACTGTGGGAACATCGGATAAGAACAATCTAAGAGTAAAAAGAAGGATCAGCAATAAATAATAATAATATTATTTAATAATAATATTTATTTTTTAATGAAGCCCCTGACAAACGCACTGCACTGTACTTGTATGCATGTTATGACAATTCACAAGAACGCAAATTACAGAAGACATAAATCAACAAAGTTGCAGCCATGCAAGGCGCAGGCTCATTGTATTTTGCTGCTACCTAGGGAATGAAGGTATGAGCTAAACCCTTACGGGAATCAAACCGTGCCTGTGAGCACCTAAGGCAAGAGCGTTATCCTTTATACTATTCCCCTCCCGTGTCATGAGTTATAGTCAATTGAATAACATTTGCTTAATAATGCATTTGCTTAGGTTAATGCGTCAGCATGCAGGATCTCACAGTTGTGTGAAGGAGGATGGAATGAGTAGGTAACATTCTTTATAGGAGGCAGTAGATAACCTATGTTGTGGGCCTGTGGCTAGGGTTGTGAAGCACGGAAGAGAAAAGCTTAGTGGAGCTTAATGCCTCTGTGGCATGGCCACAGAGGTCATCAAACGTCTTCTGGTCGGCAGAATAGGTTATAATAGTTATATTGCTATAAATAGGTTTACTCTTCCTATAATGAGTAATCCACCTAGGCAATCAGCAAATAATCTCAAACTGATTTCATCATATGGGTCATTATATGGGTCTAAACATGGGAAAAGCCATTTTCACACATTATCTTACATAGCTCACATAGCTTATGTTTCTATGAGTTTTACCACAGAATAGATAAAGCGTAGCCAGAAATCTAACTCGGCCGTATTTCAATGGTATACGCTGTAATGCCGTTATAGTCTATGGCGACCGCAGCGCTCATAGCGGTGCGCGTGATAATTTGCTCAATGCTAATCCACGTGCAGCTGGTGTAGTGCGGCCGGACCTCCAAATTTGATTTCTAAGTCAGACCCGAACGAATATAATTAACAAAATAATAAACATATGAATAGGCAGTACACCGATTGACGTCAAGGCAATATCTAATAGCTCCTAAATATCTGCGACTTAATGCGACAACCTGTGCTGTCTCTTCCTGCCCTCTCCGGTCTGCGGATCGAATTGATCAATTAGTAACCCGGGCAAGGACTGCCACGGCCCTACACCGAGCCTTTGCCATCGTGGGTCCTTCCATGTGGAATCACCCCTCCCCTCAATCTGTAGTACGATAAGATTTTAGTCGGGTCCCACCCTCATCCCTTCGTTGCTTGAAGAATTTCCTCGGGCTATCGCTGTGAGTAGCTGGTAGGCTACTGTAAGAAGTGCTTTACAAATTCTCAGATACGATACGATTATTGACTGTGGACTTGATTCTTACTAGGGCTAATTGACCGGTATAGTGTACTGTTACTAGGACTAACACTCCCTGTTTGTGAATAGAAACTCCAGTGGATTTTATTCTTCCTGGTAGTAGATTCTTCTTAGGACAAAAAACTGGTGGTGTGTTTTAATTTATTTATTTATAAAATTAAATTTGTAATGCACACACTGTCACACAGAAATGTGAATCTGAGGTGCAGATAGTTAGCCCCCAGGAGAAGATGCAATTAGTGCTTGAAAGCGAAGGAGAAATAGTGAAATGTTAGCCGCTAGTCATTTTCATTAATTGTGCAGTTTATTGTTCCTAGAACAATTTGAATGTGGGTGTCTGCCTAACATTTACTTTCTGTGAATAAGAAGCTAGTGTATTGATAAATTTGAATTCTCATCTAGGTGTCCATTCATTCATTCATTCATTCAGAGAACGTGTACTTGAAGAATACTTGTTATTTATAACAGAACTCGTGCAATCATGAAACATGCAGTGAAAGGTAAAATGCAAAACAACAACCAGTTTCAAAATAAACTCATCACATGAAGTGACAACTACTGCACGAAATACATTATTGCACAAAAGACACACTCCAGCTGGAGCTAAGATTGGGATAATGTACAGACTAGAGAAGTGTGTATGTACAAATACACATGAAAGTACATAACATTGACATAACCTTGTAAGTAACTGAGAGTTGTTTCACTTTTAAACTTGAACTACAATGAAATATGATAATGACATTCACTAAGATGACGATTTCATCAAATGATCAGCTGCTGTTAGTTATGGCACAAAATAGCACACTTTTTATTCTTCTTCCCACTTACTTTAACCTTTTTCACATCTCTGTTGAAGAACCTAACTTTGTAAAATATCATCACATTGACAAAACTTGTCACAAGCTTAGAAATATCAAGCTCCATGCATTTGCTAGGCAATGAAACTGTTTTCGTTACAGTATCAACCACATTGTGCCGAATATCTGACAAGTTGCACGCTTTCTTCAAGTCGAACAGCTTCAAAAACACACAGTTGCAATTACAAATAAACGAATAGCATAGTACCGAAGGCACATACAATGAATGAAAGATTCGTGCATCATTACATTTATATGCTTTGAATGACAAGAAAACTTTTCTGTCATCATTGCACTCATTGCTTGTATCACAAAATGCAGCTCTGCATGCATCACAATTGTGCCAGGTAAACAATTTTCTTAACAAATATCCACAAACATACATAAGTGCATTCTGTTCACATAAGTCACTAGGTTCTGGTTGGTCAGGGTATGAAAAATCAGTAGTGCAACTGACAGATTTCAATGCCAATGTACGAGATGAAATGGTGCTCAATTTGGATAATGTTGCCAATAGCTTATCACCATCACGAAAACAATTGCCACTATGACTCGGTTGGAGGAGACTGTTGAAGCAGGACTTGCGGCATTCTGAAACTGGTATGGGGTTGGATTAGCATTAAATCCACCAGCCTGGCGAATAACACCAAAGAAGTTCTCCAGAGGATCCTGATTAAGACGCCGTGTCAATAGAAATCGAAAGCCATGATTTGACGACAAGTCATTCCACAGTAACAACAACGCATTAATATTACTTCGCCAACCTTCAAAACATTTAACTTGTGTGGTAATATCACGTCCTGTAGATACAGTTATCACACGCAGTGTGGACAACCAGGACTGTATATCCAGCAACATATTACGATGTTTTGATCTTGCTGATAAGCTGCCTCTGTACACTTTTGTACAATACACTTCAGAACTATTGAAACAATCAAAAAGGGTGTCAAATTTCTTAGCATATTCAGCCGTACCCATAGCAAGAGGTGTTAATGAATCAAAAGAACAATTTGTTTCGATTGCGGCAGCTACAGAATGACTTAGTGTTTGTGCAGCAAGTTTCACTCGCATCTTAGAAAACGATGTCAAATGTTGACTGCAAAGACGCGGTTGCTAAGCGGTAGTTTCGCCTGGCATCAAGACTACTCGTATATAAACTTGTAACATGTTCCCATGTTGCAACATTTTTGCCACTGTGCATGGTATTTCTTTCCAAAACATTTCTGGCACTTTTTAGTAGATGACAAGGATCATAAAACACAAAAACAGTTTTATCATTTACCTTGATAAATGGTTCAGTAACAGTAACACCCATGTTCTTATAGGCTGCAACAAAGTTTGAGCCTTGATCACTAATCACAGCTTTCACATTAAGGCCAATTGCATGCAGTTGTGATAAACAATCTAGCAGTAAGCTTTGCACTTTATCAGCCTTAACAGCAGATGAAGAAAACATGAATGCAAAAGGCTGTTTCCAGTTGTCACGCAGACCACGCACCATGAAACAAAGACAACTAGAGGCAAGAGCATTACTTTGGCAGTTACCACCCAAGTCTTCGTAGCCGATGATACGATCAAAGCGTCTATCATATGTAAGACCACGACGTAGCATCATCTCGTCTAGTAATAGAATACAACAGCGATTATCTGGGGACAGTGCAGCCACCTTTTCCTGCATCACAGTCATAATCGCATCAGAAAAACCAACAGCAACACTTAAATCTTGTTATTAATATTGTGTTGCACATTACCCAGTTACACAGACTTGCCTTACATGGCAAAACAAACAACTTTGCCAACAACCGGTATGCCTGCGGACTCTTATAGTACAAAGACAATGCTAACAGCTTACTTTCGTCATCCCACCTCCATGAGCAGAAACACCACTGAGCTTCAGTTGAGCTGCAATGAAACTGAATGATGGACCATTCACATACTTCCCTATTTCTGTCAGTAACTCGTCCTTGGATAGTGCTGGCTTTGCAATTGAAGCAGCTGATAGCTTCACATTAGTTCCATGAAGCCTGACACGCAATCTGTTGAGTGATCCTCGCAGCTCTTGTTTCCGTGGTGATGATGTAACACGTAGCCCCGGTCCTTGATGGCTACCGTATGGCACTGGATGAACAGATGAAGTAGAACTGCTATTATTGCTACCACTAGTCACGTTGTTAAGAGTTACAGGAGTTGCAGAAGGAAGAATATTTGCATCACACGGAACGTTTACAATGACAGCTTGTTCAAGCCGTTCATCAGTGACCGCCCTTTCAGTGTTCGTCCGTCTTCTTTTTGAGGCTGGCTGGTAGGTTCGTGATGTTGGTGGCTTCCTCTTAATCGTTCGCAGCGGTGGTCGATTCGGAACGGCGAATAATGTTGGTTCAGCATTCCACGTCAGCCGATTCTTGGACTCTCGGTTGTTGAACTGACTGTCCTCAAAATGGTCCGCACAAAGGACGTAACATTTATTCAGATGATCACAGGACACATTCAAAAGATCTTGTCGCCTCGTATTCTGAACCCATTTCTTCGACCTGTCAACAACATTGGATAACTTCCTAAGTAGGAAGAATTGATTAGCAATTACTTACTTACAAATGCAATGGTCTTAGTTATTGTGAATATCTTTACGTTACTCAACTTAACAAAATAACACTTATGTAGGCTATTGTTTCTTTCAGTGGAATCTGCAGTGGCTTAATTGTAATGAGTTGAAGCCTCCAAAGGGATCATTTCTGTTAGTTATTCTTCTTTGGCATGCCCACAGGTCAGATAAAGCTACACTTTATGTATTCTGCGGCATGACAGTGTGGTCTAGTAGGCAAGTATATTTGTTATTAATATTGTGTTGCACATTACTTAGCTCCAAACATAACATGCCAGTAATTACGCATTTTACACTTACTCTATGTCAGTGTTTCTTAACCAGTGTTCGACCGAACCCCTGGGGTTCGGTGAGCCAGTGCCAGAGGTTCGGCAGAGGTCCTCTGAAATATATGCATATTCAGGGTCAGTGAGTATGAGTGAAAAATCATTTCCAAATGGCAACAACAAAGAACACATTAAGATGCAATTGGTAGTGTTAGTACGGTTAGTTAACTGTTAGTAGTTCATGTATTGAATGTATTAATATTGTATCACATTTTGGTACAATTTTTTATTTACTTTTGTTCCCATTAGTTAAAAAATTATTGTTCAAACTTGAGGGGTTCGGTGAGTGGTCATGGATTTCTCTTGGGGTTCGGCTTCCATGAAAAGGTTAAGAACCACTGCTCTATGTTGAGAAATTGAAACCAGTATTCCACTCATGCATGAGTATAATAAGATTTTCCTTCCAAAGCAGTACCGTAATGTGTTTACCCATAATCCTGACCTCATCGGATTCAACTACTCAATTTAATGAGGACTGCAGTAGGCCTAAATCTCCTTATTTCACTTTTACACGTAATTTGTATCAAGAGTGTCCGTATCTTTACTTAGCTTAACAAAATAACATTAATTGTAGATTACATCACAGAATACATAAAGCGCTACGCTTTCATAGATCTGTTTGTGATTACATACCTTGTTTCATCTTTCGGGAAGTGGAAAAACGACAAACATTTCTTTTTTAATCGATTATTCGTACATCCTATCGCTGCACACCGCCAGATGGTCTCATTATTTTACTGCAGTTTCACCGATTATAATAAAAAGTAGCAGTGAAAATGTCTAAGTTTGATATTATACTTGTACTAATATTAATTTCCAGACCAACACGTAATCATGGCGGACGGTGCATAGACTACAACTTATAGAATAATTTTGCGTATTACAGCATTTAGGTTCAGTTAGACTTCTGGCTACGCTTTATCTATTCTGTGGTTTTACTCATATTATCCACCCAGGCAATTAGAAAATAATTTAAACCTAATTTTAGTATGTGCGTAAGTGTCAAATAGTGTTCTAAATATGAGTTTAAACACTGGGATGTTTTTCACACATTTTCTCACTATAAGTGTGACATAGCTTGTGTTTCTATCATGAGTTATCCACCTAGACAATCATAAAATAATCTCAACCGACTTAATTATGTGGGTTACACAGGTCTAGAGAGTGGGGTCTATAATGGAACCTAGAAAGAGACCAAATGTGAACATGGGCCAGTCAGACAGCATGGAACCTGTGCCTGAAGAGAAATAAATGTAGCCATGACAGCGGATGATCCACAACACCAGGCGATCTTTCAAGGCGCTTCAATAGGATACCTTGGTCAATGGTGTTGAAGGATGCGGTATTCCAACTGTGGCCTAACACTGGAGGTCACACTTGGAATACTGCATCAATATCAGTATTGTATCCTTGTCTCTGTTGACTATTGTCCTTCTGTTAATACATAAAGTTGAGTTAGCTTTTCTTGATGCTTGAGCACATTGCCTTGAAGGTTTCACACTCTTGTACATAATCACTCCCAAGTCTCTTTCTTCCTCACTCACTTTCAATACTTTGCCCTCATCCCCCCCATTTTATATGAAAACTCATTGTTTATCTTTCCCATATGCATTACTGAGCACTTTTCCAAATTAAAGAGCATTTGTAATTTTAATTGTAATTGTTATTGAACATTATGTATAGCGCCACTCAGAGGTGCTCCCGACCCAAGTCACTAACAAATAAAGTAGTCTTCAGGCGTTTCCGAAACGGGGTATAAGAAAGGCTGAGGAGCTCAAGACGCAATTCATGTGGAAGACGGTTCCAACTAGAGGGGTCGACATAAGCAAAACTTCTGGAATGAGCAGTAGCACTGCACATGCAGGGAACAACCAGAAGGCCTCTGACGGCAGAGCGGAGGGCGGAGCGACTAGGGAGTGTAGAGACTATGGTACATAAGGTCTGAAGGTATGAAGGAGCTGCTCCGAGCAGAGAGTGGTGCGTAGGTGTTAGAATTTTGAACTTAATGTACTGAGGCGCAGGAAGCCAGTGGAGAGTTTCCCAAATGAAGGCAGATAATATTATGTGAACATACTTTGGGAGACCAGAGCAGAGGAATGAGTGCAAAAAATATATAGTCTAAATAAGCTGTGCGGACAGTGTGCGCCATGCTTTAAAATTATTGATTTATTTCAGTCTAACTTCTCTAGACTCTGCACAGACTGTGCTTATTACCAATAATTATATTTAACTAAAAAACCTATGTTTAAAGATGTGTTATTGATCTAACTTTGCAGAATTGTTGAAACTTATACATGTAATATTGTTGAGTAATATTTTCGTATTGTTATTACATGGAAGCGACGTAGCTATGTTTTTGGGTCGCCGCGGGGCCCTCTGTTGCGCAGGGCCCTAGGCACATGCCTCGTGTGCCTAGGCCTTAAAACGGCACTGCGGGAGACCACCAATAAGGCAGGCAGCAGCATTAAGTATTTGTTGACTGAAGCTTGGTAAGGTTTAGTGAAGAGAGTCCAGCATACATGGAGTTGCCAAAGTAAAACCTAGTACAAATCAATGCATGGACGAGAGTGTTGACTGCGTGTGGGGAGAGTGAGTGACGCACGGATGGTGCAGAGTTGGCGTAGATGATAAAGGCATTTTCGAGAGATGCGATTGACATGGTCTGAAAATGAGAGAACTGGATCCAGTGTAATGCCCAGATGAATTCATGAACTGAGGATGTTCTTACCCTCTTCCGGCATTACGGTCCGCTGAGGTTTCTTACCAATACCCTGGCAGTCTTTATTGTGAGCATCTAGCAGGTCTTGCCTAGAGATTACGTGTGGACAACGGCAACATGGATGGACCCTGTGTCCGTCTTTACTATTTTTATTCAACATTTGGGCTAAGTCTTTAATCTAGACAACTGATTCTCACTGTTGGCTAGCAGTAGAAGGTCAACATTGTGGGCTCTGTTCTGCTCTGATACGTGGATCAGATACAACCCGCGATTCCACCTGAAAACGCCTACTGACACGGTTAGATTCTGTCATTTGAATTCATCGATGTCGGTTTCCTCTACCGGAAATGTGATTCCAGTAAAATCCAGCTTTTTGAGGTGAGTGTGATACTTGGTAGGGCAGTGAGGATTCTGTTCAGCTGGATATAAAGCCGAGAGGATGGCCCATTCAAAACTAGTTATCTTCGTTCTGCACATTAAGGACCGAACGAGGTGGTATGTATTTAGATGTTGGGAACTAACTCTTAGCGCAGAATGGTTGATATTTCGCGACACTGATATCTAGCGCCATAACTCGCTTCACCCTCAGTCCCTACCCCTCGCTCATATACTACTCCAGACGCTTTAAGATTTCGGCCTTAGCCACTCGCATTATTCCTTCAATGTCACCTGATTGAGGATGGGTGCTGCGATACTCCAAAAGTAAGCTATGGTGATGATGATGCCAGGGGCCGCACTATCAGCATCCACATTGTCAATATTCAGCACCAACTTTTCCAACTCACTTGTGAGTATTTCAGACCGTGTTGTCTGATCAGCTCTTCGTCGATTTGCGCCTCAATGCCTGGCTTCATTGCTCTATAGAATGCCAATGCATCTCTCTCTTCCTTATGGTTAAGAGGCATGTCTGCACAGTAGTCTCTGATCCTGTTGGCAAATTCTTTGTGTAATATAAAAGGTGGTGGTCCAGCTCTGTCCTTATTGGATAATAGGGGTCAAATTCTGCCAGAAGGGCCTTGCGTTTTGCCCCTCTATTTTTCTCACTGGAGGAACTGGCCTCGGAAGTAGCGGCTTCAACAAGCACCATTTGGCTGCTTCCAGCATAGACTTATCCAGGATGTTCTGCACAATAGCCCGGAGAGGTGGGACCTGGGAAACTCAGCTAGCAACTGCTCAATGTACTCATGGAAGTGGAATGCTCATATGGCATTGACTATGGTCAATGCCATAGTATTTCACTTACTATACTTTATATAATGGTGTTCAAACTGCAGGATGTTTTGGATTTCTATTTACAGGTCTTTCTCTAAATGTGTGTTCTAACTAATAGTTCATGTAGGACTGCTGCAAACTGTCGCAATAGTGAGCTGCCACGATCAAATGTTGTCTCTACCAAAACCTCAGCAGCTGGGTATTGCGCTCTGAACTTCCTTGTTACAGGAACTGCAAGGCACTGGAATCCTGCTGCCTTTTGTAATCTTTGCCAGATGGGTTTTACAATGCAGCCACACACAATACGCCCACACACTAGACCTATCACAGGCTTCCAACTCACGCAATTTTAGCCAAGCACAAGAGTTGTGACCCAACGTCATGCATAATACTTACTATAAATACACTTCCCACACATTTGTCGAAATGGGTGGACAAAATGTCTGCTTAGTGATGATTGTCATCTGAATGTTTTCAGCCAGCCTCATGGAGGGCTCGGCCGGCCTCAAACTTGGGCATGCCATTAGGAAATCCTCTGGGAGCCATTGTTGGGGCTCGTAGGGCCTTCCTTGGGCGGGAGGTTATTTGTATAGTGCCAGGGTGAATTAAAATTGGTACTTTGCATCTACTGCTTACATTTCATGCATTTCATTACTATTTTTATCACTTCTTGTGATTACGGTCTAAATACTAAAACCATTATCATTATAGCTCCTTTATTCATTCCGGACCTCTGTCTAACAGCCCAACCCGCTAGCCACTGGCACTCTCTTAATATTGTTGATATCATGATTGTCATCATTAATAATAATAATGATATTCCTTATTATTTCAAACCGACAAACACAGTATGATTACAATTCAGTATGATCACAAGTTATTACAGAAGTTGAATTTAACTGTATGCAGCAGTCATGCAAGGCGCCCATCACTCCTACTAATATTACCAACACCATCTAGCGACTGGACCTTTTTTGGGAGGGTAGCGGGAATCGATCCTGCTGTGTACTGTTCTTCATGCCAGTGATGTTACTATTACTTTATGGACCCCCGCCCCCAATACTCTTACCCAAATAATAAAAATAGGAATAATGATAATAATGATAGCAATAATAATAATTAATATAATTATTATCAGTGTATTAGGTTATAAGAATTGGAACCCCCACCTTGTAGACCAAAGTTACATCCCTGTCCATAGTGACTAAATTGTATGGTGTGTATTAACTCTGTCCATAATGCACAGTTTCTCTTCTTTTCATTTACTTGTTGTATAAATAATCTGTCTATTGATTCTTCCAGAAATACTTCTAAAATACACTAATTTACATCAGAATATGGTAAAAGCTTTAGGATGAGTGTTTGTTTCTTAACCTGATTTTGATGAATATTTGGTATTTATAAAATCCAAGTCACGTTCTTGAAAGCAAGCTGTAAATTGTGATAATTTGGATATAATTATAAATTGTATCCTAATGGCTGAAACTACTAAACACAAACTGGTGGAAATGCTGAGTGGAGCGGCTATGTATTATTTCAAAATATGTTATCATTTAAAGTTAATTTTCAAATTTACCCTAGAATGCAGTGCCTCTGAGAAAAACCCTTGTCCCCAGACAAGAAATCTTGGATCCGCTACTGGAAATGACCCTGGTGCTTAAGAGAGGGGAAGACCGCAGCTCATCTATGAGAACCCGGAAGTGTACCCTGATCCAGGGAGGTGCTACAGAGGATGTATAATTACAACAGCAGAATACATCCTCTGTTTGTGGCATACAGTTACACTTCCCAGATTGCATAAACTGGGCTGATGGCAGAATGTTGTGTGGTTTTATGAAATCATTAAATTATATTAAAACATTTTACACATGGAATTTTGTTAATTTTAGGACTTGGTAAGAAGCATTTTCCTTCTTTGCATAATCATCAATCACCTTCCACTGCCGTTAAAACTCAAGGAATACGACGTTACCTACCCCACGGATATGGATTAGATTATAACTTCCGGCCTCATGTACAACATATACAGCCAAAATACTCTGAGTATGTGTAAGCTAATCTGCTATTCAGATAAGTTGTATGGTACTGGTCATATAGTTTTATTTTAAATTCATGTATAACACATGTGTAACTATTGCATATACAATATGACATAACATATTATATAACATATATACATTGGCTATGCATATACTTGAGTGCGGCTGATAGCACGCCTACCACGCTACTCTCACATTTCAACCTTCATGTTTGAACAACTGCACTGGCTTCCGCTCTCTGCATGCATTAAATTCAAAAATCTGGTCTTCAAGCTACACAGGTTTTGCCCCGAAATATGTAACTGATGTTTTACTCCGGCCTCTTTCAGCCTCCTCACGTCATCCACTCTGCTCTTCAAACAGACTTGACCTTCTAGTTTCTCATACTAGAACTGCTATGGTTCAGTTCATTACCTCAATTGGTCCCTCTTTGGAATGCCGTGTCTCCATCTACTTGCTCTCAAATTCCAGCTGGTATTGCCTCCTCCTTTGCTTTTCTCAAAACCTTTTTTTTTCTCGTGGCCTTGCGCACTGGGAGCACCTCTGCAGTGTTGTAAAGTAACGAAGTAAAAGTAACGCGTTACTGTACTTAAGTAAAATTTTCAGTACTTTTACTTGTAACGAAGTAGTACAAAACGGAATACTTTTACTTGTAACGAAGTAACATTTAAACCATTTTTCGGTACTTTGACTTCGTTACAATTTACGTAATATTCGTTACCTAGTTTGTTACTAAGAATTGCGCTATAACATTATTTTAACAAAGGGAGAGGCTGAAAGAGCTAATATCGCGGCACGAGCGCGATTGGAAATCCATACATAGACTCTGGTAATTTCTGACTGTGACCAATAGACAAGCTTCAACCAAAACATGTGACTTGTGGCGGTAGTTCCTGCGCAGCTTGGAAAATAGTGTGAAATTGTCTTACGAAAAAGTGGACATTGTTTACACATTATTAAATTTATCCCTAAACTCTTTCAATTTTCCGTTTACAATTTCGAACATCCATGGCCATATATGCAAATGACTGCAGATGTTAACGATGAAGATGATGCTGCAGAATTTTTTACGAGAAAGAATAAATTTTTTTACAGCATTGCAGCCTGGCCTAGTTTGAAGGAATTGTTTAATAGATTGACCACTCCAATTTCGTGTAGGTGCAGCTGTTTGACTCCTTTTTTTAGCTGTGCCAGTTTAACAATAATTAAAAATAAACGCTCTAGATTGAATGCATTTTGAAAAATTAGTCTTCTTGGAAATAAAAAAATTGGGTCCAATTAAGACTCAGTACTTTTACTTTTTACTTTAAAAGTATTATTTGGAAGAATACTTTTTACTTTTACGAAAGTAACTTTTTTGACGAGTACTTTTACTTTTACTTAAGTAAGTAAAGTCCTATTTACTTTTACTTTTACTTAAGTACATTTGCCCGATACTTTTAACAACACTGCACCTCTGAATGGTTCACCCTACTATATTCGCTTTATAAATGCTCAAAAACAATACAATTTTTATTTAAAAGGTTCCATTTGTGACTACTTGATTCATAATGTGATCATGTTAAGATTACTTTTCATCATTGCATTAACAAGACAGTTGGAGTCTTCTGAGATTTTATTTTATTTTACAGATACAGTGCAAAGCGAATAAGACGATAGACAGGGAACCAGAGTAAAAAATATGGTCTTAACCTAAATTTGTATTAACCATTGGGAAGAATAAATGAAAGAATATGTTACAATATTACCTGTTTAAGGCTGTAGTTCGGATTTAAATCGAAAGTAGCATTTTCTAGAAAAGAGGCCTATTCCAGTTTGTTCGAGTTCTTGGTTATTATAAAAATGAACGTTAAGTTTATTATTACTTATATCATATAATGTACCTAACAGAATGGATACAAACTAAATGGCTGTACGCTGCATACAAAATCTGATCTTCTTTTTGGCGCTGCACCTGATAAAATTTTCTGTTTGATCAAACGTTCCCTTTCATCTTCATTATTATACATCTGATGCTTAGCAAATTTCTGCAAAATACTTTATTGTTGTAGCCTTCATGTAATTTAAATTTTCTTGAAGCATTTGCATACAATTAGTATTCAACTTTATCAACTTAAGTCAACAAAACTTCAAAACCGAACCTTGTTCTACATTCCATCCATGCAATTATAATTGCACTTATCATTATAACCAGGGAGCACAGCATTCTTCTCACACGTTGCATCTTGTTAAAGGGGGTTGTCCAGAGAATGAAGACCCAACACCCAGACCAAGAAGAAAAGGAGACAGAGGAGTTGCTAAGACAGGTTTTGTTAAGGATGAAAACAGATTGAAAGGTGGATAAAGGATCAGGGTGAAGATCCAAGAAGTGAAGAGAAGAGACCTCAGTTTTGAGTGAAAAGCCCAAGGGGTGATTTAAGGAAAAGCATGTGGTTAAGGGACATATGTACATCTGGTAGCTCTCGACTTTTCAAAGGCATGTAATACGGTGCAACATACTTACTTGCAGGCCCGTCCCAAGGATATCTGGGGCCCTACGCAGGTTTTATTTTGGGGCCCCACCCAATGGGGATTGGGACACGTTATAACTTATAAACGTTGCCTAAGAAAGAAGATTGCCCTGGCCTGACTTAGTTTAAGTGGCTTTATTGAGCATTATGACAAAAGTTAATATGATATTAGAACTAGGTTACCGTTTACCAAGGCAAAGCCAGTACATTGTAGTTAATTTTATGGGTTTCCTAAAGTAATATTAATCAATAGCCTAGTGACTTCATAGACTTGATTCGTTTTTTCCATTTAATTGCAAAAACAGTGAGTGAAGCGAAAAACACTTATATAGGGCCTAAATTCTATTACCACCACCCATGCACTAAACACCGCAGCTGAATGTCTGCCTGCCTGATCCTTTCGATCTTGACCCTCTGCAAATAGATTTTTTTATATGGGCTACATTTTTTGTTTTGACTGAGTACCTGTGAATAAGCTGGTTCCCGTGACTTAGCTTTTTTGGTCGCTAACGAAAATCTATAAATTAAGATTACATTTGCGATTACAAGTATACACTGCGACCAAAATGATTTTTTTGGCGTAGAAGAGACTAAATTGACAGGAACTTAGGCATCTATAATGCTGTTTATAAATTTTTCTGATGCACATACCGTGGCGAATTGCTTAATTTGTTTACAAATGTGAAATGCAGTCTCAGAACGACAGCTTTATTTATCAATTTTATTTAGATCTATCTAAAATTTACTTATAGGCTAATCCTGAGATCTGTATTACACTCGAATGGGGTCTCCAGATTAACTGAAAACTCTGAAAAACCCACACACGGACTTCTATGCATTTACGTAAATCTATCTACATGCATATATAGTTATATAGTCTATTATATACATATACAGGCCTATACACACACTCTCTCTGTTGCTATCTCTGTCTGTCGCTATCTCTGTCTGTCTGTCTCACACACATAAACACACACAAACACACTTACACACACATATAATATTATCACAGCTGTAGGCCCCTATTAGTAATTTGCTGCCCGCCTCTAATTTCTATATCGGACGACGCTCCGCAAGATAATATATTGCTAAATGTCACTTCAAAATTCCTCGCGCTTTGAATTTACCATGGACCATAATCTATCTTTCGACACCCAACTTTACATGTGGTAGCTTTCACTCAGGCACAGAGATGAAGTTTCCCGTTCCCATGGGCCATGATTCTCTTGGCAGTTGCTGACCCTAATTACCTAAGGGCTAAGGCCAGGACTTTTCCCCAACTATAGCGTCACAGACAATATATTTAAGTTAAATAATTTAACTTAAGCATTTGCACCTAATTTAGACTCATGCGGCGTGCAATGTCATTATTACTGTTTCTTGTAAATGGGATTTTGGGGACCCCTAAATTTTGGCAGAATCGCCAGGGCCCTACGCAGTTGCGTATTCAGCGTATGCCTAAGAACGGGCCTGCTTACTTGGCTGAGCAGCTTGCTGAATTGCCAATTCCAGATAACATATAACTGGATCATCGCTTTTCTCAATAAGCGACAGCACAGAACTAAATTTATGGGCGTCACCTCGAGCGCTATCGAAATCAGTGCCAGTAGAGTACAAGGATCTGGGCTTTATAGTGGCAATATCGAAACTAAAACTATGGCACCAGTGTTATTTCAGTTATGGTTTTCAGTTACAGTTACAGTTATAGTTATCTAATTTATGATTTTTCAGTTAAAGTTATAGTTATAGTTAACTGAAATCAGATTTTTCAGTTTAAGTTATTTTTTTAATTTTTCAGTTACAGTTTAAGTTATTTCTCTTTATTTTTCAGTTATAGCATCAGTTTTTTTCCCACAAGTCATGACTAATGACACACTGACCACAAGTATTCTGAACAGTTACCAGAAATATTTATGCAGCAAATCAATGCGATTTAACATATTGTCGGTTTCACTTTAAGGAAAACACGACGTTCCAGATTAACACTTGCTCTGTTCCGACAATTAGCGTGCCACACTCGTGGTTTTCAGCGTCCTTGCCAGCAACGGTGTGAACACATCAACTTTTGTCGTCTGCGGCTTCGTAAACAAAATGTTCCCACAAATCACTTTCTACTTTTTGACCACAACTAGGCTTAAACATTATTCTCGTAGTCGTGGATTGTTTTACGAATTTATGGTTTAGCGCCAAAGACAACACAACGAAAGGAAAAGGAAGCTAGCATAGAAAACTGAAAAGGAACCAGAAGTGAAACTAGCATAGGAAACTGAAAGGAAACCAAAAGTGAAATGAGTACAGAAAACTGACCGTAGACTAGAGTAGGATTACCATTCAAAATGTAAGTAAGAAAAACACTCATGTTTTATTTTACAGTTAACTTTTTTATTTTTCAGTTATACAGTTTTCGTTTGTCAGTTACTATTACAGTTTCAGTTATTCAGTATGTTTCAGTTATAGTTACAGTTAACTGCAAGACATTTTTCAGTTATTTTGCTATTTCAGTTACAGTTACAGTTAATAGAAATAACACTGCACGGCACTCTACAACAAATAATTGCTAAAGTATGCGGATGACAGCTACATCGTAATTCCATCAACAAATAGCAAAGTGATAACGTCTGAAATCGAACATGTCACTGCATGGGCTGATTCTTGCAATTTAAAACTGAATTATTCTAAGGTCCAAGAAATGATAGTTCGGCAGCCAATGAAAGGACTTGGTGATGATCTTCCAAAAGTTACTCCGGGTCTCACAAGGGTAAGGCACATGAAGATCGTAGGTGTGAAGATGTCAGAACAATTCAGCTTCGACACCCTGTTAACAACATCATCATTAAGGCTAGGCAGTCGATGTATGCCATCTGTGTTCTAACAGCACATGGGTTAATGGGCCAATCCCTGCGTGATGTAACAAATGCAACCACAGTGTCGCGGATGCTCTATGCGGCCCCGGCGTGTTGGGGCTTCGTGGGGGCTGAGGGACGCATGCGTCTTCAGGCTACTGTACGGCGACTGGTCCGGTCTCGATATCTACCAGAATCCTACAAAAGTTTTTAGCAACTTTGCCATAAAGCAGACTCCAACCTCTTTTCTACCATCATCTTGGTGAGGGATCTTGGGGTGCTTCCTGATGGTGGGCTTACGATGGCTGATCATGTGACACATATCTCAAGGACAAGTTACTACGAGCTCAGACAGATCCGAGTTATACGGAGGATGCTCTCGCTGAACGCTGCGGCTGTACTAATACACTCTTTTGTTCTCACATGTCTTGACTACTGTAATGGAGTCCTCCTGGGCCTCCCTGAGTTTCGCATTCGTCAACTTCAGCTTGTTCAGCCAGACTTCTGGCTGACCTGCCGAAATATTCACACATATCCGACTACATGCGGCGTGAGCTACACTGGCTTCCAGTTGCTGATCGTGTTAATTTCAAGATCGCTACGCTGGTTTGGAAGGCTACGACTGGCACTGCTCCGGACTACATTGCTGAACTGTGCCTTCCAGTTGGCACTCAAACTGGTCGGCGGGCTCTCCGGTCTGCCTCGCGAAATGACTTGATTGTACCTTCGTTTCGAACCACCACACGTGCTCGTCGTGACTTCTCGATTGCGGCGCCACGGATCTGGAATACTCTTCCGCCATCTGTGCGTGCCACTAATGTTGCATGTGGTTACATGGTTTTCTCTCGACTCTTAAAGACGCACTTTTTCAGCTGTTTGATGGCCACGTGTTGAGCGCTTCTGTGAGACTCTTAAGTGGCGCTATATAAATGTCTTATTACATTACATCAGCAACCTTGCACATGTATTACATCAGCTACTGCCTCCCGTGAAAACTGTTTCATACTCACTACGCCCCAGAACCCACAATAGAATTATACCTAAGGCAAACTCTCTATCTCATAAAACATTTGTCACACGGATGCTTTATACTTAATTTTTTTCTCTTTGATGAACTATGTACACCAAAATGCGGTTAGCAGTTGGTTTTTTCAATAAAGGATATACTTACTTTACAATACTGTCAAGAAACTGAGAATATGTGGGATTCAGGTTAAATTTTTCTGTGTCTTCTGTTTCCAGCATTCAGTATTTATACATTTCTAACACATAGGCATCATTATGGTAGTTATATTTATGGTCTCATTCACCATTGCGATGTGACTGCAGGGAATCTATATATTGGAATGGAAACAATCGTATATCTCAGTGCTGTCGAACCTTTTTGACCCCGCGGGCCACCGAAGAAGTTATTCTTGAAGCCGAGGGCCACACCATTAAACTCAAAAGCAACTACTAAAATTTATTGAAAATTATTAACCGTTTAAAATTATTTGTGGAATAATAATAATGAATATTGTATGTTTGGAATGTGTGTGTCATGCTTTACACTAGTTCAGTACCAAAAAATAAATGCTCAAGCACGAATAGCTATGCAAGTAGGGCAGTGACTGTCTTTTACTTCTTCTTTACAGAAATTGCAAGTATTTAGTGAGCTCGGGTGGGCCACTTAGAATCAACCCGCGGCCGCATGCGGCCCGCGAGCCGCGGGTTGGACAGCACTGGTATATCTGTTGTAGTGCATGTATGCTCCAACTCGTCATGATGTTTGTTTAAAGTTTCCTATCTTGTGTAATATTGGCCCTTGGAATGAACCATAATTGTCGGTTTTTCTTCATATATATAACATGTTCTTTTAAAATGCAATGTGTTTGTTAAGTAATACATGATACTTTCTGATCACCAGAGGAATGATCAACTAGTCACACCACATTTAATGAACAAATTTTCAATCCTGTGCATTATTAGTCCTTGTTGTTATGGAAGAGAATGCTCAAGAGTTTCTTACCATCAATCAAAATTGTACGCAAGACCGAGACAGTGGGGACCGAGACCAATACTGAGACTGAGACAGGGGGGGGGGGCTGAGACCGAGACATAAGGTCTAAGACAGTTAAAGACAGTTCAACACTGAGGCTTTTCGGCAGTTAGTCCTCAGAGTAGAACAGATGACAGAATCAACAATAAAAACAACTTGGACCCAAATCCTGGAACAATTTTTCTCTCCACTGTCAGTATAAAGAAAATTAAAGAAATTAAATATTTCAAGCATCCTCATTCTTTTAAATGATTCTAAAATTTACACCAACAATATTCAATAAATTTATGACATAATTCACCTTGAGAAGCTAGATGTTGTTCCAATCGTTTCGCTTATGATCAGTGGCGTACCCGGGGGGGCAGGGGGCGAGTCGCCCCGGGCGGCACTTGAGTAGGGGCGGCAAAATAGGGTTGAAGAAAAATAAAAGAAGGAGTGAATGCAGGAAAAAATTGGAAAAGTATAAGAGAAAGGAATAAAAGTAGACAAAGAAGGAAGGAAAGGAAGAAAAAATAATTAACAAAATAGCATACAGTGGTAATAAGGAGGGGCGGCACGGGCGCAGGACAGGGCGGCTTCTGAGAATCTGAGGGAAAAAGCAAAAAAAAAAAAAAAAAAGGTCATCAGAAATTTTTGCGGAAGTAATAAAGAAAATTTTACGGAAATTTCCAAAATTAAGTGCGCGGCGCGGCATTTTGGGCGGTCGCCCCGGGCGGCATTTCACCTCCGTACGCCACTGCTTATGATGGCTTTACGCCAGTGGCAAATGGCACGCCATTTCTTTTGTTGGTCCATGACTTCTAATTGCGTGCATGCAAATTTGACTATTTCTGGTTCTTTATGAGAATTTTGTGATCTTTGCACTAATGGACAATTGAAATAAAGTAGAATTTGCTCTTTTCAGTATCTGTTAAGTTAGCGTTAACCAGAAGGATCGCTTTTCTAAACTTCCGGCGTGTTTATCAGTTCAGCCTTACTAGTTATCACATCGGCGCAGTACAATTGTATAGCGCAAGAAGTTCAGAACTAAAGAGAGTTTGTACTAGAACTATACAGACCACTTCTACAAGAGAACGAGACTTTCGCTTCAAGATAGTTTCTAACACTTACATATGCTTAATTACTATTAGGGTTACCTGGCATCAGTAGCGTAACTATGGGCCCGCAGGGCCCGCAACTGCGGGGGGGCCCAGGTAAAAGGGGCCCATTTTCAAACCTGAAAAATGAACTATTTTAATTAATAAATGCACAGCAGAAAGCCGGAAACCGAAACTCCTTGTAAACTCCTTAGCCTTGTAAAATCAATAAATCATGCAGGCAGGCAGATGATGTGGAATATTATATTACTATTGATGCGCGGTCGGCGCATATTTTTCTAGGCTTTGATTTAAGCTAGTGAGCAGTGACTCGAAGGCAAACTATAATCGCCAGATGACGTTGAAATTTGCAGTTAATTCACTCAATTAGTTTCACTTTTCGTCTTTGATTTATGCTGACGTCATTAGTCTCATTGCCAAGTTTCCGTCGGCCATCGTTGTTGATATTTATTTAAAAAGTTTGTTTAAATAGATTAATAAAATAGTTTTTAATAATATAAAAATGTAAAATTATTATTACTATTTTTTTAAATTATATAACAACAAAACATTAGATCGGATTACAATACAAAATTTAAGATTTAAAAATAAAAAATTGTACTAATGATGGCTAGCAAGCCTCTAAGTGGAGCAGCTAAACGACGGAAAAAGAAGGATTTACAAAACGAACTTAAAAAACGATGTAAAATTGACTCAGAATTTCCGCTTCAGTTGTTGTCTTTCAGAATGTCAATGAACAACGAAATTAAAAAAATTACAACAGTTAAGCAACTGGCAGACTTACTAATTGTGCATTACACCTCTATTTCATCTTCATATCTGGACGTGGTAACTGCTTTGATTATGTTTTTGACATTGCCAGTCACAGTGGCTACAGCAGAAAGGTCATTTTCGAAACTTAAGTTCATCAAAAATTATCTCCGCAATTCGATGGGTCAAGAACGCCTTAGTGGCTTAGCCTTGTTGAGCATTGAAGCCTCGCGGGCAAAAGTTATGGATGTTGACCAGCTCATTGACCGATTTGCAGAGATAAAGAGTCGTCGCAAGGACTTGTCTTAGAATACTTATCTGTACTGTACTAAATACAAAACTGTTCTTGATTTATGATTTCGTAAAATTGAATAAAACAATATTCAGTAACATTTCATTTATAACATTTAATCAATTTTAATGCAAATCGAAAACAATTTTTATTTGTGGCATAAGATTACAAATTAATAATAAAATAAAATATCATAAATTAAAATCATTAAAATGTATGCCTCAAAAGTGAGTCGATAATTTGAAACATAAAATTGTCTATCAGATTGTCATCGGCTGTATGGAGGGGGCCCATTTTGAAAATCTTGCAGGGGGGCCCAGAATATGAAGTTACGCCACTGCCTGGCATAGTACTTATTTTACTTTTTGTGCTTTATACTTATATATTAGGGTTGGACCTGACTGGAAGTCTCAACTCCGATGGCTACCGTCGCCAGAATCGGGTACATCTGAGAGTGCACAGTTTGTAGAAATTTGGCCAGAGTCATGGAGAGGTTTAAGAACTTTTCCTGGTACGTTTTCTTATTTTTTCATTGATATTTTTTGGTCATTTGCTGACAGTATCTAATATGAAGCACAGAGCTTTAACCATCTGATGGTTATGACAAAGAATAAAGAATAAATTAATGATTGCTTAGCTACTGATAACCAGCAGCAGTTTTGGGTAAAATTGGTGAAAACTTGTGAATTGTAATGCCACCATTTTAATATAAGTTTATAGGTTTAAATCTTCTGTCCAGTTACAATAAAAAGATATTGGAGCATTATTTTTTAAAATGCATCACTCTTCAGAATATGGTAATTTCTATGTTCCCATGTTACTAGTAACTGTGGTATGACATTGAATGGTCAAAGTTAAGTTCACAGTAACTTGTAGCTTGCCTAGAGTCTAATAGTTTGCTCCCAGTGTATCAGTCTGGTTTCCTTAAGGGAGACCAATTTGAGATCATTCTGGTATGCCTGCTTTCTTATATACACTGTGTCCTGAAAAAAAGGGACCCCTTCTGGTAATACGAAAAAAAACTAGAATATATTGATCGATTTTTAAAATTCCAAAACCATTTTAATCCTGACATAATTAGCTAACATGGTTAAAATGTAAAAGTTCCTGTCAAATAATAATGACGTCATAATGACGTCATTTGCATCAAAATTTAAGTATGACAAAAATTGTGCATCGGATTTTCGTGAAACGGAAATCCATTTAGCAGAACCAGGTGGGAAAATAAATAGAGCTTTTACCGTAATTGTTTGCTGTCGGAAAAATTGTTGCCTGATATCCGGGGTTACCGGGGTATATTGGGATTATTACACATTCCAACAAGATGGCGCTTCAGCTCACTGAGCTCTTGAAACTGTTGAACTGCGGACAAAGGAGACTCTGGATTTCATACCTCTTAATCTTTGACCGTAAAACTGTCCGGGCTTAAATCCGTTTGTGGAATTCACTGTCTGATGAACTTAAAGAAGAGAAATCTCTGTCCACATTTAACCCTTTGACTGGCAACCGCGCTTCAAAAAGCGCGCATATACATACATACATACATACATACATACATACATACATACATACATGTATACATACATACATACATACATATATACATACATACGTACATACATATATACATACATACATATATACATACATACATATATGCATATATATATATATACATATATATATATATATACATATATATACATATATATATATATATATATATACATATATATACATACATATATACATACATATATATATATACATACATATATATATACATATATATATACATACATATATATATACATACATATATATATACATACATATATATATATATATACATATATATATATATACATACATATATATATATACATATATATATATACATATATATATATACATACATATATATACATACATACATACATACATACATGTACATACATATATACATACATACATACATATATATACATACATACATATATACATACATACATACATAATATACGTACATATATACATACATACATACATACATACATATACATACATACATATATACATACATACATACACACATACACATTTACCTTTTCTGGCAAACAATGGCGCAAGTCAAAGGGTTAAAAGAGAACTGAAAATATGCTACCTACTAAAATACTAAAACTATTCGGACTCAGCTAGGGGCCGTCCATAAAGTACGTCACGCTCCAGGGGGGGGGTTTAAGAAAGTGTGACAGTTTGTGACAGGGGAGGGGGTCAGGCCATGTGTGACGTCACACATTTATTTTTAAATTTTATTTTTAATTTATTTTTATTTATAATTTATTTTTCATTTTTTTAGTAGAATTTCATAGCTTTAAAAATAATTTTCAAAAATTTTCTGAAACATTTTAATTAGTTTTATGTCAAAATAGCATGAAATGCATATCTCCTGAATGTGTTTTTCACGATTCCTCTCGCTAGGAGCGCTAGTAATAATGCTGTTGCGAAGCCTTGTTTATGTATTAGCCTTGCTTTCGGAAGTATTATTATTTCTATATTGTCCGCTGCATAATTATGTCACTGAGCGATAAATTCTGAATTTAATTTTTACATATATAGTAATTATTATAATTCAACATTTTGAGGATTCAGAGGTAATATTTATAATAATTTAATCATTATTATCATGAACTTATAAACAATTATATTACGTCATTCTTTAAAATATATTATGATACCAAGCCATTGTATTATCTAATAAATACCCACTTAAATTCATATGTCATCGTATATTAAATCGAAATTACACCACGCTTTTTTACTTTAATATCCACTAGCGGTTCTTTTAATAGTACTACCTAAAATCCGACCCGGCCCGGCCAGCGTGTCTAAAACCCGGCCTGGCCGGGATAAAAGTTGATTTCCTGTCACTTTTTATTATTTAATCACTGTTCGAAAGTGTGACGTACTTTAGGGGGTCCGAGTTTTGTGACAGTTTGTGACAGAGGGGAGGGGGTAAAATGGTCAAAAATAGTACTAAAACTATTCGGACTCCCCTACCTGTTAGTATATTTTAATCTGGATCTGTGTAACACTAAACGTTGACTGAAATGTTAACCAGGTACTAGGGGCCAGGGTGGTATAAGCTTTTAGCTTTTTCCTGGCTTCCTGTTGCGCAGTGACTGATCTGTTTTCTGTCATGATGTGTACTGTCATCTGTTCTGTTTCCTGTTGCAATAAATAATAAATAATGATTTGGGGACTAATGCAAGAGAAGGTTTACAGGACAAAGATCATAGACATTGAAGAACTCCGTGCGCGCATTGTTAATGCCTGCATGGGATAAATTTGATCAGCTGGTTATCGATGCTGCTATTGGCCAATGGCGCGCTCGTCTTGAAGCTTTTGTTGAGACCGAGGGCGGACACTTTGAGCACGCCTTGTAGTCTAATATTATTCAAATATAAAATTAAATTAAACTAACATTTATAATTGATTAATGACAGTTTCAAATAATATTGAAAATTTTAGATCATTTTTTGTGCCGTCCTTGACACATGAATTTTGATGAAAATGACGTCATTATGACGTCATTGTTAAATAACACAAACTTTTATACTTTAACCAGTATTTAGCAAATTATGTCAGGATTAAAATGGTCTTGGAATTTTTAAAATCGATGAACATTTACTAGTTTATTTTCATATTACCAAAAGGGGTCCCTTTTTTTCAGGTCACAGTGTATATGGGGCCATGGATAGGTCCCGAATTTTGCTTCTCGCCCTGTTTGACATCAGTGTGGCGTTTGAGACAGATGATCACAGTTGATAGTCACCTAATTCACCTAGGTGACTATTTGTCTCTTTTGGTCTTGCTGGTAATCTGCTGATGTCTTTAAAGAATGAGAGACCAAAGCGGAAAACCAGCCATTAGTTTAGCCCTTATTGTATTGTATTGTATTTGATAATTTATAAAGCGCTTCTCATGGCATAAGCCTTTCAGAAGCGCTCCCAGTGCGAGGTACTCTGAGGAAAAAGGAAGGTTTTAAGGTGAGAGAAAGAGGTAGAGATGCTACTAGAGCGTAGAGAAGGAGGAAGTCGATTTCATAGAGAGGTACCTATGCACACAAAGGACCTGGATTGAGCCATTGTGGTCCTAACACGGGGAACAAAAAGGTCAAGCTGGTCAGAGGATCTGAGAGGACCAGGGCTGTTAACAATACTGGAAAAAAGTATTGGCAATACCAATACTTCATAATAAAAGTATTCCAATACCAATACCAATACTATTTCTTAAAAGTATTGCAATACCGATACCAATACTTTTACCAATACTTTTCGATAAGTAAGTTTACGTTTAATCACATGAAATAGATTCTTTCCATTCACACCAACGGTCATAGATGGCAGAAAGAGGCTATTTTCTAAGAAATATTCAATTTTCGAAGCGTAAAGAATTATTTCTTACTATCTCTTGATCGCGACTTACTCAAGCGGATGAGAAAATATATAAATTATTGTGGAAAAAAGTATTGGTATTGAGTATCGCCGACAGGATTAAAAAAGTATCGGTGATACACATGCGATACCAACAAAATAAAACTATCGCGATACTCGCTGCGATACTGAAAAAAGTATCGGCGATACCAAGTATTGCGATACTTTATTGCTATATTAACAGCCCTGGAGAGGATGCTTTGACATAGCAGAGAGGGGGCGGAGAATTTGGTGACAAAGATATTTTGGAGCAAGACCCAGTTGAGATTTGAGCATGAGAATGAGAACTTTGAATTGGATGCGCAGAGAGAGAGAGGAAGCCAATGAAGTTGTTCAGCCATAAATGTAGAGATGTGAGAGAATTGAGGGAGGCGAGCTATAAGTCTGGCAGCAGCATTCAGTACAGACTGAAGAGGAGATAGACGAACCTTGGGTAAGCCAACAAGGAGAGAATTACTTAGTGAGGGGGGAAGGTTATTTCAAGAAGAGGGACCAACCACAGCAAATGCCTGGCATTGAGCCAAGGCAGTCGTAGTCCTATACAACTTATACAACTATACTTTGATATTACCCTCCTTACAAAGTTAAAAAGTGAACACATGACGAAGATGCAGATACAATTATATTGCAGAGCAATTGTGAGTGAAGGACTTGCTCAAGGTCCCTACACAGTAACTGTCTCGGGTGAGGCTCGAACCCGTACTTTCCGTGTTACAGGGCCGAGCACTCTAACCAATCGGCCACCGTGCCCCATACCTAGGAACAAAAAGGTCAAGCCAATCAGCAGAGCGCAAGGAACGAGATGAGGTTGCAGATAACGGCTTTCACATATAGCCAGTAGGATATTTTGGGGCACTGCTCAGCTGTGCCTTGGAGACTAGAAAGATGGATGCGTGCAGTGATAGGAAGCCAGTGCAAGACATGTAGAGATATGCACAAAGCGAGGGAGTCCAGCTATGAGCCTAGCTGAGGCATTTAAGACCGATTGAAGGGAGGAAAGACGCTGTTTCGGGAGGCCCATAAGAAGTGAGTTGCAATAGTCTATTTGGGAACAGATAAATGCATAGGCCTATACTATGACAGTTATCATGGACATCGGTAAAGACAGAGGAAGAGATCGATCATCTCATGGCTCTGAGTCGCCTCAGTTGAAAGAAGCAGGAGCAAGTCAGGTTAGATATGTGCTCCGTGAACGTGAGGGAAGAGTCAAGTGTGACACCTAGGTCACGGACACTAGAAAGGTATGTGTAGGCAGGGAATTTCTCATTCAGTAATTGAAAGTCAAGTTCAGAAAGCTGTTGTCTAGTCCCAAACCAGATCAACTGAGTCTGTGTAGCATTTAGGCAGAGTCAGTTAGTCAACATCCAACAGTGAAGTTCAGAAACAAGACAATCAATAAAACGGACTAGGTTTGATCAGTTGATGGACCATGAACAAAAGCATAAAGATGGCCATTTGCCATGTGTTTAGTAAATACAAGCGGAATTTCGGCAGTAAAGAGAATGTAGCCCCAGGGCTCTGTGCCGAGCACAGAGCCCTGGGAACACCAAATTTAACCCCAGCCCATTCAGTCCTTCAGTCCTGGGGTCTCCAAGGACAACCATCTGCGTGCGCCGTGCGGTCAGTGAGATAGGATTTAAATCAAAGAAGGGGAATACCACAAAGGCCACGGGATAACTGCAATTGCTGAAGCAGAACCTGAATTTTAGCGTATTTTATTATTTAACTTATCTGGCTACGTAAATGGAAGTTGGATTGATAAAAATAATTCTTTGCATAAATAGAAGTTTGATTGATGAAAAGAATCTGCGTTAAAATGGAAGTTGGATTGATGACAGTTATCATCAATATCATTTAAACAATTAAATACACTCAAATACAGGATATGTTCAATGACATAATTAAATATGCTAAAATGCAGTTTTACTGCAATGTCAATTACTGCAGCATGTATTGACCGATGTGGTGTTGCATGCTGGTTTGTGGACTGTTGTCACATATAGTTGAGCAGCTTTAGGTATTGTAATAGGCTACAGCAACTTGCTATAAGTAACTTTCTGTGCTTTTATTAGAACTTGACAAATTCGTGAAGCAAATATAATATATTTGCTTCATGAATTTCGATAATCGATAGTTCGATACATATTTTATATGTATTGAACTATCGATTATCGAAAAATCTAATTCTAATTCTAATCGATTAGCTGCTGCTAATTCTAATTCTAATCGGTTAGCTACAAGATTTTACTAATACTAATTCTAATCGATTAGCAAATTTCACTAGCTAATTCTAATTCTAATCGATTAGCATTTCTAGCTAATCGTACCCATCTCTGCCTGGAAGCCAGACGAATGCTGATGTGGAGTACGTCTGTCGCTCATATTAACACACTTCAGTTCGGCAAGTCACCGATGCCAAGTCAAATGAGCAAACATGGAGCAGAATCAGCCGACACAGATAACAGAATGTCAGCAACTTGAAAACAAGTCGCAAGACTCACAGCAAGCGGGAGAATTGTAATTGTTAACAATCCAAAATGCATAGTGTATACCACAGCTTGATTTGGCTTAGGGTAGGCCTTGATATACTGCAAACCCTGGTGTCATGCATGAGAACCAGCTAGAATGTGTGCGGGAGGCTAGTTTGATGAGATATGTCTGATGCTGAAGCTGGCTATGCTTGGAATGGGATAATATACAAGGGGCATATATTGTGTGGGGCCTCTATGAGGCATCCAAAGAAAGGTGCTATCAATCTTACAACTAGGCCTTGCAGGTTCTGCCAGCCAGTTTGTATATCCAATAACCTGTCTGGCTGAAAGGCTGGCACTCTGTTAGTCTAACTGAGGTTACGTGCATACGTAGAGCTAGACAAAAACAATTATATACTTGTAAAATCACAAGTGGATGTTTTATGGGCCCAATTCCAACACGTATGGTTAACAAAATTGAACACTGTCATGAAATTACTGACCGGACTGGACTGTAACAGGACACCTGCAGAGGCGGCCTTTGAGAGTTTTCAACAATTTTTTGCTATAGGCGAGGACAAAAATGCTGCCCCTACTCATAAATTATATCTTTTTGATGAAAGTGTATATCATATAGTTTGTCAAAATTTGCCGCCTCTTGAAGAGTGCCACTCTAGGCAGCCGCATATATCGCCTATACCTAAAGCAGCTGCAGCACCCGCTTAACGCGGCCCTGGTTCTCAAATTTAAGATCGAAGGACATTTGTAATTAGAACGGTTTTCAAACTTGAAGTTATTACTGGTTTCTCTTTTGGACCCATCCTACTTCGAAAGTGTGATTTGATAGCTTTGCAAAGCCGTACAACATCGTGAGAAGGGCATAAGAGACCACCACGATCTTTAATCTCCAGAAGTCCAAAATCTGTTCACAGTTCAGCACTAGTTTTGTTTCAAAACAGGACAGCTTTACAATCATTGCAAGCTAGACATTTGTTAACTTGCAAAACAACAAAACCAGCAATATAGACCACCACACTTCTATGAAGTTGGATAATGTGCTAATATCAATCTGTGGTTCATCAGTTTCAGAATCAGTGTTTTCATTGCTTAATTTGTTTGAGGCATCAGCAAGTAGAACTGCAACAGTAGCTACATCTGTCTATTCTTGATGAAATCATTCAAACTGGGCAACTCGTTTGTGCAATACAGTTGCCAGTTTTGACTTCCTTCAGTTGCTGATGTGCAAGCAATTTTCCAAGCTGCTTTTAGATGGACTGCTGATGGGTTATTGTTCCATCCTCCATGACTTCTTACAGCACTGAAGAAGAGCTCAAGATGGTCGTGACTTACTTTATATGTCAGAAGGTATATTAAAAGGGACTTGTTCTTCATAAGTGTGTCAAATAATGACACTGCACTCATGCTAAACATAATGACACCAACAACAGCAGTTTTACGTAAACTCCGGCTTACCAGTTGTCCAGAAGCCAATTTCAATCCACGTAAGTACTCCTGTTCTTCAGCAACGAATGGTCTCCAGACTGCTGTGTTTATCATCCGCATTGGTGCCTTGTTGCGACTGGTAAGCAAATCGAAAAGGTGATCAACTGTTCGAATAAACTTAGCCGTTGCTTCACATGCTTGAAACTCTGGCAGGTCCAGTTTGACAGAACTTCAAAACATTAGCAACAGAAGCACTTAAAGCCTGCACAGCCAACTTTACTTTCATTTTCTGCTGCTGCCATTGAACATGTCTCTCGTGCAGTTTGTTCTCTGCTCGCGAAGTGCTTCAAGAAATAAGCCCACTTTATCTAAAGGAACTCCTTTATCTGCTAGCATTAATTTTACCATATGTGACTTGCTCTGGCAAAAGAAGGCTTTTGGCAAAAAAATTAGTTTTTTATATTTTGTGCTAAAATTGATAAGTAATAATTTCTGTTTAAAATGTTGAAACTAATTTTATTCTATCTTGGGTTCCAGAGATATGAATTTTTTTTTTTTTTCAACTCGAAAGTACAATTTCGAGAAAACGCATGCAAAGTTTATTATCTTAATACAAACCCTAGATAGATCGCAAAGTTTATGTGCATATTTGTCATGAAATAGGTGAAATATTAATAAAATAATATTTTTCCGTATAATATAAGATCATATTTATTGAATATGCCAAAAAAAATTATAAGTGAAAAATGACACCTGATTTGTGTTTTAGCTAATTTCTTCAGTTTATCACTGGCGACTTCCGCCTCCTTTCACCAGGGCAGGTCACATATGGCAAGCATCGAGGAAAATGTAGACTCTTTGGTTTGGATCGAGAAGAAGACCGAGATGTTGTAAAGGTACACGACTGGCTTGGCTATCATCGGGGCAGCTTGCATGAGGAACCACGAAGGCAGGCCATCAGGCCCAGCAGCCGTCTTTCCCATTGTCTCCAGTAGTTTATAGGTGGTTGCTGCTTCTGTAATCGGTTTGTCCATAACCATTGCCTTGACTTGAGGAGGGGCATAGTGTTTGTCCATGGATATTCCAAAGTGCTGGTTTAACGGAAGGCTGTGACTCCACTACTAGGCAATAGAGCCTCCCACTGATCCTTCACCTCTCAGCCGGTTTACCTCAGCCCAAAGATCACACGAACCCCGCTTGAGGCGCTCGAATGATGCAGTGTTGCTCCGCGTGATGAGGCCATTTATCCTATCAGAAAGTGCATCGGCAGCCTCTTTCTTGTTCTTTTTGAGCAGTTTATTTCATTTGCGGAGCAGATATTTAACTATGGGGTCACGGTTGCAGAGTGGGAAGTAGAGTTCATAACCCGCTTTTATGTAGGTGTAAAAGGCCACAAAGGCTTCAGCAGATGAGTTGCAGTCCATTATGAAATCCCAGCTCTGTCCCCCAGATGGGACAGGCAACCCACAAATTGTTTGGGTCTGCAAAGACAAAATGTTTCTGTCTTTTTCCCGTTTATCTTGTAGCACAATTCACCAAGATCATAGGGGGACAGCCAATATTGCCACGTGTTTTGTTTTGATGATGGATTTAACTATCATACACTCTTTCTCAGTCTCATTTAAATATGCCATCAGAAGAAAATATCCTGTCCAGTGAGTGGTCATCATGCGAGGGGCCCTCAAACTCAGCTCTGAGACCCATTTCCAGTATCTTATCTGACAGAAGCTGGTCGAAATCACCCGCCAACATAATGCCAACATTGTTGAAGAGGGCAGTGAGGTTTGTTTTATGGGATGGCCTGTTTGGGTATTTGGAAGTAGTCTTGTGTCAAGTAGAAGAAGACCATGTCGCCATGTCTTCCCTGGGTTAAATAGTTTTAAGTAGGCCCCTGTTTCACAAGCATCTCATATTCAAATATCGCGATTCTGTGCACTTTGGGGTGGAACAACACTTTGCAGCAAGCCCCTTGAGAAGCAGGTTCAGGAACAGGTTCGTTTCCCACACCCCTATGGGCCACGAACAACACACCTGATGCTGCTTAGGTGGAGCCAACAGTGGTTTGGTTGGTCATTGATATTGAGGTCAAAGTATATGGTCTCCATTAGATGGATGCACTGAGGCCCTATAGGAACATTGTATTGCCTGTGATTCAAGAAGCTCACAGGAACTTGAAAAGAGACTGAGAAAGAACCTGCAAGAAGGGCACTGTCTGTGGGTCTAAAAAGTACCAGCTTCTTCACATGAAGGGCACTACCAGCAGTGGTTCCAACCCAGAGAATAAGTTCATCAACAGTAGCACCATCTCACAGCTTTTTGCCTGTGCGGTGCCATGTTTGCCCAGGAGTTCTTGCTTGTCTCTCACTGATCTTCAGTATGTGGAGTGGGTGTCCTGGCTGATGCTACCAGCAGTGGTTCCAACCTAGGGCACGAGTTCGTGGGCACCGTCTCACAGCTTTTTCTGTGCGTACCATGTTTGCCAGTTCTTGCTTGTCTCTTGCTGCTCTTCAGTATGCGGAGTGAGTGTCCCAGGTCCCCGCTGCCTGATTTTATGATGTAACTGAACAGTGTGCCAATGCATCTTACTGGGAGGAAACCAGCTGAAGCGATCAAAGCTCCTAGGATATCACAAAATGACGTGGTTTGCTGTGCCAGGCACTGCCAGCCAGCCATGCTATTGATCTGGATGTAGGCTTGATGTTCTAGTTTGCTACTCTATGCTCTTGGGGAGCTCAAAGATGAACATTGACGAGTAACTCACCCTCTGTGGTCGATTACAGTTCACAGCATTTATCACAAGGTTCAGCAGAGAGGCCAACCCTAACTGTACCATTTCGTGGTAGAGTCAACTCATGGTTTTGTTCATAAGGTGCTCCTGCTGGTGCATTTCAATGCTGAGCTTCCACTACTTGATCGTACAGTTCAGGTAGATGTCTTGGTTGATGTCTTGTGAGTTATCATAATTGCAATAAAAGAGCCTCGAATGTAGTATGAGTTGAACAGAATATTTGTGTAGTTACTGATATCAACCCAGATATCATGATGTAACTGAACAGTGTGCCAATGCATCTTACTGGGAGGAAACCAGCTGAAGCGATCAAAGCTCCTAGGATATCACAAAGTTTCTGTGAGTTTCTTGAATCAAATGTGCAGAGTTTCTGTGTTGATAGTGTGGAGTGACGACAGAATAGCATCCACTGCACATGATAATGCTGCTGCTCAACCATACCTCACTGGTGAGAGATTATGCATGCCCACTATCCCTTTATTCACCGGTTGCACCTAGAACAGGTATTCATCACCTGCCGGTCAGTTGATTGAAACGCCAATTGTTCAGAGTAACTACAAAGACCTGCCTGCAGCAGAAATGAAGAGTAGGTCTGATACACTAATGTAGAAACAGTAATCGCCAACATGGTAGAAATTACTGAGCAAATTCTGCATTTAGACAAAATAATCCATTGAAATTACACAGAAGTAGATAAACGATCATTGTGGCCAGTGACAGGGTGCAGAACTAATGATTATTTCAAAAATATAAAAGGTAGCAGATCAGAGTCACTACAAAATGTTGATGGGCTGAAAGATTCTGCCAGATCTGAGGCAAAATGACATTCAGATCCAGACCTGAAAGATTAAAGAGTATTGTACAGAAGCAGGTGGTAGATTAAACCTGCTAACCACTTGCCAGAATATCTTTGACTCTGATTTGGTTCAGGGTATTGACTGCAATGCTTAAGGGTGAGCAAGGAAACAAGCTTGCTGATTAAAGCCATTGTAATGTCTGCTGAAGCAAGACAGAAGAGGACTGAATGGTTGATTCAGTCGATGGATTGAATCGATCTCTACATTGAAGATTCTTGGAGTCATCCTTCGCTCAGGTCTTCGTGTCACATCTCATATGGATGAGATCTTGGCTGCCAGCTCAGGATCGCTTCATGCATTACGCATCTTGGCCCTGCAAGGGGTTGCTCGAGCCACCACAGTGGCTAGAATAATGTATGCTGCCCCTGCCTGGTGGGACTTTACATCTGCAGAGGATCGAGCTAGAATTGAGAGATTTCTGAGGAAATTACGTAGAACGGGATACCTCAAGGACGATTCTCCTACGGCAGAGGACATGGCCAAACATGCTGATGAACGTCTCTTGGCTGCCGTCATTAGATTGACTACCTCCTGTCATTAATACCAAATATTGTATTGTATTGTATTGTATCGTATTTGAACACTTGTTATATCATATACAACCACGTCCACATAACTACACATTGCCTCCAGAAGACGATAGACAGTTTATCCCTTGCATTCTATATAGAAGCTCTCTTGTTGAAATAATCTAACATTGTATGACTAAAAACACAACACTCATTCTAATCTTTCCTATTACCACATGTATCAGATAGCAGTGTGTCTACCTGTTTCATACCAATACATGAATATATTATAAAGAGAAAACAATGACGATGAAAAACTGAAATTACTGTATCAATATTCAATTGAGTAAATCTCAGTAATATATGTTTAATATTATTTTTGCAGGCCATAAAAAACAAAGTGACCAGTACTGGATACTTTATCCAGAAGGTTCTGATGCAACTCTACGATGCAGATTCAGTGGAGTGCATAAGTCAACTGAACATTGTCAACAAGAAAGACACTTCTTTTCAGACTCAAAATTCTGTATGTATTTTATACAATACAATACAACTGAAATTTGACAATGCCCCTTACAAAGCCTAGCTTCATGGTATGAAATGTTATTAAGAACAGATCATTTGTCAGTTAGCAACCATTGCTCAGTGTAACGCCCTACTTCACCCTACAGTGGAGTCAATCCAGAGCTGGATTTCGTTACTTCAAATCTATGTCTATGGCTCATGATTGGTTGTATGTGTGTCAATTCATTAAGTTCATCCAATGAAAATAAGTCTCTTTGGTACATTTTTGAATATTAATTAAAACACTGAAAATGTCGAATTACACATAAACTCATATTAAATCGTTGTCTAGGGGTATTTGATTTAAGTCGTTTAAAGTTCTACTTTGAGCCTACTTAGACCAGTGCAGTCTACTTTATAATCTATGTATCATAGAATCCTAAGATGCCTCCCACATTGAATTGAAGCGACTTTAGATTTGCTCCAGACCTCCTTCAAGCTTGCATTCGATTCTTTTCTTGTGGATGAGGCATGGTGTGAAGTAGACAGGTAAGTGAAGAGTTGCTTGTCGTATCTTGGCCATTGCAGTTCATTTATTTCAGAATGAATTCAGACCTTTTACGAACAACGGTTATTCCTCTTCTTTGCAATGTTCGAAGTGCTTCGATCGATGTACTTTTGTAAAGTCCGCTGATCAATTAAGTTTGATTCAGTTCAAGCGAGAAATATTGCAACGTCTGCAGTCTCTCAATTCATACAATCCGTACTTGCACTTCGTACGATCTCTAGATCCTTTTTCGTAGAATCCCTAGCTAACGTCACCTACACTTCAATGGTGAAGAACTAGTTGCAATTGAGTCGATCACAAACTAATCGAGATTGACAACGCTCGATGGTCCTTTGACTACCAGAGACGTCTACCAAAACCGTCCTTCTCCTTCAACGACCGGAGACAGAATCCTTTAATTTCTTCGTCATGTCATCAGTTCTGCCGTTCTGCGCCTGCGCGTCGCCGTTAAGCCTCCCGTGACCGTTACACTTTGAATCAACCAATGTCATGGTTCCAGCGAGATTGCGTCGTTATGTCCTTCGTGTAGTTCTGCACAATTATTATTATATTAAACCACTAACACTGCGCTAATCGTTCTGCTCTTGTCAATTAATTAAATATACATCAAATACTATCATTAATGGATATTTGTATAAGATCAAATGGTGCCTATACAATCCTATACATAGACATAGATAAGATTGTTTGTGCTTAATAAGGGAATCATTACACTCCGGTAACTAGAAGAGTCCCCAGTGGCAAGGCTCACGCACACATGCTGAGCCCAATCAACAAATTCTCAGCTAGAGTTGGCAGATGACAGCAAGTTCAGAGTATCTGAAGCACGTAGAATGTGGAACGATGATGGGTGATCTGATCCGCCACTGATGGCTCACAGTTGTCTCATCATCCAGCGGTCCCTCATAGATGGAAGATGGACTTGACATCAGGAAATCTCTCAAGCCACCTTGTAGTTCTCCACACAAGCACACAAGGCAGGTATATGCGTCACCCGTCTAACATTCCGTTATTGGTGACTCGTGCCGCTCCAAAGACTCGCTCAGCCCTTGCTCCATGTAGCGACATATAACTTATCAAATCTATTGTTAGCTTAATTAATTAATTAATATATAGGGTTAGAATAAGATAGTTAATTACAAGTGGAGTTTAGTTAATTATTGAGTGGCTTTAGCATAAAAGGTAATTAACTGTCAAATGAACCG
Source organism: Aporrectodea caliginosa (assembly GCA_020284085.1). Lineage (NCBI taxonomy): Eukaryota > Metazoa > Annelida > Clitellata > Crassiclitellata > Lumbricidae > Aporrectodea > Aporrectodea caliginosa. The sequence continues at coordinate 1,288,239 of JACEVL010001014.1, forward strand.
TTAAACCTGATGCGACAGAAACGTGACGTAATATGAATCTGCTCTGTGCTCTGCCGCCAGAGGCCTTCTGGTTGTCCCTCGCATGCGTGGTGCAACTGCACAATCCAGAAGCTTTGCCTATGTCGGCACCATCACTGAAGGGAAAGCTCGGTGTAACATGCAAGTGGAATCTATTGCATTTGCAGAAGTAATTTCGTTTATGGAAGATGCTAGAGCTAGCAATGCAAGTACTCCGATGTTTAAGCTTAGTAAAGCAATTGAGATTTATATTTCTCAACTTAATTGCTTATTTCATGATCCTGATAGACAGAGACCACATGCAACTCATTTAAAAGAGAGATTACTTACTTACAAGGAGAATGTTGGGTTAGCACTGGATCAAGCCAAAAATGCTAAATGTTATCCATTATACTATCCCCCTCTCCATTAAGCCGTTACATTCATGTGGCTACATATGCATATGTCCTACTGGACTAGAATATGTACAAATGCGCACTATTAGTGGCTGACTAAGATGACGGAAGAATGTGATACGTCCATACTATAACGAAATATTTAAACCTCTTCATACCAATATTTCAGCTAAACTAAACCCATCAATTAAGTGCAGGCATGTCTTTGAAACATTGAAATTAATAATTTTAATGTTACTAGCCATAATCCGAGTGCATCTTTGTAATAATATTATAAGAGCTGCAATTTTACCATACAAATAAATAAATATTCCGCATGTATTAGCAATTTAGCAAAATCAGGATACGCTGCATCTTTCCTAAGTTCTCATAAGTTGTAAGTTTTCTCAAAATTTATAATTTTTATCAAAGTGTCTGAGTTTTCTCATTTTCAACCTATCACCTTGTCACCTTGTGCCGTCGATTCGCTGAATCCTAGCGACCGTCATAGTCAGCCTTCTCCATGTGTTCCGATCTCTCGTCGCCTCTCTCAGCTCCGGAATGTTCATCATCATCGTCTCGTGTATCTCCTCCATCCATCTCTTTCTTGGTCGTCCTCTTCCTCGTCTTCCCTCCCCACACGCCAGCATCATCTCCTTTTCCATGCCGTCCGCCCGCATCACATGGCCAAAATACATCACTTTTTGTCTCGCCGCTCTTTGTCTCAATGTCATCTCTCCTCTTAAGTGTCCTATCTCTTCCAGTATATGTTCATTTGTTCTCTTCTCAGTCCAGGGGACCCTCAGCATTTTCCTCCAAATCCACATTTCGCATGCTTCGATTTTCTTCTCTAGTGCTTTGGTTTTTGTCCATGCCTCGCACCCATACAGCACCACTGGTATTATCATTGCTTTAACAATTCTTGTTTTCGTTTACAGGCTCACCGCTTTATCCTTCCATATCTTTTCCAATCCCTGCATTGCTCCTTTTCCCAGAGTAATTCTTTCGGCGTATCTCTCTCTCGCATCCCCCCTCCCTATCTATTGTAGCTCCCAGGAAACAGAAGCTCGATACCACCTCAATCTCTTCTCCATCTACTTCAAGGCTTCTCCAGTTCTCTGTGGTCATAATTTTAGTCTTTTTTATGTTGAAGTACAATCCTGCTTTGTCACTTTCAAGCCTTAGTTTCCTGATGTTGTTTTTCAGTACTTCCTTTTTCCCCGCCAACAGTGTTGTGTCATCCGCATACCTTAAGTTGTTGACAACCTTTCCAGCTATCCTCACTCCTTCCGCCTCATCATCAAATCCTGCCTCTCTCATGATCCTTTCTGCGTATAGAATGAACAGGTACGGTGATAGTATACATCCCTGTCTTACTCCCTTCTTTATTTGGAAACTTGCTGTTTCTCCGTGTTCCGTCCTCACCACTGCTATCTGGTTGGAATATAAGTTCCTGAGGAGAGTTATCAGGTGCACAGGTATTCCCATTTCTCTCAAAGTCTTCCACATGAGATCGTGGTTTACACAATCAAATGCCTTGCTGTAGTCTATAAAACATAGGTGGACCTCTTGTCAACCTATGCAACCATATGCAACCATCATTTTTGTGGGTCTTTGCAGCCCGTCAAGTAAAAAGCCAAGTGCCAACACATATATCCTTACAATTTAGTCCACTAAGTTACCCATCTTTCCACCTTGCAATCTAAAAGATGCACGTTTGCCATGCAACTATGCATTTCCTCTAACTGTCCAGCATTAAAAACACAATTTAACTATAAAAACCTTCCTCATATCTCATAATTTTATATCATATCTCATATCTCAATGTAAAAGACACATTTTCATTCAGATTATCTTTGCAAGAGTCCGCTAAGTAAATTCTCATGATACTTTTCCCCACCATCTAAAAGATGCACGTTTGCTATGAAAATATTCAGCTTCATCTATCTCTGTATCATTAAAAGGAGTAGGCCTAATTTCACTATGTGAACCTTCAGCTCACCTGTCCGTGTAATCTAAAAGTTGTGCGTCTGATGTACGTACTCTGCGTTTAAAGCATAAATTGCTGTGGATGTGACTTCTCTCACTTCTTCAAACATATTCTTCCTCCTTTAATCATTTGTTTTCATATTTCTTAGAAACTATATTACCAGATTCAGATTGCAAATAGACGATGCTACATGTGCTCATTCCACCAACTGCACATGTTTATTTCATCGTCTTTGTATAATGGCCTACCATATTTGTAAACTTGGCAAGTTACTTTCATGCATATAGCCTACAAACTTTAAATTTTTATAGTAAAACCTTTTTACTTGTTTGCAAGCAACTTGTACTAGTATGAGTCTGTCTTCGCCTGTGTCCGTCTATGACGTAGGCCACCTGAATTACTTTGAAGATGCTTTATTTCCAATACACTGGGGTTGGCCTTTGATATGACCAGTAGAGTGCAACTGGCTGCCATATATACAATGGGTTTCACGATGATGTTCATACACCCTCATGGTGGATGTCTTTGCGTTGTACCCATTGAGGCAGCAAAGGAGCTGACCGATTGTCTCTAAGGGCCGTTTTTGGTGGTTTTGGCTCACCCAGCTCCACAGTTCACGTAGCCCACCTCAGATCAATGTTCATAAGATGCACCCTCATGACCTTCTCAATAAGCGCCCCGACTCTATGAGCCAATGTCGCTGCCTCCTCCACTCTCCCTGCCCTAATCAGGCAGTTCTTTCGGATCAGCAACTTGGCCTCTGGTGTGAGGAAATGAGCGTCAGCAGGGGTCATTGTGACCGACCAAAGGGGATAAACCCAGTCCAGAGTTTCCCTCACTGCCTGATAAAAACAGTCTGTGTCAAAGATCGGGGGATAGTTCATCATTCACAAGGCCACGCAGAATGGTGGCATTCTGCTGGGGTGATCTTTTCCGGAAGGTTATCCATTTTTTCCATTTGTTTTGCGTGTGTACTTTACCAATCTTATTGTGGTTACATTTTAAGAAAGGTCATTCATGTCAAAGCCAGTGTTGCATTTGATGACTGTCATGTCAGAGCCATGAGACTCTGCACAATGCTTCACACAATAAATTTCTGTCATCTTAGTTTGTTACAGCTGCTCGCTACGACCAACCCTCACACTTTATCCAGGCTTTTGACCCACATAGCAAATTTGCTGCAGCATTACATGAATACATACAATTCAGCTTGCAATCCTGCCCAGTTCTATTCTAAAAATATAGAAAATCAAGTTAAATGTTTCCGTTAGACATTTGAAACTAACATTCATATGTGCCTATTGTTTGTTCTTTATGAGCATGAAACAATCAAACAGAAGCGAAGTTGTTAAATTGCAGACCATAATAAAATGGAAAATATGTGAAGCAGAATTTTGGTCCCTCTCTCACAAACACTTTTACAGACCTACAATACATGATGAGAGGTTAACTTTTTGTTAATTTAATTTATTAATTCGTTAATTATTTTATTTGTTCAAAGTGATTGATAGACGAAATGGCATACCAGTTGCTACACCTGGAGACAAGTCTTACAAGTCTGTTGAATATTCTCCAGATTTCTATAAGATTAGCTCAACATTGCCAGCAGTTAACTTTGGGTGAGAATTTTTATATACATTTTTTAAAAGTTAAGGATAAATTTACTTTTATGTGCTTTTTTCAAATGTGTTAAATATATTTAATTAACTATTAAATGCAAGATTAAGAATAAAAGCATATAATGACAACTGTCTCAATATCTACAGAACTCTCCAGACTCCATTCAGTCTGGTAGCACCCAGAGTTCTCACGGGAATGTTAACATGAATATATTAACTGTATAGGTCGTCACTCACTTTCTTGGAACAAAAGAAGCCACAAAGGAAATGGACATAGACATCACCCTATGAAAAGACACATAACCTACTACTACTACTATTCCTTTATCGCACAAAGTGGTTGACACAAACACAACAAGGTACAAAAGCTGCAGTTTAGATATTGATTAAAGAAAAATAATAGTAAAATGGCTAAGAGGCAAAGGACTTAGACCTATTGCTAAAGAAAATGATTGTTCAGCTTAATAAAGCACTCTTGGTATGAAGTTTTGATCATTCCTTGTCGGCAGAGTTTTGGTCATTCCTTGTCAGCAGGGTGAAAATCATGAGGATGAGGTCGCAGGTTATGTTGTCGATTAATTTTATGTGGAAACCAAGTGCTTAGCACATGGAAATCGTTCCTTATCACTTCCTTTGGTAGACTGGCATCGGCGTCATGCACCAGTGGATCAACTTCCGGCGAGTTTGGAGGAAGATATCCGGCATGCTTGATTCATATCAAAAGTCTCTCAAGTCTTTTACGGTCTTCTGCCGTTGTGAGACCCCACCAGGCTGGGGTGGCATACATCAGTCGAGAAACGACAGTTGCCTAAGCAACCCGGCAGAGGGTGCCGCTGGGAAGACCATTCAACCTGAGTATTCTGAGAGCGTGTAAGGCTCCACTACAGGAGACCAAGACATCCTCCATGTGATTGGTGGGTGGGTCAAAGGTCGCTAGTTATGGTTACCCCAAGGATCTTCATGGCAGAAACATGTTCAATTCCCTGTAACACTTGAGGCAGCAGTACTTTACTGTTGAGTCTCACGCATTTTCCGACTGTTCAGATGCAGATCGTGTGCCGTCGCCCATTGCTCGACAGACACTCAGACAGGATCTCCTCACTGATGGTGTGCTGCATTGAAGATCCGACCAACAGGTATGTATCTTCGGCATATTCAGTCATGATATTTTCACGGTTCCTTGGGTGTATATCAGATCCATTGACATCGAAGGCAGACGACTTTGATATAACCTAATCGACTCTATCATAATAAACAAAAGATGGAGCTCAAATGTGACAAACTGCAGATAATTTTAGGAGCAAATTGGTTCCAATCACAAGCTAGCAATAGCCAATTTGAAAATGAGATTGAGGAGAGGAATATGACCAACAGAGAACATTAAGCAAGATACCAATAAACTGACAGATAATGACATCCGACAAAAGTGTGAAGACGAGATAGAGAGGAACATACAGATCAACGATCAGGTCATCATAGAAGATATGTGGTCAAACATACAAAAAGGAATACAAACAGCAGCCAACAACATAGTCGAAAGAGCTTGCAAGAAACGAAAGACCAGTGGATATCAGACGAAGTGTTAGAACTCGAGGAAACAAGAAGAAACATAGCAACACAACAAACTTACCTGCAGTCTGTAAACAATTCAACTGGCTCAGCAGATAAATCAGAAGGAAACTGCAACGAAACAAAAACAACTGGATGTAACAACAATGCAAAGAAGCTGAAGCAGCTTTAAAGTTATACAGAATGCAAGAAGTATAAATAAGATAAAACTTGAGATCAAAGTTGCATCAGTCAAAGACGCAAATGGAAAATTACTGATTACTGGCAGACGATGCTAGCATACAGAAACAATGAAGGAACACTTTGAATAACTACTAAATGTCGATACACACCCTACAGTTCTCACAGAGCTGTCCATAAGCAACACTGAAGAACAGATGCCAAAATTTCTACAGTATGAGGTAAGAGATAAATAAGTAAGTATGGTCTTTTTAATACACCATTTGCAAATGCATGATGGGACAACATTTATATAATGATAATGATAAAACATCAAAGTAATAATATTAATAATAGTAGGCCTAAGGGGCCGTCCATAAATGACGTCACGCTATTTTGGCCGATTTTTAACCCCCCCTCCCCCTCGTCACACTTCGTCACAAAAAGTAAGACCCCCTCTGAAAATGACGTCACAAAGCTCTGACCCCCTAAAACCAATTTCCATGGCGAAACAAAATGCTCTTTCATGGAACAAATAACGAAAGCATGAATATTTTAAAATCTAACGGTGACCAAATATTGAAATAATTAGAAAATTATTAATAATGATGCCCGTATACATTAAAATTATTAAAAAAATAATGAAAATTTAATTCTCAAAATTAGTGCTGTTACTATTAAAATTAAATTGTTGTTAATTGTCAAATTTAATAACATAGACCTGGTGTGACGTGACACTGCTCAGACCCCCCACCCCCATGTCACACATCGTCACAAATTTCCGACCCCCTAGGTGCGTGACGTCATTTATGGACGGCCCCTAACTGTACAGTATCCTAGTGATAAATCCCTTCCTAGTAAGGGAGTCAGAGTGCGGAATAGTATGGTTGTGCGATTGAGGTCTAAGGGAGTATCCGGTTTCATGGATAGGAGGACATGCCCAAGATCCGACAGACCGATAATATTGCAGAGAAGAGAGCTTTGTTTGCTTTAGTAGGGGTAGGGGTACAAGTAGATAATATCCCTATTGTATAAGTTGTTTAATCAGTGCAGTCATATGTTCTTTTTCCCACTGTAGTAAGTCCCCATCGAGAAGAGGAAAAGTACAGAAGTTGAACAAGTGTGGTGGACTGGTGGAGTGCACAACGTCGTGAAGACAGTTACCAGTGAGACCACGGGCCACAAGAACTCACAGAGCAAAAAAAGGATTGCTTAGCATGCATGGCTGGTCTCCCTTACGTGGCTTTTGTGGGCGCTGAGATGACGCATTGTCTGTGCATTGTCTGTGCATGCGTTTTGTATGACTCTGGTTTTGGAACTTTTAGCCTGCATCCTAGTCTTCCGTTCTTTAACCTTTAATGCTGCCTTAACGCTTATCCACTCTTTTGTTGTTTCTCGCCTCGATTATTGCAGCGCCCTCTATGTGGGTCTTCCGGCGGCTCGGGTTGGGTCTCTGTATCGGGTCATGCGCGCGGCGGCACGCCTCATTTACCGCATCCCAAGATTCGGCCATGTCACAGATTACACGCAGGATGTCTTGCATTGGCTCGCTTTCCCACAGCGGATCACTTACTGGATCTCTGCCTTGGTTTGGCGCTGCCTCGCGGGTGTGGGCCCTGTTTACTTACAGGAGCTCTGCTGCTCCACCCTGAGCGTCCAGCGCCGTGGCTCTCTCCGCTCTTCTAAGCAGACTGAGCTTCTTGTTTCCCGTTGGTGGACATCTATTATGCAGCGCCGTGCCTTTTCTGTTTTCTGGCCCTGCAATCTGGAATGGGCTCCCTGTGGCACTACGCGCAGTGCCTAGAGCCCTTGCGGCCACGTTCTTCTCTAACCTCAAGACTGTTCTCTTTAGCAGGTTGGGTCGGGAGCGCTCCTGAGTAGATAATCTTGAAGAGGCGCTATATAAATCTCTTAAATGAATGAATGAATGCCTTACATATAGGCCTACGTCAAAATAGACAGAACAGCAATACTTCACGAAGCACAGTTAAACGTAGACATAAATCAGAAAATTTGCTAGCGCGAAACCAGATCGGTACACCACTCTTAGGTGCCGTTTCACTTGCATACCATCAAACCCGGTATGTTTTTGGGCCATAAATAAATTGCGAAAAGGCCCCACTTTTGCCAAAATGGTCTCAGGGGGAGCGGCCGCTCCCCCTAAGACCAGTTTTACTGGTCCGGTTCTGAGTAGAGTGGTTATGTTAGATGCTGGCATCACCAAATAGCAATCATCAGCATATTTGAATATTTGGTTTCCAGAATGGAAACCAAATATTAGGCCAGAGATTGTAGTCAACAAATTTACTGGTCTTAGCCCGGACCCCTAGATAATACTTGCATTTACACAGTTATAGCAAGAAATTATTCCACAGAATTTAATAATAATAATAATAATAATAATGCCTTGCAATGGCCCAAGAACAATGGTTGATTGATTCGGGTGCTCCACTCCCTGAAGCAAATCTCTCCCATAAGCAGTGTTCCTGGGATCACCCTCTCATTTTGAAAGACCTGGCAGCTTTAGGGGCTTCAGTAGTAACCGATTACCACAGGGCCAGGTTGAGAGCAGTCGCCTCACCACATGCGGGTGATTGGCTCCTAGCACTCCCCATAAGCGCTTGTGGATTGAGGCTAAGCGACGAGGCAGTCCGTATTGCAACAGGCCTGCGCCTCGGGGCCGATTTATGTGCTCCTCACGAGTGCCCTTGTGGAGCGACAGTCCAAGAGGACGGCTCACATGGCATTTCATGCAGCCTTGGGCCAGGGCGTACTGCCAGACACGCCTCGCTAAATGACATCATTTGGCGTGGCCTCACCAAAGCTGGCTTCCCGGCTACTAAGGAGCCTACTGGACTCGCTAGGTCTGATGGGAGACGTCCAGATGGTGTGACGCTCATTCCATGGGAGGGTGGCAAAAGCCTTGCCTGGGATGCCACTGTCATCGACACCCTGGCAGTGTCATACCGCACCAGATCAGCTGAGGTTGCTGGTGCTGCTGCTGAGATCGCAGCAGACAGAAAAACAACCAAATACACTGCCATTTTGCCATCTTACTGCTTTGTGCCCTTGGCCTTTGAAACGCTGGGTCCAATAAACCAAGAAGGCCTTGCTTTAATCAACCTTCTCGGCTACCGACTTGCCCAAACTTCTGGAGACAATAGAGCAGGGATGTCAAAGAGCAGGCCCGCGGGCCATTTCTGGCCCGCCGAAGATATTTTTCTGGCCCGCGGCCCATTGCCTGAAGACTAGGCCCTACACAATTTGAGAATAAAAGTTAATATATTTCATTTTGAGGCTCAATGTGCTTTATATGATGTTCATCATTGAAAAATGAAGATAAAAATGAAGATTTTATAAGCCTAATTTGACTATTTGTGTGCTAAAAATGCATCATTTGCGATTTAGCTTCTCAAAAATTTTCTGGGGACGGGATCACCGAGCCCCCACTCAGATCCCATTGCCCATTTTGCACAGGCGCCTTCGGCACTCCGGCCCGCCACTTGCTGGAAAATATTTCCACTGGCCCGCCATTAGAAAAGGTTTGACACCCCTGTAATAGAGAGACAACTTTTCTTTTTCAGCGCTTATCAATGACTATTCAGCGCTTCAACGCAGTTGCTTTTTCTAGCACTTTCCTAACCCACCAATCCATCTGTGAAGATTAGCCATTCCAGAACAACGCGCCCCCCTAATTTTTGCAATCCTGAGGGATCATATGTACCTCGAGGATAAAAAAAATAAAATAAATAATAATAATAATAATAATAATAATAATAATAATAATAATAATAATAATAATAATAATAATAATGACAGTTTATTGTATTGTATTTGATCATTTATAAAGCGCTTCTCATAGCATAAGCCTTTCAGAAGCGCTCCCAGTGCGAGGTACTCCGAGAGAAAACGAAAGTTTTAAGGTGAGAGAAAGAGGTAGAGATGCTACCAGAGAAGATTGCAGAGTGTAGAGAAGGGGGAAGTCTATTCCACAGGGAGAGACCTATGCAGGCAAAGGATCTGGATTGAGCCATTATGGTTCTAACATGGGGGAACGAAAGGGTCAAGCCGGTCAAAGGATCTGAGAGGATGCAATGACGTGACAGAGAGGGGACGGAGAATTTGGTGACAAAGATATTTTGGAGCAAGACCCAGTTGAGATTTGAGCACAAAAATGAGAACTTTGAATTGGATGCGCGCAGAGAGAGGTAACCAGTGAAGTTGATCAGCCATAAATGTAGAGAAGCGAGGTAGGCGACTAATAAGTCTGGCAGCGGCATTCAGTATGGACTGTAGGGAGATAGACGAACCTTGGGTAAGCCAACAAGAACAGAATTGCAATAGTCAATTCGAGAATACACGAAAGCATGGACAATTGAGGTGAAGGTAGAGGATGAAACATGGCGCCATAACGCTGCTTAACGCAGTCGTGCCGTTACAAGGGCGCGTCACAGTCAACTAACAGCAGGGCAGGCCTTAGAAAACAGATAACTCTTGAGTCCAGATTTGAAGGCGTCACTTGAGTCAGCCACTCGTAGGGCAGGAGGAAGACCGGTCCAGCATCTGGAGCCGGCTGCTGAGAAAGTGCAGTCGCCAAAGCGGGTTCCTATCCATTGTATGCAAAGATCGCTTTTCTTGAGCGATCGGAGTCGCAACCTGAAAGCGGAGGAATGTGTCAGAGTACGGACTATTTTGGAATCCAATTACAACAGTATGCGGATGATACTCAGCTCCAAATTGCTTGGTCACACATTGACCAGTCTGGTAAACTAAAACTCTCATCTATGTATGCATGGTTCTGTTTCAATGGTTTGGCTATAAACCCAGACAACAAGCCTTTATAAATATTGTTTCTATGACATCAGGGCAATACGTCACATCAGGTCAGCTCTAAGAATATGTATCAAATTCAGGACCGTTGCAAGGGTGTGCCAGCGGTGCCATGGCACAGGGTGCAACTCAAGAGGGGTCATAAATTTTGAGATGGAAGGATTTAGTTACTAATTAGTTGATCTTGAAACATGAAATATCCATCATAAATTAAGTAAATGTAATAAAATTAAATAATAACAAATCTGGCATAGACCGAAATGGGCGCAGAAGCCAAATACCGGGTAGAGTGAACAGAAGATGAGGTCAAGGGCAGCCCTTAAGAAGGTGTAGAAAGACAAGAAGGCGTTTTCAATCGCTTCTTCATTAAGTACAAAGCTCCAGTCTTTCTCAGATAGCCGTTCCTGCATCTTGAGTAATGAAGCAGGAGTTCTTAGTTGCATGTCATAGGTAGTCCTACGGTTGGTTTGGGGTGCATTGATCATTAGGCCGAATCTTGTACTGGTTTCGTTATATCTTGTAAAAGGTGTGTGCAGATTCCCTAGCTAAAAGAATATGCAGATCTGAAGGGAGGTTATTCCACGTGGTGGGCCCTACTGAAAAAGCATGACACTGCATCTTTGAAGTGTAAGCAAAAGGAACAACAAGTCCATATTGAAATGCAGAACGAAGATTTCTGTGGCCAGCCAAACCTGAGGTGGGGCAGCAAAACTCCTGCAAGTAGACAGAGGCATTCCCTAACTGGCACCTCCAGACCCTCACCAAAATGCTAAATTTGGAAACAGGCAACCAGTGGAGCATGTTGTGCATATAATGTGAAACATGGTCAAATTTTGAAATACCACCTACGAGCCTAGCAGCCATATGTAGAACACGCTCATGCTGCTCAATGCACCCCAGGGGTAGGCCAATATATATTATGGCACTACACTAGTCAATCCTATTACAACCGCAAGTGCAGCATTAGGTAAGAATGAACAGAAAATGATCCACAGTTGCTGCAACTGAAAAAACAAGCACGGCATAGAAAAGGTAAATTCCTGAACAACCCCAAGATAGATAGATGTCGAGAAGACAAAATAAGGGAATCAGAGGATACAGTCTGAGAATCTATATATCTCAACTGCTGCCCAGCCATATAAATTGCATATAGGATGCGTTGAGGCGCAGGTGATTGGATGGCATTCAATTGCCAAGTGCCTCTGTAGACCACTGCATTGTGGCTACTGCTTTCAGAGCATTAGATGCCGGACAATGCATATAAGCATATCAGCATAGAGCTGACTCAAAACGCCACAGGAGGCCAGGATAGAACTTTGGGCAAGAACTTTGCAATATCGGCAATATACAAAATATACAGCAATGGTCCAAGAACAGAGCTCTGGGGTAGACCAAAAGGAGTGGCAACCCAATGAGGTCGAGTGGACCCAAACATATTGCAGGACATACACCCATTCAAAAAAGGGCAAAGCAGCTTATGAACCACTGATATCAAACAAACCCAGAAGCGTAACTTGGACCCTATACATGGCGCCATATACATCTGAAAGTAGGCAAACCAAGACTCAGTTAAATGGTTTTTCATAAAACCTGACAGATTTACAAGTTATTGGAATTCACATGCAGTGTTATTTGACAGGCTACAATTCTCAATTGTTGCAGATAATAATTTTTCATTAGAAAAACTCCTAAAAAGAGCCAAACGCGTAGGTTACCTAGAGCAATCCTTTCCAAGAGTCTCTGAACTTGCCAATATAGCCGATGCAAAACTCCTTTTCTCCATATTGCACAACCCCAAGCATGTACTTCACCAACTCCTACCTCCACTCCGACCCCTCTCCTCTCACCAATTAAGACATAGAGCACACAACCATACTCTCCCACCCAAGGACAACTCTCCATTTATTCCCAGATCATTATATACAAATATTTACTAGTTTATTCTAAAACTTTCTAATGAACTTTAATTATTCATTATCACTCATGTTAGCATTTCTGCGTTTTTGTCAGATTGTTTTTCTATATATAGACCAGTTGTTGACCATATCTCTTGCATCAAGTCCCTCATGCTTCAAGTAAGGAAGAAGAATGGAGTGCTTTTGGAAAGCTGGCAAATGGTTGCAGAGGAGCATAAGGAAGAAGGTCCTCCACAAATTTAACCGCAAGGAAGGGCGGTAGAGGATTGAGTTCAGAGGACTTCAGTGGAGATAACAAGATGAAGTCATGGAGTTCCTCGCTAGAGATGCCTCTCAGCTCAGACAGATAGCATTCCATGAGGGGAACTCTGGATTAGGGGGAACTGGAGGTATCATCGCAAATGAAGCAGATCTTGGCTAGGAAATACCCCATGAAATCCTCACCATGATCAAAGGAGTAGCTGCTGAACGCGCAGCCCTAAATGACTGAGGAGGTCATCGACCACAGTTTCCTGGGGTCTCGATTCTGGCACGAAATTATAGCCTCCCTGTATTCGCACTCTTTTTCCCTGAATGCATTGCCCTGATTGTAAAGTCCATCTGGCATGACTGTGCAATGGCCTAGGGATGAAGCCATGTAAAGGGTGTGGGGGGGGGGGTGAAAAAGGAACTGGCCATCTGCCAAGGATGTGGCTATGAAACTGGCTACCCTATATAAAAACTTCTTGATAATAATAATAATAATGATAATAAAAATAATAATAATAACAACTTACATAAGCCTAATTTCTGTATTGTCTTAATGATTACATGTGTTTTACTTCAGATCCACATACAAGAGAAAGTTTGATACATTCATTCCACTTCTCCAAAGAAATATTGGCCTAAGGTAGGACTACAGGCTGTCATTGTCCTCTTGAGTTTGTTTAGTTGCAGGTATTGTGCATGTCTAATGTACAAGAAATCAACCGATGGCGACAAGCCATCAACTGATGGCAATGATTCAGGATGCAAGCGTTGGTTTTGAGTCTTTGGTTTGCATACAGGACATCAGTGAATGGATTTATCATTGTGGTCTTGATAATCTTTACCTTTTTCATGAGAAACACCTGTCTTCTCTTTATTCTTTTGATCATACTCTCTCCTATTGTCTCTGTGATGTCCATCCGTATTCTTACTTGTCCTTCATGTGACTTTGAAGAATATGTGTGCTTGTACTAACATATAGTTAAGTCCTAATTTACCTCTCACCTTCAAGAATCTCCTTAAACCGTTGTTGCAAGTTATGAAGAACTGGTCACGCAAAACTATTTGACTCCTGAAAATCAGATTCGAAATCTGCCTTCTGTACGCATTGTTTCCGGTATCTTTTCAGATGTTCTACGAACTGTGCAGGTGTTTTACCTTTCACTCTGTTTGAATATCTTACTCAGTGGCGTAACGAGGGGGCAGGGGAGACGGCCGCCCCCGGGCGCAGGAGGGGGGGGCGCAAAATTAGGCTTGTAACAATGTTTTTTGAAAGAAATCAGGCATAAATAGTGTAAAAAGTAAAAAAAAAGTACTATTATACATGACTTTTTGACGGTTTTTCGTGGGAGGGGGGCGCAAAATGAGGCTTATGACGGGTTAGCGATTTTCTTCAGGAAAAAGGAAAAAGATGGAAAAGCAAAAAAAAAAAAAAGGTCATCAAAAAATTGGCGGAAGGAAGAAAATTTTTGTTAGGAAATTCTTGCCCCCGGGCGCGCGAACCCCTAGTTACGCCACTGAATTCTTACTGTAACCTCCCTCAACTTAAATCTCTTCAACAATTCTTCCTTTAACTTCATGTAACTTTGTGACTCTATTCTTTTATACATTTCAAGAACCTGTCATTCTAGCGATCCTCATATATAGGCTAACTGTAGCGCTATATAAAAACTCTAAAATACACTATACTGAATACCCTCTCAGAAAACATAAATATCAATTACCTTGCCGTATAATAATAATATTCTTTATTGAAACAATCCGGTTGATAAACCGCAAACGGTTACAGTGTACAGTTATGCAATTGAAACATTTCACAAGAACACAAATGACAGAAGACATAAATCTTAACTACTAACAGAGCAGACAGCCTGCAATACAAGATAACAAGCCAACATGCCAACAAAATGGCATCTGGCTATCCAAGTGAGTAGTTCGTTGCCATTTTTGATGTTCGGGCAGGAGACTCAGTCCTGACTATATAGTAGCTTCAGCCACACATTTGTGACGCCAGGGGTCAAAACCCGTCACTTGTCACTGCCTAGATATTGAGCTATTGTATTGTATTTTCGTTTATTGATCTACTCTAGCTGTCATAACGCAGCTAGTTACAAGAATTCATTCATCGATAGTTACTGTTGGCTACAGTGAAACGTGTTAAGGCTTAAAGCAGTGATGTCAAAGAGCAGGCCCGCGGGCCATTTCTGGCCCGCCGATGATTTTTTTCTGGCCCGCGGCGATGAACCTAAAGACTAGAAAATTTTAGAATGAAAGTTCGATTTTTTTAAATTTTTCACAGTCAATACCAAATACACTTAGGGGCCGTCCATAAAGTATGTCACGCTATTTTTGACCATTTTACCCCCCTCCCCCTGTCACAAACTGTCACAAAACTCGGACCCCCCCTAAAGTACGTCACACTTTCGAACATAGAAATAATAATACTTCAGAAAGCAAGGCTAATACATAAACAAGGCTTCGCAACAGCATTATTACTAGCGCTCCTAGCGAGAGGAATCGTGAAACACACATTCAGGAGATATGCATTTCATGCTATTTTGACATAAAACTAATTAAAATGTTTCAGAAAATTTTTAAAATTATTTTTAAAGCTATGAAATTCTACTAAAAAATAAAAAATAAATTATAAATAAAATACAAAAAATAAATGTGTGACGTCACACATGGCCTGACCCCTCTCCCCGTCACAAACTGTCACACTTTCTTAAACCCCCTCCCCCTGGAGCGTGACACACTTTATGGACGGCCCCCTAATGTTAAGCTGCAAGGCTAGAAGCTTAAATAGATGAGAGGGGTCAAACATAAAGAATATTCTTCAATTCAGCAGTCGCCTGTAAATTTGCCATAATTTGCAAAGTAGTAATCCGATTTTGATGCCGTTTGCTTTTTTTATACAGAATGTAGCCCGCTATTGTCCAGAAAAATTGCAGAATAATCATTTAATGGTTGAGGAGGTCTTTGATGACATGAACATTCCGTAACTTTTTATCCATCTAGTTTAACTTACAGAAATCTTGCTTGAATATATGTAACTATGTTTGAGCCACAGGCTAAAAAGTCAAATCTTGCGACGACTCATTCGATCACTTACAATCATTCAATCGTCATGAAACTTGGCAGATAGACTCGCCCTCGCAGACATTTCATTCTATAAAAATTTCAGCTCCCCAAAAAGGCTAGCTTATAGAATCGGGGACTCAACTTTTCGAATCGGGGAATCCCCTTTTCCGATACGCAGCGTTTTCATTGGCCGCAACAAAAGCGGGCGCGCTGCCTCATTAAACGAACGCTATGTCGTAAAATGAACGCGTACTATATATTTGTAGAGGTAACTGCTTCGTAAGACGCATTATAGGATACTAGATGGATATAGTAAAAAACTTTGTTTTTACGGGCTGTATTTTATTATTCGATTTTTTCACTCTACGCCAATGAAAGAATCAAACGTGCATAACTTCAGTTAGAAAAAAGATATTTTCATTCTGTAAAAGGTATTTTGAAGCAAATTAATTGTAGAATATGACTGAATAAAAAAGTCAGAAACCGACATGTGACGGGTTTTGACCCCTGGCATCACATTTATGTAATGCTCTATTGGCGTTGGATCTTACCCCGATTACTCTGAACCAAATGCCCCATGCTCAGCAGTGCAATAACTTTGGCAATGAATATCATTCAGTTCTTTCAGTTTGAATAATATTGAATAAATGAGAATCAAAATAATGTCATTTCATAGTCTTACAATTATGGCATGAAATGTTAAAATGTTAACTGCACTTTCTACTAGATATAGTCTTACATAGTCCAGCATCTTATTATTTGATTAACATTATATTATAACCTATACGTCCTATACTAACTTCCCTCTTACGAATTCTTTGATCTTTTGCTCCTACTCAGTTCTTGGTACACCCTTGTAGAAAGGTTTTCTCTTCTTCACCATCTTGTTGAATTCACAGTCTTGTTAACGAACCTCTTCAACATTTCCACTGTTCATTAAGTCAAGAGTTCAACAGTTGATTTCCTCTTAAGTTCAACATTTGTTTGTTGATCTTGAAGAAACTTCGCTGGCCTCAACAGCACTTCTTTTTTTTAACAACTAAAACCGACTATTTCTTTGGTCACCGCAGCTGGTTAGTTCGATGATATTCAACAGTTCATTTGTTTTTACTTATTGCAAGTCTGAACTACTTTTAGCATTTACTCTAATCTTCAATTTTAACTGATCCAAATCATTTTAACCCTTCTATGAAATTATCAAAAGCGGACGAATTGCACTGTTCTTCAGAAGCAACAGTCAATCTCCAACATTTCTTTATGGTTCCTTGCTTTACATCGAATAATAATACAGCATGGCCAAGCGTCTTCCCCATGCCCTATCTACATATTTTATACCTTTTAGATGCTGGCAATTATTTACTTCATTTAATTCAAAGTTACTTAACTGCGCAACACATCTAATGCCTTGCACAATAGAACTACACAATTCTACTCATCTTTGATGAGGCACAAATGTGTAATACAAAGACATCGTCACAGGGTGCAAAACAGTTACATTGTCACCAGGTTCAACTGATTTTTTGTTCCCCGTTTTCTATGCTCCTGCCACAAAGTAGCATACAAATCTGCAGTCTTCAAAGCTTCAGACAAATTTTGTCGTAACTGCTGTAAATATTCCATAGGCTTATGTCCTAAATTTGGTGGAATCCAAGTCTCATTTTTATCAAGTTTATGTTAAAATAGTCAATGGACTATGTGGTATGTCCATACCGATAGTTGCACTGGGAACGTCTCTCAAAGCCATGCTGTAATTGGTATTAAATTATGTCAGTGCCTCTGGTTTTCCTGAATAACATGGTGAATCATTTCTTTTCCACCTTTCCACAAAATCTTACACTTATTAAATATTGGGCTACAACCCATCATTTTCAGTAACTCTCCAGGCAAAATTAGTTCCTTGATCAGCAACAATCT
Source organism: Aporrectodea caliginosa (assembly GCA_020284085.1). Lineage (NCBI taxonomy): Eukaryota > Metazoa > Annelida > Clitellata > Crassiclitellata > Lumbricidae > Aporrectodea > Aporrectodea caliginosa. The sequence continues at coordinate 1,305,955 of JACEVL010001014.1, forward strand.
TCATGAAGCCAGCAGGTACACCCACATTGACAACTGATTCTAGCAGAGCATTACAAACTAATTTTGCATCAATCAACAACACAGCCAATATTTATGTCCAGCCTATTAAATTTATATTCCATTGTCAAAATGGAATTTTCTTCATGGAGATTGTTGTGAATGGAACACAATCTAAATACTACATTCCTTGACCTCAATTGACACACAGAACAAGAACTACACCAATTTTGTATTCATTCATTCATTCAGAGGACTTATATAACCCACTCAGAGGCGCTCCCAGCCCAACTGTAGCAATAAAGAACAGTTTTAAAATTCTTGTAAAAGGTGTATGCAGAGTCTCCAGCTAGAAGAACACGCAGATCTGAAGGAAGATTATTCCAGATAGTCGGCCCAACCACTGAGAGGGCACGAAGTTGCATCTTTGAAGTGCGCGCAAAGGGAACAGCAAGTTCGCCACGAGATGCAGAACAAAGATTTCTGCGGGCAGCTAAACCTGAGGTCAGGCAAAAGAACCCACGAAAGTAGGCTGGGGCGCTCCCTAACTGGCACCGCCAGACCCAGACCGAAATCCTAAATTTAATGCGCTGGGAAACAGGAAGCCAGTGGAGTACGTCATGCATATGATGCGAGATATGGTCAAATTTAGAGAAGCCACCAACAAGCCTAGCAGCTGCACAAAGCACGCGCTCAAGCTGAGCAATGCGCCTCAAGGGGAGACCAGCATAGATGACACTGCAGTAGTCAATCCTACTACAAACAAACGCATGAACAACAGCAAGTGCAGCATTTGGTGAAAGTGAACGGGAAATGACCCGCAATTGGCACAAATGAAAAAGCAAGCACGCAGTACCGTAGCGAAGGGTGTTCCAGCGGTTCCATGGAACAAGGCGCAACTCAAAAGGGGACGCAAATTTTGAAAGGAAATTATTTAATAACTAAACTAATTACTTTGTCTTGAAATATGAAATATCCATCATAAATTAAAGAAATATACTAAAAGAAATAATAAAAAATAAAAGAGTATAAATATGTGACGATTTAGGTCACTGGCCTGCTATGGATTTCTGTCAATAGGCTACATGGTGTGTAACTGTCGCTGTCAATTGCTAGAGGCGTTGGCATAGACCAAAATGGGTGCAGAAGTCAAATAGAGCGAACTGCCACGATTGGTGTAAAATATGTAAATGGAAATCGTAAAATATTTAGTTTTATAAATTCTTGTTACTTTCATTTAAATAAATCTGAAGTTACTAAAATGAAATATTAATAGAAACACAGAAACTTTGTTTCTGTTTTCTTTAAAGACAAAGTTTTATAAAATTATTATATTCGTGACGACAAATTTGGTTGTTATTGGTTAACTTTGAGGGGTGGGAGCGCTAGATTTGCGCTTGGAACAGGGCGCAATTATAGCTTGCTACGGCCCTGCAAGCACGGCATAAAAGATTTAGGTGTTCAGAGAAGGTAAGTTCCTGATCGAGAACAACCCCTAGATTGCGGATAGATGTAGAGAAGACAAAGTGAGGGAAGTCAGCAGATATGGCCTGAGGATCTATTTTTTCAGCTGCTGCCCATTACCAAGCCATATACATTGCATTTTGGAAAGCGTTAAGGTGCAGATGATTGGATGACATCCAGTTGTCAAGAGCACGCTGCATTGTGGCTGTTGCAGTCAGAGCATTAGATGCCGGACAATGCAGAATAATGTGACCAGCGTTCTTCAACGAATTCACCATGCTGCTAGAACAATTCGCACTATACAACACCCAGGTGATCGTAGCCGGTGATCTCAACCTGCATCTTGAAGATCCTGCTCTGCCTACAACTATCGCGTTCTGCGCCATCACAGAGCAATTCGCCCTGACGCAGCACGTCACTGGACCAACCCATCGGTTGATGTCATCCTCACCCGTGATGACTGCTTGCTGACAGACCTTAACATCCAGTGCCAGATTAACTATGGCGCAACTGGCGCACTTGCGCCAGGCCTTCTTTCGGGGGTAAAAATTTAAAAAAACATTGAGAAATCCGATTATCCGATCGAATTTGTTTATAAAAGTCACAGTCCGGCTTATTTAAAGTGTTTAATTTCTAAAACAAGCATTGCATATAAAATTTGGTGGCATTATAAAAACAGGCCTTCCACAGTACTACTACTATAATGATGACGTACTAATTAATTGTGTAATGATGACGTATGACATAATCAATTTATGCTCGGATCGACCCCATCACCAAATAAAATATAGATATGCGTACGGTACAGACGACACAGTGTATGTTCCATGTAATTCATTAATTCATTCGAGGGAATTTATATAGCGCCCCTTCAGGAAACTACTCAGAGGCGCTCCCGACTCCAACGCGCCCAAAAAGAACAGTTTTGAGTTTAGTGAGGAAAGTTTCAGGCAGACTCCCAGGGTGTAGACGCAGCTCTAGAGGAAGACCATTCCAGATCATTGGGCCTGCCACAGAAAAAGCTCGGTTCTGCATTGTTGCAGTACGAGCAAAAGGAACCATAAGAACTCCTTTTTCTGCGGAGCGTAGGAGGCGACGCCCTGGGACAACCGAGATCAGACAGCAGAGCTCACGGAGGTAAGTTGGGGCGAGGCCCTGGAGACAGCGCAAAACCAAGGCAGCTACCCTGTACTCGATGCGCTGGCAGACAGGGAGCCAGTGGAGGACCTCCAGCATGTAGCTGGAGACGTGTCCATACTTTGGAATTTCCCCAATGAGTCGCGCTGCAGAGCGCAAGACTCGGTCCAAGCATGCTATGCGGCTAGAAGGGAGGCCAAAGTAGAGCGATGAGCAATAGTCAAGACGAGCTGTGATGAAGGAATGCACTAGAGTAAGTTTGGCAGTAGACGTAAGCGAGCGGGTAACAGTACGAAGCTGGCGCAGCTGGTAATAGCAGTCCCGAGCAAGTGTTTATGTAGCTGCTTATTTCTTTTTTTAATTTTAATTTTTAAACAAATAAAATAAGTAGGCCTAAAGAAAATGAAGAAATTTGAGTCCGGTTGGCAGAAACGTCAAAGAAAACGCGAACTTGAAGAGGTAGGCAAACAGCAACGTGGTAGTATTGATAAATTTCTGGCAGTAAAAACACGAGAAGTGCCGCAATTTATAGATGGTGTCGACTCAGCGTCAGAAGCTGGATGCAGTTCAGGCTTAGGCCGCTCAGCAGTGTCAGCACTAATGCCAACAACAGACACCCTTGATTTCAGCAATGATATCATTGATATGCCTAAATCTGAAACTACCATAGATCTACCATTAAAACAAGAGAATCAATCTGTTGAAAACGTGCCACAAACAGATGCTGCTCTGTGGACTATAAATGAAGATTTGGTCAGTTATTGGCTGCAGATGGGACCTGAACAATGTCGTAATCAAGATGGCATGTACTCTAAATCCATAAAACAACATGAAAATAAAGTAAAATTGAATAGTACCAAAAGAATTCTTGACTTTCAAGATATCATTGATTCTTTATCTACTTTAAAAGCGCGAAGGAAAGACTTTTAAACTCGACGAACATTTTGAACAGTTGAACTGTAACAAGTAAAATTAAAAATCTCCTATGATCCTATCACAGCTTCATTTTGTGTTCATAAATTATTAAAGTATGTTTTTCTATATAATTAATTTTTTTCCCCATTTTTTTGATAAATTGATTGGATAGAGGGCCTACTTTAGTTTTGTTGCATTGTTTGCGCCAGGCCTCTAAAAAGTTAATCCGGCACTGTTAACATCTATCCTCCGACAATCTCCGACCACGGCCTCGTCATCGCGACCATCACCCTCCTACACGAAGCGCCAACATACATTGCCAGGCAGGTCCGGGGATGGCGTAGGTTGGATCGTGGGGTCTTCCTGGAGGCGCTGCTTGCAATCCCCGCCGTCGCGGACCCGTCCACTCTGGCCGACTTGTCGGTCTCCGACTTCTTTGACACCTACGAGGTGAGCCTTGTCTTCCATCACACCCGGCTAGAGTGCGTTGCGCCACTTCGACGCCTTGGTTCGATGCTGAGTGTCGATCTCTTCGGCGCCATGCACGTCGCCTAGAAAGTCGCTACAGGCGAACTAAGTTGCCAGCCGACCGCTCCTGCTGGGTCAAGTACGTTCGCGGGATGCAACGACGCTACCGGGAGATAGAGCAGATATACTGGGATTGGATCAATCTCCATGCCGGTGATCCCAAAAATCTATGGGCGACCTTCAACGACCTTCTCGGACTTGGTCGGGCTGGCCGAAAACCCGACACTCCTTCCTTCACGGCTGACGGTTTCCTTGAATCCTTCACCTCGAAGATACTCGCAATCCGCGAGGCTACTGCTGGCTCTCCACCGCCGTCTTTTCCTTCCACGGACAGCAGTCTGTCCGATCTGAGTCCTGTTTCCAGTCAGGAGCCGCGGCGTATCATCCTCGCTTCAGCCCCGAAAACCTGCGAGCTGGACCCTCTACCCACATTCCTCCTTCAAGAATATGTGGACGTTCTTCTCCCTCTCCTCACTGTTCTCTGCAACCGTTCTCTTCAGGAAGGCATCCTACCGCCATCGCAGAAGAATTCCATCCTCGTCCCTGTTCTTAAACGAGATGGACTGGACGCGTCCGATTCAGCAAATTGCAAATGTTTCCTTTCTGTCTAGAATTATCAAACAGATAGTTGCTTTTCAACTAACTGCATATTTCGAGATGAATAATCTGCTCCCTGTCTATTAATCCGGCTTTCGCAAGGGCTACTCTACTGAGACGCTTCTGCTCGCTTCCTATCAGATATATATATGGGGCTATCGATAAGTCGCAGGTCTCTCTTCTGGAACTGCTTGACGTAAGTGCTGCCTTCGATAGTGTAGACCATGATATTCTTCTTAGGCGCCTTTCTGTCTCATTTGGCCTATCTGGTAACTTCCTTGATTGGCTTGGCTCTGTCTTACATGATCGTTTATTGTCAGTTGTCTATGGGCCTACTAAGTCCCTATGGGTCCCTGCCCTTTTGGTCTGCCCCAGGGATCTGTCCTGGGCCCCTTCTCTATATCCTCTATACGGCCGACCTAGGCCCCCCTTCTTGCAGCAAACGCTGTCCTAAGCCAGTCTTAAGCATACCTGCACTGCTTGGCTTCTGATGCCGCTCCCACAGTCCAGGCCATGAGCCGGGCGCTGGATGTCCTTGGGGGCTTGGATGTCGTCGAACCGCTTGCGGCTCAACCCATCCAAGACTCAGTTCATCTGGCTGGGCACGCGCCAACAGCTTGCTAAGATCGATCTGGCAGCACTTGCTACCTAGTTTCCGCAGTTCGCTTTCTCTACCAATGTTCGCGATTAGATCAAGAGCTTACTTTTGCACGGCACATACACCAGCTCTGTTGCGACTGCTATTATCAGTTGCGCCAGCTCAGCGTCGTCTCGCGCTCTCTCACCACTAATGCTGCCTCTACTCTTATCCATTCGTTTGTCGTCACGCGTCTTGCTCTATGCTGTACACTCTACACTGGCCTCCCGGCTGTACGGTTGGGGTGTTTGGAGCGGGTCTTGCGCACGGCCGCGCGCCTCATCGGCCATATCCCAAAGTTCGGCCATGTCACCGCTTTTATGTCTTGCACTGGCTTCCTATCCCGCAGCGGATTGTGTACCGGCTTTGGTGTGGCGGTGCCTCGTAGGTTCCGCTCCTGTGTATTTACAATAGCTGTGTCGCTCTACTCTGGATGTGCAGGGACGTAGAGCTCTCCGCTCCTCCACACATGGTGAACTTCTTGTTGCCCGTGCGCGAACTGCTCTTAGACAGCATCGCGCCTTCTTTGTTCTTGGCCCCATAGTTTGGAATGGGCTCACGTACACATGTTGCCTTACGCCTCATTCCTATAGTTCATTTAGATGCGTTTTACTCTAGTCTGAAAACCATCCTTTTCAGCCGGGGTTGGGTCGGGAGCGCTCCTTGAAGGGGCACTATATAAATCTTAGGAATGAATGAATGAATGCGCGATACCAACATTCCAAGACCGCATTTTTTCGGTCTGGAATCACTGAATATCGTCAGATGAACATTTTGGTTCATGTTTCTTGTTTGGCTTTTAGGGAAAGTTATAAAGAAAAAGAAGCAAGCAAAAGACAAAATGAAGATGTTCGAGACATCTGTGCTTTAGATCGCTGGAGACCTGCAACTCCTTTAGTCTATCCAGTAGTAGTCCATACTACACGCCCTCAGTGATTTCGATGAAATGACGACCTCTTCAAGTTTTCACGATGATCAAAATATGTTATAAACTTAACCGCCTTGTTTATGGATACAATACTAAGCATTTTGCAATATTTTCTATGACAATGATTATTCACGTACACATTTTGCCTTATTTGAATAAAGATAATTGCACGCGATTACGATTTTATTTGTGCTCGCAAATACTAATAATTTTGCAATATTTTCTATGACAATGATTATTCACGTAGGCCTACACATGGTGCCTTATTAGGCTTATTTGATTAAAGATAATTGCAGGCGATTACGATTTGATTTGTGCTCACGAACAATTACTATTTTCCTGTATAATTAATTGTTTCAATTGCATAACATGTAAATGTACAGCGCAGTGCGTTTGTCAGGCGCTAAATTAAAGAAAATATATTATTATTATTATTATTATAATTTCTAAATCTGTCTTTCGCAACTCATAAAAGCTGTAATTCAATAGTCGCGGCCAAAATAAGCGGTTGCCAAATATGAAAGATCTTAACAAATTTTAACTGACACGATATACGTCTGTTAAATCAACTTAAAGCACGTTTGAAGCACGACGTGGTTAACAGACGAACAAGTTTAGGTTTGTGCATGTAGTTCAGATAAATGGTCGTCCAAACCTATTGCCCTCCCTCCAAACCCTGGTATCGAGAGGGTCCTCGAAATGATCATACTGGTTTTCACCAACTGTGATCATTGACAGAATTTGCTGTAATTCCTGATAATCCATGTACGCTGTTCGTGTTTTAGTCGCCAACGGTCTCTATGGTTGACGACCGTTTTATGTTAATATAATAATAATAATATCTTTCTTTATTAAGCGCCTGACAAACGCAGTGCGCTGTACATTTACATGTTTGCAATTTAAATCTGAACTACTAACAGAACAGACAGCCTGCAATACAACGGCGCTAATAGCAGCCTACAAAGCATATCCGCCCTACGGGACTCGAACTCGGTACCTCTCGCTCTCTACGCCAGATGTTATCCAATGCGCTATCGGGCCCCCGCACGGCTACTCTACGCCTTCCTCGGTTCGCCAATGTAGGAGAGCGCAACGGTCTTAATGGTGTCTGAGAAAATTGATCCGTTCAGGCTTCCTTCCTGTTGACTCCTTCTGTTGAACGACATTGCTGACTTTGTTCTTTTCCCGCTCCGTTCTATTAAGCAATGGCACATAGGCCTAATGATGATGATGATGATGATGATGATGATGATGATGATGATGATGATGATGATGATGATGATGATGATGATGATGATGATTAGGGGCGTCACGCACCTATGGGGAATAGGTCGGAGATTTGTGACGATGTGTGCCATGGGGTTTGGTGGTCTGAGCCGTGTGGCTCAGACCACCAAACCACCTCTGTAGTTAAACCCAGGTCTCTGTAGTTAAATTTATCAATAATTCACAACAATTTAATTTAAAATAGCAGCACTAATTTTGAGTATTAATTGTTCTTTTTTTATTATTATTTTAATGTATACGGGCACCATTATTAATAATTTTCTAATTACTTAAATATTTGTCACCGTCACATTTGCAATATTCATGCTCTCCCTATTGGTCCCATGAATGAAGGAGTATTTTGCTTCGCCACGGGAGAATGGAGAAGCATAAATTCTGTACATTTGTTGATAAATTGTTTATATTAAACATTTTAAATATAATAATTCTTCCAGAGCTTTTAATTTTGTGGAATTAATATGTTATTGTGGTAATTCTACTCTTTCCATTCTATTTAGTTCTACTACAAAATATTCTGAACGACTATTGTAATTGGTTAGACCATGCATATTTGTTAATTTTATGCTAATAAAATTATTATCTTTCCAACGACTTTTTTTAATACCTGATTTTCTCCTTTTATACAATATCAAAGTGCTGTACCACATTAAATACTTATTACAATGACAATAAATGTGATTTGAAACATGTTTTATTCTCAGATGGAAACGTGGTTATAAGGAAGGGGGTCAGAGCTTTGTGACGTCATTTTTCAGGGTTTTACTTTTTGTGACGAAGTGTGACAAAGGGAGGGGGACAACAATCTGCCAAAATAGCGTGACGTAATTTATGGACGGCCCCTTCTTCTGGTTCTCTGAATCTTATGCAGGTTCAAATGTCCGACGTCGCCACTCCTCTCGTTGTTGGGGCTCTTCTTTCAGCTTACTGTAACTGTTTGTCGTCATCCAAGTCAGCATCATCTGTCTTGGACTTCCTCTTGTCTTCCTCCTCTAGATTTTTTCTTCAATTAGACCGGGCTGAGAACTTTCTAATTGTTCTTAGCTAAATTTTGGGCGCTGATTTCAAATACGAAATCGAAAATTTTCTAGCACGTCTAGCTTGACGTGCTAGACATGTCGATGAACAATTACGTGAGGGTTCTACACAACTGCGAATTCTCAACTCATACTATCAGCGAGATCAAAGTATTAAAAATGTATTGGGAATTTGTTTTTTCCGCTTGTTCTTAGCTTAAATTTGAAGCTGATTTCAAATATGAAATTAAAATTTGGCTAGCAGTTCAGATTTTTTAGGTACGCATCGGTAAAGTTCTACAAAATTGCAAATTCTCATCTCATATTATCAGCGAAAGGAATGCATATTAAAAATGCAAGAGGCATTTGATTTATGCGCTTGTTCTTACCTAAATTTAGGACGCTGATTTCAAATATAACATCGAAATTTGGCTAGCACATCTGGTTTTTTAGGTATGCACAATTTCGAATTACTGCGGGACATTTGCAATATGAAATATGTCACCCTAAATGATGTTATTGCCTTTTCTGTTAAAGCAAACAAAAAACATACAAAGACATGTCGATGAACAATTACGTCTTTCTCAACTAACACTATAAGTGAAAGTAAAGTGTTACACATTTTTAAGGAATTGGCTTTTGTGTTTGTAAGGCACTTCCGTCTCTTGTTACAAGAACCAACTCTCGTCATGCTATGATTTAATCTGCTCTTTATATTCTGATGGAACCTTTTCCTATGCTCGTCGCTGATATCGCCCAGATTGGGTGGAAAGTGTCGAAGTGCATAATCAGTTACATTCTAGCACCCAAAACTCAAATCCTTCATAATTTACTCTACAAGCTCAGGATAATTCACTGTTCATTTATTACCAAGAAAGTTCTGGACAACCAAACTAATGCTTCCCATGAACTCATGCATGAGACCATCAACAGCAGCACAGAACTTGGTAAAAGGAAGCCACATTGGTGTGAGACGATTATGAAAATCACAAATTTTAGTGTCGCTGTATAGATTCTCTTACTTGAACAGTCTTAACCTAACACTTCTGCTTTCCACTTTGATGACAAGTCTTTCACGAGTCCTATTGGCAAGGCTCTTCTTCAGCCATTTGAGGCTTATACGACCCATCCAGATCACTGCAGAACTTAATTATAACTTAAACAGGACGTGAAAGACGAGAACTGTTTTCGGATTCTGATTTAGCATGCCAAATTTATTAATATAAATTTAATATATATGTTTATAATATAAACGGAAAGAATCCCAGAAACTGTATAACATAAAAACTGGACGTGATAGACAAAAACGGTTTTCGGATTTTAAATCAGCATGTCAAATTTAGTTAGGAACAGGTGTTAGAATCCCAGTTGTCCAGTGTTACCGTTCTTAGTAGTGAGTTTCCTCTCAGCGTGTGCCCGATACATTTCCTTTGCCTCTCTCTTATTGTGCGTATAAGGATATGAGAATGAAAGTAACTTTTACTTCTCCAATTAACAGTAAATAATTATTGAAAATTCAAAAACTGTTTTCTCGCTCGATCAATCACTCGAATCGACGATATGGTTAGGCTATTGTCCATTAAATAATGACATGGCAGTGTTGAACAGGCGCTATTGTCAATGTCTGGATGTTGACACCTTCGAAGCCCAAGTGTGCGGCCGACACTGTTCACAGGTCAGAAATGGCGCTCATTCTTCGATTATTTCTGCATTCTGTCCATACTTGTAGGCAACGTGCTCTCCAGCGTCATGAACAACATTTAGTCGGACGAACGCATTCGACTCTGGGCTACGTCAGTATGCAGTGAAGTAAACATCTTCTTTAACATAAAATGCTGCGCTTTTGCAATAATCAGTAATAAACGTTTAATCAAAGATGCAGAGTCGTTCGTGAAGTACATTCGCAGATGTGGCAAGTTGCAACTTCGGTGACGATTTAAAGTTGAGCTGAGTAACCATAACCATAATTACGCTTTTATTAAAACCAGTAGAACAAAAGGTTTGACAACAATAATGATGTTGGTTGAAAGGGAAAATACTAAAAGGGCCTAAGCCTCGCTGACAAGGGTCAGAGTGCCAGAGTGGCAAAGCTGACCAAATGGCCTATAACGAAGCAGCAGTCAAAATTTAAAAGTTACTTTCATCATCATCCGTTTGCCCGTTTGTGTCAATCGCATGTTTCACCATCCATCTCCATTTGTCTCTCTCCTTCGCCATTCTGCTAAGTTTGTGGATTTCCATTCAGCACCAATCCGTGACGTCATCCAGCCTCGCACCAGTCCGTGACGTCATTCATCTCTCGTTTCTGCCTTGCCAGTTCCTGGTGCCTTATCCAGGGTTTATTGCACCTTTGGGCCCTTGGTAGTCTGGTTTCCATTACTTGATGTATGACTTCGTTAAGTTGGATGACTTTTTCATCCAGATCCGTATGTCTTTCCTTCCTCTGCTTGCTTCTTAAGTTTCCTTTCCAATTTTTAATTCTTTCTGTGTTTCCTTGATCTTCATGGCTTCCAGATCTATCTCTCTAATTCGTGTCTTCTGCGTGGTCTGAGCCTTGCTTTAAACTTGGCCATTACCATGCTGTGATCTGATGCGACATCTGCCCTCTGGTATATTCGACAGTTCCATATTGCGGATTTCCATCTTTGTTCTACCAGTATCATGTCATATTATAACATGTTCGTGTGTTTTCCATCTGTCCACGTCCATTTCCTGCATTCTTTTTGTTGGAATCTTGTGTTGCTGGTATAAATGTTATGTTTTGAGACGAATTCAAGGAGCCTTTCGCCTCTGTCGTTTGTGTCACCGTGGCCATGTCTTCCCATGGCCTCCTCCCAACCTCTGTTATCTCTTCCTATCTTGGCATTCCAGTCGCCCATGATTATTTAGATGTCTTTTCTTGGTATCAGGTCTATCGTCCTTTCGCTATCTTCGTAGAATGTTTAACTTTAAAAAGTTAAACTAGCTGCACATTGAGACAACGTAATCGATCAGTTTTGACCTGAGCTGCATCATACCAGATATTGTGGATGCAACATCTGGCAAGTTCGGAAGTGTTCATCTTGATGCCCCTTGGGGCACACCCCCGTTGCCCGCTCGCAATAGTTTGATTATTTCCTCAAGACTCCCGTACCACACTAGATAATATATAAAAAAATTATTAATATTCAATGTGTAAAAGTTAGAAGCACAACTTACAGTTTAGTAGATTTTGTATTTTTTTTTACAACTCTACTGTTGCATCGTGTAAATTTTGCTCATGATTGTGTCGGTTTGGGGGCATTGTCAATGTCACAAGAAACCACGAGAAACCAGTTTGTCTAAATAATTAAACCATGATAAAATTATTAATCGACGCGTTCTGACCTGAGCTGTTTAACCTAATTTAAACTAAATTTATTGTTGTTCTTTCAACACTTGCAAAATTTTCTGTTTCCTTGGAACAGCCACTGACGTTCCAATCAGCCAGTACATATTATTACAACTGGGACAAAGTATACCACGACTATGGGTCTGAATGAGTGTCGTAAGCTTCCCAGCGGGGTCTGAGCCCCAGCCAACAACGCATTTTTTACCATTTGCTGCCAAATGAAGCCCATTTTAGCCACTTTATTTTACCAAATTTGCTTTTTATTGTTATAATATCCATATTTAAGTTATTCTTAGAAGTTTTAAACATAATTAGATCAACTATATTTAGAAGACAATCGAAACCATATCTACATTGTCTCTTTTCTGAAGACAATCGAAACCATGTCTACGTTTTCTCATAACCATACCAACATGTAAATTCACTTAGGCCTATTAGAAGACAATCGTAACCATGTGTTTACTTATTGTCTGAGGACAATCGTAACCATATCTAAAGTTACGTTATCTCTTCGTCTGAAGAGTGAAGACAATCGTAACCGTTAACTCTTTGTAACAAATCGTAACCATATCTAAATCCAGCCGGTTTTTTTTTTAGTTTACATAAGCTTCATCGTAAAAAGTCAACCGACCTATGTGTATGGTATATCATATGAAAGAAAAATTGTTCTATCAAAGTGAACCACGATCAAAAATCTAAGCAGAAATTACAGCATTGAAAAATATACATATATGAGGCCAAATTCCAACCAGTTTAACCAAATTCCAGCCAGCCTGTTTTGTATATACATATGACCAAATTCCAGCCATTTTCTTAAAGACATTGTGTCAAGATAAAATATTGCAGTACACCTATTAGGCCTAGGTTAAACCCTACCTTTTTATTTCTTTTTAATATTTAAAAAAAGCAACACACATGATACCATAGAATACTGAGTGTAAAACACATGTTTAGATTATTAGGCCTACTAGGACCTATTATAATAGCACATTGCGTTTAGGCCTAGAGCTTTTAGCATAGAAAATAGGCATATAGTCTAATACGGTCTAGTTTCATTTTAGTCTAAATGATATCACCAAAACTACTGAGACAAAATCTAAAACTACTGGGGAAAATCCTAAAACTACTGGGACAATGTCATTTGTCCCAGTAGTTATACAGCTGAAATATGAACTGCGATCAACGGCATCCAACACACGTGATTCCGCTCTAAATAATGAGCGATGATAGTGCTCTTTCTTCTGCTGATTCTGAGAAAATTTTGAAACTTCTAGGAAACTTCTAAGTTGTCACTGTAATGTTTTATAAATCATTACTGTAGCATCAGTTGGTGTCTGCTTATGGTGTCTCCCCAGCGGAGACTTCTCTGTGGTCTCACTTTAGTGAATTGTCGAAATTAAGGTCTGTTTTGCTTGACCTAGGTCGAATTAATCGTTTCTCAGAGAGGCAGAAGTACTGAAAAAACAGCATTCGTTGATAACGCGCTGATAAAGCGACCGTATGTGGTGATGTTTTAAGATCGTTGCTCCCTGATTGGTTAGGTTCCTTAGAAGAAGGGACGCATCTGCAGTTCCTTTCGCAGTCACCGAGGCAGTTCAGCAGAATACATCCGTTAGGTTCCTTTGTATTAGACGGTCATGCAGAGGATAAATTGTAAGTTAGTAAGTGTGTTGAAACTTTTGCGCAATTAGTCAGTAGAATTAATGGTCGTATTTCCCGTTGAATCGTTGTACCGCCGTTAGAAATGGATATTTCGTGCAGATTCGTCGTAAGAAGACTGCAGAATTTAGTAATGTTACTGTTTTCACTGTAAGCTAATCTTATTCTGACTCTAAAGTCAGAATAAGATTAGATTACAGTGAAAACGTCGTTCGAATAATACTGTTTCGTTAAATGCATCGTTGGTTTTGCGATTTGCTGTTGTCCGAAGAAAAAGGATAAATGAACACTTTCATTTAAATTTAGAAATTTGTAATTGCACGTCGCTGCCTTCAAGATTGTAGTTTAGCTCAGTTGATTAATAGGCCTGAAACTGTAATTTTTTATGTGAACTGTTGTATAATTGATAGTTTAGTTACATATATTTTAATTTCAAAGAATGTGTCAAGTCTCAGTTCATTCTTTAGTCTTAGAACATGAAACTCAAAGTGGTGAGCAATGTGATCCTAGAACTCTTTCCCCAACGTTCCTTCAATTATGCCTGATAGACTAAAGAATATTTCTGAGGATGCAACCAATGTAAAATCAACTCTAGAAAAGAGAATAGTAGAAGTGACTGAAGGACAGTCGCACTTAAAGAAATATTAGGAGACATGTTTGAAAAACTGAGAAAGACGAGTTATAGAAAGATTTAGGGCGAGAGATTGACAAACGTGGCTCTCGATTTACAAGAAAACACAATATATATCGTGCAGCGCGTAGAAATGGTTAAGGTTAAGACACATAGCCCATGTCCCCCTCTCCCCTCCTTAGGGGCTAGCCCAACGGTTTGTATAGAATAAATCGTCAGAGAATGAACGAACCCCGACTTATCGGAACCTCCACCGGAAGTTACCAAGTATATTCCGTGGTGGCAGACCAGACATCAACGTCATTCAAGACAGAAGATTCCCAGGAACACAGCTTTCTAGGAACCCTCTCATTTAAACTGGGAGACCTAAAGACCTAAACCTCGGGTGGAACATAGATGCCAGGTTGCATATCCTCTACGTAATCATTCGCAGTAGCGCACGAATTGCGTGGGATGGGCTTCCTAACATCATTATCGTCAATCCTGCTCTATTTGTTTTCTGAGGCAATTCAAGGTAAACTGGCTTCTTTTGCAGTTAGAATTCATTTGTCGCCACTATTTCAGTGGGTTTGTAATGTGTCAAAATTGACGTGGTGAGAACGGTTGCTATGGCGACGAGACATAGCCCATGTCCCTCTCTTCCCTCCTTTGGGGCTAGCCCAAACCCCGGTGACTTAGTTTTTGTCCCTCTCTGCCCCGCCTTGGCTGCCTGCCTGTGTCCCGGGACTTTCTGCCTCTACCTCGCAGTTCCCTAGGATATTATATAAGAAATATAAGCGAGATCAGCAGGAGCGATGATGGTGCGTGTTGAAGTGACTTAAAAAAATGCAAAACATGCTACTGAATCGTGTCGGTGTCGTATTCGTATCGTGTAATAGGCTAAGACCTATTTATCGTCTACAGTGTTGTACTGCCTGACCAAGGAGGCCTTATCGCTTGGACAATTAGGGAAAGGGAAGATCCTGATGTCTGCGTAATTTTTACCATTACGATGTCAGTACTGGGCAATCTAAACAAGTAAATCATTTTTTTCGTTATTCAGTTATTTTATAATATTATCGGGAGTTATGTGTGAGGTTATTGCCATGAATTCTACAGTTTATTATAATTTATCTTTAGTTGCCTAACATGTGTATGTCAATAACAATTAATTTTGTTTATAAATAAATATACGTAGACGAAGTGTGCATGACATTATGGACGCAGGCTATTGAACTGGTAGACTAGTGCGGGAATTAATTAATTAATTAATTAACAAGCATCAATAACGGCATCGTAAGGTGATAAAAAATATGATTTAGGATCTGATGGTATTTGAATTTTCTGGACATCGTGAGTTGCTATGAATAAGCTGTCGAGTTAATAGTTCAAGAGCGACTGTTTTCCAGATTCGCAAACTACCGTTCTCTCGAGGCTTCTTCGACAGCAAACGAAAAGTCCAAAAGAAGAAGTGGACGGGTTCATCGTCAATAAGAACAGACCTTGGAACGTCACGATCGAAAAACGACGCACAAGAGTTCTTCGGGTGATAAATGAATGTGATAAGGGTTCCTTGCCAAGAATAACAGAATCCGTAGCTCGCAACAGAATTCGCTGAGTAATGTGGGCTCATAGCCCGAAACAGCGCGTAGTTCGCAACTCGATCAATGTCTCCAACGTATATGTCTAAATTTCTTCAGATATTAGAGCGCGACTTTCTCGTCGTCATCGGTCGAGAACTTCCAGGAACCGTCGTCTCTCTATTGAATTTTTGTCGCTCGCTTTTGTCTGTGTGTAGAACTCTATTCACCTTTCACAACATAGCGTTCATGGTTCTGCGAAATCGTTCCAATCATTTCCTCTGTGTTTTGATAGCTGGGGTGCGCACTTTATCAATCTAAAGAATTCTACAAACCTCTCGAAAGATATTTCCATCAAACTTACCCTCCTGTGATATCTTCAACTCAAAGATTTTTTTATCGGCCTGGGCGAATTATCATGACAATACATGTATAAACTCCATATCTGAAATTATAGCCTGATAGGCGAACATTGAGGACTTACGCAAGGCGACCAAAATTAGAAGACAGAGTGCGACGGCAAGATCAATAGCAGTTGAGGAGCGTGAGGAACGCTATCGTGCAGGATGGAAGTTCCTCTATTGGAAACGTCATCAACGAAGCTCAGAAAAAAGCGAAAACCGTCGACGTCTGCTTTGTCACAAAGCGACGAATCTCTGTAGTTACTCGTTATATTGCACCAGCTCTAAATCGCACCAAAACCAGCAGCAGGAAGGCCTCTCATAATCCATCTGCTCTCGCTGCATCCAATCTATACGCAGCACCAGCTGGTGAGCTTATAATCAGTTCTTCAGCTGCTTCCCATTCAACAGCGATCAAAGAAAGATGACAGCGCAGATCCTAGCAGCAGTGATTCGTAAATCTTTTGTACCCTCCAAACATTTCACATCATTGGACCAACCTACCCTATTGTAGAGCATCAATATGGAATAAAATTACTAAAATATGTCAATATTTAGTCAATCACTTGCTTCTTTCTCTGCTATTACTTATTTTGCTAAGCAATGGCGTGAACATTAAACAGCTGCAGTGCTACAGTTATCATCATTTTCCATTGCATTTTTTGTATCACTTGACTAAGCGATT
This sequence comes from Aporrectodea caliginosa, assembly GCA_020284085.1. Lineage (NCBI taxonomy): Eukaryota > Metazoa > Annelida > Clitellata > Crassiclitellata > Lumbricidae > Aporrectodea > Aporrectodea caliginosa. The sequence continues at coordinate 1,322,763 of JACEVL010001014.1, forward strand.
AGTCGAATAGTACGGTTGGTCAGGACAACACATTGAACGTTGCATTCTTCGCTTTGGTAACTATCAGTTTCTTTCTGGTCGGGGAGCACAACTCACACAATTGTCTTGCCAACACGACTTTCCAACTCCAAACCTGCAATTGCAAACAAGATTTTATGGTTATTAACAAAGTAAGTATTCTTGTAGTAGTAGTTTCAGTTTAACGACACTGTGTGATAACAAAGATCATAAGCTTCGACCTCCTGCTTTATCCAGGTTTAGGACTGGCACTGACAGAGTACGATCAGTGGCGGAGTTAAGTATTATTCTGCTGTGCATTGCTAATATCTACATGCAAGTTTCGTAAAAATGAGATCATCATCATCAGTTCCTGACGCCAGCCACTTGTCGGCGAATAAATGATTTCCATTGACTCGGTCTCTTGCTCCTTTTAGTGTCAGTTTAGTGATGTTATGTTTTGATTTATATTGTCTATCCAGCGTTGTCTTGGTCTGCCTTTGTGTCTTTTTCCTTGCGTGAAGTGCGGTGTGTGGAATTCGGTCAGCTTTCTACATGTCCAAACCATCGTCTTTGTTGCACGACTTTGTCTAGCAGGGTTGTTTTTATACCTAATGCTTGTGGAATTCGGTCAGCTTTCCTTATTTCCTGTAGTCTTTAAATCCCTGCGATCTTCCGTAGCCAACTCATTTCTGCTGTAAGAATTCTTTTCTCATCTTGTTTTCGCTTTGTCCAGCATTCCGATCCGTATAGGAAAATCGGTTGTATCATCGTCTCGTATATTTTAATCTTGGTTTTCTGTGTCGATTCTCTGCTTCTCCATATCTTGTTCACCATTCCAAATGCTTGTGAAGCGCGTCCAATTCTTCTTTGTATATCTTTATCATTAGTGCCATCGGCGTTTACTAGCCCTCCTAAGTAGACGAATTGTTCCACTTGCTCAATAGCTTCTCCTTGGATGTTGATCCTTATTGGTGTCTCTTTGGTCTTTTCAATCACCATTGTTTTGATTTTCTCTGCGTTAATCATTACGCCGCATCTTCCGCTGGTTTCGTCTATCTGTGTCGTTATATTCTGTAGTTCTCGTCCGCTTGTACTGAGGAGGCCAATGTCGTCAGCAAATCGGAGATTGTTCACCAGCCCTCCATTTAATTTGATTCCTGTCTCGGTGTTGTTAAAGCTGAGTGATATTACTGCTCCTTAATAAATTAAATAGCTATGGGGGATAAGATACATCATTGTCGTACTCCCGTTTTTGTATGAAAGTATTATGTATTTGCAAATATGTAAAGAAAATATTATGTATTTTGTATTTTTATCTACTTTGATGACTTTCGTTATATCCCTTGTACAAGTTGTACAGTTGCTCTGGTATTCCTGCATTTTGCATCACTCTTCACATTCCACCATGCCATATGCTGTCAAATGCTTGTTTGAAGTTTATGTAGTTGATAAAGACTTTCTGGTTGTGCTCTATATTTTTTTAAAATATCTATCTCATTGTGAAGAGTTGAAGAGTTGCTTCTTCCTGGCCTGAACCCGGCTTGCTCTTCTCCAAGTGCTCTTTCTACGTACTGCTTGAAATCTGAACTGGGGAAAATCTACCTTGTGTAATGCCTGTAAGTATAAATGGCTTAAGAAAGAGCATTATCAGTATTTCTTGCACACATTACACTGAATTATAATAATTGTAATAATGATAATATTAATAATAATAATAATCACATTCTTTATTAATTCAAACCGACAAACGCAGTATGATTACAATTCAATCTGAACAAGCTATTAAAGGAGTCGAATTTAAATGTAGGCCTATATGGCAGCCATGCAAGGCGTTCATCACGTCCCACGTCTGATTTTTCAATGATAGGCTCGAGTGGACCTTTGGGAAGGTAGCGGAAAGCGATTCTCTTCCAACGCCATATAAAATATAAAATATAAAGTTATGAAATATAAAAAAACATGTAGTTAGCTTAATAGATTTAATAGTAATGCCTGAAAAGCTCATTTGTGGCCTGCTCTGGTAAAAGTAGGCGGAAGTTATGCTAAAACCGAAGAAATTAGCTAAAATCAGATGTAAATTTAAAAAAAAAATTTTTTTTTATGTTATATATCAGTAAATGAGATCTTATATTACATTAAAAAATATTATTTTAATAATATTTAACCTATTTCATAATTTTTTTTAATAATTTAGTGTGATTATCAAAATTATCCGAGAATTAAAAATAATTTTATGACACGTTTCAAGAGTATTTTATGGCCTCCTTTAATGTGTAATTCAAGGTGAATGCTGAAAGCAAGTTGAATGCAACACTTTCCAGTGTTGCATTCAGCTGGATAAAAATAGTCTCAGTTGGACGGTTTGCCATAGTGATTTTGAAGTCATATGTGACGTGGTCTATGAGAAGGTACCCAGTCTCCCAAATGGAGTTATTGACGGATTTGAATACACAGATAGACAAGGAAAAAAATACATAGCATAAATAGATAGCATAAGTAGTTTCTGAGATTTTGCATTTTGACTGACAGTAACTCGTTCGGTCGAAATTTGTTAATTTCTGAGAAAAAACGAGTTGAACATGATGCATAGAATTGGAAATGCAATTCTATAAACAAAACACACATGTTAGTTTCATGAAGCGTTTTCAAACATTGCTAACAATAATACTAACAGAGTAACAAGGGGAAGAAATTTTTTTGCACACTACAGTCACCATTTTTAATTTTTTTAGTAGGATTGAAAAGGTACCCAGTCTGTGTTCATTGATTACATTGTCTTTATAATGTTAATACTTATTATTAATGTTCAATTATAGTAGAAGAAAAGTAATTATTTCTAGTACTGTGATGATTATTGGATTTTGATTAAATTTTCCTTTTTGTACTTTATGAAATCAAACCAAATTTAGGTTTCCGTTAGCAAAATCTGCAAAAACAGTGAACAAAAATAATGAAGCAAGTAAATTAGCAAGACTAGTAGCACGACTTATACTAATACGAATAAGAAGACTTCACTACAGCTTTGTGGGTGAGGCGTTTGGATCTGCTTTTCGTTTAGGACAGGCAGGCTGTCCCCGGATTACTCTATTTATATGTCCAGTTTCACCACAAAATGAACATGTTTGAGGCTTTCGTTTTGATAGTGGCAGTACAATTGGAACATCTTCTGATTCTGAATCTGACATCTCTGTCTTCTTTCGCTTGCTTGTGCTCTGTTCTTTTCTAGTTTCAGCGAATGTATGTCGCCGACACTGTGGCTTTGGACAAATCACTTCCTGTGCTCTGGATGGAACTAAATCACGTATTTTTTCGAACAAATACCATTGCCGATCTGGGTTTAATCCGACTGGCTGAAGTACAGCTGGTTCTGAGTTATCGGTTTGTTCAATATCAACCAGCAAGGTGAATGTAATTTCATTTGAACCTGAGAATTCTCTGCATTGAACCTCTCCTGGTTTATCTGACGAGAATACGAAATGGTGAAATTTTTTTAGATTTGGTATAGTTTTCCATTCACTGAATTTGGTATTCCAGTCAAATGATTGAATATAAACATCTCCTAATTCACTGCCAACAACAACTGCTTTGTTCAGTTTTGTTATGGGAGTGCTGTCTTCTATTGATTGTGCAAATTCCTGGGCAGTGCAAATTTCTGTTCTGCGAAACTTCGACTTGATGACGCCGAATCCACCATCTGGCGAGAACTTGGTGTGACCGACAGGAAGGAATGATATCACGATCTTTTGGTTTAGTCCAACAATGACTCGCCAGCACTCTAGTGACGAGGGTACCTGCTCGGTTGACAGCAGGGTTCCATCGCTCTCTAGTGACGAGGGTACCTGCTCGGTTGACAGCAGGGTTCCATCGCTCTCTAGTGACGAGGGTACCTGCTCGGTTGACAGCAGGGTTCCATCTTTCTCTAGTGACGAGGGTACCTGCTCAGTTGACAGCAGGGTTCCATCTTTCTCTAGTGACGAGGGTACCTGCTCGGTTGACATCAGGGTTCCATCTTGCTCGGTTGTCGTCAGAGCGTCATTGTCTTCGTCATCATCGCTACAGTCACTGTCAGTTTCTACGCCACGATCAGTGAAGAAATCGTGTAAGGCATCGCGAGCTTCTACGGCATTCAGATGTAACCCGGACTTCCTTAACTTATTCAGCATCGATGCTACTGCAGCATCTTCCATTATCTGTGAAAAGATTATTATAGTATTAATAATAATATCAGCATGTGACAATAATAAATAATGTGTGTGTTTCCACTTGGACGAGGGCTTATGACAACATTGGCCGTTGCCCTTGCAAGAAATTTGATCATTGGCATTAATTTTTACTGCTACTGTGCCTGCCCATCCGGGACTTTTGTTTGGCGTAATATATAATATTATTGTCACATGCTTATAAAATTATTCATTAGATATTCTGCAACGTGATTGGTACATGGTACAGCTTGGACTGTTGCCAGAGACTAGTAAAATAATGGCTTGCTGGTTCATATTAAAATTTATTTTCCCTTTATTGTTAATTAATAATAATTTCTTACTTTTCGAAGTATAGGTAATCACGTTATTGGATATTAACTGAAAAGGTACCCAACCCACATAACAGTTTATCACTGCTGTTTGTATTATTATCCGCCATAGTTCTGCGAAGAAAATGCTAAAATTAATCGAAAAAGGAATAATAACAGTCTCCTTACTGTACTAGACCACTGTAGATTACTAATAACTCCACTGAAGCACATGAGCAGTTCGGTTGTCGGCCAAATTCAACCTTGAAACAACTTCTTTGCCTTTTAACAGCATGAAAATGAACTTCGGAAACGAATTAAACGCAACACGTAGTCTATTGCACAACAGGAAGTAGTTCTTCCTTGGTTTTTATAGCGCTGAAATTTTGCTTAAGATTGGGTACCTATTCACTAAAATTATTAAAACTGTCGTTTCGCCGAGGTGTAACTGGAAAAAATAGTTCTTTCTTAATTAATTATGTAGAAGAATAATAATAGTACGGATTACTGAATTTTCGTTTTTAGTCAACTCTGACACATGCAATGCTTAACAGTGATTTTACTCGATAACTGTGAAGGGAGACTGGGTACCTTCTCATAGACCACGTCACATATTATGTTTGTCAACAAACATACGTTGCCAAGGATCGTGTTAAGATAATAAAGTTTGCATGCGTTTTTCTCGAGAAATGTACTTCGAGTACAAAAAAGTTCTAAATTTCATATATCTGGAACCCATCAATATAGAACAATAATTTTTATACCTTTAAAACATAAATTATTATTTATCAACTTTAGACCAAAATATACAAAACTTTTTTTGATAACAGCCTCCTTTTGTCAAAATTACACTAAGTAATTGCCAACAAGGGTTTTGTTGGTCTATGGACAATAAAAGTTTCACCATGGTTTAACGTACACTGTATTCTGAAAACGAACTAATGGAAACAATTGTTTCAAAATAACGGAAAACTTGCCTGTATAAGATTGTAATTTAATGGGCCGTCTCAGCATAAATCCCTGTCGTAATAATAATAATAATAATAATAATAATAATAATAATAATAATAATAATAATAATAATAATAATAATAATAATAATAATAATAATAATAATAATAATAATAATAATAATAATAATAATAATAATAAATAAGCCTTGGGCATATACCTCGGGGCATAAAAATAATAATAATAATAATATAAAAATAAATAAATAAATAATAATAATAATAATAATAATAATAATAATAATAATAGTTCTAATATTATTATAACGATTGCCGTCCGAAGTGGTTCGTTGACCGCTGGAAATCCTAGGAGCTTTATTTAGAGCACTGGCATATCAAGTCATTGAGGACACCGTGGCGGGCCATTCGACCAAAACCAAGTGAACAAGACAAGCCATGCTCTCCTCTGACCACACCATTGTGTGGTTCACAAATGATGGCGCCCAAGCGTAGACCCAAGCGTAGAGTGCCTCATCACTCAGTTTCAGGCCACAGGAAGTGATCGGCAGAGAGTAGAGCTAATCGCCTGCTTGGTCATCCGTGACGGCTTTCCATCGGTCGTGGTCGTGTTTCTCTGTAAGCGATAGAATAGCTCATAGAATGTCCGTTGTAACATCGGTTTGTCCCACTTGTGGTTATGGAAGTCTTCTGCTTGCCACTGCGCTGCTACATCTTCCACGTGTGGATCCGGGTGGCTGTCGAGTTCTCTGAGCATGTTTGACTGGAGGACGAGGGTGCCGCGGCCGATGCCAAAGAGGCGGGAAGTGCCAACGACGACACCCTGCGTATTCCCAGTCCTCCCATACCGATGGGGAGTGTGGACTGAAGCCATTAATATTCAGATAGGTTTATGTTTAAAATGTCTTCCAGGCCTTTTCGAAGCCGACAATCATACTCAGCCAAGACGGGGTGGTCCACACACGGCGCGCATCGAAGACTGTATAAAAGCTTCGGGGCGTGCTATTAGACTCAATCTGTCCATTGCTCTAATCAGCTCCTCCACTCTTGTGTCTTGGAGAGCCGATCGGGTGGACAGCAGAAAGGCACATCTGGTCGAGGCTCGTTCGTGTGAATTCCCTGAATGAATTGTCCGTAATTTGTTGAAGATCACTGGCTGTCACTTCACATTTCGCTCTATTTAAGACGAGGCACAGGTCTGCACATTCTGGATGTAAAATGTCAAGTCTGCCACTACCTTTGAAGTCGGTCCACCTAAGGCCATATCATCCAGGTATCCGAAAGCAATGGGTGAGGTTAGATTGAGGAGGGCAGGCTGTAGCGGGAGACAAAACAGCAGAGGACCAAGTGAGTCCCTCTGCTGTGGGCCAACCATAGACAGTAGAGTATTGATAGAGGATAGCACACGATCACGGTGCAGACTGTTAAAAGCATTTGATATGCTCAATCTTTACGAAGACGGATTCCGTGTCCATGGTTGTCAGAAAGCGACGTGAAGCGTGTACCGCGCCCCTCCTGCTGTCTTGGTGACAGGTAGGATGTTATTTTTGGCACTGAGATTTATTATTATTTATTTTTTTTACCCCAATTATCTATAATCCCTCAGGTGTCAGATATTAATAAGCAATGTTTACTCTGGAGTGGCCATCCTTGTCAAGATCTGGAAGAATAAAAGTGCTGTGGAACGCAACAGCGTTGAAACGTTGGATTACAACGGACAGGCGCTGGACCAAGAAACTGGTTTCTCTTGGGTCGCCCGAAATTTGGCCCAAGAAACGACACAGGTCGGCAAGAAAGGCCAGACCCTTGGCGTTAAGTGGCCCCATGGTTTCAAAAGCCAATGGGACAAAGGGGTAGGATTGCATCAGTTGGCTGTATTTAGCATTTTTCTGGCTTCAGCCAGTTCAGCAGCTCCTCCCGGCTGGTTGGAGGTTGTGGACAAGTAAGAAGGGGCCACTGTGTCCGCATTATTATTATTATTATTATTATTATTATTATTATTATTATTATTATTATCATTATTAATTATGAAAACTTTTCATATTTTCGTCATTATTTTGATATATCATTATATCATTATATCTGAAATCACTATTCGCAGCACATTATTTGTTTTTCTAGCCATAAAACCTATATGAGCTTCCTATGTCGCAATATTGTCGCATTGAAATACATAATTATAATTACTTAATCTTGTGTAACTTTTTTATTTTACATCCTAGAAACAAAAGTTAGATACAAAACTTCTTCGTCTTTTAATGAAAATTATTTTTGCATTTTTGGGGTTTTTAAAAGCTCTGACGGTTCTTAAGTTACAGCCGGAAAACCGAATTTAGCCCGCCATTTTCCAAGATGGCGGCTTTAACACAGAATGGATTTATGGGGACTTTTGATATTTTCGTCAGTGAAGCTTACTTAATAATTGTGCCAAGTCTCCACTTCATTCTAATTTGTTGAGTCGAATTTCTTATAATTTTATGAGTTTATAGTGATGAACTATGGTGCCTCTGAATCTGAACCTTTGATGTCTTAAACTTCGTCGAAGTATACGAATAACGACGGCCGTAATGTTGCTTCCACACACTCAAAGGCCGACTAGCGCTAGTCGCCACTTAGACGCTAAGTCGGCTAAGACGTTGTGCATACCGAATTATGCGCTTGTCGCCAAGTAGCCAGATATAGTAAACTAAGAGTTACGAGTCTTACTACATCATTGTGCATACGGCTCCAGGTGCAGTTCGAAACTTTGAAATATGTTGGGGAAGCTGATTATTTAATTCAGATAGTATATAGAAAAAGGACTTTCCACCCAAATATGCTCCAGTATATACGGAATACGAAACCTACGGCGAGACGGTACAAGCCACTTCTAGTCATCTGCAAATGTGGGCCTAAAAAGACGCTGTGATTGGTTCTGGACAGCATATTAGGCCTGGAAGACCTTTTAAACATAAACCTATCTGAATATAAACCTATCTTCAGCCATGTACCATGTAGAACCAATCTGGTGCAACATAGAATCAAATTGTTGTCTACAATTCCTAGACGGAAAAGACCATATCTGGTACATTATGCTAAGCGGAAAGATATGGACAAAGAAATCGATAAGATGATAAGGTTGGGATGGGCCTTGGCCTCTCGCACAACTCCTTTTATGTCATCCATTTAAATGGGTGTCAATCAGTTATTCAGTTATAAAGTTAAGACGTGTTAATGTCGTTCAGTTGTTAACCGAAAGACTTTTTAATGTATTTAACCAAGAATTTTGTCATCAATCCACGACGTAAGTAAGTAAGTGAGGTCGACACTGGTGACAGAGGCGAAAATCTGTACATAACGTTGGGGGACAGAATCATAGGCCTATGTCGAAACTTTGGGGACAGGCCCCTTCTGCCTCCACCCCTATTATTTTCGCCACTGCATAAGGACCACAAGGACCACAGAATCATCATGGAAAGACTGTAAGAAAACACGCTAATGAGGGAGCCAGTAGTGACCAAGATTTAAAATAGAACACATTTAATTGGTTTTAGAGCTAAGGGCACACTTCGGTCAGACAGCGTCGAGCGGTCAAGATTGCTGGCTTAGTGCACCTGAATAATCTACATGCTTTCTACTAATTGCTTAAATCTTTAGCCGTGGCTGGGCGGGGCGTGCCTCTGATTCGGCCCAAACGGCGCTATATAAATTTCCGAAATGAATGAATGTACTCTGCGATGCAATTTTCCGTATTTCATCGGTTTCATCTTCACTATCTCATGAACTAAGGTTCTGTTAAAAGAAATACGAAGCGCAGTCGAAATTGCTTTAGCAGAGCTTTGTCGAAATTGCTTCAGCAGAGCTTTGACACTTTCTTTCGTTCTCTCTTAATTTTGTTCCTGGTGATGACGTCGCTGCACTTATTGGGAATTGCGCTTCCAAGGCTACAACCTTGTCTACACACCAGATGCGATTTCCGCAATTGCCTGATCTGATGTGGCCGATAGATCTGAAGATTCGCTCACAGTTCAAGAAAAAAAAATGCACTACATTGACGTGTTTGTACAGAATTTCACATGTTAAAATATTACCGCCGGTCGAGGTCAGAAGACAAAAAAGCAAAAGCAAAAATATTTTGCAAAGAACTTACTCTAACATACTGGCTTTTTGTTTCATCACTATTTGAAAACGTTTGCTCAAACAAAATTTTTCACTCCCTCATACTGTACATATCAGGCTAGGCTAAATGACTTATATAATTTAAAAAAATTCGCTGCTGCAAAATTTTCATTTCGTATTGACTTTTTCATGTCGCTGTTCAACCAACCGAAATTATCCAATTTGGCTCTCGTTGGACAATTTTGGGTAATTTACGTAATTGTGTCTAACAGCTAACACAGTTCCCATATAATATCAGGATTCCTGTATGAGTTTTGTTGATATTATATGAACTGAATAGACACATATTTAGTAATGAAGAAGATGCTTCTTTCGTGTACTTTAATTGTGGTTTTAATCTTAGTTGGTAAGTTTATATTTCAAACTCTTTGATTAATCAAACGCTTACGGATGCATCTTTCGGAAATTTCAAGTTGCAGTTGTGTATTCGCACTACTCAGTACATTTTTATATATCATTGTCATTTTTATGGTTTATATTCTAGTAATATGAACTTACAATGTTCTATAACACTGGTCAACAAGCATTTTGCTACTGGGATTCTAACATCTGTCCCTAACTAAATTTGATATGCTGATTCCAAATCCGGAAACCGTTTTTGTCTATCACGTCCAGTTTTTAAGTTATAAGGTTTCTTGATTTCTTTCAGTTGTTAACACTGGGCATCAAAAAAAATTTTTCTTTGCTACTCAGAACTTTAGAACTGTTCTTGGCTAAATTTTGGGCGCTAATTTCAAATATGAAATCGAAATTTGTCTAGGACGTCAGGTTTTTTAGGTACGCTTAAGTGAGGTTCTCACAATTGCGGATTCTCAACTCATACTATCAGTTAAAACACAGTATTAAAAATCTATGAGGCATTTGCTTTTGTACTTGCTCTCAACTAAATTTTGGGTGCTGATTTCAAATATGAAATTGAAATTTGGCTAGCACGTTAGGTTTTTGAGGTACGCATTGCATAGTTCATACTGCAATTGCACCGCATTAATTTGCGGTTATGTAGAACCTCATTGATGCGTACCTAAAAAACCTGACATGCTAGCTAAATTTTGATTTCATAATTGAAATCAGCGTCCAAATATTTACTAAGACCAAATGTGAAAGCAAATGCCTGGCATTGTGTGATACAGTTTTGATACTTTGCTTGCGCGTATACAGTATATGAGCTGAGAATTCGCAATTGTGTAGAACTTCACTGAAGCGTAGCTGAAAAACTAGACGTGCCATCCAAATTTCGATTTCATATTTGAAATCAGCGTCCAAACTTTGCTAAGAACAAGCACAAAATTTAATTCTTGATACATTTTTAATATACTTTTCATTTGATAGTATGAGTTGAGATTTCGCAATTCCGTGGAACCTCACCGATGGTTACTTGAAAAACCTGACGTGGTAGCCAAATTTCAATTTCATATTTGAAATCAGCACCCAAAAGTTTGCTAAGAAAAAGCGCAAAAACAATGTCCGATACATTTTTAATACTTTACTTTCTCTGATAGTATGAGTTGAGAGTTCGCAATTGTGTAGAACCTCACTTATGCGTACCTAAAAACCCTGACGTGCTAGCCAAATTTCGATTTCATATTTGAAATCAGCGCCCCAACTTTAGCTAAGAACAGTTCTAAAGTTCTGAGTACCAAAGAAAAAATATTATTTTGTTGTTCAGTGTAATTATTATTCTCAACCAGTGAAATAAACAACCAGATTTTAATGTAATGTTTGCCTAGCATGGTGTTAATTACTTAATTACTTACTCTGCTTACCAACACCAAGAGAATTTGACTTAGTCTTCTACGAATTTGTTTTCTCTTTAGATGATATTGAATCAAGATAACTTTACAAGATGCCCTTACCCCTGGACATCGCCACATCTAAGCGTATCTAACCTATTAGTCGATATCTAAAATTTATCACATACCAGTTACAAGACGATTATTATTAAGCCTTTAGCGAATACAATGCATATAAAAATTAAAGAAATGTGTAACATTTTTTCTTTGAACTCTAAAAATCGTAAATTCTATAAGAAATTTATTTTGAAATCATGACATGTCCTCCATTGCCATTACCCTTGAAATGATAAGGCAAGGATTCCTCTACTCCGTTAATATGAAAAGTTAGCATTTCGGGTTCCACAGTCACGATAATTCTACCGTTTATGTTCAACTTGATACCCACCAAGTCGATCAGCAATAGTTAACAACATTAGAAGATTACCTAATAAGAGACTGAAATTAAATTAAATAACAAGTGAACACTAGAAAGCCTTTTTAAACTAATTATTTTATTTACAGGTTGTCAGGTTGGCTGGGAGTTGCAGCCTACTGGCCTAACAGTTCATTTGTTGGGCCAGTAGTTATTGTATTGGTCTTTATTAGTGTCATCTGCTTAGAGTGATAAAAATAGAAATGGACACAAGAAAAATATGTATGTATTAAGCTAAATGCCGGGGATAATGGCAGGGGACATAATTACCCCGGGAATAATCCCCCGGACAAAAGCCCCCCGGACAAAGTCCCCCAAGCTAAGACATAACCACACCCCGTGGCAGGCTACGATATAATCGTGCAATATTTTAAAAGTTTATGCTGCTAGAATGTCCAAAATTGTCCAAAATTGTTACCAGCAGCAGCAAAATGTTGAAAATAATTGTTGGCCTAAATGGAATTTTGATTGTTTGATTAAACTGTTTCTAACTAATATAAAATTGTTTCAGTAAATAGAAGTGAACGACATTAACATGTCTTAATTTAACTTTAAACCCTAAATGACAATAACAAGTCTTCACTTTATAACTGAATAATTTATTGGCATTAACAAGTCTTAACTATCGAACTGAATGATACTAACAAGTCCTAAGTTCAGGCGCACGCCTGAATGACATAGCGAACAAAAACAGCGCAGTTAAGTCAATGAAATGAATAAATAAGCTAATGGCACAGAGTAGAGAGGATTTTGTCCGGGAGGATTATGTCCTACGCAAAATCGGGGGAGGGGGAGTTAGTCCGAGAACTTTTGTCCGGGGGCTTTTGTCCGGGGATTATGTCCGGGGGATTATGTCCAGGGAAGATAATGATGTTCGTTTTTTTTATGTTCAGACGGATAATGTCCTACACTCAATGGCAGTAAGGTAATGACACAGGGTAGATTCAGTTATTTTGATTCTGTATCACCTAAAGAGAAAACAAATTCGTACGAGACTCTACAAGTCATGGTTTCTGTAAGCAGTTTCTGTAACTAGTACAGAGACATTGTTAATTAAATCGTGCTATTATTGAATCGGCTAATTACTTATTGTTTTTTTTGTATTGATTTATGACTACCTGTAGCAAGAAAGAACCCAATGAAACGTAAGACGATCCAAGGCAATTTGAAGGTCAAAAAGATCAATTAAAGAAGAAAATCACCGAAATTTCATATGACTCAGCGAAATGTTTATATAGTTTGACCTGTTTCAACCTGTTTGCTCAGGCCGATAAGGGATACTTTTAACATCAATTCGAAAACATCTCAATGTTATTTCAAGGTCAAAGGAACAAAATCAATGAAAATGACCATTACACAGAATCACCCAAATAAAACACAATTGGCTGAGCTATATTTTCTTGATTTTCATCTTATGATTTTGAATTTACCTTAGATTTACCGTTCAGTAACATGTCTTCTCAAAATGCAGTCCTTGTCGGCCCAAGCAAACTGATGTAACCCAAACAGGATAATATTTCGCTGAGTTATTTTTCCACATTTTACCCGAAATTGATCCTTTGACTTTAAACTAAAATTTTACGTTTAGTTGCCTTGCTTCTTACCACGGGTAGTCTTTTTAGTCCATTTATACAATTATTGGCCGAGACCGAACCATTTCTCCATGGTTAGATTAAATTTTTATAACCCTGATTTTGCGTCATACAAACTAAGGTGTTTTTAGCGTACATGTGATATTTTCAACTCAAAGATATTTTACCGGCCTCGTCGAATTATCATGCCAATTCATGTATGAACTCCATATCCGAAATTATAGCCTGAAATTGCGCCAAAAATTAGAAGAGAGAGAGAGAGAGCGATGGTGAAAGTAACGGCAGTTCCGCACGTGAGGAACGTTTTCATGGCAGCACAACTGTAGCGATGCAGGTTCCTCTGTTAGAAACGTCATCTGAAGAGGAGGTGTCATCAGATAGCACAGAAAAAAGAGTCAGAACCGTCGACGTCTGCGGCGAAGAGGAACACTCTCTACATAGTTACTCGTGATTTTGAAGCAGCTCTAGATCGCAGCCACAGGAAAGCACATCATATCTGTTCCCGCAGCATACAATCTATATGCAGAGCCAGCTCACCAGCTGGTTCTGCATATTATGATCATGAGTCCTTCAGCGATCCATCAAGCAAGAAAAGATAACTGTGTAGCTCTAGTAGCGTTGAGGTGTGAGTCGGACTTTGAGGGGGAGTTTTACAATACCATGAACGCCTTCCAATAACGGTATCTGGTGTGACCAAGCTATGGGCTATACTCAGACTTCAATCCGGGACAGCTCCCGTCGTGGCAGATCATCTGCCGCAGATGCGTATTTCGCCGAGATCAGAAGTTAGGAAGACAGAATCGTGGCGATGTGTTTCGACACAACAGCGACAGATTGCATGGACGGTGTACGCATGAAGAGGGAAGCGGAATTAGGACTAGGCCTCTTGAACCGTGCATCTGAAATTGTTCTGGACAAGGTTTTCACTGCATGATTCTGCGAGGTCTCAGAAATTGGAACTCTTTAGTGATTTCCGTGACTTCAGATCGATCAGGCACAACATTGAAGAAAAATATTCAGCACAACGTGTCACGGAAATTTGAGCCAATGTCATTGACTTTGAATTGCAGAAACTGAGTACTGAATACAATAGACACGAATACAAAGAGCTACTAGAACTAAGTTCAGGTACCCAGGGGCATTTTATCGAGCGCATTGGATGGCGCTGCGATCTATGCGCTAAAGCTGTGGATTTTCAGAGAGCTGGTTCCAGTTGAACAAAGCTAGAGCACACAGAAGACATCTCGACAATCCTACTCTCAAAAGATGTGGAATCGTTTATTTCGAGCGTTACTTTTTGTGACAACAACTTACGTGAAATACACTTATTAGTTCAATGAGCCTCAATTTAATTATTCGCCCGCATTCTCCCTACACCTTTGTGACGATCCAGTCACCGTCGACGAAAAACAGCGCATGCGCAACAATCAGAGATCTACAACGATGCATAATGCAACTACGAAAGCGCTGCCCTATTTCTTCACCAATTCTACCACAATATCTATTCCAGATCATCATAAACAACCAGTTACCTCAGTCCCTCAGGACGGACCTTTTTTCTATTTCTTTTGACCAGTTCCGCAAGCGCCTGAAAACCTCCCTTTACCAGTGAAGAGACTGGCTCGGGTCGGGAGCGCCTCTGTTTTGAGTGGCGCTATATAAATGCTTGATTACGATTACGATTACGATTACGATATTATATGACTCTTCTGTGTCGAGACCTGCAACAATAGAAGTCAGAACAATCATACAGTGAGGCAAAAGAAATCGTGTCGAACGATTTGGCGTAGAAAGGAGTGACCCACATTAAGTCCAAAAATAAAGCCCTGGTTCGAAATGAGGAACAGAAACAATTTGTTCCACAAATGGTCGAATAGAATTAGAACAAATTCCCAAAGACACTAAAGAGAATAAAGAAATTACAAATCCAGATGGAACACAAATTACAAAAAGACACTAAAGAGAATAAAGAAATTACAAATAGGCTAACTGATAGAATTGCCTTTGATTTTGTTTTATATTTTATGTTTAAGTGTTGAAATTTGTTTTTTATCTTTGAAAATTACAATGTATCACATTGCTTTCAAAGTGATAATTCTTCCGGAGCTTTGCGCAAGTTCTAAATCTAATCCGATTTTCATCTAATTTGGCAAATGACAATATTTCTCCAAGTGGAACACAAAAACACACAGGCCGATATTAATTTTGAAACTTCACTCAAAATTAAACACTCAAATTAAAAATGTAAACATTTATTCTCAAATCCTTTAGTCTCTAGGAAACACTCCGCGGATCAGAAATGACATCGTCGGCGTTCTGAAATGGCCTCTGCAGGCTGGACTTTGATTTTATACCTTTGGCTTTACATGTTGAAATTAGTTTTATTTTCATCTAACTGGGAGAGGTCGAAAATAAAATCTCGAAGATCTTGAGGATCCAAGAGATTTCGCAGTTAAGCATTAGTTACCTGTGATTGTCGTTATTTTGTTGTTTTGTTTTGTTCCCCTTTCAGAACTTGTCTCTTAAACTTCTATAGATGACAAATAACAAATAACAATAAATGGCCGCCCAAGTATAAAGATTCAGAAACGACGTAGAGATCACACAGTTAATAAATCTCTCAATCTTTTTCGCAGATGGAATGTATGGTCGAATTGGAAGTAAACTAAACATTGGAAAAGTCTTCAGTGTCGAAACGGTTAAAGCAAGGCTGAAAAGAAATGAATGCACGTGTTATCCCTGTGGTCCACCGCTATGTGAAGAAATCTGCATCAAAGATACCTGTATTAAATGCTGTCGCTGTTGTGTCTACTTTAGGCCTAAAAATCTACCTGAAAAGAATAGTTTGTAACAAGAATTGCGTTTACTTGAAAAGAAGTTTAACACAAATAAATATACTTAGCATTGAATACCTTTTTTTCGTAGTTAATGTATAAACATGATTTAAATTCTACAGACATAGGACCAATATATTTTACAACGTGATTGCATTTACAAGGTATTGAAGGTGAAGTTACTAAACCGCTGCTACGAATGCATTATCAGTTCTTTCGTTAAAACAAAATAAAGGAATATTGACTGCTCTCTAAATGGCTGCTTTTTATAACAAGAATTGCTTTTACCTGAAAAGAATAGTTTAACACAAATAAATATACTTAGCATTGGAATACAATTGAATACCTTATTTCCTAGTTCTGGTGACATATATAATTGTACAAAATACAATGTATTGCTGTATCTTTCTACTTAAATTTGTATCTTCTTAAGACTTACAAGCAGTTGTAATCCAAGTAGTTTGTTGGGTTTGATGAAGAAGAAAGAATTTCGACCAAGATGTGGCCATATATCTCCGCTTTTTGATAGATTTTATTTTTCTGATCTTCAAAAATGACCCTGACCAACTTTAGTGTAAATATTTCTCCCAGATGTTCCTCTCAAACAGAACAGAAAAAGTTCATTGATTGTTTGGTTCGGCAGGATAAGAATCAGAATAGGCAAGCTTGAAGAGTTCTATTAATTGCTCTTAATTGCTCGCTCTCAGTGGATAGTGCATATGGATAGTGCTGGCGATGGTTAAAGGGTTGTTTAGGTAAGAGATTCGATTTTGTAATGGATGCACTGAGGTACTTTTAACCAATGGAGTGATTTGAGAACACCGGTTTGTGCATTTTTTTGACTGCGCGGGTGAGAGCGTTTTGACTGTTTGGCGGCGTTTATTTGAGTCCATATCGTAAAAGAGGGCATTACAATAATTGAGTATGGAATGAACAACTGAGGCGGCTATTGTGCACACGGTCTTGCTGTTAAGGATGTCGAGGTCGGCAAATGCGTCTAAAGCACATACAGTTATTCTCTCTCGTTGAGACTGTTCCAAGAGCTTGGATAAGACAGAGCCATTTTAAATTGAAGTTGGAGATCACCAACCTGTCTCTATCAAAAGGCTGATGATTTGCGCTGTAACCACTGAAACGATTTCATTGGACTCAAAAGAATGACTGTCTCAAATGGTTAAAAACTAAAAATTGGTAAGATTTGAGCGCAAGGTTTTTCAAAAACGACGTTACTAAATTTGAATTGAAAAATGGCTCTTCAACGGGGGAACGCCATCTGCCTCTCTGGGACACTGGCACCGACCTCTGAGCTCTCCTGAAATGAAAATAAATAATAATAACAATAATAACAATAATAATAATAATAATAATAATAATAATAATAATAATAATAATAATAATAATAATAATAATAATAATAATAATAAGCGGTTCAACGCTGTCGCATGCCTTGGAACAATGGATATGAATGAAAGAAGAACGGTTTTGAATTAAACACAAATCTGTCAAGCATCCGTAAAGGAAAAAAAAATATAATAATAATAACACTGCTATGCATTTTAAAAGAAAGAATTAGATGTCTGAATTTTTTTACTGATTTTATACAATTCTGACATGCTTATTTCAAATATGTTGATGAAATTTTGCCATCACGTCACAATTTCGTACAAATCAAATTATAAGTTTATTGAGTTTTACAATCATCATCATCATCAGGATCCATGGGCCGAAGGCCCGTAGGTGTCCAACGCTTGCATCGTATCCATGGGCCGAGGCCCGTTGGAGTCCAATGCTTGAATTGTATTTCATTCGTATTTTTTCTTTACGATCTGCACCCATCCGTTCGACCTTCGCACTTCTCTCTTAAAGAGAGTTCCGGGTCTGATATCCACTGTCTGATATCCACTATCTGGCAAACGTGGGCGGCGATGCCGCCCACGTTTGCCAGCTTTTTCAGGGTTCTGCTGAGCCTGTCCACCTCGCGTAGCGCCCTAAGGTGGTACTTCAGCCAAGAGTCCAAGACCTTCACCACTGATGGCATAGCCTCAGCAAGCACTCCCCTACTGACTGTTGCCACCCCTCACCCCGTTGAGGTGTGAGTCGGACTTTGTCTTGGTCTCCTAACTTCATGCCAAAATACGCATGATAAGCTTTCTGCACAAACCCGGTTCTGTTCTGTCTTGGTTTATGCAAAGTATAGCTTCCACAGATGTAACAAAATGAATCAGGTGAACAGTATGGGAATTGTAAAATAATAACTGGGGGGGTTACGTTGATTTATGTGCAGTTTGGGTGTGAAATGTAGACTTTACTATGGGAGCCTAAGAAAGACTAGGGGGTTGAACCCCCCAACCCCCCGGCAATTTTCACCCTGCGGGTGAATTAACACAACGTCTTCTAAAGTAACCGCTTACAGATTCAGCCATGTTGAATATGATAATGGTGATTGTCAGAAAAACCCAACATCATAAAAAAACGGATTTCATTTTCGAAATCAGCAGACTAAAATCCTTTAGAAAAATATGTTTTGGGCCGAACATCAGAAATCATGCATAATAGTGTAATCATCTTAAGCCAGACCTATGGGAGATGTGACACTAACGGCACTTATGACGTGCATTTTAGACGACAGCTACTACATCCTTGTCTATTGTAGTAATCAGTATTTATGTTGATTGATGGAGGGAATAAATATTGTTATAATAATGAAAATAAATATAATAATAATAATAATAACAATAATAATAACAATAATAATAATAATAATAACAATAATAATAATAATAACAATAATAATAATAATAATAATAATAATAATAATATATAATAATAATAATAATATAATAATAATAATACAATAATAATAAACTTGTTGAGTGAGCGGCCGTTCCATACCCCACGTCTTCGGACATAGTTTTCATAGCCTGAGGGAATAGAACTACCTCGGGCAATACAAAAAAAAAATAATAATAATAATAATTATAATAATAATAATACAAAATAACCTGGCGCATTGATTAAAAGCCTAACGACCACCATTGCAAGTCGAACAATCTGCGCAAGTTGAACAGCAGGTTTATTTTTCACAGCCGTTGGTTCGGGTCGCAGATTGATACACCGTATGCTGGAGTTGTGCAAATTCTTTCCATCGCAGGCGTAGGTTATCTTCATAATTTTATCGGGATAACGGTTTTGATTTTATACATTTAAATGAATGTATTGGCTTCGAGACCTTTGTTTATATTGTTCTTTCTGCAAGTGGTACTTTTTCATCTTTCTCGTCATATTTGCATGCAGCATCGTCAAATGGTACAGAACTGGCTTGCTTATAAAAATCTTCCAGCTTGGGGATTATTTTTTCTGCCTTGAAATGGGTTCATTATATTTCTGTACTTGGATGGAGGCTTTAAACAACCGTTCTTCAGAAGCACGTGTCACATGTTCTGCTGTTTTCTTGTCCTCACAAACGGAGAGAATCATCACGTCAGCATTACTGAAACTTAGTGACATTGACAAAATGGCGACATGTAAGATGCTGCAGAAATTCAGTGTAGGAACCAATATGACATATTGGATGTGGATCTACTACATCGTGTTGATGGCGTAAAAATTAAACGCGTCAGAGCAATACAAACTCTTATGCAGATTTAACTCTAAGTCTTAGACCTGCGAAAATCTATAATTGTTTTTGGTGGCCTCGGCAACTCTTCTACAATCATAGACAATCATATGTGAATCTAACTCCGGACACGAAGTTTGTGGGCCGACCAGAGGGAGCACTTCCTGGCTATTGAAAAAAAAAATAAGGCACCAATGAAATAACTGAGGAAGCACTAAACAGATGGGCGATGCTCATGAGGATATTGTTCGTGCTGCTTACCGACAACTCGAATTCCTGCTGCCATCTTCACTTGTACACGGATAGACAAAAGTTACATTTATTTACGGTAATTGCAAAAGAAGCATCGCAACCACTAATTTGGCACTCATTTCGAGTTTACGGCAATCCATTACGCTTGCATCCGCATCGTGGAGTAACACATTCCGTCTAGCAGGAACAGCGGATCATGTTGAGTGGAAAATCTGGAGCTAGTGACACGTCGCAGGCGTAAGGTAGTAGGAATTATTCTTTGTGGACGAATCTGTCGGTAGTAAACTCTCGGGTGTAACGAATGAGTTTAGCTGCATACGTTACCTCATCAACTAACATTCGAAGAGGTAGTGAGTTAACTGTTAGAGGATCCCGGTGTTTTGTAGCCTTGCACCAGAAGAATTGACACTTTCTTTAAAAGGCTTAAAATATTCGTGTTTTGGCAATCAGCAGAATAGAATATGTTTGCAACTAAACGGAGTTCATCAATTGGCCAATGCAGCAGTCTGTTCCATCAAACAAATTCTGGATTATCACAGTACATGTAAGCTTTCAGAAACAGGAGAACTTGTAGATGTCATTACTCAACACTGATCGAACAGTCCCAGTGTCATATCACGGCGATAGTTCAACTTGAAACTACTCTAACGCGCGCTATATAAATTGTTGGAAAATAATATGAACAATAAAGAAAGACGTAATGAATGGTCGTGTTGCATTTTTAAGACATAGCTTAGTCTAATACACTTTAAATGTTAGAGGGTGCAGCATCTCATTCTCTTAACTACTAACAGAACAGACAGCCTGCAAAAAATAAATTAGATTTATTGCCATTCTGTAAACCATTTTTTTGGGTGATCCGGTGCATTTCGAATTTTTGTAGCAATTGTATCTTTGCCGGAAACGTATCAGAAAGCTTCTTCACCAATTTCGCTCCCAGTGCGATAAGCCCCGAGAGAAAAGTCTGAAGAGAACGGCAGAGACAGAAGTACCACCAGTTAAGATCATTGAGCATGTCGTAGAGGGAAGATCGTTCCAGGGCCAACAGATGCATAAGCGCGGCAGTGGCAGTCCGAGGCACCGAGAGTTCATGTCAGATCACAAAGGCTCTGGGATTAAGGAAAAGAACTTCAAACCGAACAAGGGCAATGAGCGGAAGCCAGTGAACATGAACGTTGAAATATGTGAGAAGTAGCACCCAAGTCGCGAACAGAAAGCGAACAATGGAAAGCTAAGAAAGTAGGTCATAGTTGAGTTTTAAAAGCTGCTGGCGGGTTAAAGTGTTTGTAGAGGACATCCACCGAGAAAATACAAGTCGATAGGCAGGAGGACCATGAACAAGGCTTATTGAGCGTCATCAGCAGTCAGTTGTCCTACTGAAGGGTGCTTAAAAAAGGAGAGGGATACAGTGGCGTACCGAGGGGGGGCAGGGGGGCGAGTCGCCCCGGGCGGCACTTGAGTAGGGGCGGCAAAATAGGGTTGAAGAAAAATAAAAGAAGGAGTGAATGCAGGAAAAAATTGGAAAAGTATAAGAGAAAGGAATAAAAGTAGACAAAGAAGGAAGGAAAGGAAGAAAAAATAATTAACAAAATAGCATACAGTGGTAATAAGGAGGGGCGGCACGGGCGCAGGACAGGGCGGCTTCTGACAATCTGATGGTGAAAAAGGGAAAAAAAAAAAAAAGGTCATCAGAAATTTTTGCGGAAGTAATAAAGAAAATTTTACGGAAATTTCCAAAATTAAGTGCGCGGCGCGGCATTTTGGGCGGTCGCCCCGGGCGGCATTTCACCTCCGTACGCCACTGGAGGGATACCAACAGTGAACATGGTATAGAAGTTAATTTGTGGTTCATCAATGTTCCGTGCCTTGAGCCTCAGAACCCACGAGGCGCGGGGATCACCTATAATAACCATTTGTGAGTGATCCGTGAGATAGTATCGAAATCTGTGAAGAGGAGGCCCACTAAGACAAAAGGAGAGGTCAAGACGACGTAAAAAAATGACCAACTATGTCAAATGTTGAAAGTAAATCAAAGAAGTAACATGAGATTTTTCTCTGGCAGAGTAGGCCCCTAAATGTCGGCAAAAAGATACGAGAGTAATTTCGGTAGAATGTTTGTTCTAAAACCAGATTGTGTGGACGGAAGAAGACTCTAGTGTTCAAGATAAAGAAGAAGCTGCAAAGAGACAAGTCGCTCTTAGTAGTAGTAGTTTAAGTTTGACGACACTGTGTGGTGACAACAATCTTCAGCGTCGCACTCCTCCTTTATCCATGCTTGGAACTGGCACTGGCACTGACAGAGTACAATAAATGGCGG
The DNA here is from genome assembly GCA_020284085.1 of Aporrectodea caliginosa. NCBI lineage: Eukaryota > Metazoa > Annelida > Clitellata > Crassiclitellata > Lumbricidae > Aporrectodea > Aporrectodea caliginosa. The sequence goes on from JACEVL010001014.1 coordinate 1,345,215, forward strand.
AGTTCAAATTATTAGAGAGGAAAGAAAGACTACGGAAGAAATGTTGACATTTGCAATGATCAAAATGAGAATTTATAAGAGTAGGTAAAATAATGGCATCCTTAATAGACTGACATAAAAAATAAGTACAGCAGGAACGAGACAATGTCTAAAATGCCAAGAAAGACGAACGGTTGAAGAGGATCCAGTTCACTTGACTTCGAAGAGGAGAGGAGACGTCGCAGATCCGACTCGAGATTGAATCTGTTGAAGTGAGGGCAGGAGATGACCAGCCAGCAGTAGAGTCACGGAGGCCATCCAGCATGGATTGAAAGTCGTCCGCTGGTTAAAGAGAGTGGCCGACATTCGAGACGATCTGCCCAGACGCGAGATGGCCGACCAGAGGCCTGAGGCCTATAGGTTTGTTTGAGTTTCTTGAGATCAGATCCTCACAGTTCCTCGTGAGTTTTGAAGCTTGCTTCTGCCGATAAAGTCGATGAAGGGAGTAGAGTTTAGTGATCCAGACGAGACGATCTGCAGGATCTATAGAGCTTCTGAACCATCTTTCAAGGCGGCGGGTTCAACGACGTATTTGATGGCAGCAGACAGCACAGCGGCCGAACGCAAGACTCTACACCTAGGAGCAGAAGCATATTTTGTCAAGAAGATCGCCGATGGTGATCAAAGAGTTGCATAATAGATGAGTTGCAAAGAAGAGGAGACGAGGAGATAACACAGAGCGTTACTGAAGGCGTCACGATCAAGTGACTTCAATACACGAAGGTACTGGAGTCAATAAGTGGGCTGTGATGGGATAAGAGGACAGGAAAACTGGATGAGGGACACACGCCAATCACGTCGATATGACGGCGTCGTTAAACGATGTTAAGTAAGGATGAGGGACAGAATCGGATAGTGAACTTTATGTTCTCGTCATCAGATGCGTCCTATCATATTTTTGCATAGAAAAATTTCTACGATTGAAACGCTCTATGGCAATAAGGCGGTAGGGCGGTAAGCAAACGACTGTTTTGTGTAAGGTTCCCTGATTGAAACAGATGAAAAACCACTGCACTCAACTACCAACGCTCAGGCTCTATGTTCCAACTTTGCTGCATTTATTATAAACGTTAACAGTCTTAAACGTAAAATCGTCTAGGTAGTCTTGTCCCGCTGCTTTAATACTAAATATTATGGATGTTTCTTTGGAAATTGTGGACATAGGATTATAGTATCATCATCGGTAGAACAAATGCGCCAGTCTCTTGACTGGTCTGTGTTAAAGAATCCACTTCGCTCTTCGCAAAACTGCTTCACTCTTTTACAGGTCTCTTTAGCGACTTTTAACACCTCTTTATTTTACTGACACTTTTTATATTGAAATAGTTGAACGCTTTTATGTAAACATTTATTGCCTTCATCTTTGCGCCGAAACACAGGCATGCCATTGCCGCTCTGTTTCAAATCATTGGCTTGCATCCCATAAAAATTGTCTTTTTATTGAGAAAAAAATTTATTTCGCACGCATTACTCCTTACTTTTCTTCCAATGCATCATGGAATACATAATTCACGGCGCCTCTGAATCTCAGAGTGGCGCTATACAAATGTTCAATTACAATTACAATTTAGAATTACAAAGATTTCATTTTCAATAGTAAACTAACATATCACTCGGAACTGTCAAAACCAGTTCTTCCACAAGCACAGATGTTAGAATTAGTGTCGTCATTAGAAAGCATGGTACTTCGGCGCAGCATGCCGAAAGATACCGTAAAACGCACGTAAACTTACGCATCCCAATACTAAATGTTCGATAATTCAAATCTAAATGTTTATAAAGTCACGATCTGGGACTAAGGATCTGGGACTAAATAACAACACCAAAATAAGACCTGACGATGTTGAATAGATCCGGTATCTCAATCGTCCGCGGTGTATCAGTGTTTATTTAGACGGCTAGATGTTAAGATAATTATAAGGATCGACACCATTAATTCGCGATAACCTTACGAGAAAAGTTCTGCCATCAACTAACAACTTCTCCGCGTATTTGACAACAGTTTTACTTAAACGCGGCACAACAAACATTTTCTTGCATGGCCGCCCACAGTCCGGCAATTTAGGCCACGCCCATATGCAGCGGCAACAAAGCTATGAATATAAGTATTTTATTTAGTTATGTGTTCCAGAGAAAGGAGTTTTAAAATTTCAGGATTATCATCCTTTTTACTAATGGATTTGTGAAGATGACTGTTTTATCTGAAGAAAGTGAGCCTTATAAGGAACGTCAAAGAAGGAAAAGAAGTAAATGTGAATTTGAGATGTCGACAGATTTTTATTATCTGTAGTCTTAAACTTAAAAGTCCAGTGAGGTTGAAAGATTGCTCTCACTGGATGATTAGGGCTTCCAATGACTCTTGCTCCCATTTTAAGTGAGTTCTGTAAGCTTCTCAAATATAAAGGAGGTTCATCACATTCATTTAGCAGCCACACAGCACAGTCTCAATGCCTCAGTTTGAATAGATACCAACTTATTAAAGTGAGCCTTATAGAACCCTAAAATGATGTTAACTGTTAAAACAAACAAGAAAAACATACAAGAGACAAGTTGAAGAACAATTACGTCTTTCTAACTCATGCTATAAGTTAAAGCAAAGTGTTCAAAAATGTTTAAGGCATTTGCTTTTGCTAGGCACATCTGTTTCTCGTTGCAAGAACCAACAATATTGCCTCATCATGCTATGACTTATCTTCCTCTGATGTTCGCTTTTCATCACCTTTACATGATGGAACCTTTTCCCATGCTCATCGCTGACATCGCCCATATTGGGTGGAAAGCACCCAAAAACTCACAGTTGATGTGTGTTGCGTTCGTCGTGTCCACACGCCAGTGCGATAGTCTCTCGTTCATTTTGCTATTTATCAAGGCTCTGTTACAGTTTTGCTAGATATAATAGATCGATAATCTTTTTGAAACAATTCTCATACGCCATAACTATTTGAATTACTTACTAATTGACCTCATCGCCCTAACATGGTTATTGTCAGATATTCTGCTGACAATTTACGCTCGTTGTGGTCAATTAAATTACGACCCACTCGATCGTTCAGTGCACAGATCTGGCGTCCAATCAGCTCTCCTTTGAATTTTGCACTGCCCGCCGGCTTCTCGCACGAGACAACGTCGGCTTCAACGATCTCACTCTAGGTCCGTTGCATCCTCATTCATGGACACAGCTGGCCTCTTCTTTAGAGCCCCCTTCTTCATTCTATCCTGGACTAACCATTGCCACTTCTCTCTCCGTCAAGTTTGCCTTCGTGGCCCACTCTCTCATCGAGAACCAGCTTGACATTTTCAGTGACCGAGAACTGGCATCAGCATTCAGACGATGTTCCGATCATGCGAGCAGCCCCGTCGGGCTCCTCCTTTCGTCATCGGCCTAGACAGGTGGTCAAGACGGTCAGCGCTCACGCGGATCAGGAATTGTCGTCTACTTCCGGTCAGCTCTTCGTACATCTGAAATTTCCTTCGACATGGGAATAACCACATGTTAAGCTTTTAACATTTTAAGCCTACGACTCACGGCTCAGTGACCTTCTTGTCAGTCTACAGACCTGGCTCTACTCCTGGTCATTCTTTGATGAATTAGCTCCGTCCTTTATAGCCTCATCTTTGATGAATTAGCTCCGTCCTTGAAAGCCTCGTCACTAGGAACAGTCAACAGTCAATAGTCGGCGACTTTAATCTTCATCTTCAAGACCTTACAGAACCTGCCTCCTCTCGCTTCCTCGACCTCCTCTCCCAGTTCGGCGTACGCCAGCACGTGAATGTGGCCACTCATCTACAGGGTGGCTTCTTAGACCTGATCTTCACGTCCAACAACGAGCAGATCCACGATCTTCATGTTCATCCTCCGACGCCTTCTGACCCACATTCTATTCGATGAATGAGTATTCGTCGAATTTGTCTTCCTTCCCTCCATTCTCAGACCCCAAGTTGCTAGTTACATGGATGGAAATCCCTTGATCGTCGTACTCTTAGCAACGCCATCCGTAACTCTGAGCTCATGTCTCCTTCATCGACGCTTGATGCCTTCTCTATCTCTCAATTATTTGATATCTACTATGGATCAATTTCTTGACACCATCTTGCCACTTTGAAACGTCAAGACTCGTGTCCGACCTTTGGCTGTCTTGTTTGATGGGGAGTGCCATCAACTACGTCGACGCTCTCGCTGTCTCGAGATACATTATTATCGCTCCCAAGACTCTGAGGACCGGCTGGCCTAGATCGTTCAACTCCGAGCCCTCCATAAACTGTATCGTGATAAAGAGGCTACCTATTAGTATTGGGAGCCCCTCGTCACTCGTAATGCTCATAATCCTAAACGCCTAGTCACCCATTTCTGGACTCCTCGGTCGCTCTTCACGTCCACCACAGACTCCTTCCTTCTCGTCGAATGAATTGCTAACGGATAAGATGCATGGTCTCCTTGCGTCAACAACTGATTCTCCTCCGCCTCGGGGGAGACTCTATAATCTATATCGTGACACCAACCCATAAATTCTAATACTGTGCTGCCTAATTTTAGTACGCATGATCGTCTACTATGGGTTGATGATACTTTTCATAAGAACGTGTTTGATAGTCATGAATTTAAGAATTTGTAGACAACCATCGGTTAAAGCTTTAATGTATAAAATTCATTTGGACAAATCTTGAGGGTCCCCAACGACATCAAAAATCGTCTGCGCTTGAATAGCAAAAAGGAACGTTTCGAGGGCAGTTTTAATTAAGTTCTGTTCATTCCTAGCAATTGTTGCATCGTGTGACAGTTCGTATAATCTAGAGCTATTAGACTATGTTTGGCTAGCACTTAGTGTATTCTACTTACTTATATATCCATGCTATTTCGGTCTATTTCTTGTTTTTAATCTATTCTGTGACTAAAGGACAAACATTAGAAAAGAAGGCGCACGCTTTCATTCCAGACATGCAGGATCGGCGTAACTTGTTCATGTTGCTTCCAAAGGTGGTTCAGTTTGAGTGCTTGAAATCGAGCATTGTTGAGTACCTGACTAAAAACTATATATCTATCGAAAGTTGGTTGCAGTTTGATTTCAACTGTGGTGGAACATAGGAGAAGAGGGGAGAGATATGAACAAGTTTTGTGATTGGTTGAGCTAATATGTGAGCCACTCCTCTGAGTAGCCAGACAGCTAGACCATTTGCAGGCCCAGTAGCAGTACTGCCAACCGATGTAAGCAGCCGTTGTTCCGTCGAAAACTGTTACGTTGACCTGAGTGAAGGAGCATCTATAGAGATGTTACAAAAATGCCGGTTTAATTTAAAGATTCCTCCGTAACCTTGCAATCCGAGTGTCGGGCATGCATCCTACTGCCACTGGATATGACAACCTACCTGCTTGGTTTTTTAGACTCACCGCCCCATTCTTTGCATCACCTCTCTCACCTTATCAATCTCTCATTCCTATCCCATTTCATCCCTCCCCAATGGAAAATAGCCATCATCCGGCCAAAATCTAAAACCAACTCCCCCTCTCAAAATGCTTGAGCGGAAGATATATAATTGTTTCGGCTTAACGACACTTTTTCATATCGAAGATGATTAGTGTCGGAGGCAGAAAGCAACCTCGTACTCCACGTTTAAATTGCGACCGAGCCACCCGCAGTAAAGATCCGAGAAATTAATCTCTGATAAACCGACTCGACCGGGAAGCGAACCCGGGGCGCCGACGTGACGAGCGGGCTACCAGCCCACTCGGCCACTTAGGATCGGAAGATATATATAAATATATATATATATATATACCCTACCCTTACTCAAGCCCGCCTTGAATCCCTGGTTTCAGATCAATTTGCTTTCAGACCCACTGGTTCCACCTCTGCAGCCATAATATCTATCATACATCATACACAAATCCTCATAAAAACCAATGAATATGTCTCAATAATCTCCCTTGACTTCTCCAAAGCATTTGACTCAGTTAAACATTCTGACAAATCTCCACTCTTGATATCCCATACCAAATCTATAACTGGCTAGTTGAATATCATCTTGAACGCTCACACCTCACTATATACAAAGGTTACGCTTCATCTCTCCTCCCAATCAATATAGTTCAAGCCTCTGTCTTAGGACCTATCAACTTCTCCATTACTGGTTTAGACCTGCACCCTGCTCAGCCCCTTAATCATAATGTTAAAATTTGCAGATGACACTTACCTCCTTACTGGATCCTCTCAGGTCATACTATCCCACCTGAACTGAACTTCTGCCAATAACCCCTTAAATAGCTCTAAATCTAAAGAAAGGATCATTTTCCGCCCTCGACACCAATATGACCCTCCTCCTCCATTACCTAATATTACCCGAGTTAAAACTTTGAAGATACTGGGTGTCATCCTTCAACATAATCTCAAACTCATACCCCGTATAGACCACCTCACAGCCACTTGCTCCTCCTCTTTTTATGCTATCAGAAAACTCAAAACCCATGGCCTTTATTCCTCATCGATCCATAACACTGGACAACAACAAAATATTTTTTTTGCAACTGAGAACTTTAGAAATGTTTTTAACTAAAGTTTGGATGCTGATTTCAAATATGTAATCGAAATTTGGCTAGCATGTCAGGTTTTTCAGGTACGCATCCATGAGGTTCTACACAATTGCGAATTCTCAACTCATACATTTAGCGAAAACAAAGTATGGTAAAAATGTTTGAGGCATTTGATTTTGCGCTTGTTTTTAGCTATATTACGGACCCTGATTTCAAATATGACATCGAAATTTGGCTAGCACTTCAGATTTTTTAGATGTGCATCAGCGAGGTTCTACACAACTGCGAATTAATGCAGGACATTTGCAGTATGAAATATGTAACACTAAAACGACGTTAATGCCTTTACTGCTAAACCAAACAAAAGAACATACAACAGACATGTTGGTGAACAATTACGTCTTTCTCAACTCACACTTTAAGTGAAAGCAAAGTGTTCAAAAGTGTTTAAGGCATTTGCTTTTGTGTGTGTAAGGCACACACAAAAGCCGTCTTTCGTTTCAAGAACCAACAATGTACTCTCTCGTCATGCTATGATTTATCTTCGTCTTATATCCGCTTTTCATCACCTTTATATTCTGATTAGGGAATGTAATCCCGGAGCATTTTGCCAATCCCGAGATTTCGGGATTAGAAATGAATCAATCCCGGGATTGACGTTTGCAAGGAAAAATTCGTCTTCACTGTAGAGCCGATAGGCCCCTATATTTAATGCTGTAACGCAGTTGTGCATTAAAGACAATGATTTTTAGAACATTGTAGCTTTGTATTGTTAACTTATTACTTAAAATGAAAAGTTAAAAGTTCAATGTCCATGTATTGTTAAGAGATCAATGATCGCAAGAAACATAAAAGTGTCAATAGTAGAATGTCCGAGCCTTGAGCTTATCTTATAGCATAGAACACCTACCGCCGAAAATGCACGTTCCGCCTCAACTGACGCAATTCTTTGGCTAAATGGACTCTTGATAAAGTCTTATTGCATCCGTTTATGATGCAGTTTAAGATTTTGTCCTCTCAGATTTCCAGTTGCTGCCCTCAGTAAGAATGTTTTTCGTCTATAGTTTGCGAGTTCCTCTGTACAGAAGGTCCGATATTGAAATATCTAAAATAAATCAGTTTCGGAAGGCGAACCGCACAGAGGTGCACGGACGCAGCCCACGCTCTAACCAAACTAATTCACTGGGTCACAGCTTGCTTTCAAACCAAGAATTATCTTTTAAAATTTAAACGTTTCGGAAACGCATGGAGTTCAGTTTTATTTGTTTCAAAGCAGTCAGATGTGGTGCAACGGTTGCCGAGGGTTGGACTTTGTCAGCAGGAAGGCCTTTCCGGCAACTAATTCCACTTCTCAGTCCGTGTAAACAGCTGCTATTCAACAAAAGAAAACGACTGCTTGTCGAATATCAATTTAGTTTACAGTTTGTTATAAGTTTGTTTCAACTACTACCGAGCCTGTCCTAAATGCCAATACCGTGCACAGTTCAAGTAGTTCGCTCTCAACCCCAAACTGCAGACGGAAAGTACTACCACAGCAGCAATGATACAAAGAAGAGTTCATCCGTACTCTGTTGTGACCGCAGGTGTTTGCTGCCTCGAAGGTCGAAAGAATCGCCGATTACTCCAACATCGGACCGGGGACGTCCTATGATAGCATAGGTCTTTGACGTCTTCCCTTTGTTGTTGATTCTGTGGGGGATGATGTTTTGCACTCTTTTTATGGTCGTAATCGTGAACTCTAAACGTCTAAACTTCTAAAGCACTATTCGAATGCACCAGCTTATTCACGAGCGCTCAAATTTTAGTCACGACAAAAACCATTTCTGCATACCCCTTGTTGTCTATCGACGGCTGGTCGGACGTGCGTCATTTTCCACCAGCGAGGGACTGCTCGTCTCCAGCGTCATCGCATGTGCGAACGCTGTGGACTGTCGTCGCTCTAATCTATCGACGCAGAGACTATGAATATAGGCTTACATGCCATCTTCAGCTGTCGACGGCAATCCGTTGGTTCCTTGTGTGTACGTGAGTCTGCCGACTCTTTCTGCTTACTGTGCATTGTTTTGCTAACTTTTCGTACCATAATGACATTTAATATCATATAGGCTAGCACCTCTTAATAGTAGCGATATAAAACTTCAGCGCAATATAAAAGTTAAATAACGATTACATTTAAGAGTGTGACCGGGATCCAACGAGCAGTTGTCAGTTTCGCACCTCACTATTGCCTTTGGCTTCCGCTATCTACAATACAATAAAATATTTATTGACATTAAATATTTTTAAATACGGCTTTGGTTCATTGTTGGTATTTTTATATAGGCTAATTTATACATATATATTTATAACTACACATCTAACTTCTTAACTTAATATGGACGTTTACTAGATTGTTGGTTTGAACCATCGACCTATATTGAACCATTGGCATTTTAAACGTGGTCAAAATATGAGTGAAATAAAGAGAGTTAAACCGGTCGATGTTGTCTGAGACCTTGTTGTTCTCCTAGGTAGGTTAATATTCTCTCCATGAAAATTCAAGTAACTGAATCCTGTTTCTTCCATCTCAGACGTCTATCTAAGTGTAAACCAAAGGTCCCCAAACCGGAGTGCACGCACCTTTAGGGGTGCGGCATGTCATTTCAGTGGGTGCGCGAAAGAGAAAGTATGAATTATAATAATGCATTATAAATTGTTGAGCTGCCATAGGATAACTATGGGTAAGACTATAAGATTAGATTCTTCAATTTTCCATGTAACATATGTTACATGGTTGTGGTCTATTAAAGGGTGAAAGTATCATAAGCGGAAATGACAAGTAAAACAGAAGACTTTACAATGTTGAATAAAACTCGTATACTTACACTATGTAGTCTACTCACACATCCGTCGGCACAAAAGCTTCATCAAGGAAGAACAATTCGAGAACCGGCATTAACAGCAACGAGTAGCGACCACGTAGGGTACATTCTGAAACAACGACCTATGAAAAAGCTACTCAACGTAACACACAGCAAGCATTACTTAAAAAAAACTGCAAAGCCTATCTATTTATACAGACGAGACCATCCTATATTCACAGTAAAACGAGGTGCGCCATAACTAAGGTTAGTAAGTGCACGTGTGACGATGATGATGGCGGAATGGCGGAAGGCCACTCCCAACGAAAAAGGAGGAAACATTTAGAAGTGTTTCCGACGTAAACAACCGTAAAACAACGACATAACATCTCAAAATTTAATGCACAATTCACTCTAGGACAATGTGACTTACAATCAAACATCACAAAAACGAATGCAAACTGTCATCAAACATTATAAAGTTCATCAAACGTTTCAATACAACAAACTAAATGAGAACATCTCCATACAGTAAAACTGTAAAGTTTAATGTAGAAACAGTTCATGGGCAAAGTCCCAAACACTCCTGACAGCGTCCTAAAACTATAGACTTATCAATCACCAGAGGTGAAGCGACAAACTAAGTCCGAGAACAAATTCAGACGACTCGGCCTATGCCTAATGATCAAGGAACATCGTTGCAGTCCGCAATCCAAAGCAGAAGTTTCTGGTAACATTTCCCCATGTCCTCAACAAACTGTCGACTGTCAGTGCACAACACCAACTGTGCAGAACCAAGGTACATCGCGAAGGCGCGAACACTGGCGAGTAGGCCTACCAAAGCAATATCCATTTCCGCTAACGGAATAATTTTTACACGTAGGCCGTTGTATCTCGAGACCCAAGTATCACGAGCCGACAACGCCAGGACGGTCAGAGCCATCCAAAGAAAGACGAAGGCGCTCACTCCCTCACAGGGTGTATCCCGCTCGGCAGTTGGTCTTTCTGCAACTTAACGGACTCCGAGGCGAGATTAATTATCCTTACTTGGGTGGCACCTACATTCTCGTTCGCAGTAACCCTGACAAGTGACAACATAGACCCCAGGTTGTATCACCCGAGCTTCTGTCATCCACGTCGGAGCGCACGTTGACAAATCTTCGAATAGAGTCTTAGTGCTGACGTTATGCCGACACTTCTGTGGCACCACAATCTCCTCGGTTACTATGAACGTACGACACCAGTTAGACCCATTACATTTAACCAAATCCTACACCCGAAAAATAGGGCTCTGTGCCGAATCCCAGACGGCATCTGTGCTGTCTCAACAATACATTCCTAACGATGGGTCCCGCTATTTGATCATACAAAAAATGTGGTTGGTATAGCAAAGCCCTTCACATCTAAACAAAGTAACCTGATCTCAGTTCCGTTAGCCGCCATCAGTATCCGGATACAGGGACGTAGCTCCAGACCCTCGACATCGGTAGCCTAATTGGCACAAAGCCTACATCGTATCCGGTATAAATCAGGTAGAGTCATTATTATCAACAAGTGCGCATGTCAGCAGCCATGTTGGCTGCTGACATTTTGTCATTTTGGCAGACTCTGTCATTTTGGCAGATTACTTTGTCGGAATGTTCGATAGGTCTCGCACGTTTGGATAATTACTGCTTGCTGAGTCGGCGTATCGGATTTTTCTTGTAACTCTGCGAGTCTCATAACTTCTGCATGGCTGGAACGGTCCACCTACAGCTCGAGGGAAGACAGGGTTCATCCAACTGACCTACTTACGCCGTTATCGTCGGTCAACTTTCGACATGAAGGAACAATGGCGGAGCGGGTCTTGGAGAAGAGCCAGTTGTCAATCGCAATTACGATATCAACCGCTCGACGACCAACCGATGCCTGTTCTATGCGCGGATCTACCCGGAGTGGGCCAAATGATCTCCGGACGAAAATTTTATCAACCGACATTTCATCATAATATATTGTCGCAGAAACCCTGAACTGAAGTGACTTATAAACTAGTTGGGAATCTGTTGGTTTGGCTTAGCGTGTTTGCGCGAGCCCGCCACTGGTGACTCTTCTAGTGAACAATGTTATCCATCCGACAAATAGTCTGCACAAAACGACACTTAACATCATGAGTCCACGCAGATATGTTTTTCTTAATTTTGTTCTGTTACGCGCTTTCGTGCAAGATTTCCATTTTGTTTATGCGCGCAATAAATGAAAGCTTAATAATAATAAATAATAAAAGAGTCGGCTCCTTCCTGCTGTCGATCCCTAAATGAGTGTGGCGTTGTTGCTAGCTCGGTTGGATACCCGAGGCCGCATCGTGTGGTTCACGGCAACCTCTCTGAGCGTCTTCACCATTCGGCGAGGCTGGCGCTCCTGCCAGCAGTTCCAAGATATGGCCCAGATCACCACATCCGTAACAGGTCAGAGTCGATCTCTGATTGGCGAAGTTCGCCGACGGAACAGCTGGCGAAGTATGGTCGGTAGTGGAGTTACATGATGGAAGATTTCGCAGTTCCTGGAAGTGTCGGTCGATTCTCGATGCCATCTCTTGTTGCCATCGTCGCTGGGCCTAGCATTGTTTTATCCAGAATCGGTCCAACTGAGACTGGATTTGACTGCCGATGCCGGTTTCAGCAGTGCCGCGTACGCGATTGGGAGTTCTCCGACGGTAATGGCACTCCGATGTACGCTGGTAGGCTTCAAAGTTGTTGCGCGGTGCCGTAAGCCTCATCCAAAGACTTCGGCTCTCGTTCGCGAACCTTCAATGACAACTCCCGGTTTCGCATCGCTTTCAGGAAAGGTTCGCGAGAGACGATCCCCGTAGTCTCATTGGATACGCCAACACTACCAATCGTCGAATGTCATGAGGGAGCGTACTCGAACTGTCGTCCACTCTTTGCCGACGGTAGTACAATTGTGCCCTGAAGGTTTCCACGTGCCCTTCAGTACCATATCATTATCGCAAGCGTCCGACCAGTCCATCATCGTCACGCACTCCCAAGTCCCACAAAAGTTGTGTCGCCGCCTTGTCCAGGGCGCATTTGAGAAAGTCTACTCTGTCCTTAGCAGCCGACCCGTTATACTTCGCACACACCCTAAACTGCATCAGGATATACTCGAGGGAATCCGTGCCGTCGAATTTCACGTTTTCATCGGTGCCATCGCAGCACCGGAAACATCCAACGGTTTCCATTCGCTCAATCGATCCACTCGTTCTGTCCGAAGATTCGTCGTAATTGATTAAGGCTCGTCAAACCCGATCTGCTCGGTTCCAATGTTGGTTGAAGTAACATGTCAAGTAACCTCAATTGACCAAACACGCGAACCGGTACCATCGTCAATAGCAACGCCATACAAATGAACTAAAAACCCTCAAACTCGCACGGGGTCGAATGTCAATCAATATGTATTGAAAGTAATCAGACTGAAACGCCACATAGGCCTATAAAAAGAAATAATAAGCGTACATTCGAACTGAACTAGCGAATTTGACCACAATTTAAAATGTTGGGATGGGCGCCTCCGAATGGCTGCCACATGCAGAGATAACATCGATGTTTTGCGTAACTTCTGGGTCTTCAAGGGACAACAGCCGCGAATACACGCTTGGATAGGCAAGGAATGTCTTACACATCCGTTCTGAGGTGATTTTCTAATAAATCAACGGTCATTAAATGAACAAATTTCATAACAGTTTGAACAAACTGTAGACGTTTCTCGCATGGAGCTAGTGAACCTCAATGGAGGCTACGCTGCCAGCGTACACATACAACTCACAGAGGGCATAGCTACCAGATACACATGCAATAGGCACACTTTGAATGCACTTAGATGTCGGAAACCTTGAGGCAGAATGATCACGCGACACGAGAAAGTAAGCAAAGTGCTCAGCAATTTACATAAACTTAAACTGCTATGATACAGAGGTTGCAGAGCAGGGGAACGTAGACGGAGACCGATAGAGAAAGTCATCACCAAGAAATCTCTACCTTACTAGATCAAAGCTAACGGGGTCAAAGACAACTGATTGAGCTTACCTCAGTCCAACCACCACCAAAACAAAACCCAACTGACATTCCATCAATCATATACATCGCTTATACAAGATCACTTGCGAAGGACCATGCACTAGAGTAGACCAACTCACCGCTGACTTCCTGGGATACGACACAGACAACGCCATTGTAACCGAAACACACCTTAAGAAACATCATGTTGAAACAAATCTGCGCAATTAGCAACTGAAGGTCTTTCAGACAGGACCGATCTAGCAGAAGGGGTGGTTTGGCCATCTGCATTCGAGGGAACTACGAGGTGGTAACCTGCAAACCCGTTGTTGACCGATCGGACATTGAGCTTATATGGGTAGGACTTAAAGTAACCAGTCACTCGATGCTAATCGGAGGCCTTTACCACCCTCTAAACCCATATATGATACAACAGCGCTCGCTAATAGACTTTGTCGAAAGCTCGTTAGAGGAACTGCTACAGGCTGAAGGTGATGCAAGGAGGCGATTTTAATCAGCTGGACATCAACGAGCTAACAAGTCGTTTGAGATTGACTCCACTCGATACTCTACCAACACGTGGCAACCATGTACTGGATACGCTTATGACCTCAGTGCCAGATGCTTACAAAATCAAAGTGACTAACTCGGCTGTGACAACCGATCACAAAGCAATTGTTGCCTACTCCAGCGGAGTGGCAAAATATCTTACCAAAACCTCAATGACCAAACAGTTTACGAGTAGAACACCTAACCAACACGCCTCACTGCTTCGAGACCTGAGCAGTAGAGAGTGACATGGGGAGACAATCTCGTCCCCATCCCCGCCCGCAACAAGTAAGTCTTCCCCATCCCCGCCCCATCCCCGCAGGGTTTGTCCCCATCCCCTCCTCATCCCCGCAGGTTTTCTCCCCATCCCCACCCCATCCCCGCAGGCCGACATCGCATTCCCCGCAAAAGTTTACACTAATTAAAATTTAAAAAATAACATATTTTAGCTTACAAAGCTATTTGTATTGCTGACTGCATTAGTCTGTAATTATCTTATCGACAGTTCGTATTAACCAAGTCTTGACCATTTCTGACTAGAAGGCTTCAAGAAATAAGAAAATCTCCTTATCAGTTCTCAAGTTCTTAACATCACCCGGGTTTCTTGCCGGCTCATTCCCCATTACCGCGGTATTACCGTGAGAGTAAACCCCATTACCGCGGTATTACCGCAATTGTTGTCCCCATTACCGCGGTATTACCGCAATTGTTGTCCCCATTACCGCGGGATTTACCGCGGTTTCCCCGCGGGGAAATTCCCCATGTCACTCTCTACTGAGCAGCTGAACAAGAGCTACATAGCCGATATAAGTGACCCTCAGGAGGCCTGGGACGTAGCCTATGAGCTCATGCAAGGCTGGCTGGATCAGTACTATCCAGTCCGCACAGTCCAGAGACTCTCCATTCCTCATGGCTGAAATTAAGCATCTCCTGCGTCGGAAAAACAGACTGGCGAGATCTAACCGATTGGAAGAGGCCTCCTCGACAGATGATCGCATGGGTAGAGCAATAGCCCAGATCAACCGAGTCGATATAGCAGATATCAACCGAAGAACGGCATGAAATCATTATGGGAGAGGGTCAACCGGCTAACCCAAGAAATATCCAGCAGCCCCATCGTGACCAAGATAGCTGCAGATGAACTCAACGACCATATTGCCACAATCTCCACCGTTGAAGCATACGTTGAGCCTCGAACTCGCAGCACAGCACTACATCCTAACACAATCTTCAATGAGCTCGTGCTGTTCAATATTATGGAAAAAATTGAAACATACAGCAGAAAGTGAGGATGGCCTAATGGCATGGTTTTTGCGCATTCTAGCACCTGTCATGGCTTCTCCTCTGGCCCACTTGATCAACGAATCCGTTCAGCAGTTCCACTTTCCAGAGCAGAGGATGATAGCGCTAATCGACCCAGTGCCCAATCCAACGGCCCCATCGGACTACCGACCTCTATCTGTTGTCCAGATGCTATCGAGGATAACCGAAAGAGCAATAGTACGCTCCTATCTCTATCCAACATTCAACTCGTCACCGGGGCGCGAGGAGATGAAGGACCAGTACGCCTTTATAGGCCAAGCGGGGTCGACGATAGTACCAATCATATCAATTCTTCACCACATCACAAAATTGCTGCGGACTTCGTGGTGACCATATCAACCGATTATTCTAAGGCATTTGACACTGTCCGCCACTCCACGCTTGCCGAGAAGCTGAATAGACTAGACATATCTGACCAAGTCTATAACTGGATAGTAAGTTACCTCAAGAACAGAGAGCATCACACGTTTTCCACGAAAGCTCTCACTGATTGCCCGCATTAATGCCAGGGTTGTGCAAGGATCTTGGGTCGGCCCAGCCTCCTATGTAGTTGGAGCATCTGATCTGCGCCCTATCCACACCTTCAACATACAGGTCAAATATGCAGACGACTCCCACTTACTTATAGGTTCATCGGGTTCCCGCTGGCGGAACATTCGGTCGCCGCCAAATTTCGCTCTGAAAGAATGTACAGTTTTATTGGATTTCAAGTCGTGTTATTGTAAATGGCTCGTCTATTTGTGGCTGTATTGCATCCGAGTCCGCTTCTGTGATGCCTGTCAAGTCAATCGCATGGAATATTCTTGTTTTGGACGATTTTAACAACACCTACAATCATCTCCTCATGGCAGCCGCCACGTGGTTGTTGATAACTAAAAACGGAGAGTCAGGATCCGAATTTCCACGCACTTCTGTAAGCCGTCAGACATGGACTATAAGTTACCATCTGTCAGCAGCGCTTATAGTAGCTGCTAATAGCTTTTTAGGCTTTTCCTGATCCAACGACAGTAATATTTAATATGAACTGTCTTATGCTTTGTAAAATGTGAGCGTTTGACTTGGATACTTACTTACTGAGTACCGGCGCTGAAGAGTTTACGCACATCACCAACTGGGCAGAGGCGAACAATCTCTGTCTAAATGCCACCAAGAAAGAAACAGGCAAAACGTGGACCCATTCAAGATGTTATTCCAGGAGCAGAAAGAGTCGAGTCTATGAAGGCACTAGGTGTCACACTACAGTCGAACCTAGGCATCAGTAGGCATGGCAACCCATATAGACAAGATTCTAGCCACAAGCTCATTGTATGCCTTGAGAGTACTCCGATCACTCCGATCACACGGACTCCAACCGACAGCATTTCACCATGGCAACAATGGTGGCGCATATCATCATCGCCTCCCCAGCATGGTGGGGTTACACCAACAAGAAAGACATAAACAAGATAGACCACCTATTTAAGATAATGATCTGTTGCGCGTTTCTGCCTGTCACCGCTGAAGGAGCCGCTCAACTGTCCATGAAGTCGGACAATAGGCTCTTTGAAGAGAACCTTTCATATGAGAATCTTTCATAAGAGAACCTTACCGTGTTCTCCGAAATTTACTCCCCCCACCCCACAGTAGTGGACATAATCTCCGAGCAAGGACACATAACTTTACCCTACCTGAAAAAGACAACCGTAATTACATATTCCGCATCCTATATAAGAACGCCTACTGACTTAATTTATACGCTGGCTGACTGGTTAGAGCGGTTGACCTCTAACACAGATAGTACGGGTTCGATGATCGTCCGGGATGGTTACTGTGTAGGGACCGTGGTCAAGTCTTTTGCGCACAATTGCTCTGCAATATAATTGCTCATGTGCCGCTGAAGTGTGTGCTCTTCTGAGCTTTGGGCCACCTTTGGAAGAAGGGCGACATCAACTATCAAGACAGTGGCATTGTATTGTATTGTATACCGCTCCAAAATAAGCCCCAAACCACGTAATTTGTAGAAGTTTCATCTTTGTCAGCTTTTGAATTTTCAATAAACTAGTATTGTATTGTACTGAATATCAGCAAGAAAAATAAATAAAACTGCACAGAACATTTGTCACTCCAGTACTCATGTATGGATCCGAGTGTTGGAGCCTACGGAAGGAGGACTCTAATGGCGGAAATGAGCTGGCCAAGAAGACGAGATAGTATTCTTAATGGGGTAACACGGAAGGAGTTGGGGTAGACAGAAACACTGGTAGACAAGATCAGAAAAAGAAAACGGACATGGTTCGGTCAAGTAGTAAGAATGGATAAGAGAGTACCAGCAATACCATATGTCATGTACATAAAATAAGGTATGTATGTATGTATATATGTCTGTATGCAGGGCCGGTTTAACCACTAGGCGGCACCTTTCTGGGGGCGGCAGAAAAGCTACATAAACATTTTTTTAAAATAAATGCCGGTATCACGAAATAGAGTATCTGTCCTAAGACTATCCGGGGGGATGTATGAATTTATACCCCCGGATGGAATAAACCGGTTTAGAGTATCCGGGGGATAAACCATTCTGTCCCCCATCATCATACACGTCACAAAAGCCAAGACGAAAATCCAGTCAAAATCACCAAAAACGAAGTAAATTAATTTCAGGTCGACGTACAAACTAAAGATATGCAACTTAAAATATTTTATATGCAAGGTAACTGTGCCGAATAAGGCCCACCTAAGGAACTTTACCAAAAAACGGCTACTAGTATGCAACTGTAACTCTGCAAAATAGCCACATGAAGAGTGTATTGAAGTAGTTAGGGGTCATTGCATAATTACGTAACGCTCTAGGGTGGGTGGGTGGGGTCCTTGAGAACGTTACGAAACGTTACGCGGGTGGGTGGGTGGGTCGAGCTGAACGTTACGTAACGCTTTAATTATCATTGAATGACACGTTACACACGATGTGATCGAAGTTCAAACTTCGTGCCTTCTTCTTGTGGTTCTCTGCCTGTTAGGCAGGTTCAAATGTCCGACGTCGCCACTTCTCTCGTTGTTGGGCCTCTTCTTTCAGTTTCCTGTAGCCGTTTGTCATCATCCAATCCAGCATCATCTGTCTTGGTCTTCCTCTTGTCTTCCTCCCCTTCATTTTTCCTTCGATGACCGTTCTTAGTAGTGAGTCTCCTCTCAGCGTGTGTCCGATCCATTTCCTTTGCCTGTCTCTTATTGTGCGTATAAGGACTCTTTCTTCTCCAATTATTCCCAACACTTCTTCATTTGTTATATGTTCTGTCCAGCTGATTTTTTCCATTCTTCTCCATGTCCACATTTCGAAAGCTTCCAGTCTTTTTATATCCGCTTTTCTCATTGTCCATGTCTCCGATCCATACAGCACCACGCTCCATACTAGTGTCTTTATCATTCTTATCTTTAGATTCCTGTTTAGTTTTCCTCTCAGTAATTCTCTTCTGTTTGAGAATGCCTCCTTTCCTATTGCTATCCTTCTTTTAATTTCTCTGTGGCATTTGGCATCTGTCGTAATCATACTCCCTAGGTAGCAGAATTCTTTGACTTGCTCTATCTGTTTTCCTCCAATGTGTATTCTGACTACAGTTTCCTTTCCTTTACTTATCTTCAGTACCTTTGTCTTTTTGATGTTAATCTTCATCCCGTATTCGGTTGATGTTGTGTTTAGCCTATCCATCATTGCTTGCAGTCCTTTCTGGTTTCTCGCCAACATTGCCTGATCATCTGCAAACCTTAATGCCTTTATCCATTTTCCACCAACCTTTATCCCCTCCTCCATCTCCTCTACTGCCTCTCTGACAAGCTCTTCTATATAGATGTTAAATAGTAATGGTGACAGTGGACATCCTTGTCTCACACCTCTTCCAACGTTTCCTGGTTCCGAGTACTCTCCATCTATTCTTATTCGCATCTTTTGTCCCATGTATAAGTTTCCTATTAATCTTCTGTCTCTCCAATCTATTCCCATCCGCCTCAATGCATGTAGTAGCCTTCTCCAGTCAACTCTATCAAATGCTTTTTCATAATCCACAAAGCATATATATACATCCTGACCATTCTGGCAGCTCCTCTCTGTTAGTACTCTTAGTGTTCCGATCGCATCCCTAGTTCCCATGCCTTTTCTAAAACCAAATTGATCATCTCCCAGCCCCTCAATTGCCTCTGTCTTTGCTTGCACTCTCTTTGCTAGTATTCTTATCATGACTTTTGACGCATGGGTGAGGAGGCTAATGGTCCTGTAATCCTCGCATGCTGTTGCATTTGGTTTCTTTTTAATTGGTATTATTATGGATTGCAGGAAGTCCTCTGGCCATTCTCCCGTTGTGTATATATCTTGGCATATCCTTATTAGTTCTTTCATGGCACCATCCTCCAGACTTTTGAGCATCTCTGCTGGTATGTTGTCTATTCCCTCTGCTTTGTTGTTTTTCAGTTCCTTTATGGCCGCTCTTACCTCCTCTCCCAGCACCTCTGGGCCAATATCATCCTCTCTCCCTCGAGTCTCCTCTTCCTTCTCCAGTCCCTGATTGTCATGCAATTCTCCCTCTTCACTTCTGTAGAGTTCCTCCACGTACTCCTTCCATCGGTTCTTAACTTCAATTGTTTCATTTAGGAGTCTACCTTGTTTGTCGCTAACCTCTATTCCTCCTCCTCCTTTTCCCGGTTTCCTAGATATCTGTTTCACCTTTTCGTACACTTTGTCATATCTTCCCTGTTGCTGTAAGTCTTCTAACTCTTGACATTTCTCGTCCCACCATTTTTCCCTTGCCTCTTCTGTTGTTCTTCTCAGTTTGTTGTTTAATCTTCTATATTCTTGTCTTGCTTTTTCGGTGCTTTGGTGTTTCCATTTCCTCCTTTCCTCCATCTCTTCTATCATTTCTCTTGTTACCCACGGTTTCCTAGCAGGTACTCTCTCTTCTGCTCCGACGATGTCATTGGCGCTCTGTATGATATTGTCTTTCAGTCTTTTCCATCTCTCTTCTATGGATTTTCCTTCGTATTCTCTTAGATTTTCTTCTATTTTCTTTCCCAGTTCGTTGCTCTTTTCTTTCAGGTTCTTTTTATTCCATCTCTGTCTTATCTTCTTTTTCCTCTTGATGAATTTCAGTTTTATCTGGGCCTTCATGATGATCAAGTTGTGATCTGTGTCTGCGTCTGCTCCCGGCATTGCTCTTGCATTCTTGACACTGTTTCTGTATCTGTGTCTTACCATTATGTAGTCCAGCTGATATCTTGCCATATCTCCCGGGGATTTCCACGTGTACCTACGTCTCTTCTCGTGCTGAAACCAGGTGTTTGTCAGTATTAGTTCTCTTCTCTCACAGAACTCCGCTAGTTTTTCGCCTCTGCTATTTCTCTTCCCCAGACCATACTTTCCAATGCATTTTCCCTCCGCTCCTTCTCCCACCACTGCGTTCCAGTCTCCCATTATGACTACATAATCTGTTCCCTTGGTTCTATCCAGTATTTCCTCCAATCTCTCATACATATCGTCTACTTCTTCATCTTTGTGCGTTGTTGTTGGCATGTATATCTGTATTATTACTATATCTACTGGTTCTGCCTTTATTTTGACCTCAATCATCCTGCTTCCATATCTTTCAATCTTTATTATGGACCTGGCAATCTTCTCTTCTACCAGAACA
Source organism: Aporrectodea caliginosa (assembly GCA_020284085.1). Classification (NCBI taxonomy): domain Eukaryota; kingdom Metazoa; phylum Annelida; class Clitellata; order Crassiclitellata; family Lumbricidae; genus Aporrectodea; species Aporrectodea caliginosa. The sequence continues at coordinate 1,366,171 of JACEVL010001014.1, forward strand.
GCTACACCGTTTTGGTTGTTTTCTCCTCCTGTGTGTATGATTCTTATTCCATCACTATTAAAGTCTCCCTCCTCCTTCCATCTTGTCTCCGCCAGCCCCATAACATTCAATTTTGATCTTTTCATCTCCCCTATGACGTTTGCAAGCTTCCCGGGTCTTAGCATTGTGCGGACATTCCATGTCCCTATTTGTATCTTGTTTTTCTGATCTTTCTTCATGTTGATTTTGCAGGGGTTTCGCTGGTTGACGACCGAGGAGGCCCCACCCCCTCCCCTGCCGGACGCGACTCTTCCCGGTATCCAGGTTGAATCGTTGACGTCGTTGGCTTTTTTCTCTAGTGGCTTCATCTTCTATATACTTGGGATATATAGAGAGGTGGTCTCCCAAGTCCTTCCTCTCGGTGTTTTTCTCGAGACACCATCTCGCTCTTGCGTTGACCCAAAAAAAACTTCGTACCATTGATTTAAAACTTAACTAAAACACGCAATAGTATAAATCAACACTAAGTTAGTGTTTAATAAGGTGCCGAAGTAGCCGAAGAAGATCCGGTAGCAGGCACCAGCGGATGTACTGATCAACATATCTGTTCTCCCGTTTGTGTAAACTGGAAATCGCTGTTCGAATTGTTTAGATCTTTCATAGTTTTACCGCCGGAATAACGTGGCATTTCTCCTTGGATTCCTGACCTCGAACAACCACTTTAAAGCATATTTTACTTTGTGGATACGAATTTCAAACATTCAATATTGATGCCCGACAAAAACTGGGTTATAGACTATTTGTATTAATAATTATCGAAGTGCTAATACGAAAGCAAATAGGCCTAATTAGGCCTAGTTCATCTTACGCAATTTAGTCCATGGCACTTTTCAGCAGTGTGTAAAACTTTTAACTCTTAGCCTAACGTAAAACTTAAAAAAAATTGCATTTCAAACTTGACTGTCATTTATATAAATAAAACATTGTGTATATTTTAGGCCTACTGTCAAATTCACATAGGCCTACATGTAAAATTCGCTATAAAATATGAATTAGCCTATTTGCGCTTTCACATAGTAGGCCCTAAATCTAAATGATTTTTCGTACCAATAATTACGTAACGCTGGGGTGGGTGGGTGGGTGGGTCTAGGGAAACGTTACGAAGCGTTACAGGGTGGGTGGGTGGGTCCAAAACGGCCATTTTCGGCGTTACGTAATTATGCAATGACCCCTTACATAGTGGATTAATTAATATGATGAAATAAAATTTCACATAGTAGCAACAATTTTTTTTTTAGAAGTCGTCATGTGGGCCTTATTAGTTATTACCCAATACTGTGTGGAATAAGGCCCAACTTAGTGTCTTTTGTCGTCGTTTAAATCAGAGGTTCTTAACCTTTTTGTGCACATGACACACCTAAACTTGGAGCCAAATTTGGCGACACATCATGCAATCGTCACATGTGAACATCGTAAATGTTAAAAAATATTCAAGTTAAACTAGTTTATTTACTGAAATTTTTAATTGTTAACATTTATAATGAATAAAAATTTTGAAATTGAATCTTTTCTAGTTTCTAATCATCTAATCATTTTCTAATTGTTCTAAAATTCTGATTTCTACTGATCTAATTCTACGATTCTACGTCGTTGCTACGACTCTGAATCGGCTTTTGTTAACTTAAGTCCAAGTGTATAGGTCTAACAGTTACCGGTAATGAGATTTTTGTTCCTGGATTTTTTTGGGATCATGTTAAAACGAGGATCTACCGTTTTTGTAAATGCAATACGTAAGCAGGCTGAGAGGGTACTTCCGACCATTCTATTCCGTTAATTTCTTGTTTTTTTATGTTGATCGTCTCAGAAAACCCTTGCATAAGTAGGAACTATGAAGTGAAGCCATCTCTTTGATAGCTTTGATCGCAAGTGTTCTGTTATGTTCGTCCTTCTTTGTGATTCTTTGTACATAACTGAGTTCCTGAGAATTGCTTGTACATATCTTTCATTCTTGAATCACATTTCCGCCCCAGACTGCGACAAAACAGAATAGATAAAGACAGTGCCACGAATCCTCACAGCTTACGTCCGCCAAACTGCAAAAGTAAGTCAGTCTAATGCAAGACTGACATATGCTGTGAGAATTAGCGACACACCAATTCTTCGCGACACACCATCGACACACCATGTTTACGCGACACACTGCCGGTCGATTCGCGACACACCTGTTAAGAACCTCTGGTTTAAATGTCCGCTTTACAATGTCAGACATGAAATTGACAGTTTCTTATGAGATGGACAGCTATTGATTGATTATAGCCGTCTGAAATAAAATAAATGTGATGAAAAATGTGTAGTCATTAATTCAGGCTACTAAAACTGAAATAACTAAAACTGAAACGAGGAAGTGTCAGTTTCTATTAACTAAAGCTATAACTAAAACTTGGCGAAATAACTAAAACTAATAATAACTAAAACACCTAGCATGTAAAACTAATAACTAAAACTCAATGCAAAACTTAAACAACACTATCAGCAGCACGCCATGAACACTTCGACCAATATCCGGGTAATTCTAAAGTGCATAAACCCATAATGGTAAACCCGTAGTTTAGGTTGCTAAATTATTTTATATCGTCAAATTGAAATGGAAGCTGGCTTGAGGAAAAAATTGTTTCACTAACTCGAAGTGGGATTGATGAAACTATTTGTGTCTTTAAATAGAAGTTGGATTGATGGAAATAATTTTTACCATAGATAGAAGCTGGATTGATGAAACTTAGTTTTTGATGCAATAGAAGTTGGGGTTATCCCGTAGTTTAGGTTGGTAAATTATTTGAATGTCTTCAATGTCGTACTTCACGTTGGTAAGTAAGCAGTCTACTTATGTCCATGATAACTATCATCAATCCCGCTTTCATTTCATCGAGAAATTTTTTCATCGATCCAGCTTCCATTTCGTGAAAAAAAATTATCCAACTTCTATTTAACAAAAAAATATTTTTCATCAATGGAACTTTTATTTAAGCAAAGAACTATTCTCATGGGTCCAGCTTCTACTTCAGGAAACAATTATTTTCATCATTCCAGCTTCTATTGCATCAAAAACTTAGTTTCATCAATCCAGTTTCTATTTACGGTAAAAATTATTCCGATCAATCCAACTTCTATTTAAAGACAGAAATGGTTTCATCAGTCCCACTTCGAGTTAGTGAAACAATTTTTTCCCTTAATCCAGCTTCCATTTTAACTTGACGATATAAAATAATTTACCAACCTAAACTACGGGATTACCGAAGTTGGAATAATGAAAATAATTGTTTCCGTACGTCGAAGCTGGACCCATGGGAAAAGTTCTTTGCTTACATAAAAGTTCCATTGATGACAAATATTTTCTGGTTAAATAGAAGTTGGGTCATTTTTTTCATTAAACGGAAGCTGGATTGATTAAAAAAAATTCGCTACGAAATGGAAGCGGGATTGATTATAGTTATGATAGACATAGGTAGAGTGCATACTTACCAATGTCAAGTACGGCATTGAAGACATTAGAATAATTTAGCAACCTAAACTACGGGATAACCGCAACATGCATGCAATACGCAGACTGAGGATTAATTACGCTATTAACACAACCGAAAATAAGAAAATTGCGAAATAAATTATCGCAAAAATCTCGCCATATTTTTAATTCAAAGATGTCGCCGAAAAGAAAACCCGTAGTCAACTACGAAGGCCCGTCAACAATATAAAATTCTGGTGACATCTGGTGAATAGATTCGGAGATATTTCAAGTTTAAGTGGGTGGGCCACATATATTATAATATAATATATGTGGGTGGGCCTTATTGCCACCTCCGGCACCCCGGGTCTTATTCAGCACAGTAACCTTAATCGTCAATATTTGTTTTTATTTATAGTTATAGGCACTGTGTGCTACTACTCCGCTATCGCAGAAAAAAATCTTATATGTTCTCGCTAATTAAAACGTTTTTTTAAATAAATTTTACACGGACTGTCAATGATGAAGACCAAAGATAACCACAGAATGTCGCCAAAACAGGCTACTATTTTTTCATTAACGAGAAAGAAATTGTTTTGGTAAAAAGATTAGCCTACTTCTTTTGGTATTTGGATCGGTAGATACGCCAATTCCGATTAATCGGTTTAGCGCAAAACCCGGCCCGAACCAATTTTCGAATTCGGCAACACCCTAATCCACGAACTAGAACTAATTACACGTCCGCGCAACACTTAATTGTAAACAGTTATAAAAATTATGTAGGCGATAAACCGCCTATAATGGATGATATTCCTTCGCAGTTGTTGAAGTTCTTGTATTTTAAACAATTTAAATGTTTTTAGTAATATTGTTGCTTCAGTTTGATTCCTTGCGATTTCATTTAAGTAGCAGACGTGTAACACTACTGCGTTTCACGAGTAATTTGAACTAATTTCCATGTATTTCATAAAATAAAACCTGCTTATGTTTCCATGTTTATTAAATCTAGGCTTTTCCAATATGCTAGAGTGGCAGCACCGTCCATAACAGTGGTGGCCATATTTGCTGTCATAACGTAAAGTTTGTCGAAACGATTGTTTAATTCTGTCAAAGGAGCTGAGAGCTGTTAGTGAGTAGCGAATAGCTTACTTAAGTTGTTTAATAATGTCTTAAGTCATCTGATAGGAAAACTGCAAAGCTGCTTGGTCTCTGTAATCTGTAAACATGAAATTATCTAGCGGAAGTGCCCTGTGTGTACATAAAGTTAAAAGTAAAATGGAACGTAGGGTTGTACGTATAATAATAAAGGAGCTGCAGATTTATAGTCACGATAGATTCTTGAATGTAAGAATCTTGTAATGTTGGGGGGTCAGCCCGAATCCCCGAAATCCGAATCCCCGAAAACGTTGAAAACAGACAAAAGCCCGATTTCCCGAAAGCGTGGTGCTTCTGCGGCGGAAAATGCAGCCACGCCACCCGCGAAAACTTACCTTCTGCGGCGGAAATATTTTCACATTTTATCTAGAAACGACTCTAACCCTAACCCTGACCCTAACCGACCCTCACGACGCCAATATATAGGAAGTAACGCATTTGAGCAAGGATAAATCCTCGGCGAAAGATTTGAACTGGCCACACGTCCGCCATTTTAAGATATTTTAAAGTTGCATGTGCGGCGCATGCGTGACGCATGCGCAACAACGGGTTTCAGCCGCAGAAGTAAAATTTTCGTTTATTTTGTGGCGGTATCTTCCGCCGCAGAAGATTTATCCTTAGACAGTCTTCTATAAAGCGGCCGAGCTATTTAAAGTTAAATTGTAAACATGACAAAGACCTAGCGTGGCCTTGATGTATACGATATACTGCCTATTCAAATATGTATTTGTTAATAATGTTCATTCGGGTCGGACTTAGAAAATAAATTTCGGGGATCCGGCCGAAATTCGTTTCGGGGATTCGGCCCGCACCCGGTCATGGACCACCTTCACCGGGGTGCGTAGCGAATCCCGGGTATTGCCGCCGGATCTCCGAAACTAGTAAAGAAAACCGTTTTCCCGAAAATGCTGTGCGTAGCTTATTTCCAAAATATTCGAACGAGTATTTCTGCCAGATCGCCGAACAAGTTTATAAAGAAAGACGTTTTCCAGAAAATGCTATTATTGTTATTGCTATTGCTATTATAATTAAACTTGTAACGCACGGTCACACGCACTGATATGTGAATCGAAGGCCAGGGGAATTGTGTGTCAGATCCCAAATTTCAGGAAGGATAAATCTTCTGCGGCGGAAGATACCGCCGCAATATAAAAAAAAATTTTACTTAGAACTGCGCGGCGCATACGACTGGAAAACATTTTAAAATGACTGAATTGTCGATAGGACAAACCTTTCCCAGAAGATTTATCCTTGTTCAAAATGCGTTACTTCCTAAAAATTGGTGTCATGAGGGTCGGTTATGGTCAGGTTAGGCGTCGTGAGTGTCGGTTAGGGTCAGGGTTAGAAGAGTCGTTTTTAGATGAAAGGTGAAAAAAAATTCCACCGCAGAAGTAAGTTTTCGCGGGTTGTGTGGCAGCATTTCCGCCGCAGAAGTAGGTTTTCATGGGTTGCGTGGCGGCATTTCCGCAGCAGAAGCACCACGCTTTCAGGAAATAATACAAACTTTTCAAAAGACCAAAATAGATTCTATTTAGCACACAGCATGGAATCTACACTGTGTCCTGAAAAAAGGGACCCCTTATGGTAATACGAAAAAAAACTAGTGATCCGATTAGCAGGTACGAGTTGTCTCATTGGCATGCTTTGTCAGTCGATTCTGGGCATGTATTGGGTGAAGATCTGATGTTCCTGTTATGAATTTTGCAGGGCCAACCACCTGATAGTGAATGCTTTTGACATTTTCCCTTCAAAACTTGTTACATGTTGTCTATTTTACAAACAGTGAACAAACCAGTTAAAGATGTTTGGCATGTCGAGACCGGAGAGTATCTACAATAGCTGATTGCCGTATTGAGTCAAACGCTTTGGAGTTGTCTATTGATATTACAATAATAATAATAATGACATGGTCATTGGCCCTGAGCAGCTCAGTGATGTTCTGAAGGATGGATACCAATGTCTCCGTTGTGGATCCTGTTGGGCGGAATGCATACTGTTCATCAAGTGACAACTGACATGGCATCATCTCAAAGTTTGAGTAAAGGTAAGTGCTGACTAAGATTCGCTCCACCATATGCAAGAGGACAAGAAGCACTGAAATTGGACATCTTATTTCAGAAATGCAGTAGGAATGAAATTGTGAGTACAAAGTTTATCAGGAGATGAGAAGAATGAATTTACAAATCTTGGCAAGAGTGCAGATGACTTAAAGTACCATTAATTCAATGAGAGACAGTGGAAGCAAAAGCACTGCCTATGTTACAAGCAGCCTTGGCCACCTCAACAGCTGAATCACAGAGTTTTAAAGATTTATTCTAGTCAAATTTGTTAAGTTGCTGTGGAGTGTCCACAGCTTTCAGTTTTTGATGGGTTAAAGAGGAGTTTATTGGACTTCGTTCATGACTGTACCTCCCCTAAAGACAGTGGACAACAGCTCAATGAGCAAGTCACAGACAACCTGTCAACACAAGAGGATGGCCAAGCACAGAACCCTACATGTCAACACAGTACCATTTAAATATGCTGTGGTAGGTACTAAACCAATTCAGTACAGGATCAGAAATACCAAACCAGTGCTAGGGATGATGCAAAAGAAAATGGTCCACAGTATCAAAAGCAGCAGACAAGTCAAGGATAACAAGTGCTGTAACTTTACCCTTGTCCATAGAGCACATGATATCTTCACGAGCAGCAAGAAATGTTAATTCTTTAAAATTAAGCTTGCAGTGTGCATATTTAAATGAAGAGATCAGAAGACAAGATGAGTGCTCAACTGCGCATAGGATTCAAGAATTTAGATGTGAAATTCAAATTATGGAAAATTTAGTTGAGATGTCATTTGGGTCCAGAGAAGTGTTTTCAGCTGTGAATCACGGCATGGGTAAACTAATCCAGCATGCAAAGAGAAGTTGATAATTGATGTAATTGATGTTCTGGTAATGGCTGGACCCAGAACAATCAAAGCTCTCTTTCAGAAGAGACATAGGAACAGGGTAAAGAAGACTGCTTTTGTTTGGTGAGGAGGAGATAAGTGTGTGAACCTCTCCAAGAGTTGTTGACTGAAAGTAGTCCATGGCGATTGGCGAATCAACCAATTCTATAGCAAACCAGTGCTGGAGATGATGCAAAAGAAGTGCAATCGGTGGAAGCTCCAGAGGGTTCAAAACTCTTTGGCTAGTCAGAGTCATAACAAATACATCAAGATATGGACATATGAAACCCTGTACTCAAATCATTGTCTTGGCCTGTTCAGCAGAGGATCTTTTTCAAATTTGGGTCTATGGTTATAAAACACTTAACTCTGGCCAACCACATTACTTCAAATCAATTCTTGCTGTGGTTTTATAGTAGTTTTAGTTATTTTTATATTGAAGAGTAAAACCTTTGCTGTGTGTTATGATATAAGAATGGTAAGCACTGGGTTCTATAACCGATGTAGCTGAAAGGATCCAATGATAATATATTGACTGAAAGAGCTGCATTTAGCTAGTAAACACATTAACCAGTTCACTTCTTTATATAAGATGCCACCCATGGCTTGTAAAAACTGGTATGAAAAATATGGTAACACTGGCCAACCACAGTACTTCAAATCAGTTCTTATTTCTCAGTCTCATCACTATGGAACAAGGTCGTCTGATTGCCTCTCATTGGCCATACCTATATTATTATTATTTTATAAGCAACAGAAAGAAGTACCATAAGAATATGTGACCAGTGGTAAAAGATTTTCTGTACAAATGCACACTAAGCCCAACAGTGCAGAGGAGCACAGTTAGAGAAATCTATGGCCAAACGTCTAAAGCTAAAAACTGTACTGGGTTAATGAGCTTGTTTGGTTGCTGAACCTAGGTTTTGGAATTCCCTTCATTTATGTGCTTGTTGCTTGTGTCTTTTGTGCTCAGCTTAAGACATTTGAATGGTTTTACAACATATGCTGTCTGTCTCAACCATAGACCCCTTAAATTACCAGTAGGTCTTGGAACTTAGGTCCATTCTCAGTTTACTCTGTTTATCACAAACAATGAACGAAGAGTCCGATTAGGATGAACTTTTTTGGTTCTGTATGTCTTGACGAGAGCTACATCTGGAAAAAATAGACACTAAATTCAGGGTCATTCAAGGTCATTTCAAGGTGAGGAAAATGAAATCTAGCAAAAGTCAGAGAAAAATGGCCAGATCTCGGCCAATAATATAATTTTTGAAATCAACTAATTCTCTCTTGTGTTTCTGCACTTGATAAGGGCTACCTGTGGTAAGATACAAGGCTACTAAATGTAAGATGATCCCAGATTATTTTAAGGTCAAAGAGGTCAATTTCCTGGTAAAATCTGGGGAAATGGCCATTACTCATCCAAATATTGTTCTGTTTGGGTGATTCTTTCACCTATTTGTTCATGCTGAGATCTGTCAATTTTTCTGTGATTTTTGCTAGATTTCATTGTTTTGGCCTTGAAATGACCTTGAATGACCCTGAATATAGTGTCTATTTTCTTGTCGAGTGAAACAAAAGTTCATCCAAATTGGCCTCTGTTCATTTTTTGTGATAAAAAAATGTAAATTGAGAATGGATCCAAGTTCCAAGACTCGAGCATGGTAGCCTACAGTCCTGGTAATTTACTTTAAAATAGCAGCATTTCATTCTAGACTGAGGATGTACCAAGAACACACTACTGTCTCCATATAAAATTTTAACTGATATCGATGAACTACACTTCTAGCAATTGATTATAAATAAAACATTTTTAAAATTTTATTTTCTGACAAATAAGTTTACAGAACACTGAACTGTTTGTTAGCAAGGTGAAATATGATGATGATTATTCGTTTATTATTATACAACGATGCAGCATTGTATAAAAAATATTTGACAAATTAAAAATGTTTTCCTACCTCCTACCCAATTTTTGTAACCACTGTTACTGGAAACACACCTTTATTTCTTTTTGGCCTAACGATAATAGATTTTAAACTGAGTACATTACTGGTGTTGCAAACTGTTACACTTTGAAATCTTTGTGAATTGTAGGCAATGAGAAGATTTTCTTATAAATTTATTTATTGCTTGTTTATTTATTTATATATAATACTAGCAATTTTTACCCGGCGTTCGCCCGGGTTTTCCCCAGGCGTAATTTTTAACGGCTGCAAATAAAGGCTACTTACTTACTATATTTGCTGATGGGCTTCCAATATTTAAAAAATGTCCATATATCTGAATGGAAAGCGATATTTAGAGGTGAACATAGTTGCTTTGCCCGTGTACTGCACGGGTTATCTCTATATAATTATAGGCAATATTATTATTTTGTTCCCCGTTCTTTACGGTTTATCTCTACCTGAAATAGGCGTATTATTTTGTTCCCCGTACTACACGGGTTATTTCTAAATTATAATAGGCGTATTATTTGCCGTTGGCCAGCGTGACGTAAGATTGCATATTTAGCCGCGTGACGTAATTTAAGATTGCATATTAATTTTAGTGACGTGGACAAATGGGCATGCTTATAATGTCCATAAATCGGAATTGAAAGCAAATTATGAGCTGAAAGTAATTGGGATGAGATAGAAATTCGAATAGCTAAAGTAAGTTTCGAGTTGCTTTGACCTAGAAAATCGGCAATGGCCGTGGTTGCAAAAAATGTGAGCTTAGTGTAATTAGGTCACCAAATCTGTAAATGGTTGCGCTGACCTAGAAATTCGCCCGTGGCGACTTCTGATTGGTTGCTAGATGCTCCGTGTGACGTAAGATTGCTTATTAAGCATGCGTGACGTGAACAAATGGCCTTACTATGGGCGGTATTGAAATAAGCTCGCTGAAAAGTTAAATTTAAAATGGCCATATATCGGCGTTTAAATAAAATTGCGAACTGAAAATAGTCGCGTTGACCTAGACGTTGCGTAATAATGCTTTGTAAATTTTTTCAACTCGCTAAACCGTTCCGTTTCGGAGCCTTTAGCCGGACAGCGATGCATTGCAAACATACATACATACATACGGAAGGACAAACTTTAAGAATTATAGTATAAGATATTGATTTTGCAAAATTGTATTGTAGATGATCCTTCTCTGCGTACAGCAGAAGTAGCTGTCGGGAATCTTGAAATGGTAACATTATACAGTATTTGTTTAGAAGGATGTTTTTATGCCTAGTATTATGTAATGTATTGCTTAATCATAAATCACTCTGTATTTGAAATTGGTCCTTACGTATAAAAGTATGATTACAATAGGCTGCTAATTGGAATTAATATTTGCTAAGTTTGTTCCACTTAATAGTGATAATAATAATCTTCGTTTAATTTTTCAAACTGACAAGTACGCAGGATGATTACAATTCATAGTATGAAAGAATGATCACAAGTTATTACAGGAGTTGAATTTAACTGTTCGGCAGCCTAGCAAGGCGCCCATTATGTCCTGCTAATTTTTTTCAACGCCACCTAGCGAATGAAAAGGCTTAGAAATGGTCATCAGTGACTTTAACTAAAATAAAATTTATGCCATAGTTTGGACATAAACCGAAAGTACCATTTTGAAGAAAAGAGGCCTTTCACAGCATGTTCAAGTTCTTGGTGATTTAGCGCATATTTGGTTTGACTGTCGAAGCAGACCGGACGACGACAAACAAATGAAAACTCTTAATCTCTAGTCAAAGACTCAAAGACTGCAGCCTAAACATGACTCAGCACATTTCTTCCATCGCCAGAGCACTCTATTTCCACCTTCACCGAATCCGACAAGTGAAACGCTGCCTCAATGAAACTTGCATTCGTATTCTCATCCAAGCTTTCGTCATCTCTCGCCTCGACTACTGCAACTCTGTCCTATCCGGTCTCTCTTCATCGACACTACAACCCCATCCTCAGTAGGTGTGATGTGATCTCTGGAAAACTTCACAAATCTCCCTCCTTATGCATTTCATCCACTCTGAAACATCTCCCTCATATAATTTATGGCATCCATGGTTACGCCTTGTTGTGTTTCCAATACTAGAGGACTTCGATTGTCAACGCAAGGGGATTTTACCATACTTTGCACAAACTGGAAGTTTGGAAATTGTGCTTTCTAGGTCTCAGGACCCTCAGAATGTTCAGTCAGCCAACTTCAGTTTGCCAGTGCACTTCTGTTGCTCAATTTAAATCAAAATTAAAACTCATCTATTCACATTGCATTATGAGTAGGAATGTAGCGAAATGCGCTCTCATGCAAGACCTGTCTTGTTACAGCATGCTATAAATTTTAATTTGTATTGTATTATTGTATTGTATATTTGGAAATGAATGTTTGTAATTACATGTATACTATACTGTACCACACAGTAGAGCTATAAATTAATGGCTGTATTCTTCCTCTTGTGTTATTCATTTTTGCACTGCCCCTTAGATATTCTGTTTGATGAAATGTTCCATTTCATCTATGCAGTTATATAGCCGCTTCCAACGGGCTGAAGCTTTAGGGTTTTCTGTGCATGTCATTGGCCATGTTGGTCGACTGATTGACCTCTGCAACATTTTGACGGATATTTTCACTTAAGTGCAAAATTTACACAGTAACTTTGAACATGTTGGAGTTACCTGGTGCTAGGTTTGTGTACTGGACTTATTCGTCAGTTTTGCGTAGGATTTTATACGTGTACTTGCGTATTTTGTTCGCAAGTCACCTTGGCCCATGTGACTGCATCAGACCCATGTGACTGCATCAAGCCCATCTTCCTGATGTACAGTCAAGCCTGATCCACATGGAGCGTATATATGCCGCCTGTAGCCAAGTGTTTTCTTCTCGGTGGAGAATGACTGACGTGGGCCATTGGAATCACCTCGACCCACTGGTGGCTCTACCATCTACTGACTGACATACGATGAATGCCTTTTCTCCATGTACTCCTTTTGCCTTGACGGCTAGCCGGACATACATCATTTGCAACCAGTGAAGGACTGCTTATTGGCAATGTCATCATGTCACCATTCTACTCTATTGATGCAACTTGGCCCAGAGACTCTGAACATCCATCTTCAGATGTCGACAGGAATTCGTTGGTTGGTTATAGGGAATGCAAACCTGGGTTACCCGAACCCGGGTTACCCGGCTTTTTTCCAAACCCGAAACCCGGGTTTGAACGCGATTGAAAACCGGGTTCGACGGGTTTGAAAATCGTAACTTCAACGTCCTTCACGGTGTGAAACTCACAAATGCAGAGTAATGGAAATATAACGATAATAGTGGTTGATAACGGGTTTACGTAATACAACTTCTAACTACTTATTTATCGGCTCATTCCATATCTTTATTGGTGACTTCGTATGAGTGTGGCTTCCCATTTCACACGACCAGTGACTAATGTTGAGTGTTTTGACACGTCGGCGTCGTAGCTTCGAATTCGTAAATAATAGCAGTAAACTGTTTTTATTTGAATGTAGTGATTTCAGACACAAATCCAAACAGTGTCTAAATCAGCAAATGTAAAGGATGGTGTTTGGGATCATTTCGTTCACGATTCTGAGGGCCAGACGGCTCAATGTCAGTTATGTAACTCGCAGCAAAAATTGCCAGCGGTGCATCAAGAAATATGCATAGGCTCATCTCGGGTCCAAGCATAAGATAAACCTGCTGAAGCCTGAAACACAAGGACGTTGGTGACCCTTGTCGTTCTGACGAAGCCAATGACGGTAGGCCTCTTAGTCCAAGCCATCGACCCACACTCACAGGCAGCGATATGTCTCCAAAGCAGCATCTACTTTAGTAAGTTCTGGCTCTGCCAAATTGGGTTGCAGATGACTAAATTATCTTCTGAAAGCAAATGGGCAGGCACTGGAATGGCCTAAAGCTGAGATGTAGACGATTAAGCTGTCATTTGACAATTATTTTTATAGGCCTATGCAATGTTTCTTTCAGACAGAATGCTCCGGAACGGCATTCCGTGAATTTTTCAAGTTGCTAAAAATTATTTATTTACTTACATTTTAATAAAAAATTATTTAGTTAATTTAATTTAATTTCAGCGTTTTCAGTGTTTATTGGTATTCAGGATGCTATAAAATTAGAGGCTTAGGTTTAGGCCTTCGGAACCTTGCAATGGCTTCCATAACTGTTCTGGAATTGTTCAGTTCCGGAACATTTTTTATTGAAAAACACTGCTTATAAAAAAAATATCGCGATTATCCGAAAGTTTTCTTTTTATGCAAAATTCTTGACTGTTGGAGAACGTTGGAACGCTGAAATAGTACAGCTGCATACGGCGACGTTGTTCTTACGCAAGAAATAGTACAGTAATAATATTTATCATGTAATATTTGTTAACCCGTCCAAACCCGGGTTACCCGGGTTTTCACGGCGGTCAAACCCGAAACCCGGGTTTCGAAAAAAGACCCCGGGTTTGCATTCCCTAGTTGGTTATAATGACATTTAACATCATATAGGCTAGTGCAGAGAGTGCCTCAGAGTAGATATCTTGAACGGGCATTATATAAATGTTCATTTACATTACATTAAGGAATTTCTGTAAAATTCCTGTGTATTATTATTGTTGTAGCCTACATGTGATTTTAATTTGCATAAAGAATTCTCGTAGAATTCGCATTTGACGTAAACCACAGAACTATAGAAACTGAACCTTGTTCTGTTATCCATCCAAAAACGTAGACTGCAAAAGGTCACGACAGATCATAACCAAAAACAGTCATGAATATTCCAACGCCAATCAGCATCTATTAGCAGACAGTAGACTTGAACAGAGTAGAAACAATCATAACAACAGGTTTCAACAGACTGGAACAATATAGAAGTTTCTTGATTCAGCCTACAGGCGCCGTATATATGTTTGGATGGCAGAGATGGGGACATTTTATGTAGTTAAGCAGACATGTTGTTGACAGAGATACCGTGAATTATTATTGACTTGTTAGAATAGGATGGATTGTAACATTATGGAGTTTAATAAACTGTTTTGAGTTAGAAGAAACTGATGATGTATCTCTCTTGCCAGAATAGAGTTTGGACGAGGACGTGATACATCTGTTGGAGAAACTGGCTAATAACTGACTAAAAGCCTACTTCCTATACATAGGTTTCATTGTGGTAATTACATGTATAACATCTATGGTCATTGGTCTTGCACACCATTGCATTGTGACTTTAGCTATATGTTTTCTTTCATGACATATGCGAGTTTCCTTTGGAAAGTTCGCCTTTTTAAAGACTATGATGAATTTAATGCACGGTTGTTTTGACCTTTTTCATCTAATTATAAGCATGTAGGCCTAAAGTATCTAATTAATTGTGGAAGCAAAGAAACATGACCCGGCCATAATTGGCCATGACCCGGGCAGCGCAGTTAATGATGTGTTATGGCGAAGGGTCACCACAAAGTCGTGCGATAAATTCCGCCAAATGGCAGTGGTCTGGCACAGCAGGATCTGCAGAGAGTTGACATGGTCTGCCATGGATAGATCTTCAGCCAGGAGGATTTCAAGGTCCCGGATGACATGTTGTGGATCCCAGCCTTGGCATGTCATCTCCGTGTCCATCTTTGCTCTTGCCTGTTGTGTACCAAATCCAAATGAACTGCGTCTTAGTTGAATTCAACATCTGCCAATTTGAAGACATTTTGTACATTGTCCACAATTTCTCACATTTCAGACATGTAGTTGAGTTCTTTTGAAGTGTGGCATGACTTGTGCAACTGACGTCATCACTGAGTATAGTGGTTAACTCGTACTCCAACTTTTATATTTGTAGATTGCAAGCATTTACAATGATCATGCTGAAGAAAATAGCTTGGAACATGTGTTGGTGAGTGAAGTATATCCAAAGAAGCAGATCAAACGAGATCAGGTGGGCCTTCTTGTGCCTTTTATTCCATTATGTGGAGAGAGTGTGGAATTTCTTGGGAAAACATCTGAAGGAGTAATTGCCCTCTCCAACTACCGACTGTTCATAGAGTCCTTTGTGAACATTCCAGTGGGACTTATTGAAGCTGTGGAATATCGTGATATCTTCCATCTCCATATATTTTCAAAGGATGCTCGAACTATAAGGTCAGTGGCAGAAGCATACTGTTTCTGTAGGCGTATTCTCAGTTCATAATTTTAAAGTATTTGTTGGTGGTAGTTGAGCACATGTAAATGGTTTTTTATGAGAAGTGGTTCTTAATGTTAAGAAGTATTCATTATTATCCTCCTCTGTTTCCTTGAGACTGCCAAGTTAAGCCTCGTCCTTTCTTGTTTGAGGGTTGTTGCTCAGCAATATGCTGCTCAAGGACTCTCGGGCATATACAGGAACTGTTAATGTGAAATTGTCGGAGATGGGCCTTCAAAACTGTGTGTAAACCAGCTGTGTGTAAAATGGGGCAATAACTTGACTATTCTCTAACACCTAAAATATCCTTTGACTAAACACCTATGCAGTACATTAAGCTTGTTCACCATTACTATGTTTTCTTTTATCAGAATTGAAAATAGGCCTGTGATCTAATTTATAAAAACAAAACACCAAATGCTGATAATTGAAAACCCTATTAAATCAGATTTAACAATAAATTTAGCTGTAGAAAAATTCTGCACAGCAGAATTCTTTGAAAATTGATTACCACAGAATATATCATGTAGGACAGTGGTCTCGTACTCTTACCCCACAGGCCAAATTGGGCCTGCAGCTCCATTTCTTTAGCTTGCGACACTTTGTAATTTTTAAATTTACAATTAAATTAATTTATAGTTAAATTTTGCATTATGTTTACTGCAAGGTAGCAAGATATTTCATTGGTGTTTTGTTAGCTAAATTATGTTGAGCACTTCCCTTTTCATTTTTGAACTGAACTGCTGGGTTCCAATTCGTCACCAGTCAAATGCAGAAGGAGTTCTCAGAAATCCAGTTGCTTGGCAGGGATGTCGATGTTTGCTGCATCCTAAGGTAATGAATATATCAGTGAATATATCAGGTCTTTCGGAGGTTGTGTCCATATTCTAAACACCAGTTCTGGAACCCAGTTAGGGAATTATCCTGCTAGAAGTGAAAGACATCTAACACAACTTTATAAATCACCCAAATCTACACACAGAATCTATTACAATGAATCGTAAATCTCAACATTCAATACATAAAATAGGCTACAATTTGATCTAAGGCTGACTGAGCAGTTATCTAAATCAGGGGTTCTTAAACTTTTTAGAAGCAGGGACCGGCTGTGCATTTATGATGTTGTTGGCGGACCACCAGTTAGAAATGCAAAATTTTATCTGACAATCGAATCCAAGATAAAGGGAAATTAGAGGAATGAGTCCATATTTTATCTTAATATTTTATTGAAATTATTCTAAGAGCGAAATAATGCGAAATAGTGACTAAATCAATAAACTGCTTTTACAAATATATGTAATTACATATGTTCTTGTTATTCATTGTTAAATATAACAATAAATATCGGAATGTATTTATTATAGTTAAAGGAAGCGTTCAAGTTTTTATAAATAATAACTAGTAATTTTATTACACGAGAAGGCTTACTCCTATCTAAAAGTAGCAAGCCTAATTACTGAAAGTTTAATTAAATTAAACTTGACTAAACTTACAGCAAATGGAGTCAAGCAAGTCATGGCTAAATTACAGAGTTCTCCATATTCCTAAAGAAACATTGATCCAGAATGCAGCCAACGATCCAGTCTTTTCAAATATAGCATTTAAACCTTTATCATTTGCAAGTTCTATGAGTTTATCATCAAGAACTGTAGTAAGCTGATTACCTGCTGAATGACGAAACAGTAATTAGTGGGAAACGTGAGCTTCAGATGGCGAAGAAGTTTTGATGGCTTCATGGCATCATTACTAAGTGTAACTCCACAGATTACACACAGTGGTTTTGGGCTGTTTTCATCTCCGGAAGAAACAAATCCATATTTTAAATATTCTTGATCGTATTTTCTATTAAACAAACGATGTTTCTTGGCTTTTTTTAAAAGAGATCCTTCCCGTACATTATCATCGTTTTCTTGTGTGCTGTCACTGTCCGTGTCTGAGTTGCGGCGCTTTGCTGTTGTTTCATTACTTTTAAAGAAACTGTCCAAAGAGACTTGATGTGCTTTGCTCATTGTTTCTCTTATTTTTTAAATTTAAAACTAAGATTTCTAGAACTTTATTTCGTGTTTAAATTTGTCTTATTGCAAATAAACAAAAATATTCATACGCTAGCGTTTTCTTAATTATCGCTCAATTCCATCAACAAAGAACAAATATCTGGCGTACGAATGGTTGTGTTCAGTTGGTGACAGTTTCAATCGCTAGGTGATCGAAGTCCATATGCCTAGCGATCACGGTGTGGCGATAATGGGAACTTTAGATCTAGAATCTAGATTGATTTATTGCAAATAACGTTAAATAATAATTTCATTCTATAAATTTTTTTAACTTAAAAAATATATCTATAATTATCTGTATTTTCCAGGAATAAGTTGATCAAATTT
The DNA here is from genome assembly GCA_020284085.1 of Aporrectodea caliginosa. NCBI lineage: Eukaryota > Metazoa > Annelida > Clitellata > Crassiclitellata > Lumbricidae > Aporrectodea > Aporrectodea caliginosa. Next base: position 1,384,262 of record JACEVL010001014.1, read on the forward strand.
TTTATTTTTAGGGATTGTTTCGCGGACCGGCGACTTGAGCTCCGCGGACCGGGCGCCGTCCGCGGACCACCACTTTAAGAACCACTGATCTAAATGTGTCGTATCCAGGGTAAAAGAGGCGGTTGACTAAAGAATGGGTCTCTTTTGACTGTCAATGTAAGGGTTATCATTCTCTCGAACTGGAAATCAGTGTCTCAGCTGTTTGAATGTTTGCCATCCTCCCTCCTTTTACTCTCTCAGACATTTTCCAGAATTCCAGTTCCTGCTAAGTTCTTAGTATCTTTTTCTTCTGAACTTGTCAAAGTTGCTCTTGTTACTTGAACTTGCAGGTGACTTCAATATACATATGGATACTATAGACCAGTGGTTCCAAAACTGGCCCGTGGGCCAAAAGTGCCCTACCAGCTGTTTTTATGGGTCTAGTCAAACCTTTATCACTGAAAAAATTTCTGTCCATTTCGTGTAAGACTTCTTTTTATTCGTGTTGGCTTCTGCGATTGTCCTCATATATTTGAATTGGGGTTGCCACAGATCCTGGAAAACCTTGAAAAACAGGTCCTGGAAAGGCATGAAATTTGAAAACAGTGGATTTTTTGCTAGGTCATGGAAAGTCATGGAAAAATAGAAAAATCATTAGCTGATCTAATATGTAACTTCTTATATCTGTGGAAGAAAATAACTAATCCAGTAAAATGGTTGTCTTCTTTATTTCTCAAACGTAACTATGTACTAAATAAAAATTCATTATAGAACTGTTTCAGTCTTATTTTATGAAATTAACATACTAGTAGTAGTTTCAGTTTAACGACACTGTTATAACAAAGATCATTAGTGTCACCCTCCTCCTTGGTCCAGGCTTGGGGCTGGCACTGCCATAGTATGAACAGTTACGGAGTTTCAACATACTAAAGGCAAGTTAGATAAATAAACCCAAAAACTATACGGTAATTCAGGTGATGTAAACTACTTCTCTTGCATTCAATCGCGGTCAGTGGTAATTTCGTCAGCGGTCTTCAAGCGTGTTTGCCTAAAACATATTCTAAGAATATTTTTTAGGCAGACCCAGACTTTGAGCAGCCTTTCATGTGAAAGAAGTGCACATTATACTTGAGATAACATGGTATACAAAGCGATGAATATAGTTAATCTGCAGCATGAAAGTTTAGCAGAATTTTTGAAAAGATTACTTTTGAAGGCAAGTCTTACCTGAAGTTTAAACCTGTTTAAACCCAGAAAAATGGCTGTAAATCCAACTGACTGAAAATAAGATTAAGAGTCTGCTTATCACTCTCGTGACTGCAAAACAGGTGCAGGAGAACAAATGTGATTTGGCGAGAGGTGGAAAGAGGCTCCTCAGAACGTGATTGTCATTCCGTATCACATTACTTAGGAGCCTAGCATCGGCTCCAGCCGCTAGCTCTTCCATATTGGGTGACGTCGCCGGAAGGAACCCGAGTCGCCGCATCCGGTTCAACATCCGTTCCATTCTAACTCTGTCTTCGCCCAAGGTGAACCCCCACCAGGCTGGGGCAGAGTAGAGGAGCCTAGCAAACCAATGTGGCTCGAGCTACCTCTTGCAGAGCCTCAGAGGACAGTCCATGGGCCCTTAGTATACGTAATGCATAGAGCGATCTTGAGCATCCTCTCAGCAGTTCAGAAACATGTTGTGTTGTTCGAAGATTGTCCGGGAGGGTTACGCCCAAGATTCACATTGCGTTCCATCAGCTTGGAACTCTCTTCCACAGTTCTTCGCCTTGAGTTATTAGCCCTCTCTCCTTCCCCGTTCCGTAGACGTCTTAAGAGTCGAGAGCGCTGCTGATTTTTGAGCAGCGCTATATAAATGTTCGATTACAATTACAATTACAATTACAATTCTTCCTAGAAGAGAAACAAATATACCATTCTTTAGAGGGAATGCAGGGCTTCATTTCCTTGCTTACTTATTTGTCTTTTGAACACTGGAAGTGATAAAAAAAAATAATATGCGTTATATGTGTGAAAATGGCTGAATGCAGCATCACAATGTAAACCGATATTTCTACATAAACTTTGTCAATGTTCAGCTATAGATTTAGAACTTATAATAGCTGAAACAGATACTGAAGATGAAGTGCGAAGCCAGTTTACATGAAGCATTCACACAAAATAACGATCCCGAGTAACTTGCAATAACTGCAAGGACCACCGACATATTTGACTGCATTGAACAAAACGTGAAGTCTTGTTTCATGTTGCCTTTAGATTTCGCTGTACCTAATACAGACTATGGACTAGTTTGTAGGTTATTGTTACAAATGAAGGATCATTATGTTTAAAATGTTGTTGGATACATAGATCAGTTTCAAAACACACATAATCTTATATTTGTTTAACCAACAAGTACAAAATGTACGCAATAATATAAAATATCGCTAATTATCGGTTCCGTTTTTAAAAATTATGTAATTTCGAGGTGCATTCACATAATGTACAACTAAATATACCATTTTGTTCAGAAATGAATGCTGAATCCACTGCTGTATTACAAGATATGATATGCTAAACCAAACACGAAATCCAGGGGGGAGTGGTAACCACCACCCCCCTTGGTAGGTCGTGTCACAAAAAAAAACTTGGTAGCCTGAGGGTTAATTTTCTGTGAAACTTTAGGATCCCTACAATAGGGGGCCCGAAAATATCACGCATTTGACTTTTATATTTTTTGATAAAACAGAAGATTTAATTGATATCACAATAGGCCTATTATTATTAGGGTGTCTTGTTCATGTTAATTTTCTGACATTTTCTGGCCCCCTAATTTGCGGGCCCTGTGCAATTGCACGGTTTGCACAATGGTAAGGCCGGTACTGTTAGATGACATACTTCATTCGAGATGATTATGTTGCTGTGATGGGCTGTTCAAAATTTCACTGGAAATTTGGTGGATACAGATGGGTTGAGAATATTCCAGTGGCAAGCATAGCACTCGAACTGTTGCCACACATTGCAAAATATATAACAACGGTGCAGTCTGAGAGGAAGTATACCACACCAACATGGATCTGTTGTTGAAGCAGCTGATGATATCTACTTCCAAGAAAATCAATGAGAAAACTGCAATTGAGTTTAAGATGGACTGCAGGAGGAGTTTAAGAGAATAGACCAGCCTTAAGCAACACTTCTTGCAAACTCACAACATGGACATACATTTGACTTCAACATAACTTGATCCAGCTGTCCACTGTCAAAAATATCTCTGTTTCTGAATGGTATACGTATTATGAAACTTCAATTAAATTAAATCCAAATTGTTTTATTACAACTACATTATTACAATAATGCAGAGAATGTGAAGTAACAAAGTACACTGTTGACATAGGAAGGCCCAAAAGGGATGGAGATCCCGCTAAGGAGTGTCACCATATAACAATTTCCAGAGAAACATTTATGAAGTTAGGCAATAAAAAAAATTAAAATATTATTGCTAAGGTTTCTTTCCATCATAAGCCTCATTCAGCTGACTTTTTCATCATTTCATCAGTTACTGCTCTTGTTGCAACCCTTTCCAGCTCTATTCCAACTCGGGCTGATGGCTGCTTATCCAGCATGAAAGGTGTTGGTGACACTCCCTTTGTCTTGTCATCTCCTCACAAATGCACAGCAGAGGGGTGGGATCGTGTACCAGCATGGTTCCTCTGACTGCTAGCCCCGATGTATGCAGCACCACTTGCCAAACTCATCAACAGATCAACATCCATAGCACATGTCCCTGAAAAATGGAAGATGGCCATCATTACTCCTATTGCAAAGACTTCTTCACCAGCATCGGTAGCAGACTACAGACCACTATCGGTTGAACCAATATTATCCCGAATTGTTGAGTGAGAAATTGTCTGTACCTACACCATGTATCCGGAATTGAACAACCAACCAATGTCGGAGCAGCTGAAAGATCAGTTTGCCTTTAGACCCACAGGCTCCACGACTGCCGCTATCATTACCCTTCTTGAACACACCACCGATATGTTGCAGATCAATGAATTTGTCGTCATTATATCGACAGATTATTCAAAAGCATTCAACACGATCAGACACTCCACACTGGCATCCAAGCTCTTGGACTTCCGGACAATATCCACAACTGGGTTATAACCTACTTCAAGGACAGATCCCACATCACAAAATTCGAGGGTGTAACATCAAAGATAGCCTTCGTCAATGCTAGTGTAATATAAAAAAAAGGCATTGGCCCATCAGCATACATAGTCGGGACATTCGACTAATATCAGTAAAATAATATCAGTAAAATCCTCAAATGTGTAGATGACACAATTATAGGTTCTAACTTTCTACATACCGTTACTGACGAATTCGCCCACATAACCACCTGGGCATGAGAAAATAATCTACGACTGAATCCTCTTAAAACCAGAGAGATGCTAGATGCTCCCAAGAACCTGGAAAAAAAAGATCATCCCAGTGATCGTAGCGGGAGCTGAGAGGGTGGACTCGAAACGAATACTTGGAGTCACAATCTCATCTGACCTCGGAATGAACAAACATCTCAAAAACGTCATTGCGTCAGCATCCTCATCCCTATATGCACTAGGGACACTGCGCTCACATGGTTTATCAGGCAAGTGTCTGCATGATGTAGCCAAGGCCGCCACCATCGCACAGGTTCTATATGCTTCTCCTGCATGGTGGGGGTAGACTTGAGCGTTACTTTCTATTGTGACGGTGGTGTCCAGTCACCACCAGTTTTTAACGTGGTGGTGATAGTCACCACCACTTTTTGGTCCTGCAATTAAATTATTTTTGTACATGAAAGCATTTGGCTGTCTATCATGTAGGGTATTCAAAAATTCTTAACATGGCAATGGTGGCAATGCTGATAGAGGCCTCCACAGTGTGTCCACACTACCGTAGATTATGTTTGGTTTCATAATTTGGTCACGTCATCCATTTTGTTGTAGTATGGACTTGACTGTACCATACGAAATCGAGTTTCTATAAAAGGTCACGTGATCAAATTCATATGGAAAAATGGATTGATCCTTTGTAAAGAGACCGTGAAAGCTTAGAATTGTGCATGCAATGTATGATGTTTAGTTGGTAGGTTGTAAGCTCTAACTGCAGTCTATGGTAATTTAGCGTTGATAATGACTTTTGGTACCATAACATCGATTAGCCTAATGATATTAATTTAAAAGCCGCTGTAGCAGCTGAACAATGCGTATCGTGTCCAGGGCCGTAGCAAGCTATAATTACGCCCTGTGCCAAGCGTGAATCTGGCGCCCCCCCGATCAACTTAACCAATAACCACCAAATTTGTTATCTCACATAATGTTATCGAACTTTGTATTTTAAAGAAATAGAAACGAAGACGCTGTGTTTCTATTCCATTATAGGGCCTACGTAGTCTTTATAGACTATTAGCTGAGTAACTTTATTCAATTTCCCAAAAACTTTAAATTTTAGGGGCCGTCCATAAAGTACGTCACGCTCCAGGGGGGAGGGGTTTAAGAAAGTGTGACAGTTTGTGACAGGGGAGGGGTCAGGCCATGTGACGTCACACATTTATTTTTTAAATTTTATTTATAATTTATTTTTTTATTTTTTAGTAGAATTTCATAGCTTTAAAAATAATTTTCAAAAATTTTCTGAAACATTTTAATTAGTTTTATGTCAAAATAGCATGAAATGCATATCTCCTGAATGTGTTTTCACGATTCCTCTCGCTAGGAGCGCTAGTAATAATGCTGTTGCGAAGCCTTCTTTATGTATTAGCCTTGCTTTCGGAAGTATTATTATTTCTATGTTCGAAAGTGTGACGTACTTTAGGGGGGTCCGAGTTTTGTGACAGTTTGTGACAGGGGGAGGGAGGGTAAAAATGGTCAAAAATAGCGTGACGTACTTTATGGACGGCCCCTTAGACACCTTAAGATCGAGAATTCATTTTGTGTTCTTTTGATAATGCAAAATCATCAATAATATTGTCATAATTAAGAGAATTGGCTAAATCATATTCAATTGTCACAATTGACTAGCTCATAAAGTTGATCTTAAATAGTTTTTCACAATTTTCTGTTTGCTGGAACATCTTTCACATGAAGCAACTGTTGCTAGAATTGTCAAAAATATGCGACGTGTAATTTCAATGTTGGGATAAATGTCTGTCAGTGAGTTAGTATGGATGATCTATTAATATTTTATATACACTTTATTTGTTGTTATTTAATTTTATTATATTTATTTCATTTATGATGAATATTTCATATTTCAGGATAAGGTAACTAGTTTAATAATTAAATCATTCCGTCTCAAAATTTGCGCCCCCTCTTGAGTTGCGCCCTGTGCCACGGCACCGCTGGCACATGCCTCGCTACGGCCCTGATCGTGTCTCTGAGGCTTCGACGCTGCTAGTCTCTTGTCTCCTTCGCAACTGGACTTGGAACACCATCGAACACTCTCTGGCTTAACGCAGCACTTGTGAATAAACTAGTGTCCCGTGCTTTCCACTAGTGCATTACAAATTTGGAGATTATGAATGCGATTATATATGCATAAGTTTGCGCGATTACCATTGCCAAAGCCATTGTGTTGTTATTTTGCATAACAGTTCTTCTTTTGGTTCTGTGCCTTCCTAGGCAGGTTCGTACGTCCAATGTCGCCATTCATCACATGTCTTGTGACCTCACATTGCCACCATTGCCATGTGATGCCTTGTCTGGCTCTCTCCTTCAGCTTGCTGTAATCCTCTTCCATCATCCAGTCCAATAACATCATTCTCGGTCTTCCTCTTGTCTTCCATTCTACCCTCAATTATAGTTCTGAGGAGGGAGTCTCCCCTCATAGTGTGGCCAAATCATTTTCTCTGTTGACTTCTGATTATTCCTATCAGGGATCTTTTATCGTCCACCATTTGCAGTATATCTTAATTTGTCCTGCGTTCCATCCAGCTGACTCTTTCCATCCTTCGCCATATCCACATCTCGAAGGCCTCTAATCTTCTGATGTCTTCCTTCCTCAGAGTCCATGTTTCAGAGCCGAATAGCACCACACTCCATATCATAGACTTGATGATTCGTTTCTTCAGATTTTTATTTAGCTTTCCTCTCATTAATTCCATTCTTTTATAGAAGCATCTTTTCCCATAGCTTCTCTACTCTTTATTTCTAAATGACACTGCATCATTTGTCATTATACTTCCTAGGTAACAGAATTTTCCGACTTGTTCCAGTTCCTTTCCATCTATAGTAATCTTTACTGTTGCTTCCTTTCCTTTGTGTAACCTCATGATCTTTGTCTTTTTGATGTTTATTTTCATATCATACTCCTTTGAGATCTTATTTAGCCGATCCATCATTTTCTGTAGGCCCTCTTGGCTACCTGCCAGCATTGCCTGGTCATCTGGTCATCTTAGTGCTTTTGTCAATCTTCCTCCTACCTTACGCCCTCCTCTTCCTTCGCCTCTCGTATTAATTCCTCAATGTTAAAGATTATTGGTGACAGCGGGCACCCTTGTGTTACTCCTATAACAGTTATAGTTTTGTAACTGTAAATTCTTGCTTAGGAAGGGTGTGAAATGGTGCAAAAACGCCAGACAATGACACTGAAGAGTAACCCTCAGCTCGCATCTTCTGACCACAATGAGCATGTTTCAGAGAATTCCGAAGTCATAAAAAGTGACCTAGATGTTGGTCCAGTGATTAGGCCTAATGTTAGCGTCTCTAAGCCAAACCATGTAACACCTTCATTGTACCCTGAAGAGAAGCTGAAAAATAAAACATTGCACTTTCAAAAGAAATGGTACGACTCGTTTCCTTGGCTGCACCAAGAACCAGATGTTGACGGTGTTGTGTTTTTATCGTGCCAAAGCTGGAGCTCTGTCAGTAGGCAAAAATGCAGAGCAAGTTTCGCTTACACTGAGTTTCAGTAACTAGAACAAAGCACCTGAGGCTTTTACAAAACATCAGTCATCTCGTGTGCATACTGCAGCGGTCACAAAATGGTAGCAGCGGAAGAAACCTCTGTTAGCACACATGTCCACTTATTAACAGTAGCTAAGCAAAATGTAAACATCTACTCTTCTAATTTGCGGGTGACCTAAAGTGGCAGACAAAACATACTAAATTCGTACTTGAGGGAAGGGATAGAGGAAGGCGAGGGGAGAGAGAGGGAAGGGAAGGGAAGGGAAGAGTAGTGAGCAGAGAAATAGTCACCACCACTATCTAGGGAAAGTTCCGCCCGTGGGGCTTAACCTTTCAGCACGGATGAGAGAAACAAAGTCAACATCCTAGTCAATTGCATGAAACACAGAGGTTTCTTGCCGGAAGATAGCACTGGAGCCCCGACAATGGCTGTGGAGGCAGATGACGCTCTATTCAAGGCAATACAACAAAACTCTAGTCATGTTCGCCAAAAACTGTTTCCCACCACCAGGACGAAACCAATATTCACTCTGACCACGTACACAGAATTTCAATCTCCCTCGTAAAGAACTAAAGATGAACGAAATTTCATTGCTAGACTACTACTATTCCTGTATTTCACAAACTCGTTGACAAAAACGCAGCAAGGTTACAAAATCAGTAGTTTAGATATTGATTAGACAAAAATAATAGTCAAATAGCTAAGAGGGTAAGGAATGTATTAATGACTGCCCAGTCCTATATTGCTAAAGAAAATGATTGTTTAGCCTAATACGCCATAAAGTACTCTAGGTATGAAATTTCGATCATCTCTAGCCGGCAAAGTGAAATCATGAGGCCGGGGTCACAGGTTATGATGACGAGTAATTATTGGTGGAAACAAAGAACGTAACACATGGAAATCGTTCCTTATCACTGCCTTTAGGAGACTGGTGTCGGCATCACACACCAGCTGATCAATATCCGGAGAGTTAGGAGGAAGATATCCAGCATGCTTGATTCGCTGCAGAAGTCTCTCAAGTCTTTTTCGGTCTTCCGCCGTTGTAAGACCCCACCAGGCTGGAGAGGCATAAGTCAATCGAGAGATGACAGCAGGGCCTTAGCCAGCCACCCGTCCACCCGTCCTTTGGATGGGTGGAAATGATTTTGGACGGGCATAAATTGTGTTAAATGATGTCCGTCTATTGGGCAGTTTATAATCCAGACGGCAGTCACAGTTCAATAAACCTAGGCCTACTGCTCCAATTACTCTGGGCAGCAGTTAATTACATTGGAAACTGCAGAAGGGTCAAGTCTTTGATGTAATTGGAAACTTGTACAATAGGCCATTCACCATTCACTTGGGTTGTTAAGGCCCTTCCTTTTCACAGCCTGTCACAGTTGTCAATCAATGAAATGCAGACCCTTAGCCAGCCACCCCTTCAAAGGATGGGTGGAAATTATTTTGGAGGGTTGCTAAATGTGATCAAAACTTATAGGTCATTCAGTGCAGGGTACAAGCATTGCTGTCAGACTGGAAGGGTCGCGCTTTTGGACGGGTAACTTTTTATTTCTGGCTAAGGGCCTGGATGACAGTTGCCTAAGCAACCCGGCAGAGGGTGCCGCTGGGAAGACCATTCGACCTGAGTATTCTGAGAGCGTGTAGAGCTCCACCACAGGAGACCAGGACTTCCTCCACGTGATTGGTGGCTCGAAGGTCGGTTGTTAGGGTTACACCTACTAGGATCTTGATGGTAGAAACACGTTCAAGTCCCTCCAACGCTTGAGGTGGCAATACTTTACGGTTCCGGGTAATAATCATCTCACGTGTTTTCGAACGTTCAGACGCAGATTGAATCCTCTATAAAAACATTTCCCAACTGCTCTGACGGTTTACATTTTGTTATAACTCATTCGAATCACCTTAATTAGACTATTCTTTACTTGTGAGCAGAAATGCATCTGTGTCATTCTGTTATTGCAAATACCGGTAAATGAATATTGATTGATTGTGCCAGTGTCCAATATTTCTTCCTGATAGGATACATCCCTGCCTGTGAGGCAGGGATGTATCCTATCGCCAATGCTGTTTCTGCTGACGATCGACTGGGTAATGAGACGAAGCATGGAGGAGGGAATATGGGGCTTGGATTGGAAAGAAAACGAGAGGCTGGCAGACCTGTATTTTGCGGACAATATAGCGCTATTGGAGGATTCGTGAGAGGGAATGAATGAACTCACGGGCAGAGTGGAGAAAGAGGCGGGATTGGTTGGATTACGAATAAACACTACAAAAACAAAGATCATGAAGGTAGGAGTATGGGAGTCAAGAGAAGATGTCACTGTTGGAGGAGGTGGAGGACTTTTGCTATCTGGGAAGTGTGATTGCTAACAACGGCAGCTGCGACAAAGAGATCAGAATTAGGCTAGGCAAGGCCAATGCCACGTTTGGAAGATTGAACAGCATATGGAAGAACAAAGGACTAAGCTTATTAACAAAGACAAGATTATACCGAGCCTTGGTCCTGACAACAGTGATGTATGGATCGGAGACATGGCCTATGACCAAAACTAATTTAAAGAAATTAGAAGCGGCTCATCATAGGTGGCAAAGAAGGATATTAGGGGTCACTTGGAGAGATAAAATAAAGAACGAAGATGTAAGAAAGAGAACATCTATGGAGAAGCTGGAGGATATGCTGAAGATATCACGCCTGCGATGGCTGGGTCACATATACAGATCGGACAATGAAAGATTCTCAAAACAGGCACTAGAATGGACACCGACGGGATGTGAAAGAAAATGTGGAAGGCCGAGAAAGACCTGGCGAAACACGGTCATTCAGGATCTGGACGGCGGCGGCGGAATGACATGGGAGGAGGCTGAGGGAAATGCGGAGGACAGAGTGAGATGGAGAAACTGTGTCGCCCGATGCGCTGCAAGCGCGTGGAAGGACTAAGGTCTAAGGTAAGGATGGCCTATCACATCCTAGATTGGCCTTCAGGTTCTCAGCTTACTCCAACCAACTGCTCTGAGGAGATTCATAAGGTCTGTTTCTTATTGTTTGACAAATAATTTGTGTTAGATCTTTTTCTTACCACCTTTCTGAAAATGTGTTTCTCCCATCCTGCTCTTTTTTTAATGAACTTGGCTGTATAGACTTGATGGAGGAGTTGCCTTCCTTCACAAATCATACCTGAAACTTACTCTCTTCCTGTGATCCATTCGAACACCAAAGTGTTTTTAAAGCATCATAGCTACCATGGACACAGGAAATCGACACCTCGCTTATGTTATTAAATAGTTGATACTGTCCTGCCTCATTTTCACCTTCTAACTTTTTCCCAGAATTTTAATCATTGCTTGAAATCCTCATTTCTTCTCCTTCTGAACTAATAATGATGGGCTATTGAACTTGCCCTTCAGCTATATTCAACTGTATCCGAAACTGCTGAACCTAAACAGTGTTGGGCTACAAATTTATGATTGCTGGAGATTTTTTTTATTACCCTAATTTGTGATACTGATTTTAGGTGCAAGTTCCTTACAAATGATGCTTGTCTGGAGTGGTACAAGAGATTGTTGCAGGCTATTCAGCCAAGACATAAATTGCAAGATATCTTTGCCTTTGCCTTCAGTGCATGGTACATGGATGCTTGGCAACGTCAAGAATTACTGGAGGGTTTAAACGTGTTTGCTCCTGTTTCTAAGACTGGTGAATATAAAACTTCATTTTCTAAAAACCATTTTATACAGTAGATAACTGTAACATTGTACAAGCCTTTCTTATTAAGAAATTTCTTTTTGACTGTGCTGTTCAATTTTAAAGGTACATATTGTATTGTATCTAAAGATTTATATAGCGCCTCTCTCAGATTAGCTATTCAGAAGCGCTCTCAGCACGAAAAACCCGGGGGAGAAGAAACGTCTTTAAAGAACGAGAGACCAAAGAGGTAAAACTAGTCATTAGTTTAGCCCTTAATGAGGGGAAGGTCATTCCAAGTAGAGGGACCAACCACAGCAAATGCCCGGCGTTGAGCCAAGGCAGTCCTAGTCCTAGGAACAAAAGATCTAGCCAATCAGCAGAGCGCAAGGAACGAGATGAGGTTGCAGATAACGGCTTTCGCATATAGTCAGAAAGATACTTTGGGGCACTGCTCAGCTGCGCCTTTGAGACTAGAAAGAGGATCTTATAATGGATGCGCGCAGTGATAGGAAGCCAGTGCAAGACATCAAGCATATATGTAGAGATATGCGAAAAGCGAGGGAGTTGGGCTATGAGTCTAGCTGAAGCATTTAAGACTGATTGAAGGGGAGAAAGACGCTGTTTCGGGAGGCCCATAAGAAGTGAGTTGCAGTAGTCAAGTCGGGAACAGATATACAGTGTGGACTCCAAGTTGGGATGAGGCTGTAGCAATTGTATAATATCTCAAAGAAAAGCAGGTAGTTTACGATAGCAAAATGTTTTGATCAGTTGTGCAACTTAATGAGATTTGTCGAGGCAAACCATGATGAAGTAGACTTGAAAAAGTTATTGGCACAAAAAAAGTGTGTGAAGTGGCCGCCAGTTAGTGTGTACCTTATACGCTGATCGGGTTTTGATTTTGTGTCCTCTTTTTCATCTGTGAAAATATGGTAACCCTAAATGACCGCATATTTCCCGCCGCCATCACCGCCAACCAAGGTTTTAGGGTCATTCCACCTCAATTCAACCAGTGGCTCCAGGTCGACCATCTCGGATTTCAATGAAAATTTCACAGAATGTTTATTATGGTATTAGAGGAAGGTATGCACAATTTTAGAGCAATATCTGAAGAAATTTTGAAGATATTGAGTTTCAAAGAGGTATGGGGTGACCTCGTTTTTGACGTTTTGGAACACACGTCTAAATGTGTAGCGACTTTCAGGAGCTCATAACTTCATTAATATAGCAGATAATACTATGAAATTTTCAGGATATTTAGTCTTTGTTGTTCAGATGAAATGCTGAAGAAAAGAATGGTCAGTGTTGAAAACTGTGATATTATGACCCATCTGAAAATGGTAAAAAAAACTCGTGCATGTCTGATGATCATACTTTGCAGCCCTGCCATGACCTAACTGATGCTGTATTAAAGAATGTTTTAACAACCCATAATGCTAATATATTTTCTCTACAAAAATATGCAGAAATTTTATATTCCTGATGCATGTCTGCTACCATATGGCCTTCCAAAAATGGAAAATTGTATTCCGAAGACAATTTTCAAGGCCAAAGATCATCATGTTTGATAGGTCATGAAGAAATGCAACTTGCATCATTGGAAAGAGCAGCTCAGAAACTGTAAGATCACAAAAAATTGTGATGGTGTCTCTTCTTGTTCATGCTATACCTTTATTTCAGACGTGGCAGTGTTTCCTGCATTCGCGAGTATATAATGGGGTATACAGCAGTGCTTCCCAAACTTTTCAGTGTCACGGACCGGCAGGAATTTTTCAGACAGCTGAAGGACCGGTGCCCAATTTATTGCTTATATATCTTCTCCGATCACCTAAGTTCTTCAAATATATATTAAAATTGATTTAAATGCATGTTTAGCCAAGTCTATGACTATATTGCTCTTTAAATGCGAGTCTAATAATTGTTTTTGTTATGACTTTTAAAAATATAATGGCTGTTATATTTTATATTAGAATGAGACTTAATTATCTGTATTATAACATTTAATACTTTACTTTATTTTCGCACAAAGCAGAACAGAGAAACTAAGCAAACTAAGCAGACTAGAACAGAATTACAAAAATACAAGAACTCCTTCCCAAACAGACTGGGAGACAACTCAAACTTAATAAGAATGCATAACAAATCTTCGAATTTGGTACCAAATTGTTTAGTAACATTGGCAGGAGAGGATATTGTTAGGAAAACGTAACAAATTTAAGTACAGTTCTAAGTATAAAACAAGTGTTAAACAAGTTAATGCTAGCTGAACTAAAATCATAATCAGTAACAGTGACTAGCTAGTGCGAACGGTGGACCTGTTTACTGCTTGCAAGCTTATCAAGTCGTGGTTCGATTGTGGACAGTGCTACACGCAAAGGAGAACGAATATCCATACTGTTCCTATATTTTGTCTTAATGATGCTCATGGACGAAAACCCACTCTCACACAGGTAAGTGGAAGGAAATGGGAGAAGAGCTTTCAGAGCAATTTCAGCAAGTTCAGGATATTCTGCTTTGACATGAATCCAAAAGATGCTAGTGATGGCATTGTGTTGAAAACCATCTTCAATCCTTCGTCAGCAGCTAGATCCAACAATTTATCTTCCAAAGTGACAGTCAAACGAGCCTTCGATGCTATAAATGGATTTCGGATCCAACCAGTTCCTATCCGAGGATCGTCTTCGGTCGGAAAGTAAAACTCAAAACGGTCAATTAAATTAGTCAATTATGCTAGTGCTGTTTATTAATATATTTATTACTTTTCATTGCTATAATTTTCAAATTTATAATATATTAGAATTGCACTTACAGTTTTGAATGTGGAAGCAGACGTGTTTATTTTCTCTTCACGGATGCACTGACCAGATTATTAAAGACGATGGACATACGTCACATCCGGTTTCTTTGCCGGTCAAAAAATCGCAAATGTTAAGAGCAAAATTTCTAGTTTTCGCTTACAATTTTGGCTGAAATACATTTACTTGTAGGATGAATCTTTTAATTTATCTAAATTTTAGGCTATATGAAAATATGGTGGAACCATTTCTTGATTCTGAGACATTTTGACCATTGTTTTGACTCACGTCGCGGACCGGCAGCTGAGGTCTCGCGGACCGGCACCGGTCCGCGGACCACAGTTTGGGAAGCACTGGTCTAGAGTATATAATGGGGTCTATTTCATTGCATTATATTGTGAAATAATTTCTGTAATGAGTCAGTTTACTCAGATTTCAATCTCTTCATCTTCCTCAGTTCTTGGAAGTTATTTGGTAGATATCTACCAGAGTGAGTCATATGAAAGAAAGATATAGATCTCCAAATAACAAAAATCTAAATTGGCTTCTGTGCAATATTTACAAATTTATCAGACATGCACGAGTTTTTTTTACCATTTTCAGATGGGTCATAATATCACAGTTTTCAACACTGACCATTCTTTTCTTCAGCATTTCATCTGAACAACAAAGACTAAATATCCTGAAAATTTCATAGTATTATCTGCTATATTAATGAAGTTATGAGCTTCTGAAAGTCGCTACACATTTAGACGTGCGTTCCAAAACGTCAAAAACGAGGTCACCCCATACCTCTTTGAAACTCAATATCTTCAAAATTTCTTCAGATATTGCTCTAAAATTGTGCATACCTGCCTCTAATACCATAATAAACATTCTGTGAAATTTTCATTAAAATCCGAGATGGTCGACCTGGAACTTTCTGAAAAATTGGTTGAATTGAGATGGAATGACCCTTTAACCTTTAATTCCAAAAGAACTAAAACTACTATAAAACCACAACATACACTAAATGTTGAAAAAAATTTATTTCAAAAGAGCTTGAAATTTTATTTTAAGAAAAAGGCTATGTTTTATCAAGTTTTTGATAATAATAATAATGGCCTCATATTTCCCGTCGTCGCCAGCTATGGATTTAATCTTTAATTTCAAAATAACTACAACTGCTATAAAACCACAAAATACACCAATGTTGAAAAAAATTTCAATAGTGCGTAAAATTTTATTTGTGCTAAAAGGCTATTTTTTTAGCAAGTATTTGCTAATATTGGCCGTATATTTACGGCTGCAGACAGCACATGCTTCTATGGATGATTTACGCATGCGTTTAATGCCGAGGATAGATAGCACACCAAAACTTTTATGACATGTTAGGTTAGCCCAACACATAAATGTGATTCTCTTGTAAACCAAAATGCGGTTAGCAATTGGTATATACAATAAAGGATATACTTACTTACTTACTTACTTATCTGTTTGACTATCTGTGTATGAATGCTCTGTCTCTGCTTACAAGTGAGACATATATAATTGATTTTGAAAAAATGTGCCGCTGTTGCATCACTGCGACTTATACAAAGAAGCGATGTATAGTCCAGAAAGTATGGTACAGATCATGGGTAAAACGTCAAATGTTTGGTTACATGCAAAATAAATAGATGAAAGAACTGTGACATGCAACCTATGCGATGAAACTTTCACTGCTAAAGGCGGTAACACAAGTACAATTAGATGTCATTGATTAACATGCACAGAATGGATGTTGATCAAACAGGCAGTGTACTAGAGCTGTACCGATATCGCTTTTTGCCGATTATGCCGATACCGCGTATGGCCGATTATTAAATTGCCGATACCGATACCGCGTATAGCCGATTATTAAATTGCCAGTACCCATTATGAGACCGAATATTTCATTATTTGTTTAGTCAAAATGTTCGGTTCCGAAACATAAACCAGTAATCTAGCGTCACAACTATAAAGGTGGACGTTTAAATTATTATTATTATATTCGTTTATTGGTAACAACAACAAAACTGATAGTCACACCGCTATCAGGTACATTGTGAGTAAACAAGAGTCACGAGTGAATGCTAAGCAAGATTATAGCATAAAACAAGAGCCCATAATTTATTAGAGCGACAATAAGGCGAGAAATTGTCATCAACTATATGTCCAATTGTCCATGCCTGATGAATTGTTTAGTTATTATTAGAAGGAGAGAGGGACTGAGAATGTGATGAGAATGCATGCATGCTATCTATATAAGACTATATTAGATATTTATCAGGATTGGTGGGCAGGTGATGGCTTTCTATACAGGACTCGTGAGATTAAATGTTTATCATCTTTAGTAGGTAAGACAAAGTTAAGTTGGGAAATTAATGTTTTAATGCGTAAATAATAAGGGACGTAAAACGATAGATGAAAATCGAAGCAAATACCTTGGAATATGCAATAATTCAAGTAAAATATTAAATTATAACACAATTTTGACATCGGCACCGATTAACCGATTATTGCTACCGATACCCGATTATGCCGATTGTTCTAATAATCGGCCCGATTACGCGTATGGCCGTTAAATCGGTACAGCTCTACAGTGTACCACTAAATATTACTCACTTTCTAACACCGATTAAGCCTAAACTCACACATCCTTGAGATTGACCGCTGTATTGCAGCGTTTGTGGCAAAGGACATGGATTTCATGCATTAATGTATGGAGCCAGTCATGTGCCTCCACAACAGCATTAATTAAGTCAATGTACAACAATGGCGTGACTCGACTGAAAATGGAACTGTCCAGAGCGGATTACGTTGCTTTTACCACCGATTTGTGGACATCTGTTCAGAACATCGCATACCTGTGTGACCTCGCAGCTCGTAGATCTCTGCGTTCTTCAGAAAGGGAGCTTTTGGTCCCGCGAGCTCACGCTTCTATTAGACAGCGTCGAGCCTTTTCGATTGTGGGTCCCTCCATCTGGAATGGCCTCCCACTAGACTTGCGATTGATGCCTCGGCTAGATTCGCCTGCCTTTTATAAGTATCTCAAATCACACTTTTATAGCCGTGGCTGGGCTGGGAGCACCTCTGAGTAGGTCTCTTGAAGAGACGCTATATAAATTCTCGGAATGAATGATTGAATGAGTGCACTGGTTAAAGCCCGACTGGCAACTGGTGGCAGCTGTTCTGCAGACAGCTGAGATGGGTGAGAAGCACACTGGTGCTAATATTAGTTTGCGATTGACAGATGCAGCGACGTGGCAAATTCCAGAAACAAAATTGCCGCGACAGTGCATGATTATAGCTCTATCTTGAACTTTGCAATAAGTTTACTTGTTGCCGGACCAGACCAGTGTTGTTTCACATACATGCTCCAATTAGCCATAAACGCTGGCTTTCTTGTGAAGGTTGTGAAGAGGATGCTTGGCATCGCCAGGTGACTGGCATCACACTTCAAGCGCAGTACGGTGTCGACGGTGGTGTTGCAACATAAACAGGCGGTGTTAGGTAGTTGTTGACTGTGTGACATGCTGGAATTCGACCCTTGACGTGCTTGAAAGACTGATTAAGCTGTGCTGGGCTACTGGAGATGTACTGTCCTATCCAGGACTCACCAATCGCAGTCAGGCGTCAACACTGGAGCTCACGGATGACAGCTTGGCTCTGGCAAAAGCAATCATCCCAATACTGCAGCCATGGAAGCACTTGACCACAATGTCATCTGGCCAGAACTATCCCTTTTATCACCCATTTACCTGCGTTTATTTGTTATTTTGAAAAAAACATTTTGTCAGCAACAGAAGGTGAGCCTGTGGCAGCTAAACAGTGCAGAGATATGATTGTGAAGGAAGTCAGACAGCATTTTTATCCAGATGGATACAGATGTATATCAAATGCAGCCAAGGCTACTGTATTAGATCCAACGTACAAGCTGCTACTGCTAAAGTTTTTTGAAGAGCCTAGCCTCTTCGCAAGCAGACGTGTGATGCCGTTAAAGTTGAGGTTGAAGCCATTGTACTGAGTTCTGCAAGTGCACCGGTTTCAGAACCTATTTCTTTTGTATAGGTTCTGAAACCGGTGCACTTTCTAGTAGAACTATGTCAGCGATGATGTGGAATGCGTAGCCAGCGTGTTTGATGATCTACCGAACTTACTGCTCTGAGGCCAGTTACTGCTACGATGAGTTGTTGGCGTATTTGGCAGAAAATCCTTTAACTGTCAATGCAGACATTATGAAGTTTTGGCATGACAACAGCCAACGGTTCAATAAGCTAGCTACTGTGGCTAGAAAATACCTATGCATACCCACTACATCAGTGCCGTCGGAGAGTGCGTTTTTAACTGCAGGATTTATCATCAACCAGTGACGTGCATTTCTTGCGCCTGAAACTACCGAAATGCTGATATTTCTAAACTGATATTGGGAAACCTGTTTTTTTCATCAGGGCCTGTATCCGACCTGCAAGCCGATGAGGAGTGACTAACTTAATAAGCCCTAGTGCATATATTTTAATAACTTATGGCCATTAAGATTGGTTACTTACTTACTGACTTAGTTTTCAAAATCCTAAACGAGCTCTTGCTATTTGCATCCATTGCTGTTGTTTTTGTTTCAATTAAAATTTATTGTTTTGTCTAATCACGTCAGTGCAGGTAGATCTAACTTTTAAACTTTGTGAATAAGCCCAGTTATTAATTATCTAGCAGACTAGCAGTTACATGTAATTTAGTGAATCATAGCTGTTAGCGACTAGCGAGCTATCAGCCGCCATTTTATATGCTGTGTAGTTTGTACACTGTAAGGTAGCACAACTATGTTTTTGGCTTTCTTAAAGTATTTTTCCAATGACAGGCCTTTGGGCACCCACTGAAAATTAGCTTGAGCACCAGGGCCATGTTTTTCTAAAATTTTGACAGCCCTACATCATGCATCAGATCTACTCAAAAGTAACGAGTATGTTGTAATTATATCGAAAGCCTTCGATTCCACCAGACATTCAGCGATAACCAACTTACCAGCAGCTTTGAATATCCCTGACTGTATTTACAACTGGCTTGTCAACTATCTGCACGGCAGGAAACACTCAAATTCATTTAAAAGGAGTCATGTCAGCTGCCATTGCCATCAACGCAAGTGTGACCCAGGAACATCTCACTCTGTTCATCTCCAGAACCGACTTTCTAAATATGCCGATGATTCCTACTTCTTCATTGGATCCAATCACCTATCAACTGCGACGGATGAGCTCCAACACTTTGCCAGCTGGTCTATTGAAAAGAACCTACGGATCAACTCAGCTAAAACACGTAAAATGGCCGTTATCAGAAACAACATGCGCTCCCTCTCGACTCAACCATCCATCACCGGTTTCCATCATACCACATCCATCCTGGGAGTTCATATACGTAAAAAAACTAAATACAATAAAAGGTCATATTAATAAGACATGTAGCTCTGGTTCCGCCTCACTGTATGCTTTAAGAACATTAAAGGCTCCATGAAATCGCTCCACATGATCGCTCGAGCTACCATTATAGTTTCCCCTGCATGGTGGGGTCTAGTGAGTAGAAGGGACAAAACCCACCTCGAGGGCCTTATGAACAGGCTTAATAAGCATGCTGGATATCTACAACTTACTTCCAACTTAGGCATCTCAGGACTATTCGTAGATCTGTTTCATCCTCTACCTTAGCCTCAATTGTCCATGTTTTTGTCTGTTCTCGAATTGACTATTGCAATTCTCTTCTTGTTGGCTTATCCAAGGTTCGTCTATCTCCTCTTCAGTCCGTACTAAATGCTGCTGCCAGACTTATAGCTCACCTTCCTCGATTCTCTCACATCTCTGCATTTATGGCTGATCAACTTCACTGGCTACCTCTCTGCACGCATCTAATTCAAAGTTCTCATTCTCGTGCTCAAATCTCAACTGGGTCTTGCTCCAAAATATCTTTGTCACCAAATTGTCCGTCCCATCTCTGCCACGTCATTGCATCCTCTCAGATCCTCTGACCTGCTTGACCTTTTTGTTCCCTGTGTTGGGACTACAATGGCTCAGTTCAGATCCTTTTTCTGCACAGGTCCCTCCCTATGGAATGGACTTCCTCCATCTCTATGCTCTACAATCCTCTCTGGTAGCAACTCTACCTCTTTCCCTCACTCTTGGAGTACCTCGCACTGGGAGCCCACAGCATGTGCTGCAATATAACTTCCCACCAAGGTCACTCAATTTTTTTCATATCTGATAAAGTCGATGAATTTTTATCCCTTGACATATCCAATGACATATCTGATAAGTAGTCGATGAATTTTTATCCCTTGACATATCCAATGACATAACTAAAGTTCTATTTAACTAAATACTAACAAACTCAACCACAGGCAGCTACTCCAACTATTGTCTTGTTCACCACAGGCATTTTGCCTGTTGTTTTATAGAAATAAGTGAATATACATACATCCGCACCTCAGATTCACATTTTTGGTACGACCATGCTCGCGTTACAAATTTAATTACCGTATTTTCGCGGGTTATACAAAGTTTTACAAACGACACACCCTAGATGCGTGGTATATTTATGGGCATGTTATATAAATAAAATTTTACACAACCAAATTTTGTACCAGATTATTTTAAGGTCATGGTCAGAAACTGCTTTAAGAAGTTTTTTACATAGAATACGGAGGCATGAACGTTGACGAAATCGACAAGTAGTAGTATTCGTTTATTACATAAAAATATCACTTTCAATATGACAAGCCACAGAAAGTTACAATTGAATGTTCCCAAAAATTATTATTTGACCTTTAGTATAAAAGTACAATATTACCATATATAAATTGTAATGGTTTGTTATTTCCTATTTAGCAATAAATGAGTATACACACTACACAGACAGCATTGTATATTATCGCTAGTGCAGCGCTAGGTATGAAGTTCAGGGAAGAAGAATATCTTATAATTCATCTTAATAATCCTCGTAACCGTTTCATCAATTGTAATAAAATTTGCAGGGCATAGATAGAATAGACTGAAGTTCATGTGCACCAAATTTAGTACCTATAATACTACAATTGACCAAGATATTTCACAAAGTCTAGTGTTCTACTTTATCGTAGAATCAGTTATGAGTCGGACTATATCCAATAAGAAGTTATATAAGGTAAAGTAACTTTAACTTTAGCGCACGAGTGCGTTTATTACCTCGTAGGTGAACACACGAGAATGATGCATGCTATAATCTGGTGAGTATAATTCAATTTTTACTTAAATCCCTAAAAGTTGTTGGTTATATTGGGAGCTCCTCATCGCTCGAAATGCTCATAATCCTAAACGCCTATGGTCATCCATTTCTGGACTCCTCGGTTGTTCTTCACGTCCACCAGAGGCTCCTTCGTTCTTGGCGAATTATTTCCTAACGATGCTAACGGACAAGATGGACGGTCTCTGTGCGTCAACAGTTGGTTCTCCTCCGCCTCGATTCCCTTCTTCGGAATCCGTTTTTGATGACTTTCGCCCCATCACTGAAGACAAACTACGCTAGGACTTAAGACCTCATTGAGCTTAAAATCGTGTGAACTTGATTCTGTCCCGCCATTTATCATTATTGACATATTGGATGACTTTCTGACATTTTTTCTTTATTTGTTTAACAGGTCTCTCTCTGAAGGTCATCTTCCCTCCTCACAAAAATGGGCCATCGTCTTCCCTACTCTTAAGAAACCCAACTTAGATCCTAATCTTTGCTCCAACTATCGCCCCATTTCCAATCTTTCTTTTCTTTCTAAGACCATTGAATGTCTTGTTTCCTTACAGTTTCTCCCGTATCTTGAAAAATCTGGACTTCTTCCCTCCAGTCAGTCGGGTTTTAGAACCAATCATTCTACTGAAACTGTTTTTCTATCCCTTCTCTCGGATATCTACCGTATTTTCTGGACTATATGTCGCTCCTTTGTATACGTCGCATTGAACCAAAAACGGTGAAAATTTTGTAAAATCAATATATACATCACACGTAATGCCCATACGAGTGTAGGACAATATCCCCGGACATAATCCCCCCCGGACAAAAGCCCTCGGACAAAAGCCCCCTCAGGACATAATCCCCCCTCTGTGCAATTAGCCTATTTCTGCATGTCATTGATAAACCTTAATTGCCCTGTTTTTGTTCGCTATGTTATTCAGGTGTAGGCCTAAACTTAAGACTTGTTAGTGTCATTCAGTTAGAAAGTTAAGACTTGTTAGTGTCAATCGGTTATTCAGTTATAAAGTGAAGACTTGTTAGTGTCATATAGATTTAAAGTTAAGACGTGTTAATGCCGTTCAGTTCTTAGCTGAAACACTTGTTAATGCATTTAACCAAGAATTTTTTCATCAATCCATGCTGTATTTAGGCAAGAATTATTTTTGTCAATCCCACTTCTATTTAAGCAAAAAACTTAATAGGTCCAGCTTCTATTGAAACAAAGACTTAGTTTAATCAATTTAGCTTCCATTTACGTAAACAATTATATATTAGTTAGAATTAGTTTCATCAACCAATCAAACTTCCATTTAGACCAACAATTATTTTCATCATTTTGCTGCTGCTGGTAACAATTTTGGGCAGACTAGCATAATAAACTTTTTCAGTGGAATCACGAATATTTTACGATTATATCGTAGCCTGGGGGATTATGTCCTAGCTTGGGGATTTTGTCCACCCGGGCTTTTGTCCGTGGGGATTATATCCAGGGGGATAATGTCCGTTCCTCTGCCCATACGCGTATGTTGTGCTGTTTGCGGCCGTAAATATACGGTCATTATTAGCAAATACTTGCCAAAAATAACCTTTTGTTCAAATAAAATTATATGCACTGTTTAAATAATATTTTTTCAACATTTCGTGTCGGTTGTGGTTTTATGGTAGTTTTAGTTATTTTGAAATTAAAGATTAAAACCTCATATGAAGGTGACGGCGGCGGGAAATATGCGGCCATTATTATTATAAAATACTTGCTAAAACTAACCTTTTTGTTAAAATTAAATTTCATGCACTTTTGAAATAATTTTTTTCAACATTTGGTGTATGTTGTGGTTTTATAGTAGTTATAGTTATTTAGAAAAAAATTTAAGATTAAAACCTTGAAAGGCTGCGACGGAGGCGGTAAATATGCGGCCATAATTTTTTTCAAATACTTGCTAAAACTAACCTTTTTGTTAAAATTAAATTTCATGCGCTTTTGAGATAATTTTTTTCAACATTTGGTGTATGTTGTGGTTTTATAGTAGGCTGACCAGATATTGGAAACTAAAAACCGGGACACATCAATCACAAAATAAATTTGTGTTGTCAATAATTAATATAATATAACTTGCACAAATAGCCTATCTATTTTATGCTTATTATATTGGTATAAGACCATAAGACTAAGTGACAGGTTTTATTCAAATCATGCTTTTAAATTTAAAATTAAATTCTAAATTTTTCAAATCAGTTACTCAAATTTGGCACGTGAATGTATGCTTCTTAAAAGTTCTTTTGTCTGCTAACATTCTATCATAACAAATCTTGCTTTTAAATTTAATTATTCTTAATTTATCAAATCAGTCACTCATATTTGGCGCTTGAATGTATGCTTGTTAGCCTAAAC
Source organism: Aporrectodea caliginosa (assembly GCA_020284085.1). Taxonomy (NCBI): domain Eukaryota; kingdom Metazoa; phylum Annelida; class Clitellata; order Crassiclitellata; family Lumbricidae; genus Aporrectodea; species Aporrectodea caliginosa. Next base: position 1,408,290 of record JACEVL010001014.1, read on the forward strand.
GTTTTTGTCTGCTAATATTCTGTCATAAAATTCAACACAATGTTTCTTTCATTTCACTTTCACTCTCATAACTGCTTCAGATAATCGACTTTTTTTTATCACTACGACAATAATGACGTTTAGAACCGGAAGAGGTATTATGCATGGTAATAAATAAAAGTGAGATTAGATTAAAAATGACTTTACTCGCCAGATGCCTGTAGTAAAATGAAGGAGACGTTGATAAAGTAAGTAATTATAGCCTTTATTTGATCACATGACAAACGCACATGAAATACATTATATCAGATCGGAAAGTCAGGTCAGTTTTTAAAAACCGGGACATATTTAGAGTTTCGCCTACCTTTCCCGGCAGCCTGGACAGCTAGCAGTAAACCGGGACTGTCCCGGGAAAACCGGGACGTCTGGTCAGCCTATTTTATAGTAGTTTTAGTTATTTTGGAATTAGAGGTTAAAACCTTGAAAGATGGAGGCGTGAAATATGCGGCCATTATTATTATCAAATACTTGCTAAAACTAACCTTTTTGTTCAAATTAAATTTCATGCACTTTTGACATAATTTTTTTCAAAATTTGGTGTATGTTGTGGTTTTATAGTAGTTTTAGTTATTTTGGAATTAAATGTTAAAACCTTGGCCGTTTGCTTAGATTTTCAAAATGGTAAGAACCTCATTCTATACCTGACGTAGCTGAAAGCTTCCAAGGATAATATATTGACAGATAGAGCTGCAGTTAGCTATTAAACACATTGATCAGTGCACTCCTTTATATAAGACACCACCCGAGGCTCTCATGTAAAAAACCGTGTCTGAAAAATACGGTACTCTGCGATTGATCGGTCGCAGGTCACATTGTTGGCTCTATTTGATGTCTCTGCTGCATTTGACATGGTCGATCATGAAATCCTCCTACAACGCCTTGAGACCTCATGTGGTTTTAGGGGCACTTCCTTCCTTTGGTTTAGATCTTTACCTTATGGACCAAACACAAATGATAATTTCAGGTGACTCTAGAACAGTGCTTCCCAAAGTGGTTGTCCGCGGACCGGTGCCGGTCCGCAAGCCCTCAGTTGCCGGTCCGCAAAGTGAGTCAAGAAACTGGTCAAATTGTCTCGGAATCAAGAAATGGCTATTATATTTTTAAAAACCATAACAAAAACCACTCATTAGGCTACAATTAAAAGAGCAATAGAGTTACAGAATTGGTTAAACATGCATTTAAATCAATTTTAATACATGTTTGAGGAACTTATTCTAGATGATCGAAAAAGAAAACTAATTAAATAAATTTGACACCGGTCCTCCTGCAGTGGGAAAATTCCTGCCGGTCCGTGACACTGAAAGCTAATTCCTGCCGGTCCGCGAAACTAAACAGTTTGGGAAGCACTGCTCTAGAACACCCTGGGCTAAGATCAAATTTGGTGTTCCTCACGGATCAGTACTTGGCCCTCTCCTCTATCTCCTATATATATCAGACATCTCCTCTCTTTTTGCAACACGCCTAGCTACTGGCCACCTCTATGCCGATGATGTTCAGGCATGTGTTCATGGCTCCCCAACTGCTCAGCTCTCCCTCATAACTTGCATTAATGCTCTTTCTCAGAATCTTCACGCATGGTTGTCTTCAAACCAGCTCTCCTTAAACCCAACTATGACCAAATTGATCTGGTTTGGCACCTGCTAAGATTGACTATTCCCTTTTGGACGAAAATTTTCCTTCCTATGCCTTTTCAACCTCTGTTCGTAACCTGGGTGTCACTCTTGATAGCTCTCTCTCCTCTGACGACATTACTAATCTCACCGGCTCCTGCTATTACCATCTCTGAAGGCAATCCGAGGATCTGTTTCTTCTTTGGTTTTTACCTCAATAGTTCTTGCCTTTATTTGCTCTCGCATTGACAATTGTAATTCTCTCTTGTTTGGCCTCCCTAAAGTGCACCTCTCCCCTGTGCAATCGGTTCTTAATAATAATAATAATATAATATCTTTTCTTTAATAAGCGCCTGACAAACGCACTGCGCTGTACATTTACATGTTATGCAATTTAAATCTTAACTACTAACAGAACAGACAGCCTGTAATACAACGGCGCTAATAGCAGCCTACAAAGCATATCCGCCCAACGGGGCTCGAACTCGGTACCTCTCGGTCTCTGTGCCAGATGTTATCCAATGCGCTATCGGGCCCCCCCAAATGCAGCTGCCAGACTTATTGCCCGTCTTCCGCGATTCTCCCATATCTCTATATTCATGTTTGAACAACTACATTGGCTTCCTCTTACTGCACGCGTCCAGTTAAAGGTACTTGTCCTCATTTGCCGATCCTACCTAGGTCTTGCCCCGAAATACGTCGGCCTACCTCGGCCGCATCCCTTTGCGCACTCCGCTCTTCTGATCGTCTTGACCTTTTTGTTCCTCGTGTGAGAACGGCCATAGCTCAGTACCGTGCCTTTGCCTGCATTGGCCCTTCGCTATGGAATCAACTTCCCCCCTTTTTTCGCTTTACCATACTATTCGGTGGTCCTGCTACATCTTTTTGGCTACCTCAAAACTTGTCTTTAGGCCAAAAACATGAAGGTGTGTTTCTGGTAACAGAGGTTAAAAAATTGGGTAGGTAGGTAGGAAAATATTTTTAAAAAAAATGTTTTTATGCAATGCTCTAATAAAAAGGCAGTTTGACAGCACAAAAACTGCATGCTGTACAGTAGGAAAGTTGATTAAGTTTAGGAGTTGGTGTTGTAATACTGACTAAAAGAATTAATCGATTAATCTCCAAAAATTAACTTCAATTAATCGATTAAATTCGATTACTTTGGTATCTGTTATGTAAAGCGTAAAACCTGTCAAAAATGTAGTGCTCAACTGACTCAGTTACTACTTTCTTTCTCCAATAACTTCAATTATTCCACGAATCCTCATGCTGAAGGTAATACGTCAGTGATGTTTTTGAACAACAGAAAGCGTCTTCATCGCTTATTGCAATGAAGACAGTTAATTTTGTCCATCTTTGACTTTTCCATTAGCATTTACCTTAACATGATTTTTTAATTTTCAACGCAAATGTTTCACATTATCATTGTTCGTTGATTGTTCTGGAAATGGGCCACTCGATATCATGAAATAATTTAAAAATATTAATCGAACAAGCCAAAATTATTCTATTAAAATTTTGAGCAGAGGAGTGCCACGTTGTAACATTGTAGCAGTTCACCATTCATTCCGAGAATTTATATAGCGTCTCTTCAAGAAACCTACTCAGAGGCACGTGTGTGGTGGATCCTGAGTTTAACAACATCTTACAAAGGCTGTTGACGTCGGCAGAAATTATTTTGAACAGTTCTCACGGTTTGTGTGTGGTCTGAGAGACGCCAGCATAATCAAAGAATAATTCCAACAAACATCCTCCGCTGTTGGCGGATTTAGCCTAGGCCTCCCAACCAGAGTCTATAGGCGTGGAGGGGCTGCTTGCCTGCAGGCTAAATCCGCCGACAGCGGAGGATGTTTGTTGGCTGTTTATGCCGGTGCCCTTCAGACTAGACCCGTTCACGAGGGCTGCAGAATGTTGCACCCCTCTGGAAATGTGTCCGCACGCAAGCTATCCTGCATCTGGCATTGGCCGGTGACAGCTGTCAATCAATGTAGCACACATATTACATTTAACTAGTCTCTAGGAATCAATACCAAATTTGGGGGTTGTTTTCCCGTACATGTTGCTGATACATTGAATACAGTGATGGGATTTGGGAAATAGCCCTTGCAAGTTACCATGAGAAAATTAATTCCTCTGCCTGCGATGTATTACCCTCCCCACCCCTTCAACCATCCGACGCTTGTTAATACTGACCATGGGAAACTTTTAGCTCTAATAAATATATTGCTCTAATAAACCCTTATTTACATACCTATGTCAAGGAAAGCAATGTTATCAATGTCGCAAATCTGCACCTCTGGCGCGCAAAGGTTAAATTCATGTGTCAATAAAAAAATTTCCCAGTCGGACCTAAAACAGTGACTCAGTCGGGTTACTGGAAACACAACATTTTTTTTTGCCTTATTATCGAGGACTTTCGCACTGGGAGCGCCTCTGATTGGTGTTCACTGTGAGAGGCGCTTTATAAATCTTAAAATACAAATTGTACAATACAATACAATACATTTCCATGTATCAACTTGCTTTGAACTCTGGTTGTATGAGCTTTGGGGCATGTGATGTCTAACACTGCTATGACCCTTGTTCAGTCATTCATACTGGTGATGATTGACTAATACAATTCCATCTTTGCTGTATTGCCAAAGTTCCATTTGATCCTCATCTATACTACCCATGTAGTGGGAATTTAAAGAAATATGGTATCGGCTTCCTGTAAGGAATGGTTTAAATTCAAGTTTCTTCTCATAGAACGATCCAAACTGGTTGACAGCCAGCTTGTGAACTGCTTTTGAGAGTTTCTTAAAAGGCAATAAATGAATGCTTTGATACATGTTTACATACGTGCAGATATATTTAGTGATGCTTTTTTGTCAGAAAAAACGGTCTAAATAAAAACATTAAAACCTTGTTATGGCCTAGCATTACATTGAAAAGTGACTTTGTGTAACAAAGCTGGTAGTGTTTTATGTGTTTGTATTTTATTGTGTATTCAGCAGATGAAGGGCACTTGTATTCCTTTGGTAAGGAAGTTCAGAGGCTACTGTTTGACACCCAGGATGCATGGAGAATAACATATATCAACGAGAAGTTTAAGTAAATATTTTTACTATAAGTATATTGAGGGCTTAGTAGCTAATCTCTTTATAATTAATATTATACTGTTTTGTGTGCTAAGTCAGAGTTTGTCCGATTTTGTGACTCGAAAGTGAACCCAATATTTTACTTGTCCAAAATTTTCATACTGATTGTCACTTGGGATTACTGCAGCATTGCAGCATTTTATGTTGTGCTGCAGCATGGTTCAGATCTGCTTACCTAAGTTACCTCTCATAAAGCATATGGAAGTAGAGGTGACCGTGACCACCTTTGATCTTCTGCCCAGTTCCCTCACAATGGCACTGCAATCATTGCGGTGATCTGCTGACCTCTATCTAATTTTTTTACAGCGTATTCTGTATCGGCTCTGCTCTCTCGTCTGGCAAAGCGTCTTGGGTACAGCTCCTCGCTACTTATGTTCCATCTTTACTCTCTCTTCCTCTCTTACGGGTTGTTCAGCCCTCCGTTCCTCTTCTCGGGGTGACTTTTTGGTTCCAGTTGCCCACACTGCTACTATGCAGCGCCGAGCATTCTCGGTCGTTGGTCCAACAGCGTGGAATGACTTGCCATCTTTCCTTCGCCTATCTCCTCGTATTCAATCGACTTTCTTTTACGCCCTATTGAAGACTTTCCTCTATGATCAGGCCTGGCTCGGGAGCGCTTCTGAGTAGAGCCCTTGAAGAAGCGCTATATAAATTGATTTATTGATTGATTGATTGGTATGTGTGTAGGTATGTAAATGTATTACGATTATGACAGGCTGCTAACTTCAATTAATATTCGGACTTTAAACAGAATAAAAGTTTACAATATTACGTGTGACAGGCCCCAGTTCGGACTTAAACAGTCATTTTGTATAAAGAGTCGTAGGACTTGTTCGACTTCTTGGTTATTTAGTGCATATTCGGAAATGAATGTTTAAAAGTACAAATTTCACAATGCTGCGCACAGACAGTAGAGCTACATATTAACATCCGTGTTCTTGTGTTTTTCGTTTTTTACACTGATCCTGAAATTTGTCTGTTTGATTAAATTTTTCATTTTCTTTATGGAGTTGTACAGCTGCAGTTTCGTAATAACCGATATATTCGACTTATCTGTTTCGTCATAAGAGAATAATTAACGTTAAAATGCATTGACATGGGAACGGACCAAGCTAACATTTCGTACTAAATGATATTTCATCCTATCCGTTTTCGTCTTAAGTGATTTGCACTGTATTACTACTACTACTAGTAATAATAGTAATAATAATAATATTAATAATAATAATAACACCCAAGTGTATTGTGACAGCTTTATTGCTGCTGGGGTACGTTTGAGAAGCCAGATGTGCGAAGACATGTGAAGACTACCGTATATACTTGCCTATAAGTCGATGTCGTGTATAATTCGACCCATAAAAATTTGACCTTGGATAGGGGAAAGTCTATGACCCAAGTATAAGTTGGTGCATGTTTTTGCCTCTACCCAGTAAATCTGGACATTTTGAGGCACTTTCAAACACCACATAAAGGCATGATGTTAAACCCTAGGATGAAAGCACTTGCACAGCAAACACATGCATCCCCAAAATAGAATGTTATCCCACAAATTATCTACCAGTAATTAAACATTTTCTAATCAAAATACTCTTAAAATTGCCAGTTTGTGATTTACAAGTTAAGGCTGATGGCATGTTTCCATTTTGTGGAAGTTACAGTCATCAAGACAAGGAATCTGAAATATGGATGAAGGCAGTTCCATTTGCAGTATGGAACTTTAAAAAGTTAATTAAAAGCCTCCAGTTAATTTCAAGTCTTCCCGTAAATGTGAGTTTAACAGTTATCATCGTTGATTTCGGTCTGAGTCCTAGAGCTGCGTTAGGTGAGTGTGCTTAAATAATAATAATAATAATATCTTTTCTTTAATCAAGCGCCTGACAAACGCACTGTGCTGTACATTTACATGTTATGCAATTGAAACAATCTTAACTACTAACAGAACAGACAGCCTGCAATACACGGCGCTAATAGCAGCCTACAAAGCATATCCGCCCTATGGGACTCGAACTCGGTACCTCTCACTCTCTATGCCAGATGTTATCCAATGCGCTATCGGCCCCCCGTCATCTTGCAAACCATCCATAGTGGTATTAATGCTGGATCTTAAAACAGCTGCTGTATCATTTCTCTTGACATTGAAGGTTTGGTCATTGTTGTCAGGCTCGATGCCATGATCATTTGATTTAACTGGATCAGTAAGATACGTGCAGAACATGTCCCATACTAGCATGCCTCTTCTATAGTGCAATTTACCTTGCTTTCCACATGCATTACTACCAATCCTTTATTCAATCTTCATACAACCAACATATGGAATGAGCTTTTACAGTAAACCTAATTTCTTTGGGCAGTCTTTCACTATTTTTTTTATAAATAAACTGGTGTCAGTTTCGTCTCATCTGCTAGACAGGTAATCATTACAGTGAAATGTGTTCATTGTATTGTGGCCAATAGTTTTGACCTGAACGGTGCTTTCTATTACATCGTTTACAGCACAATTCCCAGGCAGGTCAAATAGTGTAGTGGTAACATCACTGGTGTGAAGAGCAGTAGGTAGCGGGATCGCTTCCCGCAACAAAAAGGTCCACTCAGCCTATCATTCGCGAGATGGCGCGTTGGTAAAATGAGATGTAGGATGTGATGGGCGCCTTGCATGGCTGCCGTATACAGTTTAATTCGACTCCTGTTATGACTTGTTATCATCCGGTCATAGTCATACTGATTTGTAATCATACTATTTGTAATCATGTAATTGTCAGAATGAAAATATTAAACGAAGAAGATTATCATTTCATCAATATTGCTGGACAGGAATTTACAATCGTAGCACAGAATGCGCTGTGAAATAACGTGATCTAGTCTTCCATAGAAAGAAACTGCACCCAGCCAAAAAGAACTATAAATAAGAACCGGTTATCTTCGATCGACACCAATCATCTTTGATATGACGGCGTCATAAAATAAACATATTAGTCAGTCATGTTATTAGATTTAAATTTAACACAGTATTATTTTATTCTACCAGATATTTAGCTGTTATCGGACGGGTATGTTGTTGACCTCTGTTGCTTGTTTGTGTGATCTCCGATGGATAAATCTTGTGGTTTTGGCTTGCTCCTCATATAAGCCCCCTCACTTTGGACTTTCAACATTGTTTAAAAAACTCGACTTATGGGCGAATATATATGGTTTATATATGGTATAATCTGAAGTTGAGGATATGATTAGGCTGAAGTCAATGTTTTATATACAGTTGTATGTATATAACATTGACTTCAGCCTAATCATACCTCCGCTTCAGATATTAAGAAATGTTAATGTCCAAAACTGTGCAACTTGAACTTGAGTATAAATTTACAGCAACTGATGATCAGTGATGGGAAAAGTTAACTAAAAAGTAGTTAAGCTTAAAATGTTTAGTTTAGGATGAAGTTTAACTGGAGAAAAATAGTTTAGTTAAAACCAAAGTTTAACAAAAAAAATTTAGTTATTAACTGAAAAGTTTAACTAAAAAATCAGCAACTACACAACTCTCATCTGCAATGATTGTTATGAGTAACGGGTTTTAGTACTCAAAGTCAAGTGAAATGCATTGCATTGCATGATGCATCATCATTTGCATTAGCAACTGTCTTCGTTATTTTCAGGTAGAACTGTAGCGGACTATTAGTATACATTACATAGTTTGAAAGTGAAATTGTCATTGACGCTGTGTATTATTACAGTTCATTATTATTGTGAAAATATTTGTAAAAAAGTTTGTTTAAAAGTTTGAACATGTTTAACTAACTATTTTTAGTTTATTTAATTTATTTACAAAATCAGTTGCCAACTTTTGTTAAACTGTTTTAGTTTAGTCGAAAAATAGTTGAAATTTAACTTGAAAAAAATTGTTTTAGTGCCCATCACTGCTGATGATAATTTCAATCAAAGAAATGTGTGGTTTATGTGCTGAGTCAATCAAATACTTAGGCTAAAAACTTGTCAATATGTGACATCGGCCGAGAGAAGGGACCACTTGTCGGCTTCTAGATCAGCCGGAAAATGGGGTTTTCGTAATATCGTGATTATTGATTTTTGCGTCTAATTACTGCAGCTGAAGCTAATAATTGCTGTATAGCGACCTATAATTACTCCACATGATGTACTAAGGCAAAAATCTGGTATTAACGCATCGGGTAGAGACAGTTCAATATTTATAGGTGATTTCCCGCCAGATGATATTTTATATTTTCTCTCAGAAGTTCATAAATTTTGGGCCAAACGTTCTGAAATTTTTACCCTGATTTTCTGATGGTATAACCATATGGGAACTGGTAATAAGTCCATTCCTGACAAGTGGTCCCTTCTCTCAGCCGACGTCACGTATATTTTAGTATAAGCTGTAAATCCTGGGATGCTCCAATGAAGTGGTCAAAATTTGATGTGGTCTGTATATTTTATGGTGTATTTAAGTTTCTTATTAAATTTAAAGGTTCTTTTCAACTCCGCCACTGATTGTACTCTGTCAGTGCCAGTCCCAAGCCTGGATGAAGGAGCGCGATGCTAATGATCTTTGTTATCACACAGTGTCGTTAAACTGAAACTACTAAAGGTTCTTTTCATATTTAGAAGTTCTGAACAGTTATATTCATTGTTTAATGTCTTCCTGGTTCTGCATTTGTATGACAAATTTATGATAATTTCAGCATATGTTCTTCGTATCCGAAATATCATCTTGTTCCGAGTTCGGTTACCGACAAGGACATTGAAAGCATTGCTAACTTCAGGTCATCAAGGAGGTTTCCATCAATAGTATGGAGGTAATGCTATTCATCAGCCTTTGCCAGCAAAAAACACTATTGATTAGGATCTTTGAATATGAAAACAGTTGGCCAAGCACTGTTGTTAAAAATTTTAATCTGATTCATGACAGTACTGGGGGGTCCGGTGGCGCGTTGGAGAACATCTGGCGAAGAGTGCGAGAGGTACCGAGTTCGAGCCCCGTTAGGGCGGATTTGCTTTGTAGGCTGCTATTAGCGCCGTGTATTACAAGCTGTCTGTTCTGTTAGTAGTTAACTAGTTAAGATTGTTTCAATTGCATAACATGTAAATGTACAGCGCAGTGCGTTTGTCAGGCGCTAAATTAAAGAAAAGATATTATTATTATTATTATTATTACTTGTACTTTCTTTCACTTCTATGCATTTGTCTCCTCTTGCTGGTTACATTTGATTCAGCATGATTTTAACTGACATTATTGGAAATATATATAGCACCACATCAAGAGAAACTCGTCAGGCTCTCATGATCTTATTATAGCACAAAACCATGATTGAATTGAATGGTTTTATTGAAAAAGTCACAGATCAAGAAGCTGAAGTTGCAGGATGCAAGGCATTCTATTTAAGAAAGATGTGCTGATGACAGCAGAACTATGCTGGGTCGTGGAAGTTCAGGTCCACAGGACAACCAGGTCACCATATGCAGTAGAGCGAAAAAATCTGTGCTCAGAGATGGAAGAGATTAAGATGCACAGCTAGCTTCATAAGATCAGATGGTGCACACCCCACAAGACAATTACCATGTCTTCAGACTATATGCATTGCTCATTTCTGTAAATCAGAGTGATCCAAAAACTTAAAAAATATTTGTAAAGTCAATACTTGTGTTGCATTGGCACACATGGCGCACCCTTGCAGACGTACAATTCAAACACTTATAAGTTTGCTAATGATGGCCAAACATATATGACCATTGTTACCAGTCTTATTCAGAAATAGCTTTTGACTGAAATATGCTCTTTTGAAATTAAACGACATGGATTTCAGTTGTAGAGTACAATTGTATGTCATCAGCACACTGCTGGACCTGTGCTCTGATGGCAGCTTTGAGTCAAGTTAAATCGGCCATGTATAAAATGTACAAGAGCTGTCCAAGTACTGAGCCATGTGGAACACCAAATCGAATTGGTGTCCAACTCCAAGCCGTGCAGTCTGAACCAATAGTCACTATGATCGTCCACCTGTCCAAGAAGGAATAAAACCAGTTCAGAGGATGTCCAGCGATTCTGCAAGGGATTTTGAGATGTGTGATCAAAATGTCACGATCGATTGCTGAGGTAACAGTTTGACAAGACCATAATCAGTGGTGTCACAGACATCCGAGATGAGTTTAGATAAGATCACTACTTTGAATGTTCCTTCCTGAACCCTGACTGAAACGTTGGCATGAGGTCGTTTGCTTCTAAGTAGCTTACAGTCTGCTGAGCAATTACCTTCTCAATTACCTTAAATTGAAATTAAGGTATTGAGTATGTTGTCATCTATGTGAAATTTCAGGAAGCTTTTGACTCTATATTTAACTAGAAACTTCCTTCTAAAGTTGAGGCATATGGCATCAATGGTAAATCGCTAGCTTGGATCCACTCATTTTTGCAAGGACGTACAGAGGCTGTAAATATCCTAAGGATTGGCAGGTAGTTGACAATATTTTTGGCAGTGGCGGCGCCGGGTATGCAATTTCAGCAGGTCGCGTCAGGGTCATGCATGCTATTTAGCAGGTCGAAGAAATTAATGTTTGAGTTTGACGTATCAAGCAGCCTAACTTAGGTATACATATATATGGTTCCCTACTTACTGCTTCTGCTGTGCTAGGTCACCTGTACGCTGATGACGTTCAGGCCTACCTGCACTGCCTTGCTGCTAACGCCACTGCTGCTGTTCGAGCAATGAGCCTGGCTTTGGGTGCCCTGGAGGCGTGGATGTCAACGAACCGCCTGTGCCTCAACCCATCAAAAACCCAATTTATCTCGCTGGGCACTCGGCAGCAGCTTGCGAAGCTAGCCAAGCTGCGAAGCTGCCACCATTGCTGCGAAGCTGCCACCATTGCTGCAGACTTCCCTAAATTTGTCTTTTCCTCTGTTGTCCGTGACCTTGGAGTTACACTGGACCAAGAGTTAACCTTTGCCCCTCATATAAACCGCCTCTGCCGTGATTCATACTATCAGTTACGCCAGTTCCGCACTGTTGCTCGCTCACCTACTTCAGACTCCACCGCTACACTCATCCACTCTTTTATCACAGTCCGACTTGATTACTGTTGCTCACTCTATGTTGGCCTCCCTGCTGGTCGGTTGGGGTGCCTGAACCGGGTCCTGCGCTCTGCCGCACGCCTTTGCGGACGTATTCCCAAATTTGGCCACATCTCAGGTTATATGCTGGATGTGCTTCATTGGCTCCCCCTACTGCAGCGATTCTCGTATCGGATCATAGCTTTGGTCTGGCGGTCCTTGCTGGGCCTAGCCCCTGCCTATCTACGTGACCTCTGCTGCCCTACCTTGGGTGCTCCGGGTCGTCGCTCTCTCCGCTCTACTGAGTGGGGCGTGCTCATGGTCCCTTTTGCCCGCACAGCTACTAAGCAGAATCGGGCCTTCTCAGTGGTTGGCCCCTCCCTCTGGAACGGGCTTCCTTTGACGTTGCGCTTGCATCCCAGATTCCACTCTGAATCTTTCTATACTTGCCTCAAAACTGTCCTTTTCAGCCGTGCTGTGGTCGGGAGCGCTTCTGAGTAGTAACCTTGAAGGGGCGCTATATAAAACTCGTAATGAATGAATGAATGAATATATTTATATATATATATATATAATATATATATATATATATGAAAGCTTAATATATATGTATGTATATAACGAAGAAAATTATTATTCATTCATTCAGAGCATTTATATAGCGCCTTTTCAAGAAGCTACTCAGAAGCGCTCCCGGCCCAGCCACGACTAAAGAAAAAAGACTTGAGGGACTTGTAGGAGAACCCTGCCGGTTGGCTCACAAGTAAAAGAGCGGAGCTTAAACGGGAGGTCATTCCAGGTGGAAGGTCCCACAACCGAAAAAGCACGGCGCTGCTGAAGAGCCAAGCGTGCCCGTGGAACTAGGAGCTCACCCCTCGTCGTAGAACGAAGTGACCGATGCGCTGCAACGTCGGACACTGGGCGGCAAAGATTACGCAAGTAAGATGGAGCACAGCCAAGAATGCAAAAGAATACTTAAAGCCCAATTGTTGTAGCATATTCAAATCTAAAACAATAGTGCATTAAAATGTTTATCTTAAGTTACATTACTAATCTTTAAAGATTTGGAATTACTGATCAGCTACTCGGAACATCGTGAACATAAGACGCATGACATTACACAAACAACCAGACCTCCTTGAGACCTGAACTTGAAGCTGAGATAATGACAAAGGTTTATTTCGGTCGACCATTTTGGAAACTGGCTGCCAATTTCGTGTAGATAAGTGTTTGTAATTAGCTCTATTGGAATCCTTGCCCCTAAATATGTATGTTTGGACACCAAGATCACGATTATAAGTGAATCAGAAGCTGAGATATTGACAAAGTTTTATTTCTGTCGGCCATTTTGGTAAATGGCTGCCAATTTCGTGCAGATAAGTGTTTGCAATTAGTTCGATTGGAATCTTTGCCTCAAATATATATGTTTAGACACCAAAAGCACCATTCTAAGAGAAGGAGAAGCTGAGATATAGAACAATATGTATTCGGTCGGCCATTTAGTGAAATGGCTGCCACAGCCGCTAGAGGGCCGTAAAAATATGTGTTCTGGGCTTTTTGGATTCGTCTACCCATGTACTATCTGGAACCAAAGGTTGGTTGCCAGATGCTCCCGTACCCCACTATTTATGACGTTTATTTATTTTCAGGTGACTGACCTGAATTTTGACGGCGGCCATCGTGGATTTGACCCATGTTCTCATAGTTCCCCATGTCATATTTTGGAAAACGTTTTTTTCTTTTAACGTAGACATGTCAAAGAGGCTAAACCCATCGAGAAACCTTTTCTAAACATTTTGTTGAACCTCCATGAATAATTGTTGTTTAATGATTGCGCTATACAGCCAGATTCAAGCGGTGTGCGTAGCAATGGATGTAACACGCCCACCTCACATCATCCTTCAATCGTTTTTGAACGCCATTCAATTTGTATTTATTTTCACTAATTTCTGACGTAAGGGCGGCAAAGACTACATAAGTAAGTAAGTAAGTAAGAATGTTCTTTATTAAACGCAAGCAAACGCTCAGCGCTTTACACACAAAGTCAGAAATAATTTATGTACACAGAAAACGATAATTAGAAGAAAATTAAGTCAACTATAGAAAACAGATGTCTAACTGTACAACATCCTAGCTAAGAAGCCACGCCTGGTAAGGGAATCAAAGCTAGGAGAACACGGTTATGTGAGCGTGGGTGCAGGTCATGACCAGTACAATTGACAGGGGGAGAAGGTCGTGGAGGGTGTGGCTAGTATTTGTTAAGATGTTTCTAAAGAGGTCTATGTCAGCTTTTTTGCAAAGCTCCTCAAAGTTGGGGAAAGATTTGGGTAGGAAACCAAGGCATACCAACTTGCGGACCAGCACGCTGAAAGAGTCAAGTTCCTGCTTACTGGCGAAGCTCCACCATACTTGGGAAGAGTATAGCATGCGGTTGATAGTGGTAGCCCTGACGACTTCATGAAGCCTGACCTCCGAAAGCCCACGTGAGATCAAAATACGATGGGCATGGAGAGATTGCTTGGCCCGAATGCAAAGTCTTTGAACATACGGGGAAAAACCGAACTTTTCGGTAATCTCAATGCCCAGTATATTCAATGACATAACCCTTTTAATGCCAGGCAGGACTGGAGGGGCCTGTATAAGATTCACCTTTGGTTTGGTAAATACAATCTCACAGGATTGTAAGTAAGTGTATTGTGGAGTTATTGCAATGTTGCAGACCAAGACTATGCTGGATAGATAATATAAATGAGGACTTAACATAACTTGGACTAACACTAAAGGGGAGCAACGGACTTGACAATGACTGAGGACAATGGAGATCATTTATTGATACCCAGTGCCCATTACCCGCCTAATGGCTGGCAACAGAAACTGATGATGATGATGACCTTCCCTCCCATTATGGTCTGCTAGGTCATGAGTTAGAAGTTATGGATAAAAGATTCATTTTCATGTTATTCTTTGTGTAGGGATGTTAGAAATGGTGCTGTGCTTGCACGGTCCAGCCAGCCAGAGGTTGGTTGGTTAGGATGGAGAAATGCGCAAGATGAGAACTTTCTTCAGTCAGTTGCAGTTTCATGTAGGAGCAATCCGGGAAATTCTGTTCCTCAGAAACCAAACACTGGAGATATCTGTTGGAAGGAAACAAATGATGCTTCTCAGTCAAATGGTTAGGCTGTTATTATCTAGATTTAACTCTTGTAAATATGTGACCTGTCATTACAAAATAAGTCTCTAAGCACTTTTTGAATATTTAGAGTTATATATTCTGCATTATTCTATATTAAATTACCTTCAAAATGAGCTATTACTTATAAAAAATCAAGTAAGTGGTTGTGGAGTTATTAAATTTTTAAACTTTCATCCTGTGCAATAGAAAATGTTGGAAAAAACAAGGTTTTCTGAATTTATCTGATGCATATCAGGTTGTCTTTAGCAACCATAGGTTTAACTCAACCAAACTAAATAAAAATTGGCACACATGGACTACTGACATTGACAAGTATACCTGCCCAATATAAGTTCAAATTATAGAGCATACAAAATCATTCGAGGTACAAATAACAAATTTCCTGTGAAAAATGCAACAGCAACAAATATTTAAAAATGTTTATGTTAAATCCTAGTACATCAGTTTGTAAAGTAAAATTGTTGGTTAAATTGTTCACAGTTTTATTAAACGTGGTATACATAAAAGATAAAGAGGCTTTACAATAAAAAAAACTATTCTAGTTGTAATTCACAAGCGTTCTCAAGAAAAATAATTATTTATGAAATCGTCAAAGATTATGATTTTCTGGGTTGTATAACAAAATGCAAAACTAAATCTTAAATTTTCTAATGAAACATAATTAATCAAGCAAGTTGATAAATAAGAACAAAAATAATACGAAATGTGTTATTTATTTATGCCCTCATTTGCTGCAGATTGGTGTTTTGGTTTGCTTTCTTGTTTTCCGACTCTTGCACCCGATTGGTTCATGTGAAGGATAAAGTTCATCCATTTCATCTTGGGTTTCAGGAGCTTTATCTTCTGCCTTGTGCGACTTTTGACTCATTTTGTAATGACGGGTCACATATGTCTTTGTAATAATTCAATTGCGTACTTTATTTGTTTATTTGATATGTTCACTGAACAAGCAAAGTCAGTAAACTGAATTTGATTTTTAGATGAATGTTCAGTGGGAACCAGACACATGCAAGAGCCAGAATAAAATAATGGGTCTTGACAAACTTTTAAATGTAGGTAGCGATTTAAATGTAGGTAGTGACAGTGATAGTAAAATTGAATATATAAATTTGATATAAATTATCTGAAATCATGAAATTATGCCATGATTTCATATGTTGTTAGTGCAGTGGTTCCCAACTGTTTTCAAAGAGGCACCCTTATGAAAAGTCATGTAGTGACAGCATCTGGCATTAATTTTGTTTATTTTTCTCCCAATTTGGTCTTATTTTAATGATGAGCAACGTTCCTTGTATTAAGCTAGAATGTTACAACTATTTCTAAACTACTTTAAGTTTAAAAAATAGTTATAGACTATGTCAGTAATGATGACATTCAAATTTTTTACCCATTCTCCCATCCAGCTACAATGCAGAGCACTGTCATGGCACCCTTGGATGAATTGATTTATTGCCATTTGGAAATAGTTTAATGTAACTGAAACTAACAATTGAAAGACACTTTATGAAAAATTAATTGGCGTTTTGTAAATCGTTTCGTGTAACTTAAACTGAAAATATAGTTAACTCATCAATTCAGTACATGGCCGCATTATTCTCAAAACTCGAATACATTTTTTATTGTCTTAGGCAAACATCTAGTATGTAATAATATCTGAAGTTTTCTAATTTTGAAAACAATTTAAAACTACTAAAAATGTAATTCAATTGTTGTTATAGGTACTGTAGGTTGTTTTTATGTGATTTTGCATGTTTACAGTTAAATGGTTGTAGGTTTTTTGGGTAATGTTGGATTGAAAAACGTCCTTATTATTGATGCACGATCATACGCTGCTGCTGTTGCTAACCGAGCTAAAGGTGGTGGATGCGAATGTGCTGGTAAGTATCAATTGCTCCATGTATTTTAAGAAAATAGTTGTGCTCTTTCGTTTACTGTATGTTGCAGTAATTGTAATTAGCAACTTCTATTGCGCCGTATTATTGTTGATGCCTTGTCTAATGCACAAGGCATCAACCGATGGCACACCAAAACCAAGCTGTAATCAGGTCAACATCCAACAGATCAGTCCGTAAGAGACAGAAGAGACAGCCTACGGTGGATAAGCAATTTGAAAGAGGTAAGTTTTCAGCCGAGAACGAAATGACACAAGGAGGAGTTTATTGGATGCCATCCAGGACTGTACCTCATCAGTGTACTGCATGCAGGCTTGGACTGGGCTGTTGGGACACCGGGAGATTCCCGAATTAATAAATGAATTAAGCCAAATACATCAAACTTTTAATCTAATTTTTTAAGCAGATACACGTTTTCAGAATTTATTACATAAACTAGATAAAAGAAATCTCAACATCGATGGTGCCACTGCTTTGCAACAGACAAGAATGAGATCAAGAAAGATTTTGCCAGGAGAATCTCCTAAAGACCAGCAAGTTGAAAATGCGAAAGATACATTTCGAGTAAGCTTTCACAAAATGGCAATGGAACAAGTTATTACCGTAGATACTCGAATATAACGCCACCCGAATATACCGCGAGGTTTACATATTTGGCAGATTTATGAGTAAAAAGTGCAAGACGCGAATATAACGCGAGGGCCGAGGGATAAAATTGCTGAAATTCTCAAGAAATTAGATCATCCAACTTTGGTATTCGTGTGTGCTGATTCTAGTTATTTATTAAATCTTGTCCAAAATGCGCCCATAACCATGTCAAAATGCTGTAATATTCGATCCCTAACTACCGCAACTACCCAACTACCCCTCAAAGTCCGACTCACACCTCAACGTGATGAGGGGGTGGCAACAGTTAGTAGGGGAGTGCCTGCTGAGGCTATGCCATCAGTGGTGAAGGTCTTGGCTGAAGTACCACCTTAGGGCGCTACGCGAGGTGGACAGGGTCAGCAGAAACCCTGGAAAAGCTGGCAAACGTGGGCGGCATCGCCGCCTTTGATACCACATGTGGATATCAGAGCCAGTCCTAAGCCTGGAACTCTCTTTAAGGGAGAAGTGCGAAGGTCGAACGGATGGGTGCAGATACTCCGTTCGTAAAGAAAAAATATGAATGAAATCCAATGCAAGCATTGGACTCCAAAGGGCCTCGGCCCATGGATCTGATGCAAGCGTTGGACACCTACGGGCCTTCGGCCCATGGATCATGATGATGATGATGAACTACCGCAATGCGTTTGCAGGCGGTTAAATAAAACGCATATTTTGCTTACTTTTACTTACAAACTACAAAATAGATCTTTGCTCATCTAAATTTGTTTGTTTTTAATGTTATAAATAAAATCTAAACAATTTGGCATCAGTTTGATTTATTTGTTTGTTTAATTTCTGTGTCACAACATGTGAGTGATAATGTAGTTCATCTAGGTACCAAAGACATTAAATATGATTTCCGAAAGTAAGCACTAAGCGGCCCATGCGCGATTTACTTAGCTGTTTCAATAATGTTCAAAACGGTTCAAAATTGGAGAATTAGTTTTGAAGGTTAAGCTTCCAAAAGTTATAAGTAATGTACTTTACTATAATCCGTCAGAATTATCACTAGCTAACAGTTCATTAATTTCTTCAGCTACTGCTGGTTCCACCTTGTTATAGATAACTTTTATAATAAATGACCAGAAGCCACGCAGGATAATCACAATTTAATTTATGACTTGAATGATTTAGGTTCTACCATATAATTATAATATAAATTGAAGACATTCACAAATTTGTAATAGGACAAATTTGATTGGAAGAAGTTGATGTCGTAAAATATGTACATGAGGCTCTTGTCCACATGATCTGTATGGCCATCCTAGAATGTACATGTAGCTGGAAACGTCATCCTACTATACGCATACCATAACTAAATTACAACATATCATAAGTGACCCTATAAATACCTACGCATATTTCAGCAATTTAATTAGAATTCCCGTATTATTGGTTGCTTATCAGATTTATTATAGGCCTGACGCTCAAATTACTAGCTGAGCGTTTGCTAGTGCTTCTCAATAGACTACTTACTTATTTTCAGTAAGAACTGCGGGGAAACAGTCTACCAGAACTATGAGAAGCAGCCTTCCCCAGGCCTGAAAGTGAGCCGGGTCTGTCGGGGTCTGCGACCCGGCATTCATTTTCGCGACCTGTAAGATAACCTAAATTTTCCCCTTAAACACTGAATATTATTACGTAATAGACCCGGCTACTTTTTCAAACCACTTTCAGCACTGGCCTTCCCGCCATGTGTTTACTTTTCAAGCTACAATAGTGGTCGATGATCGCGAATAAATATAGTTGTGAAAGCTTCAAATAATGACTTCATATTTTGTGTAATAAAAGTAAAATTTAGAGTTGTCTCAAATATATCGCGAATACCCCAATTGCTGCTCCGAAATTCGGAGTAAAAACCTCGCGGTATATTCGCGTATCTACGGTAGTAGGTTTTGAAACATGCTAGTCTTTATGCTGCTTTGTCTTCTTTAGATCCAAAAAATTTTGCAGAAATTTCTATAAGGATTCTCAGTGATAGACTACAGCACCTGAGTGAGTTGCCAGAAGATTTGACGACAGTGAAACAAAGGAGCAGCTGCAAAAGGAATTATTGGACTTTGGACGAATGGGAAAATTTAAAAACTATCATTGAAGAAAACTATAATTTGCTATTTGACACTGAAATAACAGACATAGAAAGTGAAGTAGTCCCAATGGCAGAAAACAGCAACAAAATAGATGCAAATCTTGCAGAAAAGTTTTGTTTTTGCTGTTACCACGTTCTCCTTAAATTCAATTTGCATAGTCTGGCTTATACAAATTTGTTTTTGGCTTACAAATTCCTGTTGACATTGTGATCATCGCAAGTTGCCTGCAAGAGGTCATTTTCAGAATTGAAATACATTGTGAACAGATTAAGAAATTTGCTAAGTCAGTCAAGTTTAGTCTTTCATGCTGGTGGTTTGTGAAAAGAACCTTCTCAGAATTAATAATGATGACATCGTTGACTTTTGGCATCACAACTTTAGTGATACTATGAAAAAACTACTTGCGATTGTGAAGTTTTATCTACTAATTCTATCATGATGTTAAGTTTTTGAAATAAACCAAACTGTGCACTACATAATGCAACAGTTGGTTCCAAACATAATTACGAATTTACGACAAATAAAAAATTAAGATGCATTTGCTTAGATTTTTTTAATATTTTAATATTCTTTTAACAATATTACATGCAATATTACATACAATATTTATGCCATTTGGCCCATTAATAACTAAAAAGTCATTTTATGTTAAATGTTACAATAAGCATTGGTGGGTGGGCACCATTCAGAACCCCTTATCGGCTTAATTTTATCCTGAAAGGTTTCACGCCTTCAGCGTTCGGTAATGTGGGCCGTCCATGACCAAATTTCCCTGGCCGCTTTTCTAGCCAGTCCGACCCTGACTGCATGCATATACCGTATTTTTCAGACTATACGTTGCTCCTTTATATAAGCCGCAGTGACGCAAAAAGAGCAGAATTTTTGTAAAATCAATACATAAGTCAGGCAGGCAGACACATCAATTGATGAAATACATCAATACGAGGAGCATAACCTACTCAGAGGCGCTCCCAGCCCAGCCACAGCTGTAAAAGTGTGATTTGAGATACTTATATAAGGCAGGCGAATCTAGCCGAGGCATCAATCGCAAGTCTAGTGGGAGGCCATTCCAGATGGAGGGACCCACAATCGAAAAGGCTCGACGCTGTCTAATAGAAGTGTGAGCTCGCGGGACCAAAAACTACCCCCTTTCTGAAGAACACAGAGATCTACGAGCTGCGAGGTCAGAGACAGGTCAACTAAGATCAGACAAGTAGGATGGAGCACAGCCAAGAAGGCACCTCCATACAAGTGCAGCAACTCGATAGGAGATGCACTGAGAATTGAGAAACAGGGAGCCAGTGAAGAACATCACGCATATAGGCAGAGACAGGAGCATATTTAGGAAGGTGGCCAATGAGGCGAGCAGCTGAACGCAGAACTCAATCAAGGCGCCCAATTACCCCCAGTGGTAGACCTACAAGTACCGAACTGCACTGATCAAGTCTACTAGTGACAAAGGCATGCACAAAAGTCACAGTAGCATTATGAGAGAGGGATCGTGAGACAACTCGGAGTTGACGAAGCTGGCAGTAGCAACGACGAGTGATCGAATTAATATGCTGTGAGAAATTGAGCTCTTGATCCAAAGTGACTCTGAGGTCTCGAACTGTGAGAGAGAAAGAGATATGAGGAAAAGTCTCCGCTAGTAGGTGCAGGTCAATGGATGCCAATTGTCTGCGGGTACCCAGATGAATTGGGTTTTAGAGGGGTTCAGAAGTAAACGATTTGAGGCCGTCTATGATGGCATGAGACATTAACGATACAGAAGAAATTGCATCAGCAGCGTGGCAGTGAACAAAGGCCTGCATCAGCATAGAGTTGGTGCAGGAGGCCACAAGTAGACAGCAAGTAACTAATGCCAGCTGTGTAGAGAATGTACAGTAAAGGACCCAACACTGAGCCCTGTGGTACACCAAAAGGGGCTGGGTCCCAACGGGATCTAGAAGCCCCCACAACCACACAGTTAGTGTGCTCAGACACTAAGGAGCGAAGCCATTCTAAGGGAGCGCCTGCCAACCCAAAGGAGATAGAGAGATGTTGGAGCAAGATAGAATGATCAACTGAATCAAAAGCGGCACTAACGTCAAATAGAGCTAAGAGTGTGACCTGACCACGGTCCATGACGCCATAGAAGTCGGACAGAAGACAAACCAAAGAGTCTCTGTGGAATGATTCCTCCGGAAACCCGATTGCTGTATCCCTAATAGGAAGATGGCGTTCCCCCGTTGAAGAGCCACAGAGATCTGGTGGAATAGGTATGATCTCTCCATTGGATCATGGTTGCGTCACTTATCCCACTTCCCATCTCAGAAACGAACTGTAGTCTGTCCCTCCTCCAAGCGCTGGATGGTGGAATACTTGACCCTCTGGGACAAAGCTGCGTGTTCGGCGGCTTCGCCATCTCCAATAAATGTATGGCAAAGACGAGACGTGGCATAGGTGTCGGGCACTGTCACATTCCATGCATAGACATCGTTCAAAGTGACACCGTCTGACCGCTTTCCTTCTTCTCTTGACGGGCTGAGAGGTTCTTTCCGTGCGGGGATTTTTGCTCTGCCAAGGGCTCTCCAGATGACGTTGTTTAGCATACTGTGTCGTTGATGTTTTCTGCTGCCTCCTCTGCAAATAGGGTTGCCACCCATCCCGACTTTGTCGGGACAGTCCCGATTTCGAGGCAAATGTCCCGTGTCCCGACTTGAGCTGGACAGACAAATGTCCCGACTTTCAAATTGTGACCAAACGAACAAAATGTTGTGGCTTAAAACACAATAACCGTACTAACTACCGTTAATTGTTCTTTGATTTGTGATGGAGGTGAGCTTTACAACGAGTTTACTTACCTTCGAGCAGTTTAGCCGAAACTTATAGACTAAGCATGCCAGACAAAGGTGCAGATCTGTAATGGGTTGAATTTTTTAAAGCAACGATCTGTTTAAATTTGCGAAAACTTATTCAGCTTGTGTTGTCGGTGTCAGTGAGCAATGCTCCAGTTGAAAGACTCTTCATTAAAGAACCTATGGACTGACCAGCGAAACAGAATGTATATTAAACTTGTCGAACCTGAATTGCTTGTGAAAACAATTTATAGAATGACATGTGCGGAGTTCTACAACTTTGTTTTAGGACAGAAAGCTGAGCGCAGTAGGCCTAATTTAAAATACGGCTTTAAAATAATCGAAATCAAAACCAAAATCATCGCATAAGAAAGCTGCTTTGAAACTCGATCTGATAGACAGAATCTGCATGTGTTCTTAAAGTTAAGGTATTTAATAAAATCTCAGTCACAATTTCACAATATTTCAGATATCAATGTTGGAAATGAATCGTGATTTAGAATGTCATAAAAATTACCACTAATCTGGATCACTTCCTATCTTTCGGAGCGCCCTACCTCTACCATTTTCACTCATCTTGCTCGCCTTTAGCGCCCCACAACTTTTGGTCTCCCACAGGGTTCTGTTCTTGGACCCCTCTCTACATCCTCTTTACAGCTAATGTGGAATAGCCTCCCCTCTGACCTGCGTTCTCTCCCGCAAGACCTCTCTGGCTCTTTGTATAAACTAGGCCTATGTAAGACTTTCTTTTTTTACTGGGCTTGGGTCGGGAGCGCCTCTGAGTGGTCATCTTGAAGGGGCGCTATATAAATTTCAATAGATAGACAGGTATTTGTACCTAACACAAATCTTTAATAATGACAGTTAAACACAAAATTGCTCGGTTGCACGACTTGCACGTCCTCCCCTATAAGATAGTAACTCGTGAGGTGTTTTACGAGAAAATTGCGTCCCGACTTCCTAGTTGCAAAAGGTGGCAAGCCTATCTGCAAACCAGTCAATGGAGTCCTCTGCTCTGATAGAGCAGAGATAATATTTGCTATCTCAACCCATTTAATAACTAACTGTCAGAGCTTAGACAATTTTTCCTATCTGTTACCTGTAACAAGTTGCGACCTGTCAGCTTGGTGTTGTGAATAAACGAAATTGATTGACTGATTCTTACGTTGACTTTTCTCGACAGTGGTGGCACAAATGTGGTTCATAGAGTGTCATACTTAGCCTCACCCAGACTGCGATTCGTACTGCCTCATCAGAGAGGCGCAGGCCCAAAGCAGTCACGGGGAGCTAGCATCCAGTCTCCAGAATGAGGTGCTCTTGAAGCTAGCAGGTGAGCACGATCGCGTAGACATCTAGTGGACTCGGACAGGCCTGTCCACGCCTGCTCAAGTCTCTTTGGTTATGAGTTGCTGCTCCATTTGGTGGTTCTGTCAGGTCATCCTCGTGGTGAATGCTGAAATCGCAAGTTCATAGGGTATCTTCAGCCGACTCTGTGGGTAAGATGCATGCCTGCAATTCGCTTGTGCTAGCAGCAGAAGCCAGAAAGGCAGAAAGTGCCAGCGTAGATGCACAGCAAACTCTCACCGGCAGAGAGACCTGTAGCCAACGGTCATCGTCAAGGTCCACATTCAATATGGCTGATAGCCCTTCTCTCAGCAGATGGTCGAACCAAGTTGGGCAATCAGCACAGATGGCTGTGCACATACTGTAGTTGTACAGCTTTGGAACACTTAACCCTCTCACCCCGAGAAACTGATTTAATGGTTTGAGCGTCCGTTACTTATCCCTGAGAAACCGATATATCGGTCTTGCCACCCATGACGCATGGGAGCGCTGGGTTATGAAAATATTGCAATCGGAATTTGGGGCAACAAGGTTAAACTGTTTCTCAGCAGAACCAGTGTGTCATGTGTGTAAAGTATCGTTAATCTTGTGATTGTTCTGTCAAGATCTTTTTATTTCAATTCCATGACCATATCCAGAGCTGGACCTTGCACCCAACAAGGTCATCGCCTCGAAGGCCACATTTGTAAAATCTTGAAAAGCCGGGTGATCGATTGGCATCTGGGTGTGGTGGCAGGTGATTTTGCATTTGCTGCGGTTTAATAGCAAACCCAGGTTC
This sequence comes from Aporrectodea caliginosa, assembly GCA_020284085.1. Classification (NCBI taxonomy): domain Eukaryota; kingdom Metazoa; phylum Annelida; class Clitellata; order Crassiclitellata; family Lumbricidae; genus Aporrectodea; species Aporrectodea caliginosa. The sequence goes on from JACEVL010001014.1 coordinate 1,432,912, forward strand.
TATGATTCCTGCGCAATCAGATGAACATCAGTGGCCGCTGTCTCCGTACTACCTCCCAATGTCAGGTCATCCAAGTATCCAATACGCAGATCTGATCTCCGTTTTAACAGAATCAGCTGTAATACAAGGCAGAACTCCAGGCGACCCAAAGGATCGCCTTGCTGTGTCCCTTCTTCAGATCGTATTATGTTTGAACCATGGCATGATTGGAATAGGCAGCATGAGCATATTGGTAGAGCTCTGGTATGTCTCTAGCCACTGCCTCAAGAAGCAAATCTCTGCGCAGAGTGTAAACGTGTTAGTGAAATCTAGCTTAACCAAGACGCTATCTTCATGCATTTTGGTTACCCAGCGACATGTCGTGTTATTAGCTGCCTCAGCACCTCCAGGAATGCCTACCCCAAGCTGAATGGGGCGAGCAGTTGAGACAGTCTTGTCACCACGTATGAATTAGGGCACTTCGCAGCCAGGCGGCACCATGTGTAGCCCACCGTGATTGGTCTTATTCCTTGCCCTTCTTGCTTAGGGCTAAAAGTTTTGCTCCTTCTTCAAGTAACCTTTTAACCCTTTAACAACCTGAAAGTAGTGAATGGTACTAATGGTATGTGACCAGAAGGTACTGAATGGTACTAGGCAGGTCTTGTCATTTGTAGCCTCATGTCGTTTCATGGTCGATATTAATTTATGAATACTAATTAATTTGGGTTTCTACGTATAATTTTGAGCTAACTGACGTCTTTGGATCCCCTGGAAAAGCACCCAATATATTAAAAACAGCCAATCAAAACGGGCATTTTTATCACGCGACGTGGAGCTATAAATGAACATTTGTTTAGTGGCGCATTAAAATCATTGATTTGTGGACGAATGGTCATCTGCAAAAGAAAATAATAATACTTATGATGAAAGCGATTGGATCATATTAGGTGAATAGTGAGTCCGGCATTGATACACAGGTATATGACGATCGCACCCGTGCGTACGTGCTTAGCGTGTTGCACCTATGCGTGCATACTCGGCGTGGGTCTGAAATTGTGTCTGAATCGGATACAAAAACATTCGTATCTCCTTCATTTATTGAGATATATTGAAAATTTATTTTTTATTCTGTCTGCCAACAATGTCTTCATAGCATAGTTTTTATGCTCAAATAACACATGTTGTCGCAGAAAATGTTTGTTTAGACTGTGTTGAACATAAAAAATATTCAAATTTTTGGGAGTATGGTTTCGGGTAACTTTGGGTTCCTCAAAACATATTTTTCCAAAACCTGGACCTAAGGGTGGAAAGAGGAGATAAAATTCTAAAGAACGGTGTTTACATTATGTCTATTTGTCAACTACTCACCAAGACACAATAAGTTTAAATTTTGTAACTTTTACGCTGTTTTTTGCATTTCTCAGTTTTTACGACTATGGTATAAATACTAGAAAAAATCTCCTTCAGTTTTCAAAATATTTGAAAGATTTTACTTTTATACTGTCTGAAAACAATTTCTGCAAATTGTTTGTGCTCACTTAAAATATGTTGTAACTGAAAATGTTGTTGTAGACTTAGACTGTCTTGAACATGAAAATATATCAGATTTTGGAAGGGGCTTCGGTTTGGGGTAACGTTGGGTACCTCAAAAATATTTTTTTTTCAAAACCTGGACGGAGGGATGGAAAGAAGAGATAAAATCCTAAAGAATGGTGTATCTATATTATAAAAACTAATGGAGATATAACAATTTGCGGTCGTCAGGAGGTAGGCGGAAAAAGTTTGTGGTCATTAAAGGGTTAAAAGCAGATTCACAAGGTCGGATAGATGTTGCCCGATGTTTTCGTCCACTCCAAAGGCGACGAGATCCTATAGGTGCTGTGGGGTGATGCCATCAGGACTACCGGCCGAACCCTCTGGGAAAGAAGAAATTGCTTTAGTGACTTCTTTCAAAACCTGCTACATGATGAAGTGCTGTAAGCTGTTTGGATCACACGGTTCACTCCTGTTCACTGGTGCCGGTGGGTTTAAGAGTTTCCGGTGTGCCTAGCGCTCCAGGTGAGACGGATGGCTGCTTTGAAGTTGCCATCTTCAAGCTTGCTGGCAACTGTCAATGCTAAATACTTAGCAGGATCGTATTTAGTTGCCTTGTGTTTGCGATTTGCCATCAAATCCAGTCCATTGCTGGTCGAATGGTTTGGCCCCTTCAATTGCCATTCTGGAATGCAGGACAGAATTGTCTTTGTGACGTTGTGTTTACGTCCTCCTCTCCCTGGTTTCACCAGCACAGCTCCTTCGACTGCTGACAGCCTCCGTGAGGAAGCGATCTGTCTGCTCGCGATGGAAGATGGCTGCGTTGCGGGCATTTGTTTTGTACGGCAGACAGGTGGTGGCTGGTCAGAGCCTGGACATGGGGCGGATTGAGGTCCGTGCCAGTTAATTGTTCTGTCAGAGGTATGAGTCGTCTTAAATGACGACCAACACACCGTGCAAACCCCCTGTCCCCTACAAGGTTTTTGACTCATTTGGTAAACAGTGATATAAATTTGATTGAATCTTTCAGTTACACCGCCATTTAAAATAACTTTGTTGCGTTGACGATTGTGATGTCGTAGGCCTTTAAACTTGACAGCTGACCATTGACGAAAACTTTTAAAGGCTCGACAATCATTGATTTGGAAGAGAAGTTTATAAAACCAATCGCGTCATATTCTGAGTGGATCAGCTTCAACTAATAGTTTTTTCGAGTCGATGTTCGATGAGAAGGTGTAGAAATTCAACGCTAATGATTATGCGTTCCGCAGAATATTTGTTAAAATAGCAGGACATTTAAAATTTTCCACCTACAATGTCCGCTCGTAACGTCATCATCTTATCTCCTGATGTATTTTTTTAACCTGAGGTTCATGTAATTCCTTAAGGTTTAAGAAATTTGGGGTAACATTTTTCTGGGGTAGCTAGTCATAGGTATTATTATTATTAGTCGTAAGGTAACAATTACTTGAATTTGCTATGAACTTGTATACCTCTGCCGATCACCTTCCAAACAACGCTTCTATACACGTGCTCTTCTGCTGCATAATGACAACAACAGCCATTATAGTAATGATGGTAGCAGACCATTCTGCCTAAGCCTTATCTTACATGCTTCTGAACTGTTTCTTTTATGAATTTGTAGATTATTATCTCAACTGTGAAATCATGTTTATGAGTTTGGCAAACATCCATGCGATCCGAAAAAGTTTTTTGGCACTGCGCTCATTGTGTGCGATGTCACCTGAACAGCCAGGGTGAGTAATTTCATGACTGAGTTTGTTGGACCCACAACTTCAAACCACTCTTTCAAACTAGACTCAGGAATGGGGTCAAGAAGTCGGATTTTTTTTACGTGAGGAAAGATACGTGTAACTTTGCAAACCTCTGTAATCTTACGTTGATCTATTGACTTCTATAATGTTGTTATCATGATGCACTGAGACATCGGTCGATGGTCGCTTCTAGTTAAATCACAATAAAAATTATCATCCATTGGAAAAGCCAGATTGTAATAGGATTGATAAGGGGAACCAAAGTCAAGTTATAACTATATTAATAATACTGGCAGGCCTCAAACATTGCTGTTGTTGTTTTAAGACTAGTGTTATTTAATATTCTATTTGAGTGAATAAGTTGACTGTGGCAACTTCATTGTCAATTGATTGCTTTGGGAGTTTGCATATTTAAAGTATTTGTGTATTGACATATAATTAATTTCTTTCTGCCTTTGGGGCCACATATGCTGAAACTAGAGGGGCTCATATACCATGACACACAGGCACAATGGGCAATCCACCACGTATATGGGTATGATGTGCTTATGTTTATTGGAGTTTTTTGTTATGACTTTGGGAAGAGAGTTTTGAACCATTCAGTTCAGTTCAGGCAGATTTATCTTTCTGATAAATTTCTCATTTTTATACCAATTAGAAGTGAGTTACAGTTACAGACTGCTGGAAACCAAAGCATTGGACAATTGGATTGAGACAGTACGAAGATAAATGATTTCTATGAATATCCCATGTGTGAAATTGAGCTGATCTGTATAATACACAAAAATGGTTAGAAGATGGAGTTAAACAGTGCACCCAAACTTCATGCACAATCAGTGTGCTACTCGTGAGCCAGTGAAATTTGCAGCGGTGTTGGCATGTTCCTTAAAAGACAAATTCAGCCTGAGAAGGATTCAGAAGAAGCTTGTTACCAGGCATCCAAGACTGCACTTAGTCAAAAGCAGTAGCTATCAATTGGAGAGAAGGATTAAACGTGGAGCTACCAAATGAAGAGAATAGCTGCATACTGTGAGGATGCAAGAGTTTGTCGGTAGTCAGGAAGCGAAGTGGCCTGGTATGTAATCTAACCATCCATCAGTTAATGAAGAGGATTACCTGTGCTGCTTCTCTAAGAAAGTCTTGGATGTCCATAAAGAGACAGAGAGCTCCATCCACATACTCAACAACAGAAAGCCGCCTATGTCAGTTCGAAATTGTGACTGGCGAAGAACTAAAATCACTTCAGCTATCTTCCTCACTGAAAACATGCGTTCTTGACCCTATCCCGACTCCTATTGCATGAATTTGCCGATGAGTTGCTCCCTTTCCTTGTGAGGCTGTGAAATTTGTCATTGGCCGAATGATGCCAGTAATAAAGGGAGTACTGGTTCTGAAATGTTCCGTTAAAATCGAGTAGTTGTCCTGGAACGTCCCGTTAAAATCGAGTACTGGTCCTGGAACATCCTGGAACGTTCCTGTAAAAACGAATGTCACTTTAAGCGCGTATCGAAAAATAGCCAGGTCAAAGGTCAAATTACGTCATATGGTCAAGGTCACTCTAGTCATGTGACAGGGTCAAAGTGTGGTATCTGGTATATCTCGTCGGATAGATCGATAAGCAAACAGCTTTCACGATTACCCGTTGTATATGGTCAAAGTCCACTCCAACCACGTGACAGGGTCAAAGTGAGTGGACCTGGAATAGCAGGCAGATGAACACACACAGACAGACAGCGTATAGCTTTCGAGTGGCTATTGAAGGTTAGCAGTTTAACCATGAATTCCAACCATATTGCGCACCATTTTCAAGTGACGTTTTAGAAATTTTGAATTTTTGAGAGTGGAATGGAACCCTTATGCATGCCGTTTTAAGAGCAAATTCACTCATTTGCACGTTGCTTTCTAGCGGCGCTTTAGAACTTTACAATTATTTAATATAGTTTAATTATATTTTATTATAATCCTAAGTTGTACTCTTGCATCAACTATTGGCATGGTCTATTTTAGCAATGAGACGTTTCATAAGCGAATCGAGCGCTGGCACTACAGAAATATGAGCGGTCATTCATTTAAGAAGCGAATCGAATGTGTAATTAACGACAGTATGCCCCAGCACAGATGCCTCACATCCAGTGAACTGCACCATTATGCCAAGACCTTTGTCGACTTTCATTGTAAAATGTTGACTTTTAAGGGACCAAAGCCGATTATGATGAGAGATTGCACAGCAAACTTATATTTTTCTAGATTACAAAGACTCATGGATGAGAGAAGCTTACAACTTTTATGTTGCAAAGATGTGTGAAATGAAGGCTTGTACACTAAATTTAAGACTCTTAGATTCATGAGATGTCGACTTACATGGCAAAATTGCGACTCTTAGATAGCTGAGATGCATGAGCGTTGAAAAATTACAACTTTGCAAACCTTACAACTTTGAAAACTTAATAAACTTGCAACTTGAGAAACTTACAACTTTTAAAACTTCAACTTTTATAAAACTTCAATCTTTGAGAAACCTAAAACTTGAGATATTTACAACTTGAGAAATTTACAACTTTGAAAACTTGAAACTTGAGAAACTTAAAACTTTTAGATTACTTCAAACTTTTATCAAACTTCAAACTTTGTGAAACTTGCAATCTTTTGCGAAACCTAAAACTTGAGAAACTTACAACTTTAGAAACTTACAACTTTGAATACTTCTAGCTTGTGAAACCTAAAACTTGAGAAACTTACAACTAAAAACTTCAGAAAACTTCAAACTTTGTGAAACTCGCAATCTTTGCGAAACTTGAGAAACCTAAAACTTGAGAAGCTTATACCTTACAACTTGAGAAACTTACAACTTGAAGAACTTGCAGGTTGTGAAATTCAAAACTTTTAGAGAACTTAAAACTTATAGAAAACTTCAAACTCTTAGAAAACTTGAAACTTGAAAAATTTAGAAACTTAACACTTGTGAAACCTAAAACTTCAAACTTTGTGAAACTTCCAATCTTTGCGAAACTTAAGAAACCTAAAACTTGAGAAACTTACAAACTTGTTAAATTTACAAACTTAACACTTGTCAAACATAAAACTTGACAAACTTGAAACTTGACAAATTGAAAACTTTGAAAACTTGCAACTTTGTTAAACTTGAGATCTTGTGAAACTGAAAATTCATAATCTTTTGGAAACTAGAAACTTAGACACTTGCAATCTTTGTGAAAGTTGAGAACTAGAAAACTTATAAGGGAACTCACGATTGCTAGAATGCAGAGTTTGTATAGCAGACAAACAACTTGTGCAGTGCATGGAGAGGTTTGCACCTGTAGTGAAATTACACTTTTCAATACTGCAGAGTTAGAGGCAACTGAAGATTTTCATAGCATACGTGCATCTTTTTGATGTCAAGGAGAGAATTGCTGAGAGTTTACTTAGCAGACGTGCTCACAAAGACTCACAAGATTAAGGTTTCTTACTTAAACTTATAGATGCATAGAGTGCAGAGATGCTTGAGTAAAATTTCAACTTTAGGGTACAATGGTGGTTAAGTGTTTGTATAGTTCACATACGAATTTTATGGTGCAAAAGGTAGAAGATTGAGAGTTTGTATAGCAAACTTGCAAAGAATGCGAGACGAGATTAGAGTTTACTTAGCCGACTTAATGGTGTTCTAGGTTGTATGGAGAGTTGTGTTGAGAGCTTACTTATCGAACTTACAACTCTTGGGTTACAAAGATACTCGATATTAAGGTTTGTCTGTTAAAATTATGGTTGCTTAGGCTGCAAAGATGTACGAGACGTCGATGTGTTTACAACAATTACGACTACATAGATTGCCAATATGGTTTGCATGGTAAAATATTTGATTGTTAAGGCTGCAAACTCTGTTGGTAGGAAGGTTTCTAGCTTGAAAAGATGGTTTGCGTGGTAAAATGTTGTCTTTTTAAGGGTGTGGGACACATAAAACTTATAGTTTTTCTAGGTTGCAAAGGCACATGAATGAGAGAAACTTTCATCTTTTAGGCTGTGAAGCCACGTGAAATGAGGGATTGTACACTAAACTTAAGACCTTTAGGTTGAAAAGATGCATGACATCTTACAACTTTTAGGTTACAATTGTAGATGGAATGAGATTTTGCATAGTTTAGATTTGAGTATTGATGGTTGTATATCAAACTTGCAACTTTTAGATTGCTGAGACACATGGAACTATGAGGTGTCTGGTAAAATTGCAACTCTTAGGTCGTGAAGCTGCATGGGATGATGGTTTTCGTACCAAACTTACGACTTTCCGTGTTTCAAGGGCATATCGTAGCGTCGAATTGAAGGTTCTAATTGGATCGAGGTCCAGCGCACTAAAGCGTAGATGCTGCCGCGTTTCGATCAGTGATGGCAGCATGCCTTCCGGTTGTCGGCAGCGGCCGGTTGATCGCGCTTTGTTGCTCTACAGTGCACAGTGGCGGTGGCGGAGTCCCAATAACATACTCGGCTCACTCACTCCGTCGGCTGTGGTGTCGTGTCGACGCTGCTGAGAAACTGACAACTTATCAAAACTTACCGTCTTTGAGAAAGTGACAACTTTGGAAACCTGCAATGTTTGAGAAAACAAAAACTTTGCGTAAATGTCAAACTTAAAAAATTTCAGAAAATGAGATGTTATGGAAACTGTGAAGTTATGAAAATTTAAGAAAATGACAAGTTATGGAAACTGAAAACATATGAAAATTTAAGAAAATGACAAGTTATGGAAACTGAAAACTTAAGAAAATTTAAGAAAATGACAAGTTATGGAAACTGAAAACATGAAAATTTAAGAAAATGACAAGTTATGGAAACTGAAAACTTATGAAAATTGACAACTTCGGAGAGACATACAGATAGAGATAGAGAAAGAGACAGAGACAGAGACATAGAGGCACAGAGACAGAGACAGAAAGACTGAAGTTGTCAATTTTAATGAAAATTGACAGAGACAGAGACATGGAGACACAGAGACAGATAGCGACAGAGACAGAGACAGAGTCAGAAAGACATAGAGATTGAGATAAAGAGACAGAGGGACACAGACAGAGAGACACAGTGAGAGACACAGAGAGAGAGAGAGACACACAGAGAAACACAGAGACTGAAGTTGTCAATTTCAAAGCAAAGATGTGGAATAAACGGTTTTCGCTAGTCATTGATAAAAGCTTTACTTCAGAATTCGTAGTTCACATCAGCCAAGATTTTTGAAAACGAAAATCAAAATGAACTAGTTTTGCCTCATTACAACTTTGAAACAATTTGAAAATGAGAGTAGAGGGAATGACTGTGTTTTATTCAGAAACGAGATGAAATGGGCCCATATTACTTTCAACTAGGACTTGATGGCACAGTTATTTTTGTGTTTCGTTAGTTTCAGAAGTTTCAAAACTACCCGGAAGTTATGTCTACTTTGAACTCCCTACATTCTGCTCTGGGCAAATTGTGCGGTCCAGTAACAAGGTGGATTGCAAAACAGGCTTAACAGTTACTACGCAGTTTGCATTTTACAAGCAACACGGACCAAGAGCGAGACACATTAGAAAGCAGTCTATGCTTAGTAGGTCATATTGCGCAATTTGCATTTTGAGGTAACTGAAGCTATGTCTTTGGAAAATCGTCTGGAGTACGCCAGTACTACATAGGGCCTACCTTGAGTATGAGGTAACTTCTATTGCACCAGTACCCTCTGGGGCCATTGTTATGGCTTAAACTCAAAGGGCCTTCCCTGAGTATGAGGCAACGAGTCAATTTCTGTTGTGCCAGTACTGCTATTATATATATCTACTCACTGCCATCATCATCATCATCATCATCATCTGTGGCAAGCTCATGTTCAGAGTGTTGCCATTTCCACAGCATTTAACCAGCTGTCTCGATTCTGGGCTCTTCTCCAGGCTGTGTGCCACTGTGCCACTGAAAGTTCAGTGGATTCAGCTTCTACTCTTCTTTTTCGTGTGTGACGAGGGCACCCAGCAGGTCTTTTCCAACTTCTCGATGGGCCAGAAATCATTGCTCACAAGGCCCTGGCATGGTCTTGGTCACCTTTGGAGCATATGATGTGTCCAAACAGCTGGAGTCCACTAGCTTGAAGCATCTCCGACACTGGGATGTGTGTTGTGCGCCAGTATACTTCCGTGTTGGTTACAAAATGGATAATGGAGTACATACTACATCCACAGTTTACAGCCACTGTGCAGTATGCAATATTTGCTGGGATGGCTGAATGGGTCAATAAAGCCTTGAATAGCATAAATTCGTGGGTAATTATTGTGGGCACACATACATGATGAGGAACACAGATGCAGATGAAGTGAAGACAGCTCTGACCACCAGTCGTAGCTGACCTGTTCCAAAGTGACACAGAAGATGAGGAATTTGATGACTTTCTACATAACGATGATGAATGAGCATTTTCTTTAATTTATTTTCTTTTATTTATTTTTAATAGATACAAATTGTAAACTTTACACTGTCAGATACCTTCAGCTTCTTGATGTACTCAGCGCTTGTGAATAAGCTGGTGCCCTGCACTTAGCTTTAGAGTAATGCTTTAGAAATTTGGAGTTTACAATTACGATGTACTTACTGCTATAACCTTAAATAACGAGCGTGCAGTAGAGTGTACTGGGGGGGTGTGATAACGAGCGTTCACTGAAGTGTACTACACGTGTACTACTATAACGACGCCTGTTCACCTATCAAGAGCATTAGATTTCTGAAACTTTACATCACATAGGCCAAGACAATATAATTAGGCATAGAAATAAGCGGAAGATATTTTTAGAATGGGACCCTAAATGCGTTTTCAACCAATCAAAACGGACATTTAAATCTACGCGTACGACAGTGTGCTACTATAATGACGCCTGTTGACCTGTCAAAAGCATTATATTTTTGACACTTTATGTCATATAGGCCAAGATATATTATATTGCTAAGCACAGAAATAGTGGAAGATATTTTTGGAAAGGGAACCTAATCGCTAAATACAACCAGTCAAAACGGACATTTAAATCTATGCCTACCTGGGTATTTAAATGACCCATGATGTCAATTATTATTATTATTAAATAAATTTATAACGCGAACAAGGTCACTCCGAAATGTGAATCTGAGGCGTGGATAGTCAGCCGCCAGGTGAAGATGCACTTAGATTTCCAAATCCTTGAAAACCCAAAAATTATTGTTCTCTAACTCTGGACAGATGGATGGGAAGAGGAGATAAAATGCTACAGAATGATGTTTAAATTATGTCTGAGATGTCATAAGTTCACAATTTTTTACTTTATAGGTCATTATAGGTCGTTAGACGGTAAAATCGCTCGTCGTTGGGCCCTAGGTGATTAAATATCCGCTCATCGTTTAAGGTATAAAATCAACAAACAATAAACTTGGGAGTCTTTAAATTTCAAGTTGAAACATTACTGCAAAATCACAAGCAACTGCAGATGTTGAAAAATTTTATTTAAAAAGTGTCTGAAATTTAATTTAAGGAAAAACATTTTTAGCAAGAATTTGCTAACAATTGCCATAGATTTACAGCTGTCGCTAGCAACTGCACTAATATGCATTCTGACCCGAAATCTGTATTTGGGTGTACCATATTTGTCAGTGCAGCCTATTTATTGTCGTCAAAGAAGTAGCCTTTTTTGCGTCATATTGTCTTATTGTTGTAACTTATAGTCCAGAAAATATGGTATGTGTGGACTAAGTTGCCTGCTAGTGATTAAACTTGACATCAAATATTTTTGGCAGATGGCTGACAAATGTTGAAAATACAAAATGGCTTCATCATATATCTGGTCTTCTGAAAGCTTCACTTGTTGTTGTGAATGCTATTGATAAAGAACATCAGTGTGTTCTTGTTCACTGCTCGGATGGATGGGATCGAACACCACAGATTGTTGGATTAGCTGAATTGATGTTAGACCCATACTACAGAACAATGGAGGTATATCATCTGTTTCATGGACAATGTACTAAGAATTAAGCTTACTTAACGTAAGTTTTTTGTGATTTTTCAAAAGCTTACGCCTATGGTTATGTCACAGCTGTCTGTAAATCACATAGAGGTTTTGATATATCTGATGTATAGTCATTGTGCAGCACTTTTGTGAGGTACTTAAAATGCTTATTATTAAATGCCTTGATATATAAATACATACATAAATACATACATAAATACAGTCATGCATATGTACATAAAAAGGTGGTCTGAGCATGGCTTAGCTTATCAAATCATAACAGGATATTGTAGTGTCCGAATTGCTGAATTAAACATCTTCAACGCATAAAGTGGTCTTTGCTGTACCTCTTGCTGGTCCTACATTTACTTAGTCTGTTGAACAAAGAAAGTCCTGCTATACTTTATCAATGGGAATTTTGATTGAGTTTTGCTGTCATTATGTTTACAGACAATTATTTTTCCCATGTTCTAGGGTTTCCAGGTGCTGGTAGAGAAGGAATGGTTGGAATTTGGACATAAATTTGCGGATCGTTGCGGTCAGGGTCTGCCAACAGATGATGCTAATGAACGATGCCCAGTTTTTCTTCAGTGGCTGGACTGTGTGCATCAATTGCTTTACCAGTTTCCATGTGCTTTCCAATTTAATGAAGCTTACTTGGTAAAAGCATTGATATATATTATAATGTCACCTACTCTAATTTGATACCTATCATTCTGAAGCAAATAACATTGCATGATATAGCATAATATACCAATGTTTTATTACAGTTGTAAGGATATTACAGCAGCAGTTATAATGACACGACAGCTTAAAACTGTCACACTGTTGAAACCCTTGTGCTGAAATATTTGCATTGATTTGCATTGTTGTACAAATCCTTTGTACAACAAAGGATTTGTGAACTCACAGTTTATAAAACATTGAATTCTGGCCAATTACAATACTTAAAATCATTCCTTATTTCTAACTCGTACTAAACAAGACCATCTGATTGTATTACATTGGTCACCTAAAACTAGAACTGTCCCTGGTGAATGAGTTTTTTCGGTTGCTTGACCTAGTCCTAGGTTGTCTCCTTGTATTTGGTCATTGTATGTAGTCATGTATGTCACTTCATTCTCAACTTAAGACTGACATTTTTCAGTTTGGACTGATCTTCTGGGTATTGATCTGATTACAGTTTGGTTTTGATGCACCATTGGCTGATGTGTTGTGCAGTAGACACTGATGATGAAAGAATGGACCAATGGCAGCTTCTCGTGTAACAGATTATGCCGTATGACTCTGATCTGATGCAGTTCATAAAAGCAGGTCGTACAGAGTAAATTGACGTGGTTGACCATCGTGGGCTTCTCGTCCAGAGGAACGCACAGATCACGAACGACATGCAGTGGAGCCCGGGAATGATGTCTGAATCGCATTCTTATCAATATCTGATAGCCTACGTCGAGATCTGAATTAGATGAACTGTGTTTTCGAAGGGTTTATCCGAAGCCAATTGGAGGACATCCAGGTTTGAATGTCAGCAATCACCTCCAGAATCCTTTAAACGCAGATGGGTGGCAAGTCACGTAAATGTGCACATCGTCAACGTAATGATAAACCAGCACACCAAAGGCTGTTATGACCTGGGTCAAGTCCGTGGTATACAGGATGTATAGGAGCTGGCCTAGTGCCCTGAGGTACACCACAGAGAAGATTCTGACATGTCTGAGCCAATCTTGACTCTCATTGTCAACCCTGCAAGGAATGAGTGCATCCAGTCAAGCGACCACCCTCAAAGCCATAAGAGGTGCCGAGAGTGATAGACGGTGTTAATTGATATGCATATATCGAGTAGGGCGATTAGCTTGACTCTTCCAGTATCCATAGCATCATAGATGTCGGAGACAAGTAAAAGATAAAGCGCTTCCTTCCGCTTTAGTATAAGGTGATGCATTGTATTGTATTGTATTGTATTTATAAATTTATAAAGCAGTGAACACCAATCAGAGGCACTCCCAGTGTGAAAGACCCCGAGCGGAAAGAGTGGTCTTAAGACAGCGAAAGGAAGCACCTGGACCACTGGTTAATATCAAAGAACGAGTTGATGTAGGAAGTTGGTTCCACAGTGAAGGGCCTATGAAGGCAAAAGCTCGAGATTTAGCCATGGCAGTCCTCGCTCGTGGGACAAGAAGGTCAAGGCGATCAAGTGAGCGAAGCGGACGGTGAGAGGTAGCGGAGATAGGTCGGCGAATGAGGCCACAGAGGTACTTGGAGCTAAGCCAGAGTAAGACCGGTAGATGAGAACGAGAACCTTAAGCTGGATACGAGCAATGAGAGGGTGCCAGTGAAGATGTTCCAACATATAGGAGGAGATGTGCGAGAAGCAGGGCAGTCGGGCTATCAGCCTGGCAGCCGCATTAAGCACAGATTGAAGAGGACAGAGGAGCACTTTAGGAAGGCCTACAAAAAGAGAGTTGCAGCAATCAACATGGGATAAAGGCATGGACTATAGACGTAAAGACCAAGGAGGAGACAGAACGTCGAAATGCTCTGAGACGTCTCAGGTGGAAGTAGCAGGAACGGGTGAGATTCTTGATGTGTTCTGAGAAGCTTAGTGTGCTGTCAAGGACAACGCCTAGGTCACGGACACTAGACGAGAAGGTGAAAGATTGAAAAGTTTGTGCAAGAAGAATGAAGTCGAGCTTAAGAAGTTGCTGTCGGGTACCAAACCAAATCAGTTGAGGCATGTCTACTGTCTAGACAAGACACCGCCTGCTGCGTGACTATTTTCTTGATGATCTTAGAACGAGAGGTTGGAGACTGGGCAGTTACTGTTACTGATGTCATTAGGGTCCAGTCCAGGCCTCTTGAGATAGGCCCGCTTTTAGCTGCATGGTAAATGTCCTTCAGAAAGTGAGGTATTGCAAAGCAGCAACAAGAATGGGAGTAACTTGTCAACGAACTCCTGAAGAAGAAAGGTCGGGGCCATCTTTGAGGGTGAAGACAGGAGAAGTGATCTGAGTTCAGAGGAGGTAACTGATCTGAAACTATCCATACAGTTGATTGTGGTTCTTGGTTGGCCTTGTGGCGTGCTGAGTTGCTCGGGCATTATCACCTGGCAGCATTCTTGGCTAATACATCATCTCAATCATGACCTCTGTCTCACACGAGTCACACCGCCAATGAAGCCAAGGGCACTTGCTGTGCATGTCATGCTGTTAGACAGGTACATCTTGAAAACTGAATAACACCTGGGCAGGATTGACTGTTTCACCCCATGGCTTGTCGACCTAGAACTAACCGAACTCTATCATATCATTATCTGTTTCAGTTTGCGGTTTTGTCAACCTGAATTTCTATTAAACGAGTATTTGATGATGACGTCTAGGCGACAGCTTAGTCCACAGGCATGGACTTGGGGACAGCCCTTTGCCCTGCTTCGAACAGGCCACCCCTCTCTGTCTATGCACTGCATACACCCTGTAACCTCTGTTCCCTTACCTTTTATTTGATTACAATTTTACTCTAAGTGACCATCGACTGATGTCTTGGACATTATGATAACAGTGCTTCATTGAATTAGATTAGGGTGGGTTTTAGCAATGTTTAGATGTTGCCATCCTCCAGCTTTGATGAACCATCGAAGCTGGAGGATGGCAACTTCTGTGCTGCAGTTAGGATTCTGTGCTATGGTGATCGTCCCATCCAGGCTGATTCAGAGTCCTTGAAGGAACTGCGTAATATGCATCCTTCTGCTGAGAATGCATATAATTTTTTCTTCATTTTTATTATTTCTATAATAATCAGAAGAGAAAAAAAACAAATGAAACAATAAGGCAATGGTTTGGCATGTACTGGCTACACGGGGAGGCCCAGAAGGGATCATGGATCCCACTTAGTGTTGTTTTCGTTAACGAAAACTAAAACGAAAACCTTCGTTAACGAAAACTGAAGGTTTTAGTTAATGAAAACTAAAACTAAAACAAAAACTAGAGGAAAAACGATAACGAAATAAAAACTAAAACCAGTCAAAACTAACAATGCCCCTTGCTGCCGGAATCCGGAACGATATTTTGTAATCTTCAGTTCGTAGTGAGCTTGCTCCTGACGAAAGTGCTCCAGAAGTTTGTACACCGACAGGTTATTACAATCGATGGTCTGTTGGAAGGATCGATGCCAGGCTTCGACTGAGTTGTTCGTGCATGGGAGGTTGTCTACTACTCTATCACGAACGTTCCACAACTGCAAGGCAAACCTTGGATTTGCGCGTCTACCCCTTCTTTGCCTGCCGATATAAGTATCTTCCCAGTAGTCCGCTAAAGGTACCAGAACAGGTGGAAAGCTCTCGAGTAACACGTCGAACGCAGCTGGAACATCAGCAACCGGAACAAAGGCTAAGCTAACAGCATCTTCACGCATATACGAAGGTTTTCATCTTCACGGTAGGATGCTGCCAGGTTAAGGTCTTGAACCTTGCGCCACTTACTCTGGCCGAGATGGAAAAAACATCCAACAAGTCGTGTATCCGGGAAGACAATCGCGCAGGCATTCTGATTTGCCTTCTCGTAGTCCGACATTATACTATACGAATTCAGTGACGGCTTTATTTCCTTCAGCTTACGAAAACAACGCATGAATGGGAAAGACCTGGAAGAAGAGAGCTGGTGCAACTTTGAAAGTTTCATCGATGAACCAGTGAGAGTGCTCTTGAAGGAGATCCAGGTTGGCCATGGTTGCAAAAATTAAAATTCGATGTTCATCGTCTGCGCCGGAATCGAAAAGTGAGAAATGTTAATTTCTTGTGGTTTGTAAAAGGGATTCTGGAATGACGATATCAGCGAGAGAATTCAGTGGACCGCACACAGGATCTCGTTGCTTTCGTTTGCGCTGAATCGACCTTTGAGATGCGGTGTAGTTAGGTAGCAGACTGGCTACCACCAATGGAACTGCCGCTGTGCTTTGCTGAATTATCTGTCGAGGCTTTTCAAAGGTTGTCAAAGCTTTGCGTTGAATTTCAGCCACAACTTTGGTGGCTTCGTTGCAATTGGGATCTGATGCATGATTGTGGTCTGTCACACCAACCACAACATCAGTTTCATACACTTTTATACGACCAGGACAACCGTACTTTGCACATCTCCAGGAGGTGCTGCCGTCAGCCATAACTCTGTCCTTTCGTAGCCAGAGTCCTTCATACAAACGATGCTCCTGCTTCTGCAATGTCGTTCTCTCCATTTTTTTTCTTACGAAACTGAAAAAATGGTTTGATTTGTGTCCTATATATATACCATAAATAAGCCAATGTATCGCAACCAATGATTGATTCGATAGTACATGAAAGAGCAAAAGGCTCTTTCAACAACCGGGATTTTAAACGTTCAAACGTTTAAACGCGATAACACATTATAGGACATTTGTAGACGTTGTGCGAATAACTTTTAGGAAGTCTTCTTTATAATTGGGTCTTAATTACATTTCAATCGAGCGGGTCTATGGTAGAACTCAGCTAATCACGTCGGGCGGCACTTTTTGATCGCTAATAAGCAAACAATCATTAAACGGTTATCATAATCTTTGTACTGTGCGGGTATCATAATCTTTGTACTGTGCCGTATTGTCTGCGCCGTTTTGTCGGGGTACTTTGAATTGAACCGTTCTGTCTGCGCCGTTTTGTCTGCGCCGTTCTGTCTGCGACGTTTTGTCTGCGCCGTTATGTCTGCGCCGTTTTGTCCTGCGCCGTTTTGTTACGGCGCCGCTTCCAACATATACCCAGCCTCATAGACTACAGGGAGGTTGGAACTCAAATTACTCACTGCTTTTTGCTCTCACCTGTGTTCATCAGTTTTGCACCTTTGCAGCTTGGCATGGGTATGTTGGAAGTCTGTGAGGCTGCCACACACACTGCCAGATCTTTTCCAAGCAGATCTACTTTCAGTGCAGTCTTGGTCAAACTTAACTTTGCCCAAGAATACAGCTGTGCATAAAGCATCTCAGTGCAGTTTGTTGTTTAGAGCTGCAGAAACCCAAGAACATTTATTCTGAGATGCTTTATGCACAGCTGTATTCTTGGGGTAGCTCCTTTATACCTCAGAACCTTTTGCCAGTGATGTAGTCGAGTCCACCTAAGCCGAGTCCGAGTCGAGTCCGAGTCCACCTAAGCCGAGTCCGAGTCGAGTCCGAGTCCAGAGTTGTTCGAGTCCGAGTCCGAGTCACAACAGATCGAGTCCGAGTCCGAGTCCTTCAACACCAAAATACACTGAAACAAGCAATTTAATGGCATAGAGAAATAACAGCACATTAATGCTGAAAGAATTATTATTATTACTATTATTATTATTATTATTATTATTATTATTATTATTATTATTACTATTACTATTATTATATCAAAAACTAGTGTAACTGGAAGGGCTATCCCTCTTCCATCTCGGGCATAGGGTCAACAAAAGATCCGGTGAAGGCCACAGCGTTAAAGCGCTGAATTGTCAACGACAGTCTTTGGAAGAGGAAGGTCGTCTCTCTGACGTCGTCCGTCGCCTTTGTCAGATGACGGCCCATCACTGTGATTAAGTCAAGGCCTCTTAAGTTAATTGGACCTAAAGTTTCCAGAGCCAGCGGAATGAAGTCATGTGTGTCAAGAAGGGTCTGGTATTTTTGATTTTTTCTGTTGTCAGCTATTTCAGCTGCTGCTCCTGCTGTCACGGCCGTTGCCTGCAGGTAGGAAGGCGCTAGCGTGTCGACCACCGTTGCATCCCACACGAGGTTTCGGCCCGCTCTCCATGGTATAAGCGTGGTGCCGTCCGGTCTCTTACCATCCGATCGCAGCATGCCCCGTGGCTCCTTTACCGCTGGGAAACCGGCTTTGATAAGATTGCGATGGATCAGGTCGTTGATGGCGGCGTGTCTGGCTACTCGACCAAATCCCAGAGAGCAAGAGAGGCCGTGTGTTCCTCTAGCGGTAACCAGTGCGCCGCATGTGCAGACGTGAGGTTGGCATATGTTGGCCCCCAGACGAAGGCCAACCGCCACTCTGATGGCCTCATCGCTGAGCCTGAGGCCGCAGGATGTAATTGGCAGAGAATGCAGCCAATCGCTGGCGTGCTGGAAGGACACGGCTTTCAGGCGCGCCTGTTCGCTCAGCTCTGTGGTGGAAAGGAGTAGTTCCGAATGCTCTCTTAGAAGAATCGGGTTGTCCCATTTGGCTTGTATATTTGCTGGGGAGTATTCCGTCAACGACAACCCAGTTATTGTCTGCCAGTGCGTGGATAGGTTCGTGTAATGCAAATCCGGTTGACTGTCCAGTACGCATAAGATGTTTGACTGGAGCTCGGAGGTGCCCGCGGCTGATGCTAGAAAAGCGGGAAGTGCCAGCGATGACGCCCTTCGAATGCCCAGTCCGCCTAACCCAATGGGTAAGGTAGATTGTTGCCATTGCATGTCTGTAAAGTCTATATTTAGGATGTTCTGAAGGCCCTTCCTCAGGATTTGATCATATGTTACCAATCCTGGGTGATTCGCGCATGGTGCGCATCTCAGAGTGTGGATTAATTTGGGAGTGCCCAGCGAGTGTCTAAGAATCAGCAGGGCCTCCTGACGTGCTATTATGGTTAATCTAGCCAGAGCTCTGTCTAGCTCCTCCGCTCGTGATCCTAGGGCTTGTTTCAAGGCCGCGCCCGTGGACAACGGTGCTCCCAGTGTTGCAGTGTCTGGATCGGTGTATCCAAAATGTCTGAAAGATCTGTGGTTGGTCAGTTGAGAGTCTTTAGCTATTAGTTCGCATTTCTCTCTGTTGAAAGTCAGGCCCAGACCTGCGCACTCCTCTTCTAGGGTCTCAATGTCTTCCGCTACTCCAGCCGTCAGTCCACCCAGAGAGATGTCATCGAGGTAGCCGAAGGCTAAGGGTGAAGATAGTTTGAGGAGTGTCGGTTGCAATGGCAAGCAGAATAGCAAAGGGCCCAATGGATCTCCCTGTTGTGGGCCAACTCCGGACTGTATGCTGTAGGTACCAAATTTCAACTGAGATTCCTCCGCGTAAGACAGATAACAGTATGGTGCAATTTCTGGAATTAATTCATTGATTGCGGACATCATACGAGCTCGACAAAGACTGTTAAAAGCGTTGGAGATGTCTAGTTTCACGAGAATGCAGTCTATTATTATTATTACCGTTATTATTATTATAATTATTATTATTGATATTAGGCTACTATTGTTATTATCATTATCATCATCATAATCATCATCATCATCATCATCATCATCACCATCATCATCATCATCATCATCATCAAACTGCCTTAATTTATAACGCACCGAAAACAAAAAGAATCCTGCACAAAAGGAAAGGAAAGTCTAATCATAATAAATCTTAAACAGAGTCTTAAAGGCTGTTTTTAAAGAGCAATAACGTAGGCTAATGTAATGCAATTTGTCCGCTATAACTTTTGGTTCGGAACCTCAATCAGCCATAATTTTAATTACAAGAATATTGTGAAGAATTAGGCCTACTGTTTAAAAAACTGATTTCTAAACAATGAGATTAGACTGTACATTATTTTAACACTGCTTTATTGCAACCAAATCTATATCTAGAATTCTAGATACATGCTACGGCTCCTAAGGTTCGTGCGCAGAGGGCTGCAAAATCGCCAGATGTGGTATATGTTGCCTGTATCGTTTAATGTTCAATTGCCATTCGGCTGGCCCAGTCGCGTGAATGGGGTATTCCGCTACGTCAGAAGAGCTAGAAACGGATCAACTCTCCCTTTGATGTCTTTGATCATCAGACGCTTTAACGGAGCGATTCTACCCCGAAACCCGATTAGGCCTAGGCTACTTGGGGGTATCGGGGTGAAGAATTCTCAGCGGCTGCAAACTCCAGATATTCTGCCAAACGGGCCTCTTGGGCGCGTCTGGTGTACTCATTAACTCCGATGTGTGCAGGCATCGAAAAGTATCGTCTCTGACTGGGTGGGGTATGATCACCCGATGCTCTTTGAACGACAATTACCCTCCACTTATGGTGAGCTCGTTGATATCTACAGTACTGGCCTCTTTAGTTTAGAGTTTAGACTACCTATTTTGGACGCGTAATTAAGCAAGTATAAAAGTCGTATGTTATCGCGAGACAAAATTGTGACTCGGAAACCGAGTCATCGAGTCAAATTCGAGTCCAGGACCTTCGAGTCCGAGTCCAAGTCCGAGTCATGACCATCCGAGTCCGAGTCCGAGTCCACAAAAAATCGGTCTCGAGTCGGACTCGAGTCCTTTGCCGGACTCGAGTACTACATCACTGCCTTTTGCACCTCAGTCTTTTCACAACCTAGTCAATCTGCTCAGCCACCAAGGACCTTCTGTTTGTCCCCCGCATGCGTGAGGCCACTGCTCAATTTAGAAGCTTTGCTTATGTTGGCCCCTCAAGTTGGAACCAACTTTCATAGGCATTGCAGCTTGAGCTCCTCAGTCTTTCTCTTCCTCTGTTTCGGATATGCCTGAAGTCCATTTTATTTGTTAGCAATAGTACTAACTTGGGTCAGAAGTGCCTCTGAATCGTTGAGTGGTGCTTTGGAAATGCTCAATTATAATTACAATCAAGCAAAATCTTGTTAAAAGGCGAATAGTAGTGTCAAGTGATTGCAACAAAACCTTTCGACGGAAAGAAAACCTTGAATAAAATTTTTATATTCAGAAGCAAAATCGGCTTACTGAATACTAATACAACGCTGAATAATAGTGTCTGTCAAGCGATTATTGTGCGTATGTAAGTTATAGAAATGTTCATACAACATTTATATTCAGAACTCTTGCAATGTCCCCCAAATAGGCAATGGAGTCTCTGTTACTGTAGTCTGTAACGATAGTGTGGAGAGCTTCACTGATTCTTAGATATGCCTTCTTCTTCTTTCCTGGTTGAACTCCAAGTTGGCGACGCAGGAGTTCCATACTGTGCTGTTCTTGCTGGAGCTTACGCGCAAGTTCGGTTGTTGTCGGATGGGCAAAGCCGACAACGTTGTTGAAGGCATTGTGCCAACCTTCAACGGCGTTGATGCATCGAGGCAAATGTTCAACTTGACAAGTGCACATGCGTATTGTTTCAAATTGCGATGCCAAACCTTGGTTGTCCTCGCCGACCCCTTCACTGTCGCCCAGTGAAGTTGTCTTCGAGATAGTTGATGATGCATCTGAGGTCACGATACACTAGTAGTTCAGTTAGGTTTTCAAATGTGCTGATGACTTCGGCCGGGGGAATGAAAATTTGCTGTCAAATTGCAAGTGCAAGTTAAAACTAATTTCATGTGGCGACATTTTGTCGGCGACATTATGTCGGTGACATTTTGTCGCATGACATTTTGTCATGGAACCAGCTGATGATGGCCATCATCAGTGACTCAAAACCTCTCCTTGGATGGATGTGTCTGGGATGACAGCAGTGGCGGCGCCAGGTATGCAATTTCAGCAGGTCGCGTCGGGGTCATGGGAGTTATTCAGCAGGTCGAAAAAACTAATGTTTGAGTTTGACGCATCAAGCAGCATAACTTAGATATATATATATATATAAATATATATATATAGATTTTATATATATATATATATATATAGATTTCAGGTTTGGGGGGCTAAAGCTCCAAACCCTTCCCTTTTGTCCCCTCCTCCTTGTGATTTGAAGTGATTTCCCACTTTTTGGGGGGCTGAGCAGCAGTTAGGGGGGCTAAGCCCCCCTATCCCCCTCTGGCGCCGCCACTGAGCATATTCAAATGTAAAACAATAGAGCAGTAAAACGTTAAACTTTAGTTACATTACTAATCTTTAAAGATTTGGAATTACTGATCAGCTACTCAGAACATCGTGAACATGAGACGCACGACATTACACAACCAGACCTCTGCGACCTGTCTGTAACATAACCATTTCATGTCAAGTTTGAACGTTCGACATATCGGCGACCGCCGGCATTAGATCAACGAAATTCTGCAGTTGGGATATTTTTGAACAAATGTATCTACCATGGCGTCATGGTTTATCTTCTTCGCTCTGTCCTTGTGAATGGACAGGGCAGCTATATATCAGACAATCGTTTTTCAGCCATTGTTGTGCGAAGATGGGTTTCAATTAGTATGCATCCAATCTTTTAAAAGTTGCTTCACATGCTAACATTTGGGCTGTTCATCTAGTTTGCGAAAGACGCTTGAGTTCAACAGTTGGCTCATTTGGATAGAATTCTTTTTGGAGAGCAATCCACTTTGGGTGAACAGATCCCGGGCTGACTATAGTTTGTAGATTTGTTGAAGTAATGAAAAAAATCGCCCACATAATATTATTATCTCACGGCTTTACAACTGTCAACTACGGTCAGATTCAAGCGGTGTGCGTAGCAATGGATGTAACACGACCACGTACCTCACATCATCCTTCAATCGTTTGTGACCGCCATTCAATGTGTATTTTATTTCCACTAATTTCTGACGTATCGGCGGCAAAGACTACTACATAAGCATTTCCTGAGTTATCTAGGCCTATTATCAGTAATAGAACTAGTAGGATCTGAGCATTTCAATTTTATAGTTTACAACATAGACTTCTGTTGACATAAACGTAAAAATGTCGTTATGTCTAATAATTGCAATAGTGATCCTATGGGACAGATGTTGATGTTTGAAATGTTAAGAAGATTTTAAAATTCCAAAGAATTTAAGCAGGTCATTAAGCAGGTCGGAAGCAAAATAGGCAGGTCAAATGACCTGCTGCGACCTGCTGTAGCGCCGCCACTGGATGACAGGATAGTTGATACGATATGCGCCACTGACCACATCCTTGTCTAACAATGATAACATGAACTTTCTGTCGAGACTGATGTTCGAATACATCTGTTAGCCACTTCCTGTAATCGAACATCATTAGAAAATTTAACTCTGGCTGCAAAGACAAGCCCCAGAAGTTGTACACACTATTCGAATCCGTTTAGCCACAATAGAAACTGTTGAACTGAACAGCCTCTGTTCCCATACAGTTGAAAGCTCGATCCATTGTTATTTGCTTTTCTTTTTGACAGCAAATTTTCTATCCAATAAACGAATATACAATACAATGCTTTTCCTTGTATCAACTCAAGCCCATCTTGCCATATCATGTCTTGGAACAGTCTTCCATTACAAATATGAGCTGTTGAATTTCACTCCATTCAGCAACGTTTTCGTACTCTCTTACAATGCACTTGGTAGAAAATTTTGCAGTGCTTTTCTGTGTTGCTTAAAATACACTGTATTAAGTGATACATGTTTACATACACATGCTTATTGTACTGAACAATGAGCAGATATGACTGTCTAAGGAATAGTACTGAACAATGAGCAGATCAGACTGTCTAAGCTAGGGATGGGCTGATTAATGGGATGGAAATCAGTTTGGCCCGGATTTTGGACTAATCGGAATTGGCGCAGCTCAGGACTACCGATTGAAATATCAGAAAAAGTAAACAATTTCTTCTTTCATTGATACAAAAATAGTAACCTGTTTTGGTGACGTCCTGCGGTAATCATTGATCTGTATCATTGACAGTCCGTGCAAAATAATGAAATTGTGACTCGACGCGTCAACAAAATGATGGACAGTTGGACTTTTTCTTAAGCCGTGCGGTTAATTTCAGTGTTACTTATCTGTAGTTATTATATCTTTGCAAATGAATATAAATATTGCTGATTAATCGGCCAAAAAGCAGGCAAAATATTCGGTTACTATCTGGAATTGGAGAATGGCAAAAATGCTAATCGGCCATTCCCTAGTCTAAGGAATAGTACTGAACAATGAGCAGATCAGACTCAGATTGTCTAAGGCAAGGTGCAAATGGAAACTGCACAGTTTTCTTCTGAGTCTCGAATGTATCTATGTGCATCTATGAAAACTGTGGTTGTGGTTTTTTCTTAGGTGAAGCTTGTGCAGCACACATATTCTTGTCTTTTTGGTGATTTCTTTTGTAATACGGAAAGAGAACGTTTGTCTGAGAGGATCTATCAGCAGACCATATCAGTTTGGAAGCTACTGTGCTGCACTGGCAATCGATTTGTCAACCATCTCTTTCGACCAGCCTCTGAGCGAGATCGGGTAATTTGTTGGTCATTATTATTGGATGTAAAGGTAGCAATATTGTTTTTAGCCCTTTTCTATTTGATACTTTATATTTAACTGATTTTTATCTTGAATGAAAGATGACATGATGAGAGCAATGGTTTTTATGTTTTGGCTGTTGGCTTTTCTTGATTCTCGGTATTCTATAAAACCTCAGGCTGAGGTAAACTGAGTTTACTGAAGTCAGTGAGCATATGGTTTTTCATCACTGATTTTTATCTACTTCTGCAGACACATGGGCCATCTGCTTGTTCCAGCCAAGCTCCTTGCCTGTGGTAGAAGAAACAGCTGTAGGGAAGCCAGTAGGAGATACAGGTCAAAGACATGATTATGAAATAAAACCAAACTTCGGAGTTGTTGTCCTGGAACCCTTCCATTGGTCGTAAAATCCATGGTTGGGCTCTAGGACAAAATCTAGGACACTACTCTGGCATCAGAGCATCCATTCAGGCATTCTTTTGTTAGCCTTATACTACAGTCTAGCTAAATTCTATACCAAATTAGCACTTGCAATAGAGGGTGAAGCATTTTACAGTATTTTTGCTATATGTTTACAATATATTTTTTACTGCTTTTAGATCTTGAGACCGTCTTGGCAAATTCAGAGCCTTCATTTGTGGAATGCAGTTTATCTGTCTGAGATGATGTCATTTGCTACATCAGCTGAGGATCTTACTGAAATGGTTGAATCAGAGAGTTCATCCTCTACTGAAGCAAGCCCTGATCTTCAAATGCCAGCGAAAACACGTTCTTGTGAAGATCTTGGTAAAGAGATCAAAGAGGAGATGCATTCTAATCAGATAACACGGCGTTTAAGTGATCCTAACCTGGCTAGGGAGTTTCCTCTTGATTCTCTTTCATTGGAGTCAACTAGAATGTTGCCATTGCTCAACCAGGTTAAGACCAGCCATGATGATGGACTGAGGCAAATGAAGAGTTGTAAGATAGTCAATTCTGCCAATGAAGTTAATAAATGTGCGAGCATCGAGACTTTAAAAGCACACGAAGATGATGAGCACGTCGTCGTTGATATGTCTGTAAAAAATGCAGAACCTGAGAGTGTTTCGCTTTTGCACGAAAAATTATGGAGTAATGTGAATTGCTGTGATACACTAAACAATAATGACAGTCATACCACTGAACACTGTAATTCCACTGTAGACATTCACACAAATAAATTTCACCAAGCTCCATCCTCGTTTGAAGATTCAAGTGAGACACTTACTGGGGATCTGACTGAAGTCAACCAACATCTCATGTCTGCTGAGAAATTGGTAAACTGTTCTGGCATTGAATGTGCTAACTTGTTGGCAAACTCAGAAGCAACAGGAGGTGACTGTTTCAGTGTAGCTGCTGCCAGTGTAAATCTTCCTCTGGCTGGGAACACTGCTGACTCCATCAATTCAGCAGATTCTGGTTCATCAGCTGCTGCTAAGGTGATGCTGGAAAAATGTTCTAGCACCAGTGATCTTAACTTATGGCAAATGAGAAAGCAACAGAATCCTGATTTGAAATGGTTGATGTCAACTAGTGTTATGACAAATGAACCAGATGGCATCACACTCCAGCATTTTGCTGTACCTCAGCCAAAGTTGCCATGTGGAGGACAGACAGAAAATAAAAGAAATCATTCTTCTCTGCCTACTCCCCCTCCTCTGCTTCCATTTCCTTCTTTACCAGAGATTACTAGTGGCTTCTCTAAGGATACAGAAATGGGTGGTTCTGAGACACCAAGTGGATGTTCAAGCAATCCAATTACTCCAAATGGCGAGTCTAAGGTAATGAATGATTCAATATAATTTAACAGTCGAGGTTTGGTTTTTCAGTTTAGTGCTTATCACATATATTAATAATACAGTAGAAGAAGGAGTGAAGTAGTGAAGTCAACTTTCTTTGTAACTCTAATAAATTTGACTAATTTCCTTACATTTACGCTATGAATTCCTTACTGCTGAGTCGACAGGTGGATGCAGATGCGATCTTCAACGCCGCTGCTACACCTGCTGGCCAGATCATGCTGACTAAGCTATCCTGGTTCGTGCCACATGTGATGCCCGCTCTAGAGCATAAGAGCATGCTTATGAAGCAAGGTGCCTGTGGCATTTCGCGCCATGCAATGCGACAACATTGCAGTGCCGTGAACAGTGACCTTCTCATGGTGCCTGGGCATTAAGTCAGGCACAAAAAGCCATGCTGGATTTGGGTGCCTTTCAGACTGGGAAGGCAGCAGACCAGACACAGAACCCGGTGCTGTTTAATCATGTGCAGGTTCGCAACATCTATGCTCAACACTCAACAGCAATCGCTATCCTTTTGTTGATATGAGTCTCGACTTCAATATGATGAGGACCTCTTGCGTGTACAAGGCCCTGCGTGACATCAAGGAGGAGTCAATTTTACATTTAGAAAAAAGCGCTCCAGATGCTATATTTTCCAACGTGAAAACTGAGTTTGTCTGGTTCGGCCTTTCACTGACCAAAGGGCAAAGGGTGACATTGGTTAATATGGCTGCATGTGATAGCACCAGTGCCACGATCCAGCTCACACATGACCACCTTCATGGGATGATAACCTTGGGCTGACAAAGCGCCAAGCTGTCTATAGATATCACAAAGATGAATGACAAAAGTGGTGACGTGTAGCTCAGGTTCACCAAAACGCAACTGAAAAGGATGACAACAGTGGGTGGCATCCTCCCGCTACTGACTCCTGCTGATCTTTGGCGGGGTAACCGAGGTGGGTGCCTTGCTCATGGGGCCGCTGAGGTGGCAAATGCAGTGCCGGGCAAACGGGCCAATGACGTGGCTCTGCTGAGGTGGAGGCCCTGCTGTGCAGGTCTGGTTGTATCTCGGGCATGAGACTCACGGTGGTTACTGCCCAATGTGCAACCTCGCACAAAAAAGAACTAGAATGTCTGAGCAACTTTTAAATCACAAGAGCCACCGGGGCGCTGCCACATTTCCATGGTATCTTCTTGCAAGATGGCCTGCCTGCCACTACACATTAGATGGAGTGTCGAGTGGTCAATCTGGGTTCCAGATCTGGTGGTATCACCCACTGGGTCACCTACTGAATAGATGGGCCTACAACCATCTGTTTGACTGTTACGGACTGGATCCACCACTAGAATTCGCACGATATTAAGTCATCCCATAAAGACACAAACATTCCAACTGCACTTTATCTGCATTAAATAATGCCGATTGACAAGTTTGATGGAAGCGGTAGAGGTGCAACAGAAGGAGAAGGGCAGTTAGGCACTGCTGGGCTCATCTACAGGGCAGGTGATACCATGCTGGGAATTCTTTCAGCGGGGGTTTCAACTGACAAACATGAGGACGCCTAAGGCAGACACGGATTTTGCAATAAAGGGCTGTGCGGACACCACTGACCAGGACAACCTGCCACTCACTGGTGGAACAATGTCTGGCATTCTGAATATGGGTGGCAACAGCCACTGGACTGGACTGGACAGTTACTAGACTGCCAACAGATATACTTGGATCTGTCGGCATTGCTGTGAGCATAGTACAAGGGGTGCGACTGGTGACCAATGCCATGCTAACAAGTGCTATGTAGATGCTGCCGTTAAGATGGCTGCCATTGACATGAGCTCACATGTGCTTAAAGTCGGCGATACCATGACCGGTGATTTGGCCGTGGTTGGCCATGTTGTGACTGTGTTCCCAACGGGTGCACCATTGTTTGAAAGCGACGCAGCGAGCATGGCACAAAAGGTGAACTTGGTCTCCAATGCAAATATTACCAACACTAGCAGAGTCAATCATCCTGACACTGGCGAGCTGAGTGTCTACAGGTCTTCGATCCGACCTGTGACTATTGTCTGCAATCTTGGCGTCATGCTGTGAGTCCAACCTGTCCACGAGGGGTCATGTGGCATGAACCGTTGGCTGCTGCTTTTGTCAGCTCCGCCTCCTGAGAGGCTACACCTTTCGAGACAGCGAGAGTGGCCGTTGCTGCCTTCGTCACCCCTCAGGTCGACCACTGCAATGGCCTACTGGTCAGTGCGCCCAAGTGTCGCCTGTCTTGCCTGCAGTCTGTTCTCAATGCGGCTCCGAGGCCACTATGATCATGTTACGTTGCTCCTCCGTGATGTCCTGCACTGGCTGCCAGTTCCTCTTCGTATTGAGTTTAAAATATGTTTGCTGGTTGCGCCTGAGTATTTGCATGATTACTGGATCGGGACGCATTCCTCTGCTTCAGGGTTGTGACTCCGATCGCTCGAGAAAATGTACAATGGATGAGAACCCGCTTTCTCAGCGGCTGGCCACAGATGCTGGAACGGTCTTCCTTCTGCCGTGCAAGCGGCTGACTCAGTTGACTCCTTCAAATCTGGACTAAGAGTTATTCGTTTTCTAAGGCCTACCCTGCTGTAAGTCAACTGTCAGGTGCCCTTGTAATCGCATGACTGTGTTACGGCGCCATATAAATTGTCATTGTTATTATTATTGTTATTATAATTGATTCATTTATTGAAAATAATCAAGCTGATGCAGCCGCAAAATAATAACAGAATTATGGAAACTGTTATCAGCTTGTTCTGGGATACGTAGCCTACCTGTGGATCCGCCAGTCCTTCTCATTAGTTTTAGTACATTTTCCTATAAAGGAGCCGTGGTATGAAATTGCAGTCGTCTGTTTGTGGCAGGATAAACCCATGTGCCGGGGGTCGGAGGTTGTAACTGCTTCGTGGAGGCCTGGGAGAATCTTTCTGAGCATGTAAGTAAGTAAGTAAGTATATTCTTTATTCAACCAATTGCATATCCGCACTGTGTTGTACATATGTCTTAATAACAATCAACTGTATAACATTCAAATTAATAACAATCAACTTCCCATCAGTCTGGTTAAAGGGCTTATCACTCCACAGAAACAGCCCTTCTCTCTCTACTTTCTGATATCTATTCAGCTGCTGACAGGTCTCAGCTCACTCTTCTTGCTCTTTTTGATGTTTCTTCGGCTTTCAACGTGGTCGACCATGAAATTCTGCTCCAACGCCTTGAGACCTCCTGTGGACTCAAAAATTCCCCACTTCTTTGGCTTCGGTCTTACTTGTCTGATTGCACTCAAATGATCATTTCTGATGACTCCAGAACTCAGTGGGTCCCTCCTAAATTGGGTGTTCCTCAGGGTTCTGTCCTTGGACCCTTCTTATTTATTTTATACACGGCTGGTATTCCTTCCCTTTTCCCAAATCATTTGACTATCGGCTGTCGGCCATCTTTTTGCTGATGATGTCCTGGCATATGTCCATGGGCCCCCTTCTGCTCAACTCCTTCTTGCTAGTCACACTGACACTCTTTCCCTAATCGCCTTTCTTTAAATTCCTCCAAAACTCAACTTATTTTTTGGTACACCACAGCAACTCCTGAAACTCGACTATACCTTGCTCTCTGAAAAGTTTCCGCATTTCACATTCTCGTCTATTGTCTGTTACTTGGGTGTCACCCTAGATAGCTCTCTTACCTTCACTGAATACATATCCAAGCTTACCCGCTCTTCTTACTTCCAACTTAGGCGTCTTAGAGCTATTCGCAAATCTGTTTCATCCTCTACCTTCACCTCAATTGTCCATGCTTTTGTCTGTTCTCGAATTGACTATTGTAATTTTCTCCTTGTTGGCTTACCCAAGGTTCGTCTATCTCCTCTTCAGTCCGTACTGAATGCTGTTGCCAGACTTATAGCTCGCCTTCCTCGATTCTCTCACATCTCTACATTTATGGCTGAACAACTTCATTGGCTACCTCTCTCTGTGCGCATCCAATTCAAAGTTCTCATTCTCGTGCTCAAATCTCAACTGGGTCTTGCTCCAAAATATCTTTGTCACCAAATTCTCCACCCCCTCTCTGCCATGTCAAAGCATCCTCTCAGATCCTCTGACCGGCTTGACCTTTTTGTTCCCCGTGTTAGGACCACAATGGCTCAATCCAGATCCTTTATGTCCATAAATGTATGAACAACTGTGCACCAGGCTACCTGGCAGACAAGATCAGGCCCCTTTCGGACGATGTCAATAGGTCGCGGCTGCGATCATCATAGTCCGCCGATGTTTTTGTGCCAGCCACTAAAACCAAAGTGGGTGATCGAGCCTTTCGGGTCGCTGGTCCACGTGCCAGGAACAGTCTTCCTGCACCCATTCAGGAAACCAAAAGTTTACCGACTTTTAAAAAACAGTTAAAAATGCATCTATTACGTAACCACGAGCACTAACATTTACGCTGACAGTAGACTGTTTTGTGAAGTGTCCTAGAAGTAGCTTGCTACCAACGACGCTATATAAATGGTCGTAATTACAATTACATAGGTCCCTCTCTATGGAATGGACTTCCTCCTTCTCTGCGCTCTGCAATACTCTCTGGTAGCATCTCTTCCTCTTTCTCTCACCTTAAAACCTTCCTTTTTTCTTGGAGTACCTCGCACTGGGAGCGCTTATGAAGGGCTTATGATGTGGTCCGGTCTACCACTGTCAACCGAATGCTTTATTGTTCCCAAGTATGGTGGGGCTTTGCCAGCAAACAGGAACGTGACTCTCTAAGTGCTGTGGTCCGCAAGCTGGTACGCTTTGGCTTCCTACCAAAATCTTTCCCCCCTTTTGAGGAACTCTGTAAAAAAGCCGACCATGACCTTTTTAGAAATATCTTAAATAATCCCGGATATATCCTTCATTACCTACTACCCCCTGTCCTATATACTGGTCACGATTTGCGCCCACGCTCACATAACCGTGTTCTTTCTAGATTTGATTCCCTCACCAGGCGTGGTTTCCTGGCTAGGATGTTGTACAGCTAAGCCATATATTGTTTTTTAGTTTACTATTGACTAACTTTTTCGCTACTATTTGATAACTTTGTATAACTTTGTATGTACAGCGCCGTGCGTTTGCCAGCGTTTAATAAAGAACACACTTACTTACTTACTTTATGCTATGAGAAGCGCTTTATAAATTAGGCCCTCCAGAAATTCGCGATTCTGCGCCGCGCAATTTTCGCGCAAAAATCTAGCTCTCGCGCAATGGCGCAAAAATTAGCAATGCACGCAATTTTCGCGCAAAATACTATAACAGATCGCTGTTTTCTTCACTTGATTCGTAATTTTGTGTTCGTAATTCGCGCAATTGGACTTTAAATGACTAAAAATCCACTGCGATGCGTAGTAAATTCAACATAGCAACCACAGCGTCGATCGAAATATAGATATCGATGGTCGAGCAACAATTGAAAAAACCACGGAATGGGACTATAGTATTGAAGTTATAGGGGAATTAGTAATTAAGGAATATGTTTCTGTTTTTAATGCACAGACTCTTAGTCTCAAAAATTCTAACACTTGACTGCGACAAAATTCGTTAGACAGTGTGTGCCAAAAACAGTCACGCAACAGCGTGCGTGACCCTTCGCATAGTGCCAATGTGGCAGGCTCGTTATCGAGCACATGAATTCATAGACGTTACATACAAAGATGAAGGGCAACCATCCTGGTGACTGACCATACAAGAAACTCGTCAGTCAGTGTAAAAATTCTTCAAGCATCAATAATTTTTAGGAAGCCAAACTATAGGCCCTACACTAAATAACGAAGACACTGTTAAATACTTTGGCACACTGATTCATGGAAAAAAATAACGTACTTATACCACTTTTTACTTTGCGCAAAATGCGCGCAAAATTAGCGTTTTTGCCGCGCAATTTTTTCTATTTCTTGGCGCAAATTTCTGTGGGGCCTAATAAATGATCAAATACAATACAATACAATGAGTACAGCATTCTAACAATAAACGTCTTGTGCTGTAAATTATCTGCAAGAGACCTGTACAAGTAAATTATCTGCAAGTGGCCATGATTTTGAATGATGGCCCTGAATAGGGATTCATCCACAGCGGTGGCCAGTTGTTCTGCACCTGGGGCGGTTGGGGAGGGGGTGGAGAAACCAGCTCTGCTTCATCCTCTGCAATAAATGCTTGATTCTTGCTGTGTCCCCTGCGTTCATGTAGCCCCACCAGGCTGGTAATGCGTACTTCAAAGATGCGATTGTGGTCACTCTTGGATGGCTAAAGGCGGGAGGCATTGAGAGCACAAGACCCGGAGGGCATACATGGACGAGGTGCAGGATGATAGAGCCTCGGTGAGGTACAGGGCCATGCTAAGATCTGAGCTAATGATTACTCCAAGTACCCAAATGGAATTGACTCGCTCTTCACCCGGTATTATTTTGGGAAGTTTGGTGTTCAGTTCCATCCCTTCCTGAAGACAATTAATTCTAGCGTCTTGGAGGGATTCAGTTGGAGATTTTTAGAGTACCCTCAGGGCCATTGCACATGACTAACAAGCAGTACGTAGACAGTTAGATTGCTGTCCTTAGAAGGTACATTGATGAGAAGGATGCCATAGAAAGTTGTGAGTGGAGAACTGTGCCCATCCCGGCTTAAATTGTAGGGACTTAGTTACAGATTGAATGCCCGGCACCCATGGGCATATGAAAGGTCGGCTAGGCGGGGAGAGTAAGTGCTTGTGCGCCACTAATCTCGTTCGGGAAGATCTGTGGGTGTACATCTATGATCACTGGAGATAGCAGTGAACCTGTGCTTACAGACATCTTCACCTCCCACACCACTTCGACCCAGTTTGCGGTGTAGTTTACCATTGACTCTGGTTAAGCATACAAAATCTAGAGACTGATGGTCATTGACAGAGAGCCATCATTAACTATTCTTACAATATCCCACTTGCAAATCTGCACATATTTTAAAGCAATGGATTCGATGGATAGTGGATAGGACAGTATGGTTCACTTAAACCACAATTTTCAGGGCACCTCTGGCAAAACGGAAAAACAAAGATGTGCAAATACAGCCTAGACCAGTGTTTCCCAACCTGTGGGTTGCGACACCAGGGGTCGCAACCCACAGTTTGCAAAGTGTTTTCTGGTGTCGCCGAGGTTATGTGAATGCAACCGACCGAGCGCATTTTGCCGTCATAACACTTTCTAACCTTCTTATTTCAATTTCTGAGACATCGGAAATGTTGTCAATTGTGTCTTTGAGTTGAAAGATGAAATCAAGATGTTTCTGGAAGTGCAAGGGAAACTTGACCTGGTGACTTACTTTACTAATGAAGCTTGGAAGAAAAGAGTTGCATACCTAGCAGACATTCTTGACCAGCAAAATAAGTTGAACCTGAAACTTCATGGAAAAGAAGCACACATGCTCGGACCATCCAATCAAAAGTTACAACAGTTTACATATTTTGCATAGGCCGGGGGCTTTCGAACCCCCATGGTTTATTTTTTTTATCTGAATGCTTTCCCCTCGGACCAGTATTGATCTATAGACCATTACCTTCAAATTGGTACTGAAAAAGAAACTTTTGCATCTGTTTGAAATTACTGGAGAAAATACACATATTTCCGATAGGCGAGAGGTTTTTTTTCGAGCCCCCCATGCTTCATTTTTTATCTGCATGCTTTCCCCTTGGACGAATATTGATCTACAGACCATTGCCTTCAAATTGGTAGGGAAAACGAAACTTTTACATCAACTTGAAATGACTGAGTGTCTGGGCCCCCACTGTGTATGTATGTATGTATGTATGTATGTATGAGCACTTGTTATAGCGCCCCTTCAAGATTTCTACTCAGAGGCACTCCCGACTACAGCGCGGACGCCGAATCGGAGTTTCACGCCGAAGCGCATGAGCAATTGCGAGTGTGGGAGACTCTTCTGTTAACCACTGCGCGGTTCCCTTGCATCACTTTGCAAACTACTACCGTATTTTCGCGGATATAACACGCACGCGAATATAACATGAACCCGAATATAACCCGCTACTTTTAAGGATTTGAGTAAAAATTGAATTATATATCACGCACCCAATTATAACACGCATGCATTTACGTGCGTCCACCTACGAGGTAATAAACGAATGTGTGCGCTAGAGTTAATGTTAATTTCCTTATATAACTTCTTACCGCCTACCGGCGGCAATGTGTTTACAAACTAAAATAATGGCCATTCATAGTGATCGAATATAGTTTTAAAAGCTTCAAAAGACTCCAGTAGGTTACATATTTTGTCTAATAGAAGTTAATTTAGATTTGTCTTGAATATATCGCGAATATCACAATTACTGCTCTGAAATTCTCCATAAAAATCACGATATACTCGATTATCTACGGCAAAGGTCGGACTTCATGTCTTGTCGATTCGTCGCCGTCCATGCCTCTGTATTGTCTGTAGAAAAACTTTTTATAGCAGTTTCTGACCATAACCTGAAAATAATCCACTAAAAGATTCGGGTGTGTAAAATTTAATTTATATAACACGCCCACGATTATACCCCGCAGCTAGGATGCATGGTTTGTAAAACTTTGTATACCCCGCGTGTTATATACGCTAAAATACGGTACCAATGTCATTGGATTATACTGGTGTCTTCTGTCAATAGTAGTTAGAAACTCAGCAGCAACAGTCTTCTACTTGGTCGAAATAAATAATAACATTCGTGATCAGAAACGCAGCTGATCCAATGTTCCATGTGCTATTATTAATTATTATTATTATTAATTGGTAAGTTCTATAATGCTGGTGTCAACTGGATATAGTCATAACTCATTCTATTATACGCAAATTAAAATCGTCTATTTGATAAAAAATTCCTTTTGTAAAGAAAGTGAAGATTCTTGCAAAAAATGAACATTTAAAACCTGTACGCGAAAATTACCTTATTCCTGCTTCTTTACTGGTATCTTCACAAGGTAAGGTGTTTCCAGTTGGGAGATTATAGCGAATATACACGAGGAATGATTTCCGAAATTCTCAAGAAATTAAAAGGCCAAACCTTGTTCAAGTTTGTGCTGCTTCTAGACGTTTTGTCATTAAATCTTGTCCAAATGTTAAAAATTGGAAAGTTAGTTTTGAAGGTCAAGTCTCCTAAAGTTATAAATAATGTACATTACTAAAATCCGTAAAATTCAGTGTCAGAATCATCACTGGCAAACCTTGGACTTACAGTCCCATGGAAAGCAGTTCATTTATTTCTTCAGGTGCTGGTTTCACATAGTTATAGAAAATTTTTATAATTGACAACAAAAAACTATGAGGATAATCAAAATTTTATTTTTGAAACGAATGATGTAGGTTCTATCACATAATTATAATATAAATTGAACACATTCACAAATTTGTAATAGGCCTATATTGGCACTTGATTGACGTAAAATATGCACATGAGGCTGTTGTTCACTAGAGCTGTACGGCCATCCTGGAATTTATCTGGAAACGTCATCCTACCATACGCAAGCCATAACTAAATTGCAACATATCATAAACGACCCTATATATACCTATGAATATATGAGCGATTTCATTAAAATTCCCGTATTATTGGTTGATTATCAGATTTGCTATATAGGCATGAAGCCGTAAATTACAAGCCATACGTGTGCTAGTGCTTCTCAATAATGACTACATACGCCTTACTTACAATGACAACAGCGGGGAAACAGTCTACCGGAACTACGGGGAACCAGTCTACCGGCGGCAATGTGTTTACAAACTAAAATAATGGCCATTCATAGTGATCGAATATAGTTTTAAAAGCTTCAAAAGACTCCAGTAGGTTACATATTTTGTCTAATAGAAGTTAATTTAGATTTGTCTTGAATATATCGCGAATATCACAATTACTGCTCTGAAATTCTCCATAAAAATCACGATATACTCGATTATCTACGGCAAAGGTCGGACTTCATGTCTTGTCGATTCGTCGCCGTCCATGCCTCTGTATTGTCTGTAGAAAAACTTTTTATAGCAGTTTCTGACCATAACCTGAAAATAATCCACTACAAGATTCGGGTGTGTAAAATTTAATTTATATAACACGCCCACGATTATACCCCGCAGCTAGGATGCATGGTTTGTAAAACTTTGTATACCCCGCGTGTTATATACGCTAAAATACGGTACCAATGTCATTGGATTATACTGGTGTCTTCTGTCAATAGTAGTTAGAAACTCAGCAGCAACAGTCTTCTACTTGGTCGAAATAAATAATAACATTCGTGATCAGAAACGCAGCTGATCCAATGTTCCATGTGCTATTATTAATTATTATTATTATTAATTGGTAAGTTCTATAATGCTGGTGTCAACTGATGACACTTCAAAGCCAAGCTGTAATCAGGTCAGTATCCAGATCAGTCTGTTGACAGGAACAGTCTATGGTGGATAAGCAGTCCGACACAGATGAATTTTATGTTGAGCATGAAGTAACACAAGTTACTATGGGGTGTGGGTTTAGGATAATGTAGCACTCTGGTACGAAGAGCAGAAGATCAGCACGGACGCAGGATCGCTTCCTGCTACCCTCCCAAAGGTTGACTCAGCCTTTCATTCACCAGATGGCATTGGTAATATGAGCAGTAGGACATGATGGGCACCTTGCATGACTGCCAAACAGTTAAATTTGACTCCTGTTATAACTTGTGATCATCCGTTCATGTTATGAATTATAATCGTATTGCGGTGTGTCAGTTTGAAATAATAAGCGAAGATTATTGTTAATTGACTAACCACAGTTAGCAGATACTGGGAGAGAATTTCAAAATTTAGGTCCAGCAATCAAAAAAAATTTTTTTTCCCTGCACAGTTCTAGTTTCAAGTATGTCAGTCCGTAAGAGACAGAGAGACAGCCTACGGTGGATAAGCAATTTGAAAGAGGTAAGTTTTCAGCCGAGAACGAAATGACCCAAGCGACTGAGCACAGCGTACAGACACAGGAAGAGAGTTCTAAAAAGTAGGTCCAAATACTGAAAAAGCTCGTTTGCCAAGAACAGTTCTTGATTTTGGTATGACCAGATAAAGATGATCAGATGACCTCATTGAATAATGATAAGTCTGGGGAATAAGAACTGATTTTAAATATTGTGGTTGGCCAGAATTTACAGTTTTATATACTATGAGCCCCAGTTTTGAAACGAATTCTCTGCTGAACAGGAAGCCAATGCAAAGATTTAAGCACAGG
Organism: Aporrectodea caliginosa; assembly: GCA_020284085.1. Classification (NCBI taxonomy): domain Eukaryota; kingdom Metazoa; phylum Annelida; class Clitellata; order Crassiclitellata; family Lumbricidae; genus Aporrectodea; species Aporrectodea caliginosa. Next base: position 1,470,325 of record JACEVL010001014.1, read on the forward strand.
GGTTATATGTTCATATTTGGATGTATTAGTTATGGCTCTTGCCAGAGAGTTCTGAACCCTTTGCAGTTTAAGCATGTTAGACTTATTGATACCAGTAAGAAGTGAATTACAGTAATCCAGGCGACTGGAAACCAATGCAGTTGCCAGAGATATTCTTGCAGACATTGGCACAAAACGCCTAATTCTGCGTATGTCACGAATGAACATATAGGATGACTTACAAATACTGTTTACATGGCCACTGAGAGACATGGTAGAATTAAAAACAACACCTAAGTTACGTGCAGCATCGGCCAAATGAACAATTGAGTCACCCAGTTTCAATGACTTAAACCCATCAAATTTTTTAAGTTGCTGTGGAGTGCCCAGTAGCAGAAATTCAGTCTTTGACGGGTTAACGAGGAGTTTATTGGATGCCATCCAGGACTGTACCTCATCAAAGACAGCAGACAACAGCTGTACAGATGAGTAACATGACAGACTGTCAAATGAAATGTAAATTTAAGTATCATCAGCATAGAAATGATATCTCAGCAAATGATTATCAAGCAATGCTCCTAGTGGTGTGGTGTATAATGTAAACAAAAGAGGGCCAAGCACAGATCCCTGTGGTACACCGCATGTCAACAAAGCATCAGATGAATAATTACCATTTAAATACACTGACTGAGTGCGTGGACTAAGATAAGTACTAAACCAATTTAGTGCAGGGCCAGAGATCCCAAACCAGTTCTCGAGACGATGAAGAAGAATAGAATGATCCACAGTATCAAAAGCAGCAGACAAGTCAAGAAGAACAAGTGCTGTCACCTTACCACCATCCATTGAGCAAATGATGTCATTATGAACAGTAAGAAGTGCAGATTCTGTTGAGTGAAACTTACGATAGGCAGACTGAAAAGGGGAGATTAGGGAGTTTGAAGACAGGTGAGTTTGCTTGCAATTCATGACTATCCGTTCAAGGATTTTAGATATAAAATTCAAAGTTGAGATAGGCCTATAATTTTATAGATCATCAGGATCAAGAGAAGGTTTCTTAAGTAGCGGATGAACTATGGCATGAGCAAATGCAGATGGGTAGGAGCCCTCATGCAATGAGAAATTGATAATCGATGTAATGGTGGGGCCAAGGACTTTCAAAGCACTCTTTCAGAAACCAAGTAGGAATAATGTCAAGGAGACCGGTTTTGTTAGGTGAGGAAAAGACAAGTGTTCGAACCTCTTCCAGAGTAGTTGGCAGAAAGTAGTCCATGACAGGAGGTGTACAATTTGGATGGAGGAATTTGTCCAATGCAAAGGAACTGACGTATACCAGAAATTTTGTCTTCAAAAAGTTCAAGAATTTACTTGCAAGATAAGGCAGCTAAGGGGCCGTTCATAAATAACGTCACGCTATTTTGGCCGATTTTTAAGCCCCCCTCGTCACACTTCGTCACAAAAAGTAAGACCCCCTCTGAAAATGACGTCACAAAGCTTTGACCCCCTAAAACTAATTCCCATGGCGAAGCAAGATGCTCCTTCATGGAACAAATAACGTGAAAGCATGAATATTTTAAAATCTAACGGTGACCAAATATTGAAATAATTAGAAAATTATTAACAATGCTGCCCGTATACATTAAAATAATTTAAAAAATAATGAAAATTTAATCCTCAAAATTAGTACTGTTATTATTAAAATTAAATTGTTGTTAATTGTTAAATTTAATAACATAGACCTGGTGTGACGTCACACTACTCAGACCCCACCCCCATGTCACACATCGTCACAAATTTCCGACCCCCTCCTCCCCTAGGTGCGTGACGTCATTTATGGACAGCCCCTAAGCACATAGTAGGGGACATATGCAACTTCTCCCGATGTAACAATTTATTTAAGGCCAACCACAAAGATTTTGGTGATGTAGAACTTTCAGCAATTAAATTAGTTAAATATTCAGGTTTGGCAGATGAAACAAGTTTTCAAACACAGTGTAAGTGCTTTATTAACCAGGAACCCCAGTTTGAAAGAGACCCTCTGCCAGTGCAATGATTCAGTACAGAGGTTGTATTTTCATTTCTTTATCTGTTTGTTGTGACTTGAGCCAAAGTCGATAAGCCAAAGTCAACTGAGTTCAGAACTCAGTTGATTTCTGAACACTCTGGAGCTTCTGCAGATTGGACTTTGAGATACCAGTAAGAAGTGAGTTAAGTAGTCCAGGTGACTACAGTGCCTTCATCACATTATATCCTAGCAGACATAGGTCATGAATACGCATGTCTGATGATTTATGAAAACCATTTACATAGGCGTTAAGGGATATAATAAGTAACACCTACGTTTCGAGCAAAAATCAGTCAACTCAACAAGTGAGTCTTTCAGTTTGAACGATTTAAAGTTTTAAACCATTGAAACTTTTCAGGTGCTTTTGCCTAGCAGCAAAAGTTCAGTTTTTGATGGGTTAAGGAGGATATTGTGCCTTCTCAAAAGCAGTGGACAGATGAATTACAAGATAATCTGTAAAACAAAATGTAAATTTGTCTTATCATCCACATAAAATTGATAATATAGTGAATGAATGCTAAGTAATGGGTAAAGTTTTGTGGTCGACATTGCGAACAAAAGAGGACCAAGCACTAAACGCTGATGGATGCCATATGTTAGCAAAGCCATTAATTTATATGCAGGTCATAGACTTCCCCTTTGCAAGGTCGAAAATTTAGAGGTCGACTTTTATGCGACATTGACGTGTAGGGTGAGTATAGTTTTCCTTCGTCTCCTACGTTCACCTCAAGAACCAGCTTGACATTCTCACAGTGACCGTAAGCGGGCATCAGCATTCAGAGGATGTTTTGATCTTGCGAGCAGCCCCTTTGGGCTTCTCCTTTCGTGATCGGCCTAGACCACCTCGTCAAGACGGTCAGCCATCACGCAGCGGGGTAATTGTTGTCTACTTCCGGTCAGCTCTTCGTACATCTGAAATTTTCTTCGATTTGGCACTAACAACGTTTGAAGCTCTCTACCTCAGCATCGCTATGACAACGGCTCAGTGACCGTCTTATACAGTCTTCAGTCTACTGGTCAATTCTTCGAAGAATTTTCCTCCATCCTTGAAAGCCTCATCACTCGAAACAGTCAACTCCTAATCCTCAGCGACTGTAATCTTCATCTTCAAGACCTTACTGAGCCTGCCTCCTCTCACTTCCTCGACCTCCGCTCACAATTCGACCTATGCCAGCACATGAATGTGGCAACTCATCTACAGGGCAGCTTCTTAGAACTCATCATTACATCCAACAACGAGCAGATCCATGATCATCCTCATTTATTCTCCCGACTCTTTCCGACCACTCATTCATCGAATTCTCTCTTCCCTCCCTCCACTCTCAGCCTATTCACTCCATTCGCAAGTTACACGGATGGAAATCCCTTGATCGTCATGCTCTCGACAATGTCCTCCTCAGCTCATGTCTCCTTCCTCGATGCTCGATGCCTTATCTATCTCTCACTTATTTTATCTGTCATGCTCTCGACAATGCCTTCCTCAGCTCATGTCTCCTTCCTCGATGCTCGATGCCTTATCTATCTCTCACTTATTTTATCTGTCATGCTCTCGACAATGCCCTCCTCAGCTCATGTGTCCTTCCTCGATGCTCGATGCCTTATCTATCTCTCACTTATTTTATCTGTACTCCTCTACCATGGATCTACTTCTCGACACCATCTTACCGCTTCAAAGTGTCGAGACTCGTGTTCGACCATTGGCCGTCTGGTATGATGGGGAGTGCTATCAACTACATCGACTCTCTTGCTGTCTTAGAGACTCTAGTTTTGCTCCAAGGACCCTGCGGACCGGTTGGCCTGGATCGTTCAGCTTGAAGCCCTCCATAAACTCTGTCATCATAAACAGGCTACCTATTGGGAGCTCCACATCACTCGAAATGCTCATAATCCTAAATGCCTCTGGGTGTCCATTTCTGGACTCCTCATATCCGCCAGAGACTCTTTCCTTCACTGCGAATGATTTCCTAACGATGCTAACGGACAAGATGGACGGTCTTTATGCATCAACAGTTGGTTCTCCTCCACCTCAATTCCCTTCTTCAGAATCCGTTTTTGATGGCTTTTGCCTCATCACTGAAGACAAACTATGCCAGGTTATCTCCTCGTCGAACTCAGAATCTGTGATCCCAGCATTTATCGTTATTGACATATTGGATGACATTCTGCCATTTTTTTTATATTTGTTTAATAGGTCTCTTTCCCTGAAGGCCATCTTTCCTCCTCACAAAAACGGGCCATCGTCTTCCCTACTCTTAAGAAACTCAACTTGGATCCTAGTCTTTACTGCAACTATCGCCCCATTTCCAATCTTTCCTTTCGCTCTAAGACCATTTTTGAATGTCTGTCTGGAGCCTGAATGTCATTGGGGTTATGTTTGCAGAGGTTCTCAGCTTTGAACCACATATAACCCGAACATGCTGTAAGGCAAGACAGTCAATGAATGCCCTGCACATTCTTGTCAGTGTTGTCACGGGTCCGCAACTTTATGATTTAGTACGTTCAACAACTGTGGCTCGTTTACTCTACGCTGCCCTGGCATGGTTAGGTTTGTGGAACAACAGGATAGGAACCGACTCCAGTTAGTAATAAGCAAGCTAATCTGCCTCAGGTACCTTCCTGATGACTGTCGAACATTTGAGTGACTTTGTCTTGAGGCCGACACCCATCTTTTCTTTGCGGTCCTGATGAACTCGTGCCACTTACTGCATAGGTTATTTTCACCGAAAAGCTCCAGCAATATACCCTGCGATAACGATTGCATGACCGTTGCCTACTTCTTGTAGATAATCTACAGCGCAAGACTTTATAGTTAGAATGTTTTACTCATATTGACAGTTGATAGTTATTAAGACACCAGAGTGTGGATATGCAATTGGTTTAATACAAAATATACTTACTTACTTACCTACTTAAGATATTGTAATCAGTTTAATAATTAAATCATTCTGTCTCAAAATTTGCGCCCCTATTGAGTTGCATCCTGTTCCATGGCATCGCTGGAACACCCCTCGCTACGGTACTGGATAAAATAACTGATACATTTAATTGCTTCAATCTCCACTGTGAATTGCTGATGACAAATTGCCCGTGCTGTGATGGCCAGTTATGAATTGCATTGGAACCATTGATTCAGGGGCCAGTTAACAAATGTTTCTATTTTGCCAAAGTTCTTGAATAAACTGTGGTTATACATCTGGCTTTGAAGCTGCTGCCAAGGTTAAATTGAAAAGATTTGTTGCATAATGTGATACCACTATGATCCACCATATCTCCTGGTGAATCATTTATGGTGCATTGTATGTATGACTAACTGCATGGTTGAATTAAACGTTTCACTAGTAACATTTTTAAAGGGGTGTTGATGTTGTTAACTGGTTGTTGTAGTTGGCAGCCTTGGGCACGAGACTACCTGGAAGGATGAACCGAAGTTTAGACTACGACGGTCTGAACATCTATTATGACCCAGTCCAGCAAAGAATTGCACAAATGAGAGCTGACCATGAACAGCAGATCCGCCAGCTGGAAAGACAGTTGATTCAAGCCAAAGTGTACATCAAGCAAATGGCTGAACAGAATGGAGTTCAATATGTCATTGACAACAACAGGGATGAAGCTGTAAGTTTACAGTAGACATACCTGAAGCTTCATGGCGATTCGAGTTGTAAGTGAAGCCGTGTTATACCAGTAAATCAAGCCAATCAAACCTACCATAATTATTGACCATTTCTTCCTGATTTTTGCACTTTTTCAGTCAAAGAAGCATTGGCAAAATAACTTTTGAAATACAGTTTAGGTGTAATGTTGTTGAAGACTTTATTTTGAGGTGGCGAGAGCGTCTCACCCGTTTTGTCACCTTCCAGGTTGACTGTTACAACAGCCTGCTGATGGAGGCGCCAAGTGCTTCTGTGATGGACTGCTCAATGCCGCAGGGAGGCTGATTTGGCGGGGATTTGTCCATGTCACACCGCACCGCTCCTTCATTATGTCCTGCATTGGCTGCCCATGCTGTGTCGTGTTGAGTGTAAGCTTTGCCTGCTCGTTTTCAAGTCACTTTGCAGAGTTGTGCCTAGGTACTTGCAGGATTACTGCATCGAGACGTATTCATCGGCAGCTGGATCGCTTAGATCGCTAGAGAAGTGTGATCTCCTTGTGCGAAGGATGAGGACGCACTTTGGTGACCGTGCTGTCTTGGCTGCCAGTCCTAGATGCTGGAACGGTCTTTCTTCTGAGATCCAGTCTGCTGACTCAGTAGAGTCTTTCAAATCCAAACATCAGACGTATCTGTTTCCACTTAGTTGCTTGTGAGGTGCCCTTGTAATGGTATGGCTGTGTTACGGAACCATAGAAATCATTGTTATTATTACAACAGGAAATATAATATCACATATAGGTTATTTGATTACGAGACTGAAAACTATAACAAAGGTACCCTAGGTCTCAAGGCACTGTTGGATGTCACTGCAGCATTTGACCTGTGAAGCACAATTTGTTCTGCATGGGCTGTCAGTCATATTTTGCCTTTCTGTTAAACAGCTTTACTGGCTGGAGTTAGAAAAACACTTCCTTTTCGATCTCTGGACCATGTAGGTTCTGATTGGTGGCTATTCCTTCAGCATGCCACAGGCTTTACTTCTTGGTCTATTACTGTAAATTTTTTCCATATCTGCTATATCTGCAGGGTTCTATAAGTCCCTCAAGTCTTTTTTCTTTAGTCGTGGCTGGGCCGGGAGCGCTTCTGAGTAGCTTCTTGAAGAGGCGCTATATAAATGCTTTGAATGAATGAATGAATATTACGATTTTTTGGCCTTCTCTTCTTGTCTTCTGAGGCAACTGTTGTGGGCAGGCAGCATCCAGCCTTAGCTGTTCTAGTTTCTTCTTTTCTCTCTTCCATCAGGCATGCGCCGACGGAGTCTAGGACAATTCCCCCCGGACAATTCCCCCCGGACAATTCCCCCTGCCAATTCCCCGGACATTTCCCCCGGCGTTTCAATAGGACAATTCCCCCCGGATAATTCCCCCAACATATATATAATAATTATTATAAAATAATTACATATATTTTATATTATTATATAATTATATTTGTGCATATAAATTATATAATATAATAATTAAATTAATATAATTAATAATTAATTATATTAATATAAATAATATATATATTATAATTCAATTTATAATTAATAATATATATAATAACAATATAATTAAATTAATTATTATATATTACTAATATTAATATAATTAATAATATTAATATTAATTTCAATTATATATACTATATAATATAATTATAATTATGTATATTATATACATAAATATATACACACATACATATAATAATAAATAATATATAATATATATTTCTTATAATATAATTATTATATATATTATTATATAATAATTATTGTAATTTATCAATAACAATATAATTAATTATTATAAAATTATATAATATTAATAATATTAATATATATTTTATATATTATTAATATAATTATATAAATACCTATATATATGTGTATATATTATCATTATCATTATTCAATGAGGTCATCTGATCATCTTTGTCTGGTCATACCAAAATCAAGAACTGTTCTTGGCAAACGAGCTTTTTCAGTATCTGGACCTACTTTTTGGAACTCTCTTACTGTGTCTGTATGCTGTGCTCAGTCGCTTGGGTCATTTCGTTTGCGGCTGAAAACTTACCTCTTTCAAATTGCTTATCCACTGTAGGCTGTCTCTCTGTCTCTTACGGACTGATCTTTTGGATGTTGACCTGATTACGGCTTGGTTTTGGTGTGCCATCGGTTGATGCCCTGTGCATTAGACACCGGCGCAATAGAAGTTGCTAATTACATTACATTACATTATATATAATTATATAATAATAATATAATTATAATAATTAATATAATATATTAATATTATATATTATACATATAATTATATAATTATAATAAATAACTAATATATTTATTAGTGATATTAATTATTATTACATATTATATATTATTTTAATAATTATATTACTATATTAATTAATAAATATTATTATAATTAATTATATTATAGTTATAATTAATTATATTATAATTATAATTAATAATTTTAATTAACAATTATGATTACATTAATTATAATATTATATATTAATAATTATAATTATAATTATGATATATTATTATATATTATTAATAATATATAATATTTAATATAAATATTAACTATATCTGAGATTTTAATTGATTTTAATGTAGGGGGGCAATTATCCGGCGGGGAATTGTCCTATTGAAACACCCGGGGGGAAATGTCCGGGGGGGAATTGACCGGGGGGAATTGTCCGGAACCCGTGCCGACGATGAGGCACGGGTTCATGACGTATCCAAATCACTCTATCTCTGGTTTTATCGATGGCATCCCTCATATCCATGTCCTGCTACCCTCAGATCCTCCTTTACATTGTTCATCCAAGTCTTTGTCCGTCTTCCTCGGCTCTGTGTTCCCTCCACGTGGCCATACAGAGCCGCGGCTGGAAGTCGTGTGTCGTCCATTCTTGTCACATGCCTGAACCATATGAGTCTATTTTTTTGATTTTTCTACTATTGTCTGCCTCAGTTCCTCCCAGGTCACCTCATTTCGGATCCTATATCTCCTACTTCTATTCAGAGGTGGATGATCTCTAAATCTGCCCAGTATTCTTCTTAGCCAGCTCATTTCCGCTACCAGAAATCTCCTCTCATCCTCCTTGCGCAAGCACCAGCACTGGGATGACGAAAGTTCTATACAGTTCATCTTGGTTCCTATTGATATGCCATCTGAATTCCACATCTTATTCAGTTTGCTGAACATCACCGACGCCAGACCGATTCTACGTTTGATGTCTTTTGTGCATCGGCCGTCTTCTGTTATCGGACCTCCCAAGTACTGTACACAAACTCCTGTGCTCTATTCTCGAGTCTAACCTCCAGATCTACATGTTGTTTCCCAATAGTCACTGTTTTGGTTTTTTCTGCATTGTCGTAGCTGTACTGCCAGGCATCTAAGGCTCTGCAGCAAGTACTTTAATGCAACAGGATATTGCTGAGATCCGGCACCTACAAGAGGAGACTTGTCATCTAAATGTGTTTCTGTTACAGTAATCGACCATATGCACCTTGTTCACACATTTTATGTTTATTGAATAGCAAATAGCAAATATATCGGTTTTAGATTCACCAGATAGGCTTAAGTTTTAGATTTATAAAGATTTAGAGATCATCCACCTCTGAATGAGCAATTTAACCACTGGTATTAACCTATGCAGTACATGGGCCAGGTTCTTAAGACCACTGAAAATAGACCGATGTCCACCTCCCAAGGTCTTATTGGTCTTATGACTCTCCACTGGGAGGGAGGGGGCATAGGAACAAAGAATTGTAATGTTGAAGATACATGCTACAGGTTCTGCTAACATTGCAGCAGCAGCCCTGAGGAACCATAAGGGCCTGTAACCATTCTTCTTGTGGAAGTCAGTTGTTTATATCTATCTATCTATCTATCTATCTATCTATGGAATTTATATAGCGCCCCTTCAAGATAACTACTCAGAGGCGCTCCCGACCCAGGCCCGGTCAAAGAGGAAGGTCTTAAGTAGTCTATAGAAAGAATCTAAGAGGTCTCGCGGGAGAGAACGAAGGTCTGAGGGGAGGCTATTCCAGAAAGAAGGACCAACGATCGAGAAAGCCCGACGCTGTCTAGTAGCAGAGCGAGTATGCGGAACTATGAAGTCACCTCTAGAGGCCGAGCGCAGAGATCGGCGACCAGAGCATGCCGAGGTTAAAGTGAAGAGCTCCCAGGAGATAGACAGGTGATCTGCCCAGAACACAGTGCCAGACAATGGAGGAGACCCTATAATGGATGCGCTGCTGGACCGGGAGCCAGTGGAGGACATCACGCATAAATGCAGAGATGTGGCCAAACTTAGGGACACCACCAATTAGACGAGCTGCCGCCCGCAAGACGCCTTCCAAAGGATGCAAACGGACTTGAGGAAGTCCACAGTAGAGCGAAGAACAGTAGTCCAATCGATTACTAACAAAGGCTTGGACCAGAGTGGAGGCAGATGAAGAAGAAAGAGAGCGAGTGACAACCCGCAGCTGGCGCAAGTGGTAGTAGCAAGAACGAGTCAATGCCGTGATGTGCCCCGTGAAAGAGAGTTCCTGGTCCAGGATGACCCCTAAGTTGCGGACCGAGGTGGAAAAAGCAAAGGTAGGAAATTCAGCGGAGAGGGACTCCAAGTCCAGCTTATCCAGCTGCTGGCAAGTACCAAGCCAGATATATTGATCAGGCAACGGAGATCAAGATCCTTGATCTCAGTAAGTGCAGCGAAGCGACAGCTCGTAGAGGTGAAGACAGGTTCTGGTGAGTGTGCAGTGTCCTGGCGGATAGAGGAGATTTTGGCGTCACAGTAGTTCGCGAAAGCCTCGGCCGTAAAAGGAGCAGTCTGCACAGTGGAGGATCGAGGCCTGCCAAGGAGGTCCTTGAAGGTGGACTAGAGACGCCGAGAATCACCAGCACTAGATGAAATCAGGCTCTCCCAGTATTCACCCTCTTTTTCCCTGTAACGTCGATGCATGGAACGGATGGAGTAGTCCTTCTCGATCATCAGGGGAGCGCGTACGTTGGAAGACGCGCTCAAGACGACGAGCTTGGCGACGGAGAGTGGCATTCTCCATCGAACCAGGGAGAGAGAGGATGAGAGCGAAGCTTGGCTGGGCGAGTTGGAAGTAGGCGGTCAATGATGTCGGTCACCGATCGGCTATAGATGTCGAAGAGTTCAGCAGTGGACTGATCTCTTAAGCTGCTCGGATCGGAGAAGGCCGGAACTGCCAATAACGCCGTCGTAAATGCCTGTCTGTCCAGACGTCTCCAGCCGCGAATCTGCCTCAAGGCGTACATTGGCGCTTCATGAAGAAATGTAAGACTTGCGACGACAAGGCCATGGTCGGAAAGAGCCGGAGGCCAGACCTCTACTGTCGGGATGCAGTCATCGCGAGTGATGACCACATCTAACCAGCCACCCGCCTGATGCGTAGATGAAGAAACTTGTTGCTTCATGCCGAACTGTTCAAGTATAGAGCAGAAGATGGTGGCTGGCGAGGAGGAGGTAGCCTCTAGATGGAGGTTAAGATCTCCGAGGACAACTATCTGGGTATTGTAGAGAGCAAACTGTTCCAGTATAGTCGTAAATTCCTTGAAGAATGTAGATGAAGGAGGTGCAGAGCCTGGTCGGTAGATGGCGAGCACCGTGTAGGGTCCATGACCCGACGAAACTGAGGCAGTGAGAGCCTCGAAGGTGGTCGGACAGGAGGAGAGAGCAATCGTTTTTACACGTAGACTAGCTCGGTGGTAAATAACGATGCCGCCCCCGCGGCTGGGAGCATTAGATGAGTCAGTCCACGGGCGGTCTAGGATGGAGTAGTCCTGTGGTATCGAGCGTAGGACCGAGACATCCGTGGCAGCCTGGTGCCACGGATGACTCGGTAATGGCTAGAATATCCAGATCGTTAGAAAGAATCGCATCAGCCACCGCAACGTATTTCTCTCGTATAGAGCGTACGTTCCACGTGGCAACACGAAGTCCCTGACATGGTAAGGAGGAAGGCGGCGGCGGCTGATGGACAGGGTCAGAGACAGGCTCCGGGTCAACATCTTGCGACGTTGACAGGGGCTGTGTCATATGGCAGCAGGCCCAGAGCCGACCAGTGTACGGTTGCCAAAGTCCAGCAGCGAAGAGGGCCTTACGTGAAGGCCGCGATATATGGTACGTAGGCTGAAATAGGCTACAAAGTAGGTTGTCACTTGAATAGGTAATGAGGGGCGTATCCATCGCACCCATGTAGAACACAGTCGTAACTCACCGCAAGCAAGAACGACGAAAGAACAACTTAAGTTATATAAATCCTGTAGAGCGAAAAGTAACCGGCTGAACTGTCGAAGCTGAGAAGAAATAAACACTTCTAGACTATAGAAATTACGAAGAACGAAGACCGAGCCTAATCGGTGTTTTCACGCCGAAGCGCCACCTCACTCAATGATTTCTAGCATTTATATGTATTGAATTCGTCAACAACCACCTTTGTGCTGTCAACTACATGGAGTTTTCGTAGGGGACTGAATAATGTTCGTCCACAGAGATGCAACCGAATGTTGGTTGAGAGAGGAGGCTGTGACCCTGCAGTCAGGTAGCTGGTTCCCATGCTGGCCATCACCACGGAGCCAGTTAACTTCTGACCATAATTCTCACGATCCTCTATTACGTCGCGTAATCAGATTGTTTATAGTTTTTGAAAGAGCAGAGGTTCAACGTGGTTTTGGTTTAGCAGTTTGTTTCACTTGCACAGCAGATATTTGACAATTGGGGTCATAAAAAAGGTTCCTGGACTCTGTCTTTGATGGTTATGCTCTTTAATGGGAAGTAAAGGGTGAAGACCATGTTGATTAAGTGTTGCAAGTCCCAAAGGCATTGATTAATTCCCAGCTTTGCTGTGAAAGATAAGCGTGGTAGTAAGCAGACTGATTAGGTGTGTGGAGGTGGAAATAATAATAATAATAATAATAATAATATCTTTTCTTTAATAAGCGCCTGACAAACGCACTGCGCTGTACATTTACATGTTATGCAATTTAAATCTTAACTACTAACAGAACAGACAGCCTGCAATACAATGGCGCTAATAGCAGCCTACAAAGCATATCCGCCCAACGGGGGCTCGAACTCGGTACCTCTCGGTCTCTGTGCCAGATGTTATCCAATGCGCCACGGGCCCCCATGTAATAATAATAATAAACATAAATGTAATGTAATGTAATGTAATATGCTTGCCATTTACCGTTTGACCAGGAGCTCCTAGCTCCACCGAAGAGGAATGGCTAGTATAGCAGAATGCCTTGTCTTTAGCATTGACTTTACTGCCATCCATGTTTTGTATAGGTGATCTGATGAAGAAATCCGGTCCAGTGGATGTCCCGTGTGTGAGGGCCCTCAAACTCAGCTCACAGGCCCATTTCAAGTATTTTCTTGAAGGATAGCTGATTCAAAGCCCCAGCCTGTATGATAGTCAAGTCCCCATGTAGGTTGTAAATCTCTTCCAGTGTTTTAATCGATGCAGGAAATAAGGAGATCTGTGCAGTAGATAGGCTTGGGGTGGTGGTAACTTATAGGCTTCGGGAAGTTCGGGTGGTGGTAACTTATAAACTTGGGGTGGTGGTAACTTATAGGCTTGGGGTGGTGGTAACTTATAGGCTTCGGGAAGTTCGGTTGGTGGTAACTTATAGGCTTAGGGTGGTGGTAACTTATAGGCTTGGGGTGGTGGTAACTTATAGGCTTCGGGAAGTTCGGGTGGTGGTAACTTATAGGCTTGGGGTGGTGGTAACTTATAGGCTTGGGGTGGTGGTAACTTATAGGCTTCGGGAGTTCGGGTGGTGGTAACTTATAGGCTTGGGGTGGTGGTAACTTATAGGCTTGGGGTGGTGGTAACTTATAGGCTTGGGGTGGTGGTAACTCATAGGCTTGGGGTGGTGGTAACTTATAGGCTTTGGGTGGTGGTAACTTGTAGGCTTCAGGTGGTGGTAACTTATAGGCATGGGGTGGTGGTAACTTATAGGCTTCGGGGTTCGGGTGGTGGTAACTTATAGGCTTGGGGTGGTGGTAACTTATAGGCTTGGGGTGGTGGTAACTTATAGGCTTCGGGAGTTCGGGTGGTGGTAACTTATAGGCTTGGGGTGGTGGTAACTTATAGGCTTGGGGTGGTGGTAACTTATAGGCTTGGGGTGGTGGTAACTCATAGGCTTGGGGTGGTGGTAACTTATAGGCTTTGGGTGGTGGTAACTTGTAGGCTTCAGGTGGTGGTAACTTATAGGCATGGGGTGGTGGTAACTTATAGGCTTCGGGAAGTTCGGGTGGTGGTAACTTATAGGCTTAACACTTTAATGATGACAGTGTATTAAAAGTGACTGGGAAACCAATGCAGCTCGTCATGAAAGCGTGACATTTCTTCTAAGTCTCAAGTTGCTTCTGAAATTTCTTCTAAGGGAGGTAAAAGGGGCAGAGGCTGGCATATGTATGATCAGGCTTTTAAGTGACCATATCAAGAAAAGGAAGAAGCAAAGGGTGGGTGACCAAAGAATTGATGATACCAACCCGAGGCCTCCAATTGTTGCAGGGCTGTTTGCAGCTCAAGGTGCAGTATGCATCTTTAGTGACAAGACCCACAACCGCCCATCTGGCAAGCTGAATCATCAGTACAAGACTTATTCAGGCTTGATCATGTCTATGTTGGTAAATGAGGCCAGGGTAATTAACACCAGACTGCAGAACCGTCAAGGACCTGCGATCTTGTTTATGAAGACAAAGTAACCACTAAACAAAACCTAAAGTAGTTTGTATCACCCACTCAAATCACTAAAGATGTCCAAATTAAACCACATAATTCTTCAAACTCTGTGACAAAGTAAATGTTCTTAAGTAGAATCTGAAACATTTCACTTTGTTGGTGAATCATACTGAGATATCAATAGAGTTTTAATTTACTATCCAGGCCCAAAGCAATAATAGTACTATAGTCTCTAATACTATAACTGCATAATCATGCATTGATGTTACTTGTTGCGTCTTGACAGCAAGTTATTAAATAAACGAAAATACAATACAATACAATACAATACAATACTGGACCTGATTTAGTGGAACATCTGTATTTCAAGCACAGAGAAAAATCATCAACAATCTTTTTTCGCATGTGCTGTTTAATGTCTTTGATCTGAATTTTGTTTGAACTGTCAATTTCTTTGAGACAATGTAATGTAATGTAATGTAATGTAATTAGCAACTTCTATTGCGCCGGTGTCTAATGCACAAGGCATCAACCGATGGCACACCAAGACCAAGCCGTAATCAGGTCAACATCCAAAAGATCAGTTTGTAAGAGACAGAGAGACAGCCTACGGTGGATAAGCAATTTGAAAGAGGTAAGTTTTCAGCCGAGAACGAAATGACCCAAGCGACTGAGCACAGCATACAGACACAGTAAGAGAGTTCCAAAAAGTAGGTCCAGATACTGAAAAAGCTCGTTTGCCAAGAACAGTTCTTGATTTTGGTATGACCAGACAAAGATGATCAGATGACCTCATTGAATAATGATAAGTCTGGGGAATAAGAACTGATTTTAAATATTGTGGTTGGCCAGAATTTACAGTTTTATATACTATGAGCCCCAATTTGAAACGAATTCTCTGCTGAACAGGAAGCCAATGCAAAGATTTAAGCACAGGGTTATATGTTCATATTTGGATGTATTAGTTATGGCTCTAGCCAGAGAGTTCTGAACCCTTTGCAGTTTAAGCAAGTTAGACTTATTGATACCAGTAAGAAGTGAATTACAGTAATCCAGGCGACTGGAAACCAATGCAGTTGCCAGAGATATTCTTGCAGACATTGGCACAAAACGCCTAATTCTGCGTATGTCATGAATGAACATGTAGGATGACTTACAAATACTGTTTACATGGCCACTGAGTAGTGTTGTTTTAGTTTTGCCTTGAGTTTTAGTTTTAGTTATTATTAGTTTTTCATGCTAGGTGTTTTAGTTATTATTAGTTTTAGTTATTTCGCCAAGTTTTAGTTTTAGTTATTATTAGTTTTACATGCTAGGGGTTTTAGTTATTATTAGTTTTAGTTATTTCACCGAATCTGGCAATATTTTTCCCGCATACAGCTTTTGCACCAAAAAGGATTCACTCGATACACTCTGCTTCAAATCGATTCTTAAAATAGTCACAGACTCCACTAGTTTTAGGTCTACCACCTAAATTTAGTTCGGACATCTTATAAAATTCCAAAGATCGGAAGATTACCGAACGAAGTGCTGATTATAAAACAGCGTATATCCAAAACCTTTGAATATCCTAAGACGCTAGGTTTTCGTTATGTGTTTTTGTTGTGGTTTTCGTTATGTGTTTTCGTTATTATTAGTTTTCGACTGGTCTAGTTTTAGTTTTATTTCGTTCTCGTTTTTCCTCTAGTTTTAGTTTTAGTTTTAGTTAACTATAGCCTTTTCTTTTCGTTAACGAAGGTTTTCGTTTTAGTTTTCGTTAACGAAAACAACACTACCACTGAGAGACATGGTAGAATTAAAAACAACACCTAAGTTACGTGCAGCATCGGCCAAATGAACAATTGAGTCACCCAGTTTCAATGACTTAAGCCCATCAAATTTTTAAGTTGCTGTGGAGTACCCAGTAGCAGAAATTCAGTCTTTGATGGGTTAAGGAGGAGTTTATTGGATGCCATCCAGGACTGTACCTCATCAAAGACAGCAGACAACAGCTGTACAGATGAGTTACATGACAGACTGTCAAATGAAATGTAAATTTGAGTATCATCAGCATAGAAATGATATCTCAGCAAATGATTATCAAGCAATGCTCCTAGTGGTGTGGTGTATAATGTAAACAAAAGAGGGCCAAGCACAGATTGTGGTACACCGCATGTCAACAAAGCATCAGATGAATAATTACCATTTAAATACACTGACTGAGTGCGTGGACTAAGATAAGTACTAAACCAATTTAGTGCAGGGCCAGAGATCCAAAACCAGTTCTCAAGACGATGAAGAAGAATAGAATGATCCACAGTATCAAAAGCATCAGACAAGTCAAGAAGAACAAGTGCTGTCACCTTACCACCATCCATTGAGCAAATGATGTCATTATGAACAGTAAGAAGTGCAGATTCTGTTGAGTGAAACTTACGATAGGCAGACTGAAAAGGGGAGATTACGGAGTTCGATGACAGGTGAGTTTGCATGCGATTCATGACTATCCGTTCAAGGATTTTAGATATAAAATTCAAGGTTGAGATAGGCCTATAGTTTGATAGCTTATCAGGATCAAGAGACGGTTTCTTAAGTAGCGGATGAACTATGGCATGAGCAAAAGCAGATGGGAAGGAGCCGTGGTGGTAACTTATAGGCTTGGGGTGGTGGGTAACTTATAGGCTTGGGGTGGTGGGTAACTTATAGGCTTAGGGTGGTGGTAACTTATAGGCTTGGGGTGGTGGTAAATGGTGCCAGTGTAATAGCATCGCTTGTCTTCCCAGACTTTGAATCACCTGATTTCCTTTTCTTGGGAATAGGCTGCTTTAGGTTGGAAGGTAGAAGGTTTCAGGCAGTTTTTGCAGTAAACTACCACACCGCCACCCTATGCATATCCCGATCTTGCTGGAAGAAGATGTAGCCTGTGATAACTTTGATATATCCGTGTGATCTTGTTTTAACCAGCTCTCGACCACAATGACAACATCCGTTCTGAAAGAGCTTACATCGGCACAGATGTGTTCAGCTTTATTGGTTGGTCGTATATAGCTTCCAAATTGTTTGTCCCGGGATATATTAGGTTGCATGTATCCTGTGATTTCTTCCGAGACAAAGTCATGTAGATCGTCTGCGATTGGCTGACCTGTATTGGAATTGGCTGGCATGTAGTACATTCCCCTCTGTTAGCCACTTGAGGGCCAGGGCAGGTGGCATGGAGGAGTCATACTCGGTGGTGTTGTTCGGCACGTGAACCATGACAGCGCACCAGGCCTCATGCTGCAATCTTTTCAAGTAGGTCATAGCTGTACGCTGCGCATGAACCAGAGGAACTCCTTATAGAGCTATCAGTTCACCTCGCCTGTAAGATGTCATGGCAAGAACCCTGCCCTTGACGTCATTGGATCCTCACAGTCCAAAATCCGCTTAAACTCTCTCTTCACCTCATTACGTATTTTGTGTAAAAACCAGTACTATATGAGCTGACAGTCTTCTGTGTAAAGCTGTCAAACTGGCAACTGCCTAGGATAGTTAAATAGAGAACACACATTTAACACGAAAACACGAAAACAAATGATAACGTGAAAAACTGGCAGCCAACTACAGTGGTGCCCATCGCCTTCTCCCTTATGAACAGCCCAGAAGCATTGACATGTTCAAGTTCTGTTAGCTGTTTGAAGCTACTTAACACAAAAATACTTGTGACTAGGACATGATACTACTGTGTGGATATGAAAATACGACTGAAACTGTTTTGTGCTAAAATTGATATATAAGTGTAAAACTTACTAAGGCTAAACTTGTTGTTTTGTGGATGAAAAATCTCTTAGTGATCAATATATATTTGTTTAAGAAATCATTAAATGTTAGTTTTTTTAAATGTTGTAGGCATCAACTGACAGTGGAGGAGAACGTGGTTCACTGGGTGGTGGTAGTGCAGTAGCTTCTGACCTTAGCTGGGAACAGGTTGAAGAAAAAGATGCTCAGATGACTCTTTGGGTTCCTGATCATGTAGTCACTCACTGCACGGGCTGTGATCAAGAATTCTGGGTGGCACGTCGCAAGCACCACTGCAGGTATCCCTGATAGACATTACTGATGGGAGAAGAGATCTAACCTGACTAGTTAAATAGATGTCTACAAGTGCAGCCATATTTATTATTATTGTAGTGCAGTGTTTCCCAACCTGTGGGTCGCAACCCCCAAGGGGGGGTTGCAAAGTGTTTTCTGGGGGTCGCTGGGGTTATATGAATGCATGCAAATGCAAGCGGCAGAGCGCATTTCGCCGTCATAACACTTTCTAACGTTCTTATTTCAATTTCCGAGACATCGGAAATGTTGTCAATTGTGTCTTTGAGTTGAAAGATGAAATCAAGATGTTTCTGGAAGTGCAAGGGAAACATCACGTGGTGGCTTAGTTTATTAATGAGCTTGGAAGAAAAGAGTTGCATACCTAGCAGACATTCTTGAGCAGAAAAATAAGTTGAACCTGAAACTTCATGGAAAAGAAGCACACATTATCCAATTTCAAGACAATCTTCAGGCATTTGTATCCAAGCTGCAAAAGTGGCATCGGAAAGTAAGTCTTGGAAATATTGTCTTGTTTGAAAACCTGTGCAGTGCGGTAGAGGAGTCTGAAGGTGAAAAACTGGATGAGAAACTGAAGGAGATTACTGGGTACCTTAAATCTCTTGAAAAGGAATTCAGCGGTACTTCAGAAGTAGAAACGGCACTTGTATGAAATCCTTTCTCTGCTTCCCTGAATGTAGCCAGCATTCCCGATGAAGTTCAGGATGAATTCTTGAACATGTGGAACGATTCCTCAGCGCGTAATGTATTTTATGAAAAATTGCTGACTCGGTTCTGGTGTGCTATGTATCAGACTTATCCAAATGTCACCATGCTTGCTTTTTGAGTTTTACTTCTATTTGCCTCTACTCTGTGACTGTGAGAGTGGATTTTCAACACTTCTGCTTATCAAAATAAAAGCAAGAAACAGACTGCATGTTGAGGATGACATGGGGTTGGCTTAACAAACACTCAACCGTGGATTTTTAAGCTGGTTGCACAGATGCAACCACAACCATCACGCTGAAATATTAGGTTACAATTTCCAGTACCATAAGAGTAGACCGTTGGAATTATGTTATGAGAAATCGATTTTTAATGTGTTTTCTTTGGCCTAGGCCCTAGGCCAGTGTTTCCCAACCTGTGGCTTACTTACTTATTGCCCTATTTAGGGCATATTATAAAATTAATGCCTTCCTATGCAAATGCAGCAGGTAATCGCAGGTTACTTGGCTATTATGAAAAGGGTTTGCGACTCAAAATAGGTTGGGAAACACTGTGGTAGTGGCTTTAGTCAAGCTGCAATAATATCAATGATCTAGTGAAACTGGAAAGGTTATCCATCTTCTGTCTCGGGCATAGTGTCAACAAAAGAACCGGCGAAGGCCACAGCGTTAAAGCGCTGAATTGTCACCGAAAGTCTTTGAAAGAGGAAGGTCATCTCTCTCACTTTGTCAGTTGCCTATGTACCACCTGTTAAATACCACTCGTGGTATATAATGTGGTATATAACAGGTGGTATATGGCAGGTGGTATTTCGCAGGTGGATTTTTACAGATGGTATATAATAGGTGTATTTGACAGGTGGTGAATAGGAGGTGGTATGTAAGGTTTTTTTTTTATGCCCGAGGTATACAGGATCCCTCAGGGACTTAGATATTACTATAGCTGATGTGATTTGTCTGGAGATGACCCTACTCGTCGGTGTCCTGGTTGGCGAAAGTGCCTCGGAACGCGATTGCGTTAAAGCAGGGGTGCGCAACCTTTACGGTAATGACGGCCGCATTAAAGGCTCATGCTCTTGTCACGGCCGCCAAGATATCTGCTATTAGGTTATTTTACGAAATACATGTATGAGGACGTCCAGAAATAAGCATGTTCATATTAGAAATATGTTTATTGACGTCCGTCCATTCATTCTACATGAACTTCAGTAGGCCTACCATATCTTTTCCATCACAGAATTAATTAAAAGAATATCAAAAAGACGATGAATTTTATCTGCATCTCCAATCCTACTGAAATTTGTAGCTATCCTTAGTCGATGTTGGCCGAGAGGCATGAGAAGTCTGGAGACTCGCTGAAGATTTTTAAACGTATTCCAGACTCCAAGTTGTTGTTCACAATCAAGTTCTGTACTTATTTTTCAAATAATTCAACCGAGAGAAGATCAATTGCTTCACACCGTCACACGCGTAGGTGCCTCCGATAAGGACCAGGGTATTTGCCAGTTCTCGAAGTTTAGGGTATTCCACATTTAGGGGTATTGATTCCACTATGACCATCGCATATTAGCCCCGGTCTCAACGGTCGGCCATTTTCCAAAATGGCCATTTTCCAAAATGGCCATTTTCCAAAATGGCCATTTTCCAAAATGGCCGACGAAAATTGAGATTTTTCAATATTTCGGCTTCTAGTTCACTTAGAATCGTTATTTTGGGGGGGCCCGTGGCGCATTGGCACACAGACCGAGAGGTACCGAGTTCGAGCCCCGTTGGGCGCATATGTTTGTAGGCTGCTATTAGCGCCGTTGTATTGCAAGCTGTCTGTTCTGTTAGTAGTTAAGATTTAAATTGCATAACATGTAAATGTACAGCGCAGTGCGTTTGTCAGGCGCTTATTAAAGAAAAATTATTATTATTATTATTATTATTATTATTATTATTTTGGTGTCCAAACATTTAGGGGCAATGATTCCACTAGGGCCATCGCAGATTAGCCCGGGTCTCATCGGTCGGACATTTTCCAAAATGGCCGACCGAAATTGAGATCTCTGTTTTCCAAATAACACGAATCTAAGGTCAAAATTAACATAAGACATCAAAATGGAGCCAATTTATTTCAAAACGGCAAAATTTTCCGAAGAGGAAAAAAAATACTTTTTGCATTCAGTGCCTGTTTACCAATTTCTTTGTGGCATCTACTCTCTTTACTGTAGAGGGTATCTAAGCGTTTTAATCAGAAAAGTCTTCATTGGATTTCTAAAACATGTTAGTCATAGTTTATCTTTATTTCTTTCCTCTTTGGAAAATTTTGCGTTTTGCAATCAATTCTTTGGCTCCATTTTGATGTCTTATGTTAATTTTGACCTTAGATTCATGTTATTTGGAAAATAGATATCTCAATTTCGGTCGGCCATTTTGGAAAATGTCCGACTGATGAGACCCGGGCTAATCTGCGATGGCCCTAGTGGAATCATTGCCCCTAAATGTGTATGTTTAGACACCATCGGTCGGCCATTTTGGAAAATGGCCGACCGATGAGACCGGGGCTAATCTGCGATGGCCCTAGTGGAATCATTACCCCTAAATGTGTATGTTTAGACACCAAGATAATGATTCTAAGTGAACCAGAAGCCGAGATATAGAAAAATATCAATTTCGGTCGGCCATTTTGAAAAAAGCCGCCATTTTGAATTCTAAGGGAAATTTCGAATGCCTCGCCTTCCTAAAATGTTCTCTTAGGTTCCAACTACAACTGTGCAAAGCGGCAATCCGTGTTCAAAAAGTGCAGTATACTGACCAAATTTGTCTTGTACCGCTTCTACTACTAGCATTTCGCTCACAACATTAACTGTGGTAAAACACCAGCTCATAAGTCCTATATAATACCACCAGCTTTTCTGAACTCGTCTCTTCCCTTAATTAGTTAGTTACAGTTGATACAGTCCTTTTAAGTACGCCACAAAACCCACGCTGCCTCGATGGATCAGAGGTAGAGAGTGACATGGGGAATTTCCCCGCGGGGAAACCGCGGTAACCGCGGTAAATCCCGCGGTAATGGGGTTTACTCTCACGGTAATACCGCGGTAATGGGGAATGAGCCGGCAAGAAACCCCGGTGATGTTAAGAACTTGAGAACTGATAAGGAGATTTTCTTATTTCTTGAAGCCTTCTAGTCAGAAATGGTCAAGACTTGGTTAATACGAACTGTCGATAAGATAATTACAGACTAATGCAGTCAGCAATACAAATAGCTTTGTAAGCTAAAATATGTTATGTTTTAAATTTTAATTAGTGTAAACTTTTGCGGGGAATGCGATGTCGGCCTGCGGGGATGGGGTGGGGATGGGGAGAAAACCTGCGGGGATGAGGAGGGGATGGGGACAAACCCTGCGGGGATGGGGCGGGGATGGGGAAGACTTACTTGTTGCGTGGCGGGGATGGGGACGAGATTGTCTCCCCATGTCACTCTCTAATCAGAGGCTCGATCATACATAAGGTATACCATCGCTCCTCATGCAGTCACATAGGCCAAGACGATATGGGAAGCACTTAATGTCCAAAATGAATAAAATCCATGTGTGAAATAAAGAATAAACCCAAAATGCAAACTTGCCAATTTAGTAAATCTGCAAACATGTAAGAAATTGTTGAGCATTTAGACCAACAAACCCCAAAATGACAGAAAGTGAATCAACAACCAATTTTTGAGGTGAATGAATTAATTAATATGATATAAATGTGTGATCAATAATGAGGAATGGTGTTCCATTTGTTATACTGCTGTTTTATTTGTCTTTCAGCTGACAAATTGTGCATGAATGATGTATGATGAATGTTTCAAATTGAATGTCATTCTTGTGCAATAAATTCAAACAGTTGTAGTTGATGAAATGTGTTTTGGTTTTTGCAAATAGGAGCTGTGGTCAAGTGTTTTGTGATGAATGTTCCAAGTACTCTATACCCGTTCCTCATCAGCATCTCAACAACCCTGTTCGTGTGTGTAAGAAGTGTTACTTTTCTGTCAATACTAATTCAGCTGATTTTATGCATCAATCAAGTGTGGAACTCAGCCAGCCTGCAACAGCCGAAAGTGGAATATTTCATCAATAGACAGAGTTAATGCCACGTCTTACACAAAACTTGTAAGATTTTGTTGTAAACATGTAACTAAAGAACAGTCTTTAGTAACTATTGCTTTTCAAGATGTGACAACACAAATTAATTGGATTAAGTCTGTGAATATTAGCATTTGTTGTTGGCTTTTGCTAAAAGCATTTCAAACATTTAAATGAATTTTTATAGCTTCATGCTATAAAAACGTTATTATGCTATCATGCTTTTAAAATTTTGCATTTGGATAATATAGTGTGCTTGAAAGGTTTAGTCTTACTGATAACAATAATAAACATCTAAAGTTTGTGACAGCTTATTGTGTTTGATTTCTCTTCAGCTGTATTGATATAAAAAGAACTTTACATAAAAAATATGTGGGCCCAATTTGGATCTCACATGAGAGCCATATCTCATATGGGACATATTTATATAAAAATATATAATATATATATTCCCTGGTGCTGCCTTTAAAGATATACCCCTGTAACAAACTTTAAAGTCTTGTCTCTTCTTAGTCATACTTTCCATAGATCCTTCTTGATTACCTATGTCACTTATAGTTTCTTGTTCTGTTCCTTATTGCTCATTTGGCCAACTTGTCTTTTGCTGAAGGCTGTTTTCCATCATATTTTAAATTTGCCTTTACTTAATTAAGAAACTTGACCTGGATATCGACAGCCTGTCAAACTTTAGACCCAACCTTAGTAACATTTAAAAAATTGTTGAATGTTCGTACGCAGATCAAGAAACACATTACTTTATCTCCTAATTTTAGTCTTGCTGTGAAGTGGATTGTAATGTATTCATTGCTGTTTGTATATTAATCTAATATATAAGGCGAAGTCAGTTTTTCTGTCCTTCCGTGACACAGCTAAAGGCTTCGAAACGTAATGGCCTAGCATTATGGAAATTGTACAAAACCTTTTTAAAAGCAGGTGTAGTTTAACGCGACTATTTTCAGCTCGCAGTTTACTTTAAATGCCGATATATAGACATTTTAAATTTCAACCATAAGGTCCTATCTCCTACCTCAATACCGACGGCCATTTATCTGACGTCACATGCAAATGACGTCACATGCAAATCAGGAGCTTTTGTCAAATAACACGGCTAGAAAAATTTCGAGCGATAATGGAACATTGCCGAGCTCAACGAGGTAATAGAACAACGGCCGAACTTCGTCTATTATATTTAGCCCGGGGAACAAATAATACGCCTATAATAGAAAATAGGTTATAGAAAAACGGCCAAGCTTAGTCTATTATAATTATTTAGCCCGGGGAACAAATAATACGCGTATAGAGATAACCCGTGCAGTACACGGGCAAAGCAACTACTTTCACCTCTAAATATCGTTTCCGTTC
Organism: Aporrectodea caliginosa; assembly: GCA_020284085.1. NCBI lineage: Eukaryota > Metazoa > Annelida > Clitellata > Crassiclitellata > Lumbricidae > Aporrectodea > Aporrectodea caliginosa. Next base: position 1,494,992 of record JACEVL010001014.1, read on the forward strand.
AGATATATGGCCATGTTCTTAAATATTTGAAGCCCATCATCAAATATAGTAAGTAAGTAAGTAGCCTTTATTTGCAGCCGTTACAAATTACGCCTGGCGAACGCCGGGTAAACACTGCTAGTTCATAAATATTTGTATTCCATTGTTTTAAAACTGGGGTAGTGTGAATCAATGTTTGTCTCTGTATTAGTGCAACAAGTAACAACGCACGCATCACACACACACACACACACAAACACTCACACACCCTATTTGAATGCCTGTCTCCCTGCAGATGTAGCTCAAAGAGGCAGACAGACTAGTAACACCCATATCTAGTCCATCACACTAAGCAATACTGCCAACCACCGCATATATTGTACGAGCAGAGCTGAGAGTGAGGTGCAGGAAGAAGTTCGTGGATAAAGCCGATATACTAGAGGTGTGAAAGTTGGTGGTGGAATATCCTGAACTTCGACAACTGGCAAGAAATACCCTGAACCTCTTCAGAAGCACCTACGTGAAGCATTTGAAAAACAAGTTGTTGTCCTGATGGAGTCTGGAGTACGTCTAAAGGTCTCCAGCGAGTCTCCAGATTTCTCAAGCCTCTCGTCCAATATCAAAGACCAAGGCAGTAATTAATTTTGAATATTGTCGTGGTCCTAAATTACATTAGCTACACATTTTAGTAGGATTGAAGATGTAGACAAAAATGATTGTGCTTTTTTAATATTCTTTATTAATTTTGTGATGGAAGATGCCTACTGAAGTTCATGGAGAAGGACGTCAGTAAGCATATTTATAACAGTAAACATAATTATTTCTGTTTATTGATAAATCTTATTTCTCATCACAATATACATGTATTTTTAAATAACCTAATAGCTGATATCTTAATAATAATAATAATAATAATTACGACAATTTATATGGCGCCGTAACACGGCCATGCCGTTACAAGGGCGCCTTACAAGACAACTAACAACAGTCGGGATAAGCCCTGATAGTCGGGATATCTTGGCAGCCGTGATGAGAATATCAGCCTTTAATGCAGCCGACGTTAACGAAAAGGTAGCACACCTCTGAGGTAGACTCTTTGAAAGCTTCAGCGTCTGGCACTGCTTATTTGACCAATTTGTCTTTTGCGGAAGGCAAATCGGTTTCAGCAAGTGGGTAGTGGTACTGCTCGGTCTGATTCTTCTCTCTGCACTGCTGGTGATCTGTTCTTACAATCTTCACTTCACCAATCAGCTGCATAGCTGCTGTAACTGGACTTGGGAGTCCAGTTACAGCAGTATGCCATTGATAAAGATACTGCTCGATCTTTACACTGCCTTGTCACCAATTGTTCAGTCCGGCAAGTCCTTTTTTGATGAGCAGCAGTGTTGATGACCGCCTGAAGATGAATGATACTGTGCTGTGGCAAGCCAGCAAAGGTGACATTACAGTAATCGATTTTGCTCAGGATTAAACTTTGCACGAGATGGCGAGTCACATCCTGTGTGAGAAAACAGACCTCAGGTGTCTTGGCTTTGAAGGCCGCTGGACACTGCCAGTTGCAATGGAATGGTTTACCAGTTGAGTGATAAATGGGGCAATTGCATTCCTTTAGGAGGTAGGTAGGTCGACCATACACATTCCAATCCTACGTAAACCTTTGGTCTCGGCAGACATCATCGAACCAATGATCACCTTTAGATGAGCCCCAGAATGTCAACACAAGCATCACCGCATGGCAGCTGCCACGTGGTTGGTAACAACTAAAAGCAAACAGTCCGGAATTTCCACGTGCTTCTCCTGTAAGCCTGTAACTGGACTATAAAGATTTCAGCAACACAGCATCTGTTGCCAAGAATATCACTGATGCAGTCTTACATCGAATATGTAGACTTTGCATCATCGGCTATCAGTGAAATCACCATTTGTCGGAACAGTTTACTATCTTGAAGTGACATAAAGTGTATATTTTGTAAAATATTTGACTGGCATTATACTTATACCACGGTCCAGAAGTTGGGGGTGGACCTACTAGAATGTCTGAATGGGGCAATCGCAGCTTCACGCCTTTGGCGCGAAGCTGTGATTGCCATACTCCCTAAAGACTAGGGGGAGCGTCGTAAGCTCCCCCATCAGGGTCTGGGGCTCTGCCCCAGAAGCCGACGCAATTTTGAGTATTTGATGCCAAATGGAGTACATTTTGGGCTTTAATTTACCTCAAATTTTTCACCGATTTCGATATAAAAGTACCTAAACCATCTAGATCTGTGAAAAATATGACTTTATTATATGAATAAACTGGACGTGACAAGGGTTTATGAGAATTGAACGGAAAAGAGTAGAATCAGCTCTAGAACAGTGTTTGTCAAAACTAGGAAAATCGACAGGGAGGAAGCCTGAACGGGTCAATTTTCTCAGAATACCGTTAAGGCGTTTACACTGTAGGGCGTTTGCCCTACAGTGGCAAATCCCCAACAAATGGGAGGCATAAAGTAGCAGTGCGAGGGTAGTAGCTCTAACAATGTCAAAGAGACGTTGACCGTGGTGACTGTGGGCGACCAAAACACGTAGCGCTAACATGGATTGTCGGGCTTTGCAGCATATTTTGTCCATGTGTGCCCCAAAGCCAATCTGATCAGAGATGGTGACACCCAAAATAACCATCTCCTGGACCCACTCGATGCCAATAGGTTTGGACCTCGGTTGTCTGACAACCATTTCTCTGGTCTTAGCATGGTTTAATTTAATATTGCTAATGAGTGCTGACAATGCAGGAAGCAAGTAGCTATCGTCGGCATATTTAGGCAGGGCTGCCGACAGAAATTTCGGGCCCCTAGGCAGAGCAGTCACGGGCCCCTAACTATCCTTAGACTTTATGAGAAATGTTTTTTTTAAACAAACTGAAATAATAATAGTGTAGATACGACCCTACAAAATTATATTTATATGTGCAACTATTGTAGTTACGTGTCCGTAATATTATATTTTAAAAGGCATAAAATCATAAACTTTGTATATCTGATTATAATATATTTCATAAGTTGATTGCGGGCCCAGCCCAGGCCCCTAAAAGTCGCCGGGCCCCTGGGCATTTGCCCCCCTGCCCCCCCTCTTGGCGGGCCTGTATTTAGGGAGACGGTTTCCACTGTTTAAGGCTAGAAATGGCTATGACGAAATCAGTAGGTTCAAGGCCAGAGCCGTGTACTATACTGGCATTAATGGTATAGAGGGGAGAGATTGCGGAAGGCAAGAAGCTCCTAACGACCAGGGGGTATGGGGGAGCGTCGTAAGTTTTGAGCGATTTTGAGCATTTTATACCAAATGGAGTGCATTTTGGGCTCTTGTTTGCCCCACAATTTTCAAAAGTTGGGGGACCGTCCCAACCTGTTCGAAAGTAGGGGGACACGCGTCCCACAGGGTGGTTGCGCCTATGACTGGTACTTACATTGTGCTCTAGGCATCAAACCATTTTTCTTTTGGTCTTGGTAGACATCATTGATCACCTATCGAGACCAGCCTATCGAGAATGCCAAATCAGATTGACCCCAGACCAAATCTGGGGTCAATCTGCTCAGTAATCTTACATTCCAATCCTACATAAACCTTTGCAAATATTGTTTCTATTATGTGAGGGCACATACGGTCTGTTCTTAACAAAGACTTGTCACAGACCTGCTCTGGTCTGCCAACTCTGTGTTTGCAGGCATATCAAATCTTGAAGTCAACAGCTTCAACACATCCAAAAGCTTGCTGCTTGCATATTTTCGTTCAAACTCCTTACCTCTGCGCAGTCACCTGTATTGGCTTCCTGTAGAATCCAGAACAAGATTTAAACTGGCATGTCTTACCTATAAAACCCTCATAACAAGCACTTCAATCAATACTTCTCCTTATTCATTTTGAACATTTATATAGTGCCTCTTCAAGAACCTACTCCAGCGGCCAGCCACAACTAACGAAAAAGTCTTGAGCAACTTATAAAACCGTGTTGGGTGGACCACAAGTAAAGAGCGGAGCAAAATACTGCCATCTGGTCATTCCAGATGGCAGTATTTTATAACTGAAAAAGCACAGCACAGCCTAATAGCCATGCAAGCTTGTGGAACTAGCTCACCCTCGTCGCAGAGTGAAGCACCTGGCTTGCTGTAACGTAAAGGTCACACAAATGAGCACAGCCAAGAACGCAATGAGAAACCAGAGCAGCAATGCGTGTGAAATCTGCTGAGACACAGGCAGCCAATGCGACACATCACTCATGTATGCAGTCTGTGATCTGGGTCTTTTGGTTGAGGACTGATCTTGCATGTGGGCCCTCGTGCATTCCCTGTTGCTTTTCCAGCTACAAATGTCCGATGCTTGAACTCTTTTGTTTGAAGAAATGCCTCAAAACTAACTGGTTTTCACTGGCTTTCAAGAATTTTGATATCTAACCGCTCTTTCAAATATTTGGATATCTAACCGCTCTTTCAAATATTTGGATATCTAACTGATTAACCACACCTCAGATTCTCCTTTCTGTGTAACTTTGCGTGCATAAAAAAGTTTGTAATAATATTAATAATTGCTGCAAGTTTAAAATTATTTATAATGCTGTAAAGCAGTGGCATGGTGATCATGCCATCATGCTGATGCTTGTTTACGCACACGTGCCTCTGTCACCAAGCAGTATAATTCGGTACTGGTGTAAGCTGGGATTATACATAAAAAGTCATGAAATGCACTGGCTCAGTGCTCAGGCACTTGGATTTAAAGGGTTGAAGTGAAGGAAAGGAGCATTCCTATGGGACATGGGGCTTTACTGTTGAATATCAAGGGCATGGTGATGTCCACTGTGGACAAAGGATATATTCCACTAATCCTTCTTTCTCTTCTTTGTTTCTCCTCCGTCAGGCCAAGGCCAACGATGAGTCCTCAACTTGTCGTCTCCAGAGTTCTCTATCCTTGATTTTTTCCTTTGCTTCTGCAATGTTCATCTTCATTCTCTCCAGATCCTCTCGTATATTATCCATCCATGTCTTTTGTTGTCTTCCTCTACTCCTAGTTCCCTCCACATATCCGTGTAAAACCATCGATGGTAATCTGTCATTGCCCATTCTCATCACATGTCCCAGCCACCAGTGATATTTTACTTCAGGAAATAATTTTCGTTTTACTTCTATTTCAGTTCGGACATCCTGAAATTCAGTTCTAATTTCAATTACAGTTCTTAAAAAATTTCAGTTATACTTCTAATTTCAGTTTTTAAAATAATTTCAGTTCTCATTTCAGTTCTTGTTTTAAAATAATTTCAGTTATACTTCTTTATAAAGCCAGTGTTAAATTAAACCACGTTCGAGCTTTTTTATAAGATTCGTTTCTTTAATTTTAAAGAACCCTCTTATTTCCAGTGACCTTCGCATTTGGTTTCTTCTCCCAGTTGGTAGAAGTCTTCACACAGAAAACTGTTCTTTCGACATAAATTATTAAGCTTGAAAAGCCGGAGCTGAAAAATCTTCTGCAAGGGGGCAATATTGTCGTGGACTTTCCGTGTTTTCCTAAAAATATGTGTAATGATTAATGCACTAACAAGGCAATTTGAACTAGTTTTTATCATTTCCCGAAAAGGATAATCGACCATGTTTATGGGATAGTCTGAATCTTCAATCTAGTAACATTTTGTGCTGCGCTTGTTTTCTCGTGGTAACTGCCACTGACTTGAACCAGTCGCATGAAAATTTTGTGTCAAGCCGGTTTGCCTTCTCCTTTTTCTTAATTTCTTTCTTAATATGTGGCGGTCCAGACCGAAATCGGTATTATGTAGGAAATTACACAACAGAAACACATTTTTTTTGTTTTTCAGTTTTTTGCAGAATCTAATATAAAAATATGTTGAAAATAGTTATTTCTTATATTTAGTTAAAAACCGAGTTTTAAAGTTATTTTTGATGCTTTTAATACGCCTATTCTTTTGTTTTAATTAAGTTAATTAAGCTAATTAATTAATTAATTTGGATCACTTTTTGCCCTATATCTTCAGTTAGAATAAAGCTAGATCAATAATTTTTGTGTCATTTTGAAGCCTGATGCAGACCTTTAAAATGATGTATCAAATTCAATATGTTGCAAAATCACCTTAATGCTGGTTTTGGTGTGTGGAGCCACATATTATATGTAAGCTTATAGTCGCTGTAGGTGCGAAGACAAACTGCTTAAATTTTCACCTGAAAGTGTAGTCCCACACTAATCCGTTTTTGGGTCCAAACTTTCCAAAGTGTTACATTATACATATTTGTGCGAGCGCCTCTGAGTAGTCCTCTGGAAGGGGCGCTATATAAATTTATGAATGAATGAATGAATTTGTCTGTTCTTTGCAGAGCTGTAGGCCTAAGCCTATATTAAAAATGCCCTTTATTCTTCTCATCCAGCTCATTTCCGTCGTCAAGAGTCTCCTCTCATCCTCCCTCCTCAGGCACCAGCATTCTGAGCCATATAGTAGTACCGGTATGACAAAGGTTTCATATAACTTCAACTTTGTTCTCTTTGATATGCTTTTATCTTTCCAGATCTTATTTAGTTTACCGAACATTGCACACGCTAGAGTACGCAATGTTTGGTAAACTAAATACTGCATACTCCACTAATCCTTACATGTCCACTATTTTAAATTTTTTTTCAGGCATTGGACAGTATTTCTCTGAAGTAATTAACTAAATTAGTTTTATGTCTATACAATTATAATACCTTATGAGTAAAAAGGGGCATGAAATGTAATGTTCAGCAAAAATCAATAGTACTTTCACATGTGTATATTGGAAATATCAATATCAAGTACTGTTCAATTGGTCCGATTTATATAATTATCTCTCCTAATAACTTTGGATGAACATAGTCACAAATTTGATTTGCAAGTGAGTGTTGAGCAAGTTGTTTCCTGATGTACTATGGGTCTGGACCACTTATGAAGTTTGGGCAGGAGCAACACGTCTTTTTGGAGTGATCTCGACCATCAGTCGGGTGGTGGATCTACCACCAACCAGGGAGCCACAGTGAGGCTAAAGTGAGGCTAGAGCACAGAGTGCCACTGATTATTAGAGAGGAACTATATTATTTGCCTTAATAAATAAATATTTTCATAACTAGTAACCAATCAGAATATCTTACATAGTCTATCAGTTGTATAGTTTCATTCTAAAAAACTTTTGTTGCACACATACAGGCTCAAGAATAAGTACTTGGTATAAACTACAAGTACTTAGAAACTATACTTGACTACAAGTACCAATTACAATATCTCTCCTACTTAGTAACTCACAGTCAGGTGAATTTTGCAAAAACATCACTTTCATTTGGTTTCATATTTAGACAGATTTATAGATTCTTCTGTGCTGGCATGATCTATGTTTTTGTTCAGTTATTTTCAGTAGGTAGTTTTAGTATGTAGTTAATTCACAAACACTGCTGATGACTATCCAAAGTTGATTTACATCAAAAAGTGGTGGATTTTTTATTTTTTTCATTTAGCAAGTCAAGTCATTTTTATTGTAAACTGTTGACATCAAGTAACTTTAGTGTGAAGTGTGATCAAATTGGCTGACCAGTCTATGTGCAGCATCTTATATATCTGCATTAACACATGAAAAAGTTATTCTGTTTTAAAAGAATAACACTTTCAGCATATGAGTGAACAGTAAACTTTTTGTTTTGAGTCTCATGAAACAAGAAATAGGAAACTAAGTGATGTTTCTGGTACTTAGTTAGGGTATCCGGACGATTGGTCACAGGACGATTGGTCATAGGACTATTGGTCATAGGGCACATGGGTCATAGGGCCTGTTAACATGGCGGTATGACTATCGAAGGCTATAACAGAGAAGTTTTTAAAACATGAACAACCATTGCTGGATCATTTACTGTGAAATACGTAATACGAAATACAAACAATACGTAAAAGTCTGGAATTATCCTAATAAGTTTCTTGATTGGCACTGATTGTAGGCCTATTTGTCTAAAAATGATCAGAGTCCCCAATTGATGCCTTTTATACTTGAGTAACATGCTTGAGTCAAACGTTTATTATTTCGACCGAACATTAACTTCTTTGAAGTGAGTACTGTTGATGCCTGTAAGTTATTATCCTAATAAGTTTCATGATTGGCACGGATTGTATTTGTCTAAAAACGATAATGTCCCTAACTGCTGCTTATTTTGCGTTTGGTGTGTTAAGCTTAAAACTAAGAATGTCCATAACTAACGACTACAATCAAGTATGTCGGTTTACTAGCGGCATATGACCAATAGTCCTATGACCAATACGCCCTTTGACCAATCGTCCATATGACCAATCGTCCTATGACCAATCGTCCTAGAACCCTTAGTTAGTGATGGTACATTAGTTGCAGCTTCACTGTTGTGTACACACTGTTGTGTGTAATTTAGCCATTTTATTTACTACAGTAAATACATGTTTATATTCTCATGACAAAAGAAGAAAACAGTTGATCATGAAATATGACTAAAATGGAATTATAGTTTATGATATTAGAAAGCCTAATCTTACTGATACTGTTCAAATGTTTAAAATATCCGAAATTTAGAATGTCCACACGTTACTTCTATGCATCGTAAAAGTTTTACACAGTGCTCTAATAGAAACACAACTAGTCAGGCATGATACTGCAAAAATTGCTCAACACGCATTGTTTGCACAAGTTTGTAAGTTAAATATGAATACAAAGGAGTTATGAATCAGTTATGAATATTCAATCTGTATAGTATCACTACATGTAATAATTGCTAAATAAGGCAAACATAACAAAACAGTGAAATGATCCCTAAATAAGCCTTCAAATTAGTGAAATAGTTCCAGTAATTGAAATTCACTGTTGAAACAGTAGAAATTTAAATTTAAAACATACGTAGTTGAAATAATTTAAGTGATCATGCTTTGTACAGCATCATATATCTATAGACTTCTCTCAAGTTCTAAACCAGCAACACAGGAATTCAAAAGCTAAACTAAATTTCCATCAGTGTGACGTGTGGCTGTAATGAAGCAAAATGACTTTGATTTACTGCAAATTCTACATTTCAAAAGATTGCTTGATTAAATGACAGAGAATCTGAGTACTGTCTTAAAAGAAAAGCAAGAAAACAGTCAAACAGTCCAATCAGAAACAGTAACATTCACCAGCAGCACCTAGTCACAAAAATAAAACGGAACTGCTTCATAAATGTCAATATTAGAATATCGTTTATTTCTTACCTACACCTTTATTACACTTTTCAGAAGGCCATAGGGCAAATCAAGCCACTCCTTGCATACATGGCTTCACAACGCATTCTCAATGCCACACATGATAAATAGGTGGAGACTCTGCAAGTTTGTAAGCACAAATTGTGCACAGAATTTGCCAGGGCAAAAATGCATATGAATAAATTTGGAATGAAAAATACTAAAGTTTGGCAAGGAGTGCTGTACACAATGACACGGAAATGACATTTTGAGTGAAACTGTAGAATAACAGAACATTAAAAAAGTACATATGGCTGTGCATTTACAGCCAAACAATGGGAAAATGAGCAAACTGTGGTAAGGTTTGTAATAACACTGTGTCAAACCCTAACAATAAGCTTACACTTTGGAAGGCTTTGGTAATGAAAAAAGGAAATTAAGAACCATGATAAATATTTAGAGTTTTAAATCATCAGCATCTAACATCAGCGTCTATCCGGTATGTGGTTGTAATAAAATATGCCGACAGAAAATGCATGTGAAAGTGACACAATGTGACAAGACTGGTCAAACATTTGCTTTCTGATGTTCCCTTAAACAGTCACTGTGACCCACAAAACCTGAACACTTAATGCCACTGATTGTTGCTGATCACTAAAAAGTGACATACAAATAAAAGAAAATAAATAATCTTGATTTGAGTCATTTCAAAATATGAAGGGACAAGTTGGATGAAGCGAGATGACAATAGTGACTATATGTCAGCAGGAACACTGCGCCAAAACCAGCCACAACGGCTGCTAGTCCTAAGCAATATTGCACACCAAACACTGCTAGCCTGGTGAAACAGATCTGTGTGAACAGACATTTACCACTTTACGAAGATATTACTTTGGACCTGTCAGCATGCCTTTCCTTGAGACACCCAATTTGGTGTCATGTCCCTAAATCTGGGACCCTGACAGCTAGTTTGACATGGAGGGGCGAGTGTGTGGAAGCAACTGTGAGTAACCATTCCTTCAAGTGTCTGTCTGTACTCCAGGCTTCAACTTGTCTGCACTAAATCCATTTTGGACAAGGTCTTGCATACAACCTTCTAAAATGGGGACAAAGGGGCAAGTTATTGTTTGTATGAACCACTGACAGATGTTACTCTTTTACATCCTGCCACACTAGTGTCATCATAGGCTAGAAGACTGTCAGGTCAATTACGACTATAATTATTCATTATGGCCATTTATACAGCAACATTTAGAACCTCTAAAAAGAACCTCCTAAAGCAGGACTACCTAACAGATCTAAAGAAGTGCAACAAACTGTAAGCTGAAATGAGTAAAGTTCAGATTTTTGGTGGAAGACTCTTCCAAAACAGTGGCCCAGTACACGACACTGCACATTATGCTCAGATTGATGTATACAAGCGTGAAATCTACAGGCCTGTATGGGATGCAGAGTGATTGTTTACCTGACTGGCTCGAGATAGGAGTATTGAAAAGAAAATTTATCCTCAATACAGAACTCTTGGTGACTGCAAGAGAAACGGTTGCCAACACTGCAAAGTATTCAATTAAACACAGTACCCCAACAGTGCTTGAATTTTAACCTTGCAGAGAAATGCAGAACTATCTAATGATTTTATTTAGTCTTCAAGTCTATAGTAGCATAATATACTTCTGGGTACATATTTTTGCAAAAGATGTATTCTGACTCTAATCAAGTGATTTAATGTAATTTAAATAAAAGTTACAATAAATTATGATTTTTATTTAAAAGTAAATTAATTTATGATGATTGTACGAGCGGATTGCAGAAACAAGCTAAGGGGTCATCCATTTAGTACGTACGCATCGAGATCGAGGGGGGTAATCCAAATGCCTCTGATTGCGTATGCTTGTGTACGCAGAGGAAGGGGGGGGGTAAACCTGGATAATACTGTCTATATTGGCCTTCCTTCAAATGAGTGTCTATATTGACCCTTCAATTGAGTCACAGTTCAGCGATCAGGCAATTAATAGGGCTAAGTAGGGCTGTGGGAAAGGATCACACACTTGTATGCCGGTTTCCTCTGACTGCTATTAACTGTCTTGCAGCTGTGCACTGCCCTATTCAGTCACGATACAGTCAGGATATAGACCGTTCTGTAGGATTGGGGGTTGCGTTTCAAGCGTACGTATGCAGATGGGGGGTGCTAAAAGTACACATGCATATGGGGAGGGGATCAATTTTCACCGGAATTTTGCGTGCGTACTAAATGGATGGCCCCTAAGAAATGGAAAAGTTATAAACTTTAATCCTCTCATTTAAAAAGATCAAAATATTTCCACCGAGTGCACACATGCACTCATTTTTTTAACACTTTCAAGGTTAAATACTTTGTTATAAGTTTTGGACTGAATGCTTTTTGAAAAAGTACTTCATATTATATATCAAAACTGCTTTTTTAAATTTAATAGTGTAAAATGTACGTCAAGCAAATGTTTGATAGTGTATGCAGATCGTATATACCTTATATGTGATAATTTTGAACCATATGATATCGTTTAAAGCTATCAATCACATGTCACACTATTTGCAGCATCAAAAAGTCAAACTGTTTGTAACACTTGATGTATTGGTGAAGCTGTTGTTTCAGCCTGTTGAGCTACAAATCTCACAGACCTGCTTGTAGCTCAGATCCTCTTATCTGACGGGAAAATGGTCAGTTGTTGTTTGTGTGAACAACCGAGAGACATGTTACTCTTTTAATCCTGCCAGTGTCATCATATCATCAGCATGCACTAACACTGTTTTAGTTAAGGCTTCTGGCCTCAGGAGGCCAAACTGATGTATTAAACCAGACTACATTGTTTGGTCGACTTCTGTTGACACATAGCATTGATTACAGCCCTCGACTTTTGTCCACAGCTGCCCTTAATGCCAACTTTTGTCGACAGCTGCCTCGAAAGTGTTAAACTGGTGGGGTAAATCTAAAACAAAAGTAACTAGTACTCTTATAAACCAAACTTCTCGAGGCTGCAAGGTTGCTAAGCTGGGTGTGTAGGTAACCCTGGGTGTGTAGCAACCCTTAAAATTCAAGGTTGCCAATGTCACATTTACATGCAAGACTCAAGCCTTAAATACAATACCAGTAAAAGGCCACCAGGCTAAACAAAAGAAAATAAATATGAAAATTTGGGAAGCAAATGACATAAAATGGAAGTGCAAAACAAAAAAAGAAGGTAAGAGAAGTCAAGTCTGAAGTTAGAAGCAGAGGCACTGAGCAACATTTGTGGTGACTAACAAGATTTAGCAGTTGTAATACTTTAAACAGGGCAAATATTGAAAGAAGCAACAGTGACAGAATCATGAAATTTCACGGCTCTGCCCATATCTACCCAAAGTCATAAATAAATCTACCAATTAAACAACTCAGATAACACTAACCCAAATTTCAAAATGCTCTACAATTGAGCACATGATTTTTTATCCCGCACTCAGCTAAGCATATTTTTGCAATCATTATTGCAAAGAGATAGCTAAGAAGGTTAAAACAACAACCCATAAACATCTTTATGTCTAAACTCTCTGTACAGCAAATCAAATCAATTGATTTCAATCAGAATTAACATTAGCTTTGACAGTAAATTTAATGTCTGACAAATCCAAATGATTAAAAAACAGAAGCGGATACAAGTTAGTCAGACCCCCATGCAAGTTTAAAATACATTGGCGGCTGACATGATGCTGCTACCCGAATGTTCTATACATTTAATGTTGATATTCACACCATCTTACATGTTGTAAGCAACATAGATTGGATCAAGCTGATCACCAAGAAATCCATCACGCAGGTGCATCCGTTGTTTTTCGCCTCTCGAATTGATAGGCACGACACCTGGGTCGACAACAACCACAACTCCAACAATCAGATAATGTTCCTCAAGCACAGCGTTGGTCACCAGAGGAACAAGATCCAAAGCCTCATTTTCACTCCCGTCTAATTCGACGACAACCACCAAAAGATTGGTCCAAGTGAAAACAGCACTGAACAAAATAAGTAAACATAGTACAGTGATTTAGCATAGAAGACTTTTCATATAATTAATCTGTATGAAAGCCTTTCAATCAGCTCATTTTGACACATATGGCTGTATATCAGAAAGACAACTTGGCATAAGTTGGAAAAATCAATAAGCGAGAAGTAGTTTTCAGAAGATGAAAAGGCATAGTTGTAGAATTAGGTATTTTTCCCTGCAACTGTCTTAATCCCACTGGCTAATGCATTGGTTTCCAGCAGACCCATTGTAACAAACATATCATTGTATCACTGAATGAAATCTACATCAATTACAAATGGCTCCAAATCTCTCTCATCAAGGTCATAACTAAACAACATAAATATCAGCATATTAAGCACAGACTCCATTTAAAATGGACCTATTTCTGTTCCAAGCTCATCCCTCATACACATTGATACTGCACTCCACCACTAGATCCTCTGACAGCTCCACACATCTTCTGAACAGTGTTGGGCTCTCGGTCTTTCTCAGTCGTTGGTCCAAAGCTTTGGAATTCGCTGCCCAATTCAGTTCGTTCTGTCAATTCTTTGGTCTAAGCTTAAGAGCAGTGTTTAATCTAGACGTCTCTTGGGGGGGTAAAGTTCCCCAGGATTGAGTTTTCCCCCAAAAATGAAAGAGATGTAATTTTGTACAGAAAGTGTGAAATTTAGGGATAATTTCGCCCCCAGGATTTACCGTCTACCCCCCCGTGGGGTTATAGTGGATCGAGGAGGGACAGTTTTGGTGGAAAAGTCTCGTTACTACCCCCCCTCTCGAAAAATTAAAAATTTTGGAAAACTTGTTACTACCCCCTTGAAAATTCTTTGGAAACTCTCGTTACTACCTCCCCCGGTCGTCAACTTTTCAAATATGTTGGATACCCCGAGAACTCTAGATTCCCCCCCGACAGCAAGGGGAGTAGATTAAACACTGGCTTAAGAGTCATCTTGTTCAACCTGCAACCCACCATAGTCTGATTAACTACAGTATTTCTGTATTCTCTATTGGATTTAGACCTGGCTTTTTCAGTGGAATATTTTTGATTGCGATTTCACTCTAAGTGATCAGTGACTGAGTACTATGATAACAGAACGATAGAGTTATCAGATTAAATCAGATTCGATGCATTGGATTAGGCTGGAAGTTCTGAATACCATAGGCTCAGTTTTCTTGATATGCGATATTGTAGAATTGGATATCAATCTGCCATTGAATCAGAACTTATTGGCCAGGTTCAAAGTGAGGATACCAGCAACCCTGTATTCCAAACCTCACACTCTGCAATCATAAATTAAAGAAGTCAACTAGACAAGAACACCGTTAATGTCCTTCTCTATTACATATATTGGTATCTCAAGTTAATGCTCTATAGCAGTTAAAAATTTTCTGCCCTTCAAAATTTGCCAGAAATTGGGTGGTCAGATAGTAACAATCCGTCATTTTGGGGTTTTTAACCAATGACACCACTACATGAGTTCACTGTTTGCTTCATTACATGCTTACTGTGAAAGTTATTTAAAGGATAGACAAGCTTACCATTCACATATTTTCCTATGACTTCGGATGACACTGTTTTCAATGTCTATTGGATGGTATCGCATGCCACGCAGCATAATTGTCTCATCAAGTGCACCAACCACAAAAATTGCATCATGACGTTCTAAATAGAAATAAAACTTTATTATTTAAAAGACAATTTTACCTTCCTTTACATTGACATTACATTAAACATTGACAAAACACAAACTAGGGCATTGATTTCAAACCTTGAATGACCCACCCAGACCTGCATTTACTTTAATGCTGACTTATTTAAACCTGTAATGTCAGTTACCAGATTTCACTGGATAGGCACTGGAATCTGCTACTGGATTTCACCAGGTTGGCACTGGATTCATTACTGGATTTTACCGGGTTGGCTTTGGATTCTGTTACTGGATATCATCGAGTAAATGCTGTATTCCGTTACGATGTTTCACTGGTAGGCACTGGAGTCTACTATGGAATTTCACCGAGTTGGCTCAATAACGAAAAACTCTGGAAAACACCAGACTCTTTAACAGCCTTTGTTCGAATACTAATGTTTCAAAAGCTGATTTAATGGATATCTACTATACACAAATGTTTCAACACTTTAACAACGAGAGTGTACTAAAAGCAACTGGGAAACCAATGCAGCTCGTCGTTAAAGTGTTAAAGAACTTTTAGCCATGAAAATGAACCTTGAATGACAACATTTCCTAGGGTAAACAATGTCACATCCCCTTACATTTTTCATGGTAATGGGTCATAAATAATGACTTGTTTCTTGGCCACTGTACTGTGAAAATTAATTATGCAATATAGTGATGGAAGTTTCCAGAAATTATGCCGTTTCTAAAGGGCTGGAGTTTGGCTGTTTAACAGCAGCTGAGTTTAGACACACCATGGGTGTGACATGTTATTTCAGAGGGAAAGTATGAATTATAAGAATGCATTGATAATACAAGACTTGGTGTCCTCATTCCATTTGCAATGACATATTTGTGTGAATCTGAATTCAGTTCTCTTCTGTCAATTAAAACAAAGTCTAGGAATCGCCTGAATTCACAGTACTGTATACGTGTATAGTGGCATACACTGTAGTGTACTACACTGTACGGCATTGTATGTGGTTCAATCTGGTTCAAAAGTAACAATTTCATGTATGCATCTTCAGATGTGATAATACTTTTGTAGGGGGTGCGAACATTGGTCAAAGATTTTCCATGGGTGTGGGGCATAGAAAAGGTTGTGAACCCCCTACAATAAACTAATGGTGTGACATGTCATTTCAGATGGGAACCCCTGGTTTATTGGCTGTAGTGAAACAACTTCAATACTTTGATGTATAAATATGCCTCATATTCAAATTATGCATGTTTTTTACATTATACGCACATACACAAACAGAAAGCAGGCTGATCTGGTTTAACCAAGAGATGGATATACCAGAAGCTTTTTCAGTTGCCATCAGAAAACTTATCCTAAGCTGGGTTAACCACATAAATTTTTAATCTAGTGTATGACGATCAAACATATTTGGCCAAACAGCTTTCATAAACAGCTTTGCAGTTATGTTGTATTTGATGAATTTGACCATCATTAGTTCATATGAAAGGAAAACTCTTAAATCTTCAGTAAATAACGCATGCTATATATAATTTTTTCATATTTTATTCCTCAGACCTGTGATGAAAAAGTTGATCAGTTCATGTGTTTATCTCAAAGTTGCTATATATAATAAAGGTTTTATACAAATAAAATTTAAAATTATAAAATTTAACAATCCATAAAAATTTCCTGAACAGAATAAAATGTAATAATAGACAGTGAAATGTAGCCACTTGTATTCATTCTGATAATTTATATAGCGCCTCTTAAAGATATGTCAGAGGCGTTCTCTGCGCTAGCAAGCCTATTATAATGATAAGTGTCATTAGGAACAAAAATATTACATCAGTTAGCAGAACAATGCACAGTAAACTAGAAGTGTCATCCCTTGGTGGATCAATGCACACGCGTGGAACCAACCGATGGATTCTCATCAAAAGCTGACAGATGGTATGAATGAAGTCTGGCACGCAAACTTAGCCCAGAAAACTCCCAACATGTTCAAATTTACTGAGAAAATTCTGCATTTAGACAAAATAATTATAATCCGTTGAAATTATGGAGAAGTCGATCAGTGACTGACATGGCCGATGACATGTGCAGAAGCAAACTTGTAGCAACACGATTAGTTAAGGATACCCAGCTTTAACAGTCAAAAACCCATACCCAGCTTTAACAGCCAAAAAACATACCCAGCTTTAACGACCAGAAAAACCCATACCCAGCTTTAACAGCCAAAAACATAACCAGCTTTAACAGCCAAAAAAACATACCCAGCTTCAACGACCAGAAAAAACCATACCCAGCTTTAACAGCCAAAAAACATACCCAGCTTTAACAGCCAAAAAAACATACCCAGCTTCAACGACCAGAAAAAACCATACCCAGCTTTAACAGCCAAAAATCCATACCCAGCTTTAACAGCCAAAAAACATACCCAGCTTTAACAGCCAAAAAAACATACCCAGCTTCAACGACCAGAAAAAACCATACCCAGCTTTAACAGCCAAAAATCCATACCCAGCTTTAACAGCCAAAAAACATACCCAGCTTTAACGACCAGAAAAAACCATACCCAGCTTTAACAGCCAAAAATCCATACCCAGCTTTAACAGCCAAAAAACATACCCAGCTTTAACGACCAGAAAAAACCATACCCAGCTTTAACAGCCAATCTCGACCAAAGTACAGGTCAAAGGTCGAATTACATCATAGGCTCCAAGACAGGTAGGCAGACAGACAGACATACAGACATACACACATACATACAGACAGACAGACACGCACACATACAGACAGACACACACACAGACACACACATACATACAGACAGACAGAGTGAAGTGGGCGCATGGCAATTATGTTTTACAGTATATGGCGGACAATGCAAGACATAGCCACCCCAAGCCAAGACGCACCTGCTACTGCTGCTGCCACTACAGCTTTAGCTTGGAAGCAAGAACACACACCCAATGGGAAGACGACATAAACCATTATATTTTTACTTCTAGCCCTATGTACGCAATAAAATATACAATAGTGTCCGCAAAGACGACTGATAACGCTTTGCAAATGTCTATCGCTATAAACCCAGCGCACGCAGTGTCTACTTAGAAATGTTCTAAAAGGGGCTTCATGCAGTTTGTCAAACGAAACAAAGTATTCGCCGTATGAAGAGTCTTCTACGTACAGAGCAACCCATTGCTCTCCCGATTTGTCGTGTGGGTCCGTATTACAGACGAGTAGTGCTGGTGTGCTTTTGTCCAATGTTGTAGGTAAATTGTCAAACTCCCAAGAACATTGTTCTGCACTTTGCATCTTTGAGTAGTATCAAGTTAATTTTACTTCCATTCATCTTCAATTCTTGTAGTAAAAAATGACGTTTCTCAAGCGACCAATTTCCAAGGTATTCTCAAACTCTACGAATGCTATGATGTTTATCATACGCGCAAATTTCATATCCAGACGGATATTACCCTGCTTAACCCTTTAACGACGAGCTGCTTATGGTTTCCCATACATTTTAGTACACGCTCGTCGTTAAAGGGTTAAGTAGATTGAAATGACCACCCTCGGCTAGATTGGCAGTCAGGCAGAATGCTTAAAGTCATATCCACCGGCAAAAGTCCTCTCTAGTTATTTGATTTCCCTCATCTCGCATCAGCATAAACAGTGCCCATCTAGTGCCCACCAACAACGAAGTGTATGCATTTATGAACTGATTATTAGAGAAATTTACTTAAGCGCAGCTCCTTGTGGAAGACTTTAAGCAGAATGCATCTTTATTTCTGACGAGATGTATCTTTATGTTGATACCCCTCTGATCCATATAATAATCTTCATATGTCAGTCTACTGGCGTTGCAACAGAATTGAAGCATCACAATCACTTTCTTGTATTAGAATGGTATATGATTCCCAGCTTCGCTTCTTACCGTATATCTATTTCGATCGAGTCAAAACTTTTCTGCTGCAGTGGGATGTATTCAGGTTTCTCGTATATTGTGTGCACGTTATCGCTGCTTTTATCGAATATCCGAATGATAGGAAGTAGCGGAGCTTTCGTATTGCCGACGGTAATGTGCTCCAAGACGTTACAATAGACGTATAGGGAATAGGGAAGAAAACCCAAGACTCATAACGCATGCGTGTGCAGATTTCCATTCTAATGGATCAACATTGACGTTGAGGTTTTGGATTGGATTCTGATGCTAGTTGATACCCAGCATTTCGCACAAGGCCGACGAGAATTGCCATAGTTTATATATTGCCATTAAGGTGCTTCGTTATGGGGTTGTATTTAAACGTTGGATACATGTCGAGCTCAAACTCGTCGACAACTTCCTTTATACGATCGTTTATCGCTTGTATGAGATCCTCAATCGAATTGTAATAACCAGTTGCAACGAGTTATTGATATAATCCGGAGGGGCGCCACCCACTGGGACGAGTTGCGAATACATAATTCTGGCTTCGGCTCTTTCCACATTGGTCCAAGTATGTTGATAATGTATTTCTGACAAGCCTACTTCCCAATTGCCAGACAGCAATATAGGATTCGCTAATCTCATCATATAACGCGTAATGGTATTATTGGGATAATAATGCCTAGAACTGTTACTCGGTAGCGTAACATAAAAATGAGCCATTCTATAGCATAAGAGGAACGATCCTATATGCACAGTATACTTTGCGTAACTGAAATTGTGAGCGACTACAGGTTGAATATATATATACACACTCCACAAATTTAAATTGTCATCGAAACCTTTCCACTTGACGAAATATTCAGTTTTATTTTCTCTATTCTGTAAACGTCGTCTTCTTTTGAAATCTGCTGGAGTTCGGGTTCGTAGAATTTTTCCCTTAATGTCTCACCTTTTAGATCGGCCTGTTCGTACGTTATAGGATCGGTAGGTATTCGTGCAATGATTGCAAAAATTACTTCCGACTACAAAGTAGTCTTGAAAGCGATTCTAGCTTTACATATTTTTTACATATTCTAACATTATCACCCATGCTATATCTCCACTTTGGTAGTCGTTTCTTTTGACTGTAGGATCGTTTTCTAAGACACCTCACTAGGTGCCATGCCTATGCTGCGATGATAAGTGTTGTTATACGAGTGCAACAGATCCTGTAAGACGTCTGTATAATGGTACGTACGTTTACGAGTAAAATATTTCCACATCTTCATTTTAAGGGTTCGATTAAATCGTTCTACTACATCGTTTTCGGTCATGTTGAAGCGAATGGCAATACCGCGCAACATGGATTAAAAGGTTTTATTGCGAAATTCTGTGCCCTTATCCATCTGTAAGTGAGCGGGTTGCCTATCTACGAATAACGAAGAAAAGGTTTCAGTAAGGTCTGTTCCAGTCTTTGATTTCAGAGGAACGGCCCAAGCCTTTTTAGAAAACACGTCTATGCAAGTTAAAATATATTTAATCTTGTCATTATGCTTTGACAATGCGGAAAGATCTACCAAATCGGTCTGCCATTCGTGAAAGTTCTTCTTCATCTAAACGTTAATCTTATGGGTTTATGTAGCGTAATAAGCGTGTTGTTTGCGCAACCAAGTTTTAACATCATTTTTTTAAATCGTCCGTTAACGTGTCTTTGAAACACTGACACACCACCAAAACTGCCGGCCTGCCTTGGATTGAAATACGATTCCATCAGTAAGGTACCCAACTGGATAGTCTTTTCTGCCTTTCCCTCTGCGACTCGAAGTAACTGGCTGAGTTTCTTCTGACGAAGTACTAATATATTTCAAACGATGCTGGTTGCCGATTAATTCGTGTGGTATGTTGGAGTCTTTGAATGCATTGGCCAGCAGCCTCCACTCGGTAGGAAGTGAAGAGGAAGTTCGTTTTCTGAGTAGGTCGTTTATGAGATCCACAGCGTATTCCTAAAAACGAGTTTGCCCCTTGAGCTCCAGCTTATGTCCGGATGCACTTTCATGTGAGTCAGTAACCTAGAAGCCTGATTTCTCCATTTCTTTGGAATCGTGTCCAACACCTGATACTCAATCATTGCCGAATGGTCCGCGAGTCGGTGGCAACTCTTTCGATTCAAATTTTGTTACTACACTAGGCTTATCGATATTTAAACAGTGACTTAAACTGTTTGAATAAAGTTTAGCTTTATCGTCGTTGGCAATGTCCCGATTAAGTATTTTGTAAATTTCACCATCCAATCGCGACAGACTTTTATCTACTGTGGTTTCCTTCCATTTTTCAAATTGTCGGGGTTCAACTAAAACCATCTTCTTTGTGTGCTCCATACTATACCTTGTAACTGAGCAGGGTAGCTAGGAAGGAAAGCACAGGAGTTAGCAGCGCAACAATGATATCGCCGGATTGCATGATTCGCTTTTTTTCACATAAGTCTTCTTAGAAGTTAGTTTTCTGAGCTTGTGCTTGAATTGACCCAGTTTGCTCTTCTACGATTTTTCAATGAAACATTGCCTTTTAAAACATTAAGCGCGAAATTTGCAAAGGCAGTATAATAGCGCCTTTTTACAATTTTTCAAAATCTCTTTCCCCATTTTAGACAAAGCCTCTTTAACCCTCATCCACTCTGGTCATGAAAGTTATGTTATTGCATGCCTCCTCATCCACACTGGTCATGAAAGTTACGTTATTGCACGCCTGGGGTCCATGTGGACCCCAACATCTGGAATGCGTATTTCAAGTGATTACTACCTTCCAACACCAAAAAATTGCATAAGTTTTCTTTAAAAATGATTACACAAATTTTTCATTAAGTTACTTGTCTTTCAAACGAATTTTTAAAGAAGATTTTAGAAGAAAATGCAATATACTCTTGACACCAATTACGGACACTGTTGCAGTAAGGACTGATCGACTGTCCATGTTCGATATTCACTTCACCACATGTCATGCAGAGGCTACAATTAATTTTGGCTCTTTTTATTCCAGCCAGTAAAAAAAGAGAACTAGGAATGTATTTATCTCGGCTGTCGTAATCGGATTCCAACTTCTTAACATTATCTGCATGAGTAAAATTTCATATAGAGATGACTCTCTAATGTTCAAAATATCTTTTATTGGCCATAATATCCATCATGACAGGTATAATAAACAGGTGAGGCGGTTCCATTTTTGCTGTTCCTTTCTCATTTCTAATAATTCCATGAGGAAGAAGGATAATATCTTGTGGGCAAAGTCTATGCACATAGAACCACTGCGTGATGTCAGGTCATTTGCAGTGTCTTGCAGCTGGTAAATCTGGAGAACTGGGCCTACCAACGTGCAATTATATCTCGCACTACTACTCCGAGCCATTTTTGTAAGGAAAGTGTCTATTTTGACAGTTGCTCTATTTAGGTGCGTCAACTTTACTAGAAAATTGTGTCTGCATAATTTTGCTTAGGTTAATTTTAATAGATTTATAGGCGTGGGGTCCAGTTGGACCCCAGGGGTCTCTCCGGACCCCATTTGAAATTTTTATATGTCTGACATCATATGCTCACCTATAAATGCATGCAGTTATTGGTCGATGAAGGACTGACAATTACATGAAATCATGTGGTTGTGACATCTATAATACAAAAGTTACACCTATGCCAATACGGCTGGGGTCCGCCTGGACCCCAGGAATGTCGATGAGGGTTAAGCAGCTTCAGTTCTCAAACATTCTTCATCCGACATTTCATTGAATGAACGCGAGCTGGTTTACACGACATTATATTCATTTGCTCACATATAAGCTTACGTAACGAGTCTCGCCGGGGAAAATATTTGTTCTCTATCTACATCTCTCATCCTTATTGGGTCTAAGATCGACTAGAATGGTACCATGGCTGCATCGGCAAATGCTTCTATCATGAAATTCGACTTACCCAGAAACATCTGTCTAGCCCAATTCCCACCTGGGTCGAATCTCTAACATTTTTGAAAAGAACCAGGTAATATGCATTGAGACTTATGCTTCTAGTGTGCTTGCTCTGCAGAATAGGTTTTGTGTCAGATATAATACCGAAACATTTCTGTGATGGCTGATTTTCGTAAATAACATGGTCACTCGTTCGTCAGTCTCATAGGATCACCAAGAATAAAGGTTCACTCTTTTCCATAAAAACCATTTACATCCGATAAACCCTCTTGAAAATGCATTTGTGGATATTTGTCGAATGTTTCCTGATAGATGCCGTAACACCACAATACCTTTTCGATGGCCAGTTTGATCATGTGTTGCATATGGTCTATAAAACGTACATTGTGTTTTGCCGCAGCCTGATGGACCGCTAATGATGGCCGAAAACGGATGCTGCCAGGTGGCGATCCATTGCAAAGACTGATGGAGCGACTCTTCGTAATAACTTTATGTGCGAGCCCGATAGATACGTGTCCTTGCATATTCGAACTTATAAGTTTATTTTGATGGCGTTATAATCGACAATACTCCTGGTGTAGTGGAGTATTCACAATGCCGGGGGTTTCATCGTTTAAAAAGAGTAAGGTGTGTGCGATAAGTGTACCGTTCATAAAATTGCATGCTATAATAATTCCTCTTTCTTCCTAATAGTAGATAGCCTTTTACTATTGCAAATGAAGGATTCTACATACAAAATACTGATTCGTACAGATCAGTGGAGGCCAACCTTTTGTACATGGTGTGCCACAAAATATCAATCTAGCCGCCTGCGTGCTACTACATAAAAGGCATGAAGCTTTATGACCTGTTCCGATGTCGAAATAAGCGCTTGTTCAAACGACAGATTTAAACAATGTAGGCTAGAATTTATTAATACATCTGTGCACACGCTCTCGAGTTTAGACCAGTCAGGATTGCTTTCTATTACTGTTTTACTTGCTCAAAAAGGTAGGCTCTGGTGGTATTGACAAGCTGACGCAGGCTAAGGAACTCCTCGCTAACGTCAAAGTTACCATTCACGCATAGATAAAGATCTGATATCTATATCAGTAACTGTGCAGAATCGGTAGCATCACAGCTTTCGTTCATTGGCCCTAGCTAGCGAAAAATAAAGGCATTTTTCAATGATGAACTTACTTGTTCCAACAAGTCCTGAGCCATTTTGTCTATTCACCTAATGGTCGTGTTGTGTGCAAGGGCAATATCAGTCACCTTTGCTTCGATTTTGGGATCTTCTTAGTCTTGCAAAAACTGACAAAGCTGGCTTCAGCAATTGCTCACCATCAGAATAAGGTTTTTTCTTTCGTGCCAATGACAACCCTTAACTCGCATGAAGGCCATTCATATGAATTCATAATTTTTTCCGACAAAAAATGACTGCTGTGCCATACAAAAATGATTTTTTCTTCTTGATAAAATCAGTCCTGAGAGCTGACCCAGGTGGGTATTTTTCATTAAAAACCCGTCTATAGCTGGTGTTGTGAAGTTCAACGTTGAATTTTGTACATACCGCAATCGTTGCATTACGCAGCAGAAAAACTTTCCCAAAGTAGAGAAATACTGTTCTTCCCAATTCACGCTAAACTCTCGCAAGGCAATGTCATTTGCATACTTTCTTTTCGAGGTACCGCTACTAGCTGTCTTGTTAGTAGCCATCCTAAAGACGTAGGCCTACCCAATACAAAATAGGCCTATTTAAGAAAATCATGCAATCTGTTTCTTTGATCGATCTTATGACCATACAATGGGAAGAAGCTCGACTTGTAGCTTAGCAGAAATATGCTGTGCAGAAAGTGGACTTTGACCGCCTGCCGTCTGATGAGCCTGCCGCTGTCCTGTTTGAGCTTGTGTCCTACGTCTATCTGCAGCTGTCAAGCCGATTAGCCCTTGGTCGCTGCAGCTACGGTGGCGCCTAAAATTCTATATAGATAAAGTGTTAAACTAAAATACCCAGCATTATTTTTAGAAAATTCCAGGGTCCTCCGCGTGCCACTAATCATAGGCTGGCGTGCCACAAGTGGCACGCGTGCCACAGGTTGGCCACCACTAGTATAGATTCTTATGGCTACTGAAGCGCCAGCCATGGCATCTAAAACAAAGGGCTATGGTTTTTGTTTTTACAGTATATCATTTATACACTTGAACAATAAAGTATTGTTCATAGTTAGGTTTTAGGCCTACTGGTTGCTAGCATGTCTAGACAAGCTGCTCTAGTATAACGTAGCCTTTGCGCAAGTGCCCAAAGAGTATGCCAATGATTTTGGCCTTTCAAAGCCTTGAACTGTTTGGCTTGTGTCGTCTTCCCATTGGGTGTGTGTTCTGGCTTCCCAGCTAATGCTGTAGTGGCAGCAGCAGTAGCAGGTGCTTCTTGGCTTGGGGTGGCTATGTCTTGCATTGTCTGCCATATACTGTAAAACACAATTGCCATGCCCACATCACTCCGTCAGTCTGTATGTATGTGTGTGGGTATGGTTTTCTTGCTGTTAAAGCTGGGTATGGTTTTTTGGCTGTTAAAGCTGGGTATGGTTTTTTGGCTGTTAAAGCTGGGTATGGTTTTTTGGCTGTTAAAGCTGGGTATGGTTTTTTGGCTGTTAAAGCTGGGTATGGTTTTTCTTGCTATTAAAGCTGGGTATGGTTTTTCTTGCTGTTAAAGCTGGGTATGGTTTTCTTGCTGTTAAAGCTGGGTATGGTTTTTTGACTGTTAAAGCTGGGTATGGTTTTTTGGCTGTTAAAGCTGGGTATCCTTAACTACTAAAGGGTGAAGAGATAAAAAAATATTAAAGAATTCAGTGCAAAAATAAGTTTATATTCTTTCTAATCAATAATTACACAGGCCCTCAAAATTGTTAACTTCGTCATCACCAACTTCAAATTCCAAATTTCTGCATCGTCAACATATTTGATTCGAGATTTCTATTTTTTATACCTTACAACATTGGATGAATGATATAATTTTAGCTTTTGAACTTAGCTGATGAATTAAAACATCTATACTATAAGTCTAAGTCTGTTTACGTTGTCCTTCCGTTTGTTTGTATGTATGTTTGTTTGTCTGTAGTCTAAAGGCTCCGAAACGGAACGCTTTAGCGATTTAAAATTTTACAAAACATTATTACGCCACGTCTAGGTCAACGCGACTATTTTCAGCTCGCAATTTTATTTAAACGCCGATATATGGACATTTTAAATTTCCAACTGTTTCAACGAGGCTATCTTAATTCCGGCCATAGTATGGCCATTTGTCCACTTTTTATTAAACACATTAAATCTTACGTCACGCGGGCTAAATTTTCAAATCAGGCGCTTTCGTTAAAAGACACGGGTCGCTCCGAAAAATTACAATTGCAATAACGGCCGAGCTTCGTCTACTATTATATTTAGCCCGGGAAACAAATAATAGGGCTGTATAAGGTAGAGATAACTCGTGCGGTACCATATTCAACTCATTATTATTTTGCTAAACGAGGCAGCAGCTGAGTCACAGGTAATAAAATTCAAATACACGGGGAAAAACTATTTTCACCTCTAAATATCGTTCAGATATGTGGACATTTAAAATATTTGAAGCCCTTCAGAATATAGAGTAAGTAAGTAAGTAAGTAGCCTTTATTTGCAGCAGTTAAAAATTACGCGTGGGAAAAACCCGGGCAAAGCCGGGTAGAAACGTCTAGTTTGTCTATAAAGAAGGGGCCCAAAATGAGGTTATGTTTTATAAATGGTGACATGGATCCAGCTTCTCGAAGTTCATCGCCATCACTGTCTTCAAATCCCAAAACCTCCTCATGTTTGTATCAAGACCCTTTAAAATATTTGCTGCATGATATAATTTTTTTTTTACTTGGCTGATGAATGAAAACACATTTGACTACAGAGAAGCGGCCAATTATCAAGAAGTGATGTGGCTATTTAAATTAAAATGGCTGGATGGAAATGTTTACCAAAATATCGGTAAAGTTGTGTTTCTGATTTTACCAAACTATTGGAATGCAAGGTTTTTTTGACATCTACAGTGTTTCTTCTGCCTAACAGATATAAATACAACTATAAATAGAGATATTAATAGGCTAGAGAGGTACTTTTTTTGTACAGTCGAAAATTACCTACATGTAACTCTGAAAACACTAAATCTTAACTCTGTTAAAATGGCTGAAAAACTAGTTCTGAACTGGTGATATCTCTCTCAGTTTTGACATATACACACCATTCTTTAACAAGTTCATTGCCTTTTTCAACACATATTTTTTTTAAATTAATTTTGTGGGTATCCAAAAATTACACCAAACAGTACCTCCAAAAATCTGTTCCAATCAGTAAAGGGTATGGCTTTTTCTAGCTGTTAAAGCTGGGTATGTATTGTATTTTGTCTCATAGTCTTATCGGTCTAAGTGAGTGAAGCTTTATGACCTGCTTCTAGTTCTGCCTTAATATACCTGTCTGTCTTAGTTATATACAGATAGAAACATTTATAATTTTTTTTGCATTTATAAACAACATAATAAGCTGCATATTCATTCATTCATTCATTCAGAGCATTTATATAGCGCCCCTTCAAGAAACTACTCAGGAGCGCTCCCGGCCCAGCCACGACTAAAGAAAAAAGACTTGAAGGACTTGTAGAACCCTGTCAGATGGCTTACAAGTAAAAAACGGAGCTTAAGTGGTAGGTCATTCCAAATGGAAGGGCCAACAACCGAGAAAGCACGGCGCTGCCTAATAGCCAAGCGAGTCCGTGGAACAAGGAACTCACCCCTCGTCGCAGAGCGAAGCACCCGACGCGCTGGAACATCAGACACTGGGCGGCAAAGATCACGCAAGTAAGATGGGGCGCAGCCAAGAACACAACGAGAAACAAGAGCAGCAATGCGATATGAGATACGCTGAGACACAGGCAGCCAATGCAACACATCACGCATGTATGCAGAGACAGGAGAGTACTTAGGAAGCCGTCCAATAAGCCGAGCAGCCGAGCGTAGAACTCGATCTAGTCGCCCCAAAACACCAAGGGGAAGGCCAGCAAGTAGTGAGGAACAGTGGTCAATTCGACTAGTAACAAAGGCATGAACAAGGACCACAACTGCATCATGAGAGAGAGAGCGAGAGACCACTCGAAGCTGACGAAGCTGATAATAACAACTCCGTGCAATTGAGTTCACATGTTGAGATAAAGTAAGCTCGGAGTCAAGAGTGCATATATATAAATATGTGTGTGTGTATACAATAGTTTTTGGATAGTCAAATTCCTCTCTTGTCGCCAGCACGTCACTAGATTTCAAGGCCGGACCTCCAAACCAGCGTTCATCAACGCAAGTGTGGTCCAGGGCTCCGGATTGGGACCCTCGACCTATGACATCAATGCATCAGACTTACATCCTGTCAATCCAGAGAACAAAATGTTTAAGTATGCGGATGATACTTATCTGTTGGTGGGGTCGAGGGCGCGAACAACGGTCACAGAGGAGTTAAACAACGTATCAAGATGGGCGGCGATAAACAATCTCAGACTAAACGTTACCAAGTCCCGTGAGATGCTCGTTGCGAGGAGGAGCTGTTTTGAGCCGCCACCCCCGCTTGATGGTGTGCTCCGAGTCGACTCTATGCGTATCCTCGGTGTCACCCTCGGGCGCGATCTCAGCGTCATCGGCCATGTGGACGAAATCATAGAGGCCAGCTCTGCCTCCCTGCACGCCCTGCGAGTCCTCCGAGCGCATGGCCTTCCACCAAAGGCGTTACACCTGGTTGCCGAGGCCACCACCATCTCCAGGTTGCTATACGCGGCACCAGCATGGTGGGGCCTAGCGTCAGCAGCCGATCGCAACAGACTTGAACGGTTTCATGCAAGGGCTGCTCGCCTGGGTTATCTACCATCTGGAACCGCAACCATCGAAGAGCGCGTATCGTCAGCTGAAGACCGCCTCCTCCAGTCCATCATCTGGAATGAGATGCACGTCCTACGACGCTTCTTTCCGCCACCTGTGCTGCGACCCTACGCTCTCCGGCCTCGTGCACATGACTTTGTACTTCCTCCAAAAGACACTAAGAACTTTATACCTCGAGTTCTATACAAGCGAATTTTTAAGCCACCACGTTGACCCAAATCTTAAAAACTAACATTATTCCCTTTTTTCTGTATAGTACTCTTTATAGTACTCTTTGTGTATGTAAGTTGTGAAGCGGTGTGTCTTCCTGCTTGATAAATAAACGAATATATCATCATCATCTAGACAGTATATATAGTATATTGATATACGCAACATATATATCCAAATTACGTCTTTGCAACCCTAATTATAAGTCGGGTAATACCCCTTGGAATGGTTGAGGTAAAAGCTCTTCTGAGCAGAAGAGATAAAACCAAAAACCAGTTGTAATGGTTGAAAAATATGTGGCAGGTAAAGGATAAAAAATAAGTTCTCAATTTCACATCACATGTTGAGATCTTATTCCCAAATGTGCTGAAAAGTTTTCAATAATACATTGAATTTCTGCAAGACATACTACAATTTTCTGCCTTGAGACACAACGTCTATGACTTTTTGATAAAAGCAAGTGGTAAAAAGTAAGTAAATATATAGTAAGAAACTAAAAAAATAATATACAATATACTGGGACGCGGTGGTTTAGGGGTATGTTCGGTGCCTTGCAGCTGGAGGGTTGCGGGTTCGAATCCACCTCAAAGCCGTCGCGTAGGGACCCTGGGCAAGTCCTTCACTCGCAATTGCTCATGCGCTTCGGCGTGAAACTCCGACTACAGCAGTAGTCGGGAGCGCCTCTGAATAGGAAAATCTGGTAGAGGCGCTATAACAAGTGTTCAAATACAATACAATACAATAAAAAAATAAAAATAACAATAAAAGCAAGCACTTGTACAAAATGCCAGACTGCTTGAATTAGATTCCATTTTAAGGTGTCAAACTATATTTCGACATTATTTCATTGCATGTGACTTATCCTGTGTTCAGACGTCAGTAGCCATAGGTTACACAATCTAAAGATATTAATACAACATTTATCATAAAAACGAACTATATTAAGCATGCAAACCTCCATCAGACTGCGTCATTTCAGTTCGTCGAACAAATCCAAGGTAGCCTGTTCTGGCATAAGTAGTGTGAATATCACCAGTTGCAAGGTGTGCATCAAAATGGTCTGTGTGCAGAGCCTCTTCACTAAGGCTGGTGAAATAACCACTGGCATTGTGTGGACTATTAACCCAGATCTGTTAAAGACATGAAATCAAAACAATAAATAGCAGACACACTTTGCATATTTGTACATGTATAGCAGGATTGGATGGGGCAAGACTAGAATGTGGCAGATAATGTGTCACTATACACAGCCAGCCAAATATTTCAGCAGCAGGGTATGCAGGATAGTTTAGTGGAAGAGAAGAACGTTTATTAGTATTAAACATGTGGTAAATACCAGTCACAAGTCAAATGAAACATAATGACTCATAGAGAATGAAAGAATCTAGTAGCAAGTTGTGCATGTAATTTGCACCATACACTGCATACAGTGACCTCTACACTGGGATCCCGAGTGGCCGAGTGGGTTGGTAGCCCGCTCGCCACGCCGGCGCCCCGGGTTCGATTCGGGTCGGTCGGTTTATCAGAGATTAATTTCTCGGATCTTTACTGCGGGTGGCTCGGTCGCAATATAAGCGTGGAGTACAATACAATACAATACAACACATTACAATACAACTGGGCGCGGTGGTTTGGGGGTATGTTCGGTGCCTCCACCTCAAAGTCGCCGCATAGGGACCCTGGGCAAGTCCTTCACTCGCAATTGCTCATGCGCTTCGGCATGAAACTCCGATTCAGCGTCTGCGCAGTAGTCGGGAGCGCCTCTGAAGGGGCAATCTGGTAGAGGCGCTATAACAAGTGTTCAAATACAATACAATACAATACAATACAATACACATTCAGAACCTGTAACTCAGCTCATTCAGAACCTGTAACTCAGCCGAAGATGGAGATCTTAATGAAATATCTGATACATCCAATAACTGGTCCTCCCTCAAGCTGAGCAATATTCTTAAGCTTTTCAAGCTGCTTGGAGAAATTACTAGGTTGTTCTCACTGGGTCTTTGCTGCACACTGAGCATTCATTCCATAAATGTCAGTGCTTTACATTGCATTTGTATAGAGAAATGAATAAGCACATTTACTACAAGCCTCACACAAAATGCTATCATCATCGGATATATATTAGGGTGGAGTGAAAAAAATTGTTTTTGAGCAAACGTTTTCTAATAGTGATGAAAAGTTGCCAGTATGTTAGAGTACCGGTAAGTTGTTTGCAAAATATTTTTGATTTTGCTTTGTGTCTTCTGCCCTCTACCGGCGGTAATATTTTAACATGTGAAATTCTGTGGAAACACGTCAATGTAGTGCATTTTTTCTTGAACTGTGGGCGAATCTTCAGATCTATCGGCCATATCAGATCAGGCAGTTGCAGAAATCGCATCTGGTGCTATAGGCTACAGGACTGTGGAAGCGTATTGCCCAATGAGTGCAGCGAAGTCATCACCAGGAAAGACATTAGGAGAGAACGAAAGAAAGTGTCAAAGCTCTGCTAAAGCAGGGTGTGACTGTATGACTGCGTTGATGCCCTTCGCATTTCTTTTAACAGTCGAAAGGACAGAACCTTAGTTCATGAGAAAGTGAATGGAAAATTGCATCGCAGAGTTCATTCATTCATTTCGGAAATTTATATAGCGTCTCTTAAAGATGCCTAATCAGAGGCACGCCCCGCCCAGCCACAGCTAAAGATGAAGGACTTAAGCAATTAGTAGAAAGCAGGTGGATTATTCAGAGGCAGTAATCGGAGGGGCCAACAATCTTTTAAGCTCGACGTTCTCTGACCGAAGAGTGTGCCCGAGTGGCAAGGAGCTCCCCTTAACTCTAAAACCAATTAAATGTGTTCTTCTATTTTAAATCTTGGTCACTACCAGCTCCGTCATTAGTGTGTTTTCTTAACAGTCTTCCCATGATGATTCTGTGGTCTTTGTCCACACAGTGGCATAAATAATGGGGGGTGGGGGGGCACAGGGGGCCTGTCCCCACAAAGTTCTGACATAGGCCTATCTGTCCCCCCCAAAGTCATGTACAGATTTTCGCCTCTGTGTCCACGCCTTTGTCACCAGTAGAGTTTATAATTTTTGCATGGCTCTTGCTGGTCACTACTATTTGTGCTTAATAGGGCGCCTTGGCCGGGTCCTTCGTTCTGCTGCTCGGATTATTGCTCATGTTCCAAAATATGCCCCAGTCTCTGCCTATATGAGAGATGTGTTCAACTGGCTTCCTGCCTCGCAACACATTTCCTATAGGACAGCGGTGCTTGTCTGGCAGTGTCTCAATGGTATTCCTCCGTCCTACCTGTCCGACCTCTGCCACCCGGTATCTGAGATAGCCTCCCCATTGAGCTCTGCACTCTTCGGCTAGGTGGTGTTCCTGATTCCTCAGGCACACTTCGGTCAGACAGCGTGAAGCCTTCTCGGTTGTTGGCCCCTCCACTTGGAATAGCCCATTCCAAGTGGAGGGGCCCGATTGTGTTACGCTTACTGCCCCTGAATAATCCAACTGCTTTCTACTAACTGCTTTAAGTCCTCTATCTTTAGCTGTGGCTGGGCTGGGAGTGAAAGCGAAGGGCATCAACGCAGTCATACTGGCACACCCTACTTTAGCAGAGCTTCGCACTTCTTTCGTTCTCTCCTAATTTTATTCCTGGTGATGACGTCGCTGCACTCATTGGGCATTAGGCTACGCTTCCACATCCTGTAGCCTATCACACCAGATGCGATTTCCGCAACTGCCTGATCTGATATGGCCGATAGATCTGAAGATTCGCCCACAGTTCAAGAAAAAATGCTATACATTGACGTTTTACCAAAGAATTTCACATATTAAAATATCACTGCCGGTAGAGGGCAGAAGACACAAAGCAAAATCAAAAATATTTTGCAAACAACTTACTCTAACATACTGGCAACATTTCATCACTATTAGAAAACGTTTGGTAACAAATTTTTTCCCCAGTCCACCCTAATATATATATATATATATATATATATCTTTGTATATATATATACTAGCATTTTTTTTACCCGGCTTTGCCCGGGTTTTCCCCATGCGTAATTTTTAAAGGCTGCAACTAAAGTCTACTTACTTACTTACTATATATGCTGAAGGCTTCAAATATTTGAAATGTCCACATATCTGAATGGCAACGATATTTAGAGGTGAAAATAAACATTTCCGTAGGCTATATCGGAATTTAAAGTAAATAATGAGTTGAAATTATAGTACCGCACAGGTTATCTCTACCTTCTATAGGCCTATTATTTGTTCCCCGGGCTAAATAATATAATAGTAGACGAAGCTCGATCGTGTTCCATTACAGCGCTCGTAATTTTTCGGAACGGAGCCCGTGTTTTATTTCGATTGCGCCTAATTAATCGTCGCGTGACGTAAGACAACATTTCTCTTACGTCACGCCGCTCAAGCGAGGTTAAAATATGCATATTAATGGCCTCCGTTATTGGTATTAAGGTAGGCTCATAATTTTGAAGTTTAAAATGTCTATATGTCAGCGTTTAAATAAAATTGCGAGCTGAAAATAGTCGCGTTGAAATAGACGTGGCGTAATAACGTTTCGTGCGATTTTTCAAATCGCTAAAGCGTTCCGTTTCGGAGCCTTTAGAAACAGACAAACAAACATACAAACGGAAGGACAACGTAAACAGACTAAGACTTATATTATAAGATATGCACACACGCACGCACACATCATCATCATACAATAATAATAATAATAATAATGACAATTTATATGGTGCCGTAACACAGCCTCCAGGGTGCCTCACAGTCAACTAACAGCAGGGTAAGCCTTACAAAACAACTTTATATACTTACTTCACCAAGGTGGGAGTCGGCACATTGACCTTTTGTCTCAGGATTAGCTATAACTACCTTCACTCCTGGCATCAGCTGCTCAAATAAACACAAACATATTTAATATAATATAACATAATAATATAATGGCTCTGTACCCAGGCACCTTCAATATAATATAATGGCTCTGTACCCAGGCACCTTCAATATAATATAATGGCTCTGTACCCAGGTACCTTCAATATAATATGATGGCTCTGTACCCAGGTACTTTCAATATAATATAATGGCTCTGTACCCAGGCACCTTCAATATAATATAATGGCTCTGTACCCAGGTACCTTCAATATAATATGATGGCTCTGTACCCAGGTACCTTCAATATAATATGATGGCTCTGTACCCAGGTACTTTCAATATAATATGATGGCTCTGTACCCAGGTACCTTCAATATAATATGATGGCTCTGTACCCGAGTACCTTCAATATAATTTCCTTCATTACCCCATCTGCAGATGGCATGATGATGAAAACTTTCATCACTAGGATGATATAAGGTATTTCAGATTTAGGGTTAAATGTTTCATTTTAGAATATTTGACTGTCCTGATCAGTTCAATAGATGACGTGTGTTTATTATCATGCTTATTATGTACGTTTATTACCATGTCTGTACACCAAAATGTATATAGCAATTGGTCAATTAAAGACTATTCTTATCTTATCTTCTTAAATGCCAGCCCACTGTTCAATAAGGACCGAAAAATTCCAATATAAATAAGTGACATAAGCAGGTCTGATAAAAAAAAACAGCGATACGTTTGCATTAGCTGTGGCCAGGCCATTTACTGTTATTCGACATACCTGGAAAGTTCAAAATACCAAAGTTTTGCTGCAGATGCTTAAAATATATAAATAAATACATTACATTAATGTCAAACATAATAAAGCATTAAGTTTATTTACTGCTGCTGGCCAAATAACAAGTGTCTGCTTTTAACCTTTCCAGATTCCAGAAGACATAGGCTGTGTGGACTCCCTCTTTCAACAAGTGTTACTCGATCATTACGTAATGCTCGAAGGTCAACAAAAACTGAAGTCGTGTCCGGACTAGAAGCTCCCTAAAATATGTAAACAATTCTCGTTAGTTAAGGTTAATCATCATGCATTATACACTACATATCTGGCAACTTTGAAGTTGCCAGATATGTAGTTGCCAGAAGTTTTTCTGACAAATCACAGGTCCTATAACAGTAAATAACCAAAAAAAATCTTGTTTGAACGGGTGTACGATTTCTTGTTTTAATGTGTAGCATGGTGCATTTGTTCATTTGGAGTCTTAGACTCCTTAGTCCTGTAGAATCCTGCATTTTTGAGTTAGATGTGCCCACATGCAAACAGTGTTGGGCTCTTGGGCTTTCTTAGTTATTGGTCTGAAGTCTTGGAACTCACTGTCCAATTCAGTTCATTCTGTCATTTCTGTGATGTAATTCAAGTTAAGTCAAAACTTGACACTCATCTCTTTCAACTTGCATATCCACCTAGCTTCCGGTTTCTCTGATCTATCGCTGCTCAGGCTTTTCCGATAAATTATGAATTTTGACTGCAATTTCACTTTAACCCGTTAGCTGCCGTATTGACGAGCGGTGCTCGTCATGAATTATCGGTATGCTGTGTGCCCTTATGACGAGCGGTGCTCGTCATGCACAGTCGCCTCTATGCCTAGTGTGGCACTGTAGGCACTCCATATTATTCAAAGCCTAGGCACATGAAAGTCAGTAGAGTATATTCTGCAATGTTTGGACTACTATTGGGCTACTTTTGTGCTCCATTTGTAAAGCTGATGTCAGCGCTAGAAGTGCTAAATGTGTTGCGCGTTTTTAGGTGTTTTATCACAGATGCTTTGCAGTTACTACTAGCATTTTATTATGATAATGTTCCACATATTTCGATAACTGTTGACATTTTTACATGGCTGCAAAGAGGTTTACTAAAGAACAAGTGCTTGGTACGTTAGTAGACCGCGATTTTAGTGTTGTGTTTGTTCCAAGAAAGCAGTGGCTCGGGAAGTGTTTGAAAGTTGTGTAGCCTATCCAGCCTCATCCAAGTACATACCTAAGGTTGATAAAGTTATACTAAATATCCGATATCAGAGTATATCACTGTATTATTTTTATATCCATGATTGTTTTGAAGCATATCATACCAAAATAAAATACTGGAAATATCATGTGGCTGAAATAATGACCCAGTCTGCAGCAGTTGCACTGAACATTCAGTTACAAGTACCCATACCTTTCTAGCATACTAGGAACTCAGTATCTATTGAAAATAAATGAGCAATAGCAATGTTCACATAAACATGATATTTTTAGTCTTATTATTACGGATTATAGTAATTGCAACAGTGAATGTAGCACAGAAACTACAACTGCAACAATAAAAAAAATTACATCTTCGTGTTGGCTGTCGGCACACGAGGCTTTGTCTGACCTATGACCGCTCGGCAGCTAAAGGGTTAAGCAATCCTCGCTGATGTCTTGGGCATTATGATAAAGGTGTTACAGAAATCGTTAGATTAGATTGGGTAAGAACATAAAATGGATTTCTTACCCTCAATAAATCCCAATAGTCCTAAATCAATTGATTTAAAATTTAGCATCTTGAACATCTTAGCCCAGAAATGTGGTAACAATTAAGTAAAGACCACGCCTCTGTTGAAGGTTTTGGTTTTCCTTAGTTCATGAACAGCCCAAAATGCTTTGTATGACAAAGACTGGGCAAGTGTTTGTAATTAGCTTTTTTGTTCAGAGGTTTGACTTGTCCCATCATGTAACCTTTCATAAGAAAAGGTTGTCCACGTGTTGGATTGACGTTGTCATGATTGCTTTTCAGCTAAGATATCTCCTAAATCAACTGTCAGAACTATTTTTCAAATAAGTGCAATAGTGCATAATAAATTTACTTTACATTGACAGATTTTCATGCACTTGATCCATTTTCACATTAAAATTTGTTATACAGGCTAAATTTGAGGAAATTTTGTCAAATATTTTGCAAAAAATACCTGTTTTACAAATTACGTCATTTTGAGCTTTTTCAAAATGGCTCCTTGTATTGCAGGAAAAATAATCTGACAGCTCAAATTTTTTAATATTTGCCAACATTTTAATACAACAAGCAATAGGCTGATTTGCATCTTTTATGAACAAGCAGTAATACAAAAGTCTGCAACTCATGGTAATTAATCCATGTATCAACAGCTGAATAAAATACTACTTCTGACACAGGAATGTAGTGAATATTATTAACACTGTGAACCACTTTGAATAAAAGTATTAGTAGCTGGTTATACATACCTGAAGACATATGCCAACATTAACTCGGCATCCAAAGCTAGTACTGACGGCACGTGGTGACA